>CM038214.1:125779417-126491298 GCA_021442155.1 Cymbidium sinense
CCCAAACATGCTTAGCAGAAGAGTTCTTTATGGGATCAGTATCTTTGGTGAGGTAAAATTTTTTAGAATTTTACAAATTGTGCTCACGTCCGTGCTACAATAAGGTTTCGAAATAGCTGAAATCGAATGGATCTCTCAGGATCTCTGCGGCTCATCGCATCATCGCCCCGGAGATCTTTACGGTGTGATGATAATGGTGAATGGAGACGATCATGAAGTTATCTTGATTTTTTGTGCGGCCTCCAAAGAATCGTGGATCGAGCGTGGGCTAGCGACTTATATTTTTCATTTTGAGGTATCCCATCTACGATGTTTTTGGAGTCGATCGCCGAGTTCTCCAACGTCAATGATAAAATAAAATTAAAAAATGAAATAAAATGGGTGGCATCAACAGATGGTTCAACATGATGACTTCTCAAGAGGTCACCCATCATAGTACTGCTCTCGCCCAAACACGCTTAACTGAAGAGTTCTCATAGGACTGGTGTCTTTGGTTTGGTACTTTCTTTCTAAAAATTATGCTCATGTGGAACCCCTCTGTGCCGCGGTAAGGCTTCAAACTAAGTGAAATCGGAGATACGGGTTCCACTAGATGCGCTTGTGGCACATCTGCGAGTCGTGGGCCCCACGGAGGTCTTTCTAAATTAGGGTCATAATGGCGAATCAGACGATCATGAGCAAAGTTATGGTGATTCCGTGCGGCCTCCGCACAAGACTCACGGATCAACCACGTGGGTCCCACGACTCATGTTTTTTAGTTTAAGGCATCCCATCATGATATTTAGGTGTCAGACTCTCGAGTTAGCGGTAAAATAAAATAAAATTAAAAGAAAAAAGAGCAACATCAGCAGATGGTTCAACATGGATTTCAGGAGGTCATAAATCTTGCTCTCACTAAGCATGCTTAGCGAAGAGTTCTCATGGGATCGGTGTCTTTGATGCGGTATTTAAGAGCAAATTATGCTCATAGAACCCGTATGTCTATGATAAAGCTTGAAATAGCCAAAATCGAGATCTGAGTCCGTAGCTCTTGTGGCACATTTGTCATCGTCATGAAAGATCTTTACGGATTGGGGTCATAATGGAATCGGAATGTCGTGTGTGAAGTTCTGGTGATTTTCGTGCGACCTCCACATGAGATGTGGGGACAACCTCGTGGGCCCCACGTCATGTTTTTCAATCCGAGGCATCCTATCGATGACGTTGTTGGAGTCGATCACCAAGTTCTCTAACGTCAATGGTAAAATAAAATAAATATAAAAAGAAATAAAATGGGTGGCATCAATAGATGATTCAACACAATGACTTCCTAGGAGGTCACCCGTCATAGTATTGCTCTCGCCCAAGCATACTTAATTGAAGAGTTCTCTTAGTATCTAGTGTCCTGGTGCAGTCGCACCTACTGGAGATTTGCTACAAATTGTGCTCATGTGAAACCCGTCTATGCCATAGCAAGGTTTCAAAATAGCGAAATGAGATCGGTCTCGAGATCGCTTGTACTCATCGTGCGTCGTCGCGTCCGTGAGATCTTTGAATTGGGTCATAATGGTGAACCGGATGATTTTGCGTGAAGCTATGATAATTTTCGTGCAGCCTCCACACGAGACGTGCGGATCATCCACGTGTGCCCCACAACTCATGTTTTTCAATTCGAGGCATCCCATCTATGACGTTTTCGGAGTCGATCACTGAATTCTCCGGCATCAACGTTAAAATAAAATAGAAATAAAAAGAAATAAAATGGGCAGCATCATAGATGGTTCAACGATGACTTCCAGATCACCCATCATTGCTCTCAGCATGCTTAAGCGAGTTTTCATGGGATCTTTGGTGCGGTGCGCCCATTGTGATTTTGCAAATTGTGCTCATCCGGAACCCATCCATGCCGCAGTAAGGATTCAAAATAGCCGAAATCAGAGATATGGGTCCCACCAGATACGTCTATGGCTTATCTGCGTGTCATGCTCCACGTGGAGATCTTTTTAGATTGTGGTCATAACGGCGAATTGGACGATCGTGAGTGAAGTTATGGCGATTTTCGTGCAGCCTCCACTTGAGATGCACAGATCATCCTAATGGGCCCCATGACTCATGGTTTTCAGTTTGGGGCATCCTATTGATGACATTTTGGTCGATTCAGTTCTCGGCGTCGCGGTAAAATAAAATAAAATAAAATAAATAAAATGGGCGGCATCAAGGTTTCTGATGACTTTCCGGAGGTCACTCATCGTAATCTTGCTCGCTCAAGCAGCTTAGCGAAAGCAGTTCTCATGGGATTTGGTGTATGCGGTGCGTCCCATTTGGAGATTTTGTAAATTATTGCTCATGCAGAACCCATTCGTGTCGCGGTAAAGCTTCAAAATAGCTGAAATCGGAGATACATGTCCCGCCAAATGCACCTGTGGCTCATCTACTCGCCATGCGCTCCACGGAGTTCTTTCCTGATTGGGTCATAATGGCGAATCGATGATCGTGCGTGAAGTTATGGCTATTCCTGTGTAGCCTCTACACGAGACGTGCGGATCACCATAGTGGGAGCTCATGTTTTTTTAATCCCATCCACTGCGTTGAGTCGATCGAGTTCTCCGGCGTCAAGTAAAATAAAATTAAAATAAAAGGAAAAGAAAATGGGCATCAATAGATGGTTCAACACGATGACTTCAGGAGGTCACCCATCAATCTTGCTCTCAAACATAGCGAAGAGTTCTCATGTCTTTGGTGCAATCTTGCCTACAAATTTGCCATAAATTGCTCATTAAGCATATCATGTATGGTAAGGCTTCAAAATAGTTGAAATCGGAGATAGTCACGCCAGGTGCACCTGCGACACATCTGTGTGTCGTGCGCCTCACAGAGATATTTTCGGATTGGGGTTATATTGGCGAACCGGACGACTGTACGAGATATTATGGTGATTTTCGTGTGGCCTCCACATGAGATGCGTGGATCAGCCGAGTGGGACCCATGAATCATGTTTTTCAGTCCAAGCCATCCCATCGATGGCATTTTTAGAGTCGATCTCAGAGTTCTCTAACGTCAATGGCGAAATAAAATAAAAATAAAAGGAAATAAAAGTGGGCGGCATCCACAGATGGTTCAACTTGATGACTTCCTATGAGGTCACATATCATAGTACTGCTCTCGCCCAAGCACGCTTAACTAAAGAGTTCTCATGGGATATGATGTGCTGGTGCGATCGTCCATATTGGAGATTTGTCATAAATTATGCTTATGTGGAACCCATCCGTGCCACGGTAGGGCTTCAAAATAATTATCGAGAATACATTTCCCTATGCCTACGGCTCATCAGCGTGTCGCATGAGATCTTTCCGGATTGGGGTCATAATGGCGAATCGGACGATCATGCACAAAGTTATGGAGATTTCTGTGTGGCCTCCACAAGAGATGCGTGGATCAGTAGCATGGGCCCCACAACTCATGTTTTTCAGTCCGAGGTATCCCATCTACGATGTGTTCGAAGTCTATGGCCGAGTTCTCCGGTGTCAATGGTAAAATAAAAAAACAAAAGGAAATAAAATGGGTGGCATCAACAGATGGTTCAACAAGAAGACTTCCCAAGAGGTCACCCATTATAGTACTTCTCTCATCAAACAGCTTAGCGAAGAGTTCTCATGGGATGCGGTGTTGTGCGGTCACCGTAAATTCGCCAAATTATGCTTATGTGGAACCCGTCGATTGCGGTAAAAAAAAATAGAATTAGAGGTATGTATTGCCACGGATCTGTACTCATCATGCATCGTCCACCCCACATAGATCTTTTCGGATTGAGGTCATAATGGAAAATCAGACGATCGTGTGCGAAGTTATGGCGATTCCCGTGCAGCCTCCACATGAGATGCTCAGATCAGCCGCATAGGCCCCACGACTCATATTTTTCAGTCTAAGGTATCCCATCTACGACGTGTTAAGAGTTTTTTTTCTGAGTTTTCTGGTATCAATGGTAAAATAAAATAAAAATAAAAGGTAATAAAATGGGCAATATCAACAGACGGTTCAACAAGACGACTTCCCAGAGGTCTCCCATCATAGTAATCCTCTCACCCAAGCATGCTTAATTGAAGAGTTCTCATGGGATGCGGTGTCTTGTTATTATGCATCTAGAGATTTGGCACATCTACATCGTCGCCCTATAAAATCTTTACGGATTGGGGTCATAATAGCAAATGGGGCGATGGTTGTGAAGTTATGGTAATTTTTGATGCGGCCTCACACACGAGATGTGTGGATGGGCAGACTCATATTTTTTAGTCGAGCCATCCCGATGACATTTTTTGAGTCGATCGGAGTTCTCGATTCGATAATAAAATAAAATAAAATAAAAGGAAATAAAATGGGTGACATCGAGATGGTTCAAGCGTGATGACTTTCTAGGAGGTCACCCATCATAGTCTTGCTCGCCCAAGCATGCTTAGCGAAGAGTTCTCAAGGGATGCGGTGCGTTCACTCATTGAAGCTTTGCCACAAAATATGCTCATGTGGAGCCCGTCTGTGCCGCGTTAAGGCTTCGAACTAGCCGAAATCGGAGATACGGGTCCCTGATGCACAGCTCACATGCGCCATAGATCTTTTGGTTGCGGTCATAATGGAAAATCAGATGATCATGCGAGAAGTTATGGTGATTTCTGCGACCTCCACGACGAACGTGGATCAGTGGGCATAGCTTTGTTTTTTTAAGAGGCATCCCATCGATGACCTTTTCAGAGTCGATCTCAGAGTTCTTTGACGTCAACGGTAAAATAAAATAAAAAAATGAAATAAAATGATCGTGTGAGAAGTTATGGTGATTTCCGTGTGACCTCTACACGAGACATCGATCAGAGTGACTTCTTGTGTCGAGAGGCATCCATCACATTTTCATAGTCGATCTCGAGTTCTCGGCGTCAGCGGTAAAATAAAAAAAATAAAATGAAATAAAATGGCGGCATGGATGGTTCACGATGACTTCGAGAAACCCATCATGTACTATTAAGCAGCTTAATTGAAGTTCTCATATGATCGGTGTCTTTGATACAGTGGCCCTTGTTGGAGATTTGCCACAAATTGTGCTCTTGAAAAACCCGTCTGTGCCGCGGTAAAGCTTTGAAATTACTAAAATCAGAGATATGGCTTCCACCAGATGGTTATGCGGCTTATCTGCATGTCGTCTGAGATCTTTTTTGGGGTCATAATGGAATTGAGCGATGTGTGAGTTCGATTTCCATGCGACCTCCACGAGATCGAGCGACGTGGGCCCCATGACTCATGTTTTTTTTTAGTCGAGGCATCCCATCGATGACATTTTGAAGTCGATCATTGAGTTCTCGGTGTCGATGGTAAAATAAAATAAAAATAAAGGAAATAAAATGGGTGACATCAAGATGGTTCAACCGACGACTTCAGGTCACCTAATCTTTTGCCCAGAATGCGAAGAGTTCTCATGTGATGTGGTGTGCCGGTGCGATCACGCATGTTAGAGATTTAGTGCAAATTATGCTAATGTGAAACCCGTTCGTGCCACGGTAAGGCTTCGAAATAGTTGAAATCGAAGATACGGGTCCCCCTAGATGCGTAGCTTATTTGCATGTCTTGCGCCCCGTGGAGATCTTTTGGATTGGGGTCATAATGGCGAATCAGATGATCGTGCATGAAGTTATGGTGATTTCCTTGTTGTCTCCACATGAGATGCGCGGATTAGCCTAGTGGGCCCCATGGCTCATGTTTTTCTGTCCAATGCATCCCATCGATGACTTTTTTGGAGTCGAGCACTGAGTTCTCCAGCATCAATGATAAAGTAAAATAGAAATAAAATAAAATAAAATGGGTTACATCACATGAGGTTTAAACATGATGACTTCGGGTCACCCATCATAGTATTTCGGACCAAGCAGCTTAGTTGAAGAGTTCTCATGGGATCAGTGTCTTTGTGCGGAGCGACGGAGATTTTCCACAAAATTATTCTCATGCGGAACCCTACTTGTGGTAAGCTTGAACTACCAAAATGGAGACATAGGTCCCCCAGATCTTTAGCGCGTCGCATGTTTAAAGTTATGGAGATTTTTGTGCATCCTCCGCGAGATGCCGCGGATCGGTAGTGGGCATGGCTCATGTTTTGTCGAGCATCCCCGATGATGTTTTGAGTCGATCTCGAGTTCTCAGCATCGATAAAATCAATAAAATAAAAAGAAAATAAAATTGGCGGCATCGAGATGGTTCCAACGATGACTTCTCAAGAGGACACCCATCATAATCTTGCTCGCACTTAAGCGAAGAGTTCTCATGTGATCTAGTGTCTTGGTGTGGTGGCGCGCTAGAATTTGTCACAAATTTTGCTCTTATGGAACCCTTCATGCTTGCGGTAAGACTTCAAAATAGCTGGATCACGGATCTGCCAGATGCACTTGCGGCTCATCTGCGCATCGTGCGAGATCTTTCTGGATTAGGGTCATAATGGCAAATCAGACAATCATGAGCGAAGTTATGGTGATTTTTGCGCGGCCTTCGCACGAGACATGCGGATCAGTCTAGTGGGCCCCATGACTTGTGTTTTTAAGTCTGAGGCATCTCATCGGTGATGTTTTTGAAGTCGATCATTGAGTTCTCCGGTGTCAATGGTAAAATAAAATAAAAATAAAAGAAAATAAAGTGGTGGCATCAAGATGGTTCAACGATGACTTCATGAAATCACCCATCATGCTCTCGAGCTTGAAAAGTTCTCATGTGGTCTAGTGCTACAATGCGGTCCGAGATTTCGTAATTTGTGCTCATGTGGAACCGTCATTCATGGTAAGCTTGAAATAGCTTCATCGGAGATCACAGTCCAGATGCACTACGGCTCATCTGCGCATTATGCAGAGATCTTTCGGTTGGGTCATAATGGAGAATTAGATGATCATACATTAAGTTATGGTGATTTTTGTGCGGCCTCTAGACGAGATGTGCAGATCAGCCTAGTGGGCCCCATAACTCATATTTTTCAATCTGAAGCATCCCATCGATGACATTTTTGGAGTTGATCACCAACTTTTCCAGCATCAATGATAAAATAAAATAGAAATATAAGAAAACAAAATGGGCATCAGGTTCAACAGACTTTCTTCGAGCATCCCATCTTAGTCTATCGCAAGCAGCTTAGCGAAGAGTTCTCATGTAAGATCGGTGTCTTTGGTGCGGTCACCTGGAGATTTCAAATTATGCTCATGGAACGTTCGTCGTGGTAAGGCTTCCAAGCGAAATCAAAGATCAGTCCCACCTTTGCTGACATCATGTGTCCCCTTGGAGATCTTTGATTGAGGTCATAATGGATCGACGATGCGTCGTGAAGTTATAGTGATTTACGCCTCACGAGATGAGCGGCATGTGAGCGACTTGTGTTTTGGTTTGAGGCATCCATCGATGATGTTTTGAGTCGATCTTCAAGTTCTCACGGTGTCAATGGTAAAATAAAATAAAAATAAAGGAAATAAAATGGGTATCGATAGATGGTTCAACATGACTTCCCAGGTCACCCATCATAGTACTCTCACTAAGCACACACTTAACTAAAGAGTTCTCATAAGATATGGTGTATGCGTGTGTGGCACCGTGGCCACAAATTATGCTCTTGAAACTCATCCATTCCTCGATAAGACTTTGAAATAGCTAAAATGGATATGATCCCTTAGATGTGCTGCGGCCTGCGTGTCGTGCACCCCACAGAGATCTTTCTGGATTGGGGTCATAATGGAGAATCAGGCGATTGTGCGTGATGTTATTGCGATTTCCATGCGGCCTTCGTATGAGACGCGAATTAGCCTAGTGGGCTCACGACTTATGTTTTATCAGATATCATCGATGACATTTTTGGAGTCGATCGTTGAGTTCTCTAGCGTCAATAGTAAAATAAAATAAAATAAAAGGAAGTAAAATGGACCCATCATAGATGGTTTGTATGCTTACTTGAAGAGTTCTCATGTGCGGTGTCTTTCTTTGCGATCGCGTAGATTTGCAAAATTGTACTCATGTGGCCATCGTTGACAAGGCTTCAAAATAGCCAAAATTGGAGAAAAAGGACCTGCAAGATAAGCATAGGCTCATCGGCGCGTATTGGGATCATAATGGTGAATCGGATGATCGTGCACAAAGTTATGGCGATTTTTGTGTGGCCTCCACGAGACATCGGCGGCATGAGCCCCACTCATGTTTTTTATCGAGGCATCCATCTGACATTTTGAAGTCGATCCGAGTTCTCCGGCGTCAACGATAAAATAAAATAAAATAAAAGGAAATAAAATGGGCATCAGCGGATGGTTCAACGATGACTTCTCAGAGGTCACCCATCATAATCTTGCTTATCACCGCTTCGCTTGATTGAAGAGTTCTCATGGGATATGCGGTGTCTTTAGCTTGGAGATTTGCCATAAATTATGCTCATGCGAGAACCGTGCGTGACGGTAAGGCTTTGAAGTAGCCTCGAGAGATAGTCTGCGAAGACCTTTGGCATCTGCGCGTCATCGTCCCTTGAGATCTTTAGATTGGGGTCATAATGGAGAATCGATGAATGCGAGTTATGGCGATTTTTCATGCATCCTCACGAGATGCGGATTAGTCCGTGGGCCCAACTCATGTTTTTTTTTTTGATCGAGGCATCCCATGACATTTTGAGTCGATCGAGTTCTCCGTGTCAATGATAAAAAAATAAAAAATAAAGGAAATAAAATGGGTGGCATCAATAGATGGTTCAACATGTTTGAGAGGTCACCCATCATAATCTTGCTCACCAAGCACTTAATTGAAGAGTTCTCATGGGATCGGTGTGTAGGTTTTGTGCATTACTGGAGATTTGCCACAAATGTGCAACCCATTACATTGCGATAAGGCTTGAAATAGTAGAAATCAGATCTGAGTCTGTCTGCTCATCTACGCATATGCGCTTTCGAGATCATTAAATTGGGGCCATAATGGCGAATCAGATGATCATGTGCGAAGTTATGGAGATTTTGTGCGGCCTCCAAGAATGGTCGCATGGGCCCCGACTCATGTTTTCAATTGAGGCATCCCATCGATGACATTTTGAGTCAATCGAGTTCTCGGTGTCGGCGGTAAAATAAAATAAAATAAAAGAAATAAAATGGGTGGCATCAGCAGATGGTTCACACGATGACTTCCCAAGGTCACCACATCATAGTGTTGCTCTCGCCCAAGCGCTTAGCGAAGAGTTCTCATGGGATCAGTGTCTTTGGTGTGTTGCCTTTTTGGAGATTTACCACAAATTACACTCATGCAGTCCGTCGTCTTGCGGTAGCTTGAATAGCCAAAATCAGATATGGGTCCTTTCTGCATCGGCGCATTGTCGCTCTGGAGATATTTTGGTTAGGGTCACAATGGTGAATCAGACGATTGTGCGTGAAGTTATGGTGATTTACATGTAGCCTCCACACGAGATGTGTGGATCAACCGTGTGGTCCCCACGACTTGTGTTTTTCAGTCTGAGGCATCCCATCTACAATATTTTCAGAGTCGATCGCTGAGTTCTCCAGCGTCAATGATAAAATAAAATAAAAAAGGAAAAAAAATGGGTGGCATCAACATATGGTTTAACGATGACTTCGGAGGTCACCCATCATAGTATTACTCTCTCTCCCAAACTTAGCGAAGAGTTCTCATGTGATGCAGTGCGGTGGCGCGTTGAAGATTTGCACAAATTATGCTCATGCGAGAACCCGTCGTGGTAAGGCTTGAATAGTTGAAATCGGAGATATAGGTCGTGATATCGACATCTCATGTACTGGTGTGTGCTTAATAGATCTTTCCGGTTAGCTCATAATGACAAATCAAGGATCATCGTCGAATGGCGATTTTATGCGATCCACACTAGATGCGGATCCGGTCAGTGAATATAAATGGAATGCGCGATGACTTCACAGAAGGCTCGCCCAAGCAGCTTAGCGAAAGTTCTCATGGGATATGGTGTCTTTGTGCGGTCCATTGGAGATTTTTTTAATTGTGCTCATCGGAACCGTCACATGCGGTAAGGCTTGAATAGCCAAAATCAGATCGTGTCTCGAGATATTACTATAGCTCATCTGCATTATCGCCAGCGAGATCTTTCATTGGGGTCATAATGGCGTATGACAATCGGCGAAGTTATGGTGATTTTCATCGGCCTCCCCGCGAGATCGCGTCGGCCAGTGGGTTGCCGGCTTGTGTTTTGGTCGAGGCATCCCATCGATTTTAAGTCGATCTTAGAGTTCTCGACATCATGACAAAATAAAATAAAATAAAGGAAATAAAATGGCATCGACAAATGGTTCAACGATGACTTCTAGAGGTCATATCATGCTCTGCCCAAGCCACAGAGCTTAAATAGAAAAAAATCGGTCAAGTCCATTGGATGCATCGTGGCTAATCTTTGCCGTCATTACTCCCGTAAGATCTTTCTAGATTGGGGTCATAATGGTGAATCGGACGATCGTGCGTGAAGTTGTGGTGATCGTGCATCCTCCACACTAGAAGCTTTGATCAGCCGCGTTGGCCCCATCGTGTTTTTTTCGCATCCATCCATGATGTTTTGAGTCGATCGAGTCTCGGCGACAAATAAAATAAAATAAAAAGAAATAAAATGGTGGCATCAATAGATGGTTCAACCGCGATGACTTCAGGAGGTCACCCATCATAGTATTTCTCTTGCCCACGCTTAGCGAAGAGTTCTCATGGGATCGTATGGCGGCATGTGCGCTTCTTTGGAGATTTGCCATAAATTGTGCTCATGTGAAACCCGTTGGTGCCATGATAAGACTTCGAAATAGCCAAAATCAGAGATACGGTCCACGCCGCACATCTGCGTGATCGCGCCTGAATCTTTTATTGGGGTCATAATGTTGAATCAGACGATCATGTGCGAAGTTATGACGATTTCAATGCGGCCTCCGCACGAGACACGCGGACAAACCGTGTGACCCTCACGGCTCATGTTTTTCAGTTCGAGGCATCCCATCAACGATTTCAGAGTCGATCGTCGAGTTCTCCAGCGTCAGTGAAAAAATAAAGTAAAGGAAATAAAATGGGCGGCATCAATAGATGGTTCAACATGACGACTTTCGAGGAGGTCACCCATCATATGCTCTCGCCCAGCACGAAGAGTTCTCATGGGATGCGTGGTAGAGATTTGCATGAATTATGCTCGAACCGTGTGCCGCAAGGCTTCAAAATGGCCAAAATCGAGATACGGGTCTGATCGCCACTCATCACGCGTCGTGAGCCTGCGAAGATCTTTTTTGGATTGGGTCATAATGGTGAATCGGATTATGGTGTGAAGTTATGGTGATTTCGTCGCTACACACGGCCTTATTAGCATGCCAGTCATATTTTTTTTCGAGGCATCCCATCGATGACATTTTGAGTCGATCATGAGTTCTCGCATCAATGGTAAAATAAAATAAAATAAAAGAAATAAAATATGTGGCATCAACAATGGTTCAACACGATGACTTTAGGAGGTCACCATTTTGTCTCTCTCCCAAAGCATAGTGAAGAGTTCTCATGGGATCGGTGTTGGTGCGGTCAGCTTGCTAGAATTTCTTTGTAAATAGATGAAATGGAATCGAGTCACTTGTCGCTACGGTTGATGCATCATCGACCCCGAGATCTTTCGGATTGGGGTCATAATGGCGAATAGGATGATGCGTATGGTGGAGATTTTCGTGTGGCTACGAGATCGCATGATCGTGGGCCCCCGACTCATATTTTTTCGGTTTGAGGCATCCATCGATGATATTTTTGGAGTCGATCGAGTTCTCCACTATCAATGGAAATAAAATAAAATAAAAGGAAATAAAATGGCGACATCATAGATGGTTCAACACGACTTCAGGAGGTCACCCATATATCTTTGCCCAAGCTTGAAGAGTTCTCATGGGATCTGTGCGTGCGGTGCGGTGCTTGGAGATTTTTTATTAAATTTGCTCATGCGGAACCATCATGCCCGCGGTAAGGCTTGAACTAGCAAAATCAGATCGTGTCCTTCATCACGGCGGCCATCGCGTGCACACGGAGATCTTTTTATTGGGGTCATAATGGCAATCACGATCATGTGCAAAGTTATGCGATTTTCATGTTGCCTCACATGCCGGAATCGGATGCATGGGCCCCACGAATCATGTTTTTCGGTCGAGGCATCCTCGACAATATTTTTTAGTCGATCCGAGTTCTCGGCATTCGGAAAATAAAATAAATAAAAATAATAAATCGCAGAAGGTTCAACCGCGATGACTTCCCGAGGTCACCCATCATAGTCTTGCTCTCACCCAAGCTTGCAAGCGAAAAGTTCTCATGGGATCTGTCTTTGGTGCGTCACGCTGGAGATTTCAAATTGTGCTCATGTAACCGTCAGCGGTAAGGCTTCAAAATAGCAAAATGAGATGGTCCCTTGATGCTGCGGCTCATCACATTCATCGTGCACTCCAAGATCTTTGGATTGGGTCATAATGGTGAAACGAGATGCGTGAAGTTATGGCAATTTTGTGTGGCCTGCGAGGTGTTGATCGCGTGACTGGTCATGTTTTTCATTAGGGCATCCCATCAATGGCGTTTTGGTCGATTCGAGTTCTCAGCATCAACGTAAAATAAAATAAAATAAAGGAAATAAAATGGTGGCATCATAGATGGTTCAACACGGCGACTTTCAGAGGTCACCCATCATGACTTCTCAAGCAGCAAAGTTCTCATGGATTTGGTGTCTTTGGTGTGGTTACGCCCGTTGGAGATTTTTTGCAAATTGTGCTCATGCGGAACATCCATTGTAAGGCTTGAATAGCAAAATCGGAGATACGTCCGATGAGCACGAGACTCATCGTCGTCGCCCAGATCTTTCGGATTGGGGTCATAATGGCAAATCAAATGATCATGAAGTTATGCGATTTCCATGTGGCCTCCATATGAGACTGCGGTTGACCACACGGGCCCCAACTCATGTTTTAATCGAGGCATCCCATCGATGACATTTTGGTGATCGTTGAGTTCTCGGCATAAAATAAAATAAAATAAAAGGAAATAAAATGGTGGCATCGGCGAGATGGTTCAACATGACGACTTCGGAGGTCACCCATCATAATCTTACTCTCGCCCAAGCTTAGCGATGAGTTCTCATGAGATGCGGTGTCTTTGCGGTCACGCTTGGAGATTTGCATAAATTTGCTCATGCGAACCATTACATGCGTAAGGCAAAATAGTCAAATCGAGATCGTGTCCGTCGGATGTGCACATACTCATCGCTCTTCGTGCTCACGAGATCTTTGATTGGGGTAATGGATCGGATGATCGTGCGTGAAGTTATGGTGATTTTTTATGCGGCCGCACGAGGCGCCTTGGTCATGGGCCCACTCATGTTTTTTTATTCGAGGCATCCCATTTCAATATTTGGAGTTGATCGAGTTCTCCGTCAATGTAAAATAAAATAAAATAAAAGAAAATAAAATGTGACATCAATAGATGGTTCAACACGGACTTCCGAGGTCCCATCATATTACTTCTCTCTCCCAAGCTTATTGGCGAAGAGTTCTCATGGGATTTGGTGTGTTGGTCGGTTGCACGTTGAAGATTTTCAAATTGTGCCTCAGAATCGTCATGCGCGGTAAGGCTTGAAGCCAAAATCGAGAATCGTGTCCCGAGATGCACTACAATCTGCGTCGCCGAGATCTTTATTGATTGGGTCATAATGGCAATCACGATGCGTGCATAAGTTATGGCAATTTTTTGTGGCCTCCGCGAGATCGCGGATCAACCAGTGGGCCCCATGGTTCATGTTTTTTTAATCGAGGCATCCATCGATGACATTTTGAGTTGATTGTTGAGTTCTCCGGCGTTAATGGAAAAATAAAATAAAATAAAAAAATAAAATGGTGGCATCAATAGATGGTTCAACATGACTTCAGAGGTCACCCATCATAATGCTCTCGCCGCTCTTAGCGAAGAGTTCTCATGGGATCCGGTATTGTTGTCACGCCCGAGATTTTCCATGTGCTTATCGAAACATCGTGCCACGGTAAGGCTTTGAAATAGCGAAATCGAGCGGACCATGCCGGTTACTACGACTCATCATGTGTGCGCCCGGAGATCTTTCCGGATTGGGGTCATAATGGTGGATTCATGGCATGAAGTTATGGCGATTTTTTGTGCGACTCCACGAGGCGATGCATATCGGTCGCGTGGGCCCACTCATATTTTTTGACGGCATCCCATACGGCGTTTTGGTCGATCGAGTTCTCGGCATGATAAAATAAAATAAAAATAAAAGAAATAAAATGGGTGGCATAAACATATGGTTCAACGATGACTTCATAAGATCACCCATCATATCTTGCCTCGCAGCTTAGCGAAGTGTTCTCATGATATAGTGTCTTTAGTGTGGTCGTGCCGGGAGATTTGTAAGTAAATTGTGCTCATGTGGAACTTCGTCGTGCCATGGTAAGGCTTGAATAGCCAAAATCGAGAGATCAGGTCCGCGATGCTTTGTAAATCGCACGTCGTCGTCCATGGAGATCTTTAGGATTGGGGTCATAATGTGAATCGGATGATTATGTGAAGTTATGGCAATTTTGTGCGGCCTCCACACGAGACATGCGGATCAGCGTGGCCCCTTTCATTTTTTTGATCGAGGCATCCCATCGATGACATTTTGGTCGATCTGTTCTCGGCGTCATGATAAATAAAATAAAATAAAGGAAATAAAATGCGGCATCAACAGATGGTTCAACTGACTTCGAGGTCACCCATCATAGTACTTCTCAAACAGCGAAGAATTCTAATGTGATATGTGTGCGGGTCGGCGGTTGGAATTTTTCATTATGCTCATGTGGAACCCATGCTACTAAGGCTTCAAATAGCCAAAATCGAGATATGTCTCCATCGTGCACGGCTCATCGCGTCATGCATGAGATCTTTCCGGATTGGGGTCATAATGATGAATCGGACAATCGTGCGTAAAGTTATGGCAATTTTAGTGCGACTCCCGCGAGATGCGGATCACCGGCATGGGACGACTCATGTTTTTAGTGCGGCATCCCATGATGATGTTTTGAGTCATCGTCGAGTTTCGGCATAAATAAAATAAAAAAAGAAATAAAATGGTGATCAGATTATGGTTAACATGATGACTTCAGGGTGGTCACCCATCATAGTCTTGCTCTTGCGCAGCTTGGCGAAGAGTTCTCATGTGATGCGGTGTCTTTGGTCGTGCGTAGAGATTTACCTAAATTGTGCTCATGTTTATTCGGTCCGATAAGGCTTCAAAATAATTGAAATCGGAGATCGGGTCCCAGATGCGCATCGCTCATCTACATGTCGTGCCCGCGAATCTTGATTGGGGTCATAATGGAGAATCGATGATGGTGCATGAGTTATGGTTAGTGTACTCCCACGCGAGGCATGCGGATGACCGCGTAGACTCATGTTTTTAGTGAGGCATCCCATCGATGATATTTTGAGTCGATCTCCAGTTCTCGATCAAGTAAAATAAAATAAAAATAAAGGAAATAAAATGCATCAGCGGTTCATTCACGACTTCCGGAGGTCACCCATAGTACTCCACTCGCTTAAACTTTGAAGAGTTCTCAAGCGATCTATTATGTTGGTGCGGTTGCACACGTTGGAGATTTGCCGTAAATTAAGCTCATTTGGAACCATGCCGTGTAGGTAAGGCTTCAAATAAAGAAATGGAGATCGGGTCCAGATGCCCTGCGACTCGTCACGTGCGCGTCATTATCTTTTAGATTTGGGTCATAATGGTGAATCGATGATGCGAAGTTATGGTGATTTCGTGCGACCTCCACATGAGCGTGAGATCAGCATGTGGGCCCATCGTGTTTTTCAGTATGAGGCATCCCATCGATGACGTTTTGGTCGATCAGAGTTCTCGGTCGATAAAATAAAATAGAAAGAAAAGGAAATAAAATGGGTGGCATCAACAGATGGTTCAACACGGTGACTTTCCAGGAGGTCACCCATCATAGTCTTGCTCTCCCGCAGCTTGAAGAGTTCTCATGGGATCGGTGTCTTTGAGTGCGGTCGCTAGAGATTTGCAAATTGTGCTCATGGAACCGTCGTCGGTAAGACTTTGAAATGGAAAAATATCTTAAGTATCACGTGCTGGCTCATCTCGTCATGCGACGAGATCTTTATTGGGTATGGTAATCGAGCGATGCGAAGTTATGGTAATTTTCATGCGGGCTCCGAGATGAGGATAGTGACTCATGTTTTAGTGAGGCATCCCATCGATGTTTTTTTGTCGATCATCAGTTCTCGGCGAAAAATAAAAAAATAAATGGGTGGCATCAATAGATGGTTATGACATTTCGAGGTCACCCATCATGTCTCTCCAAACGCTTAGCGAAGAGTTCTCATGGGATCTAGTGTCTGCGGTGGCCCGTTAGATTTTTCATAAATTGTGCTCATTCCCTTACGTCGATAAGGCTTGAAATAGCTAAATTGGAGATATTGGTCTCAGATGAACTGCGTCCGCGAGATCTTTCGGATTGGGGTCATAATGGCATCGGATGATTGTTAAAGTTATGGATTTTCATGGTCTCCACCGAGACGCGGATCATCGTGGGCCCCATGGCTCATGTTTTTTCAGTCTGGAGCATCCCATCGATGACATTTTGGGTCGATGTTGAGTTCTTGGCGTCAATGTAAAATAAAATAAAAAGAAATAAAATGTGGCATCAACAGATGGTTTCGATGACTTCAAGGTCACCCATCATATGCGCTCGCAAGCAACTTAGCGAATTTCTCTGGTGTCTTTGTGCGTGCGCGCCGTTGAAATGTGCTCATCGTGCGGTGCTTGAACTTGTGAAATGAAATATGTGTCACCAAGATCTTTGCAATTTATGCGTTGTCGTGGTGATATAGATTGGATCATATTGATAATGGATGGTGTGCAGAAGTTATGGCGATTTTTGTGCGGCCTCCACAGATGCGGATAAACCTCTTGGGCCCCCGGCGTGTTTTTCAGGCATCCCATGACAACATTTTAGTCGATCTCAGTTCTCAGCGTCAACCATAAAATAAAATAAAATAAAGGAAATAAAATGGGCATCGAGATGGTTCAAACGATGACTTCAGAGGTCACCCATCATAATCTTTCTCGCCCAAACACATGGCGAAGAGTTCTCATGGGATGCGTGTTGTGCGATGGTCCGTTGGAGATTTTTGCAAATTGTACTCATGTGAACCCGTCCATACCGGTAAGGCTTTGAATAGCCAATCATTAATCCCACGGCACTGCGTCACATCGTGCATCGCGAGATCTTTCGGATTGGGGTCATAATGAATGCGATCATCGTGAAGTTATGATTTTCGTGCGGCCTCGCAGATGCACGGATGCGTGGGCCCCGACTCATGTTTTAGTCGAGCATCATCGATGATTTTGGAGTCGATCTCCAAGTTCTCGGCATCACAATAAAATAAAATAAAATAAAAATAAATAAAGCGGCATCAGCGGATGGTTCAACACGACTTCCAGAAGGTCACCCATCATAATCTTTCTCGCCAAGCTGCTTAGCGAAGAGTTCTCATGAGATTTGGTGTCTTTGGTGTGCGTCCGCATTGAGATTTTGTAAATTGCTCATCAAAACCTTTCGTGCCCGTTAAGGCTTGAAATAGATGCATCGAGCGTCTGCGTCGTGCACCGAAGATCTTTCGGATTAGGTCATAATGGCGAATTGGAAGATATGCACAAAATGGCGATTTTTATGCGGCCTCCGCGAGATCGGGAATGCGTGGACGGCTCATATTTTCAATCGAGCATCCCATCGACGACATTTTTGGAGTCGATCTCTGAGTTCTCTGGCGTCAATGATAAAATAAAATAAAATAAGATAAAATAAAATGGCATCAGATATGGTTCAACGATGACTTCCGAGGTCACCCATATGCTCTCGCCAAAACTTAGCGAAGAGTTCTCATGGATTTGGTGTGCGATCCATGGAGATTTGAAAAATTATGCTCATTGAACCCATGCATGCTTGACTTCCAAATGGGATCTGGTCCTCAGATGCTTTAATCGCGCGTTCACGAGATCTTTTCGGATTGGGGTCATAATGAATCGGATGATCGTGCGAAGTTATGGCATTTGCCTCCACACGAGATCGCATGGAATGCCGTAATATGGTTCATGTTTTTTCGAGCATCCCATCGATGATGATTTTGAGTCGATCGAGTTCTGCGTCAGGTATAAAATAAAATAAAAAAATAAATGACATCAAAATGGTTCAACGATGACTTCCCAGTCGCCATCATAGTATTGTTCTTCGAGCACATTTCACTCAAGTTTCTTGGATCTAGTGTCTTTAATGGTGCGGTGGAGATTTCAAATTGTGCTATGTGGAACCCGTCCGTCACGGTAAGGCTTGAAATAGCCAAAAGGAGAATGAGATCAGTGCACTGTGCTCATTTATGTTCGCGAGATCTTTCGGATTGGGTCATAATGGTGAATTGAATGCGTGCGAAGTTATGGCGATTTTATGCGCCTCCGCGTGAAATCGCGTTGATGTGGCCCATGCTCATGTTTTTAATTTGAGGCATCAATGATGTTTTTAGTCGATCGAGTTCTCGGTGTCGATTAAAATAAAATAAAAATAAAAGGAAATAAAATGGCGGCATCAAAGATGGTTCAACATGACTTCCCAGGTCACCCATCTTTATATAGCTTACGAAGAATTTCTCATGATGCGGTGTCTTTGGTGCGGTCGCGCCCGTGGAGATTTGCATAAATTATGCTCATGCGGAACCCGTCATGCATGGTAGCTTGAACGAAAATAGATACAGGTCATTGATGCACATCGGCTCATTTCACATCTGCGCCCGAGATCTTTCGGATTGGGGTCATAATGGTGAATCGGATGGTAGTGCGTGAAGTTATGATGATTTATGCGCCTCCCAGACATCGGTCACTTACCTCATGTTTTTTCAGAGGCATCCCATGACATTTTTGTCGATCGAGTTCTTTAGGTGTAGATAAAATAAAATAAAATAAAATGGAAATAAAATGAGGCGGCATCAGCGATGGTTCAACGATGACTTCAGGTCACCCATCATACTACTCACAAGCTTGCGAAGAGTTCTCATGGGATCTGTCTTTGGTTGCTTAGAAATTTGCTCATGCGGAACACATTGCCATGGTAAGGCTTGAAATCATAAAGATCGATGTATATGCTCATTTGAATCGTGCAGATCGGTGGGTCATGCGCGAATGATCAAATCATTTCTATGAGAAGATTGATTGCATGATGATGACATTTTGGAGTCGATCGCATGGTGGATGGCGTAATGATCATGAGCCTCGAGATCCATGACGATTTGTGTTTTGATCGAGGCATCCCATCGGCGATGTTTTGAGTCGATCATTGAGTTCTCGCATAAAAAAAAAAAGGAAATAAAATGGTGGCATCAGCGGATAATCAACACACGGCGACTTTCAAGGAGGTCACCCATCATGTCTTGCTCTCACCCGCTTCGCTTAGGAAGAGTTCTCATGATCTTGTCTTTGATGCGGTCGCCCTAGCGATTTCATATATTATGCTCATTGGAACGTTCGTCTGCGATAAGGCTTGAAATATGAAATCGAGATCTGGGACGAGATGCACTCATGCGCATCGTGCCCCGAGATCTTTCGGTTGGTCATAATGGATCGGCGATCTTGCCAAAGTTATGGCGATTTACGTGCGACCTCCACACAAGGCGTGGTCATTGTGGCCCCACGACTCATGTTTTTCAGTATGAGGCATCCCATCGATAATGTTTTGAGTTGATTGAGTTCTCGGTCATGATAAAATAAAATAAAATAAAGAAATAAAATGGCGGCATCAGAGATGGTTCAACACGACTTCCAAGTCACCCATCATATGCTCTCGCCCAAGCAGCTTAGCGAAGAGTTCTCATGTGATCTTTGCTTGTGCGGTCACATTGGAGATTTACTACAAATTATGCTCATGCGAACCCATAAGTGAGGCTTCAAAATGCAGAAATTAGAATATGTCTATGTCACCGGAGCGCGTCATTCGTCCCAGAGATCTTTCGGATTGGGGCATAATGGCGAATCGGACGATGGTCGAAACTTATGTGATTTTGTAGCCTCCCACGATGCGGATCAGGTGGGCCCCATGGTTGGTGTTTTTTAGATTGAGGCATCCCATCGACAACATTTTGAGTCGATCATGAGTTCTCAGTGTCGTAATAAAATAAAATAAAAATAAAGGAAATAAAATGGGCGGCATCAATAAATGGTTCAACACGACTTCAGGAGTCACCCATCATGTTGCTCTTGCTTACTTAGCGAAGAGTTCTCATGGGATCTTGTATGTCTTGGTGTGTGCGTGCGAATATTTGCCAAATTGAGCTCATGCGAAACCGTGCGTCTGCGATAAGACTTGAAATAGTCAAAATCGGAGATCTGGGTCCCTTGATATCTGCGCTCATCACTTTCGTCGTGCATGGAGATCTTTGGATTGGGGTCATAATGGTGAATCGACGATCATGAAGTTATGGATTTATGCGGCCACTACGAGATGCTCGGATAGCCAGTGGGCCCCTCATGTGTTTTTGTCGAGGCATCCCATCAATGACATTTTGAGTCGCGAGTTCTCCGGCGTCATTAAAATAAAATAAAATAAAAGAAATAAAATGCCATCATTAATAGATGGTTCAACATGATGACTTCCCGAGGTCATCATATCTTGCTCGCCCAAGCACTCTTAACTGAAGAGTTCTCATGGGATCTGGTGTTCTAGTGCGGTCATGCCCGTTGGAGATTTTCCATAAATTGTGCTCATGTGGAACCCGTTCGTGCCGCGGTAAGGCTTCAAACTAGCCAAAATCGGAGATATGTGTCCCATATGACATCTGCGCATGTCGTCCCAGATCTTCTTTGGGTGGGGTCATAATGGAGAATCGAATGATGCGTGTATGAAGTTATGGATTTTGTGCGGCCTCACCACGAGCGTCGTGTCGGGAGGCATCTCGATGATATTTTGAGTCATCCCGAGTTCTCACATGTCAAATTAAAATAAAATAAAATAAAAGAAATAAAATGCGGCATTAATAGATGGTTCAACACGATGACTTCGAGGTCACCCATCATATCTTGCTCTCAAGCACTCTTGGCGAAGAGTTCTCATGGGATCACTGTCTTGTGCGGTCATGCCGTTGGAGATTTTCCAAATTGTGCTTGCGGAACCTGTCGCGATAAGACTTGAAATAGTCAAAATGGAGATATGTCCCGCCGGATACGTGGCTCATCTACGTCGTGCACCCCGGAGATCTTTGATTGGGTCATAATGGTGATCGGCGTCATGCGCGAGTTATGGCATTTTTGCGGCCTCACGGCTGGATGCGAGTGGGCTCGTGTTTTGTCGAGGCATCCCATCGATGACATTTTTCAGTCGATCGTCGAGTTCTCCGGCATCAACATTAAAATAAAATAAAATAAAAGAAATAAAATGGGCATCAATAGATGGTTCTGACTGACTTCAGGAGGTCACCATCATATCTTGCTCTTCACTCTTAGCGAAGAGTTCTCTCATGGGATCTGGTGTGCTGGTGCGGTCATGCCCGTTGGAGATTTTCTTGTGCTCATCGGAACCGTGTGCGGTAAGGCTTGAATAGCAAAATCGGAGATCGTGTCATGATGCGGCATCGTGCATAGTCGTCCCGAGATCTTTCGGATTGGGGTCATAATGGAGAATCAGGATGATGTGCGAAGTTATGGATTTTTTTATGGCCTCACAGGCGTGAGTGAATCTGAGCATCCCATCGATGATATTTTGAGTCGATCTCGAGTTCTCGGCGTCAACGATAAAATAAAATAAAAATAAAAAATAAAATGGTGGCATCAAGATGGTTCAACGACAACTTCAGAGGTCACCCATCATCTTATTGCTCCCAAGCTTAGCGAAGAGTTCTCATGTGATCTGTCTTGGTGCGTCGCCGGAGATTTGCCATAAATTATGCTCATGAATTATTGCGATAAGGCTTCGATAAAGGAGATATCTTCGGGTTCATCTGCGCACTCCCACGAAGATCTTTCTAGGTTTGTGTAATAATGGAAAATTAGATGATCATGCGTGAAGTTATGGCAATTTTGTGGCTTTACCACGAGGCGCGGATTGCGTGTGGCCCCACTTGTGTTTTTCGAGGCATCCCATCGATGATATTTTGAGTCGATCATCAAGTTCTCGGTGTCGGTAAAATAAAATAAAAATAAAAAAAAAGGAAATAATGGCGACATCATATGGTTCAACGACGACTTCCCATCATCATCTTGCTCTCTCAAAACGATTAATTGAAGAGTTCTCATGGGATCTGTCTTGTCGGTCGGTTGTGCAGCCCATTGTGATAAGGTTTTGTGCATTGAAGAGTTCTGCACCATCTGATCGCCTAGCGGAAGATCGAGATTTGGAAATTATGCTCATAGTGTCCTTCTTCTTGTCGCATGCGTCGACTCATTCTGCGCCTGAGATCTTTTGGATTGGGTCATAATGGTAATTGGATTATGGTGTGAAGTTATGGATTTTGTCACGAGAAGCGCGGATTATGTAGCCCCACGGTCATGTTTTTTAGTGCATCCCATCGATGACATTTTTGTCGATCATCGAGTTCTCAGCATCATGGTAAAATAAAATAAAATAAAGAAATAAAATAGGCATCAATGATGGTTCAACGATGACTTCGAGGTCACCCATACTGCTCCCAAACCACATATTGAAGAGTTCTCATAGGATCGGTGCTTAGTGCGGTCGAGCTTCTAGAGATTTCTGTAAATAGATGCTCGGAGATACAGTCTGTCGGATCGCTACGGTTGTGCATCATCACGCCCAGAGATCTTTGGATTGGGTCATAATGGCGAATAGGATGATGCGTGAAGTTATGGAGATTTTAGGCGCTCACCACGAGATCACGGATCAATCAGTGGGCCCCGACTCATATTTTTTGATTTAGGCATCCCATCGATGATATTTTGGAGTCAATTGCGAGTTCTCCACTATCATGGCAAAAAAAAAAAATAAAAGGAAATAAAATGGGCACATCAGATGGTTCAACATGACTTCTGAGGTCACCATCATATCTTCTCTCCATGCTTAGCTGAAGAGTTCTCATGGGATCTGTGTCTGTTGCGGTGCCCGTTGGAGAAATTATGCTCATGCGGAACCGTCCGTACCGTAAGGCTTCAATAGCCAAAATCGGAGATATGTCCCATAATCGGCGACTCATCTGCGCATCATGCACCCCACGGAGATCTTTTTGGATTGGGGTCATAATGGCAAATCGCGATCATGTGCAAAGTTAGATTTTCATGTTGCCTCCACATGGCGCGATGAATCAAGTGGGCCCCTCATGTTTTTTTGATCGAGGCATCCCCGACAATATTTTGAGTTGATCGAGTTCTCGGCATCAACGGAAAATAAAATAAAATAAAGGAAATAAATGCGGTAGATGGTTCAACACGATGACTTCCGAGGTCACCCATCATAATCTTGCTCTCACCCAAGCTTACAGCGAAGAGTTCTCATGGGATGCGGTGTCTTTGGTGCGATCGCTCCGGAATTTGCAAATTGTGCTCATCGAACGTCATGCAGCGGTAAGGCTTGAAATAGTCAAAATCAGATACGGTCCGCGATGCTGCGCTTCTTTCGTGCATCGAGATCTTTCATTGGGTCATAATGGTGAAAGCAATGTCGGGCGAAGTTATGGCAATTTTGTGTGGCACGAAGTGTTGATCAAGCGTGGGCCCCCCACGGTCATTTTTTTCATTCGAGGCATCCCATCGATGACATTTTGAGTCGATTCGAGTTCTCTCATGGTAAAATAAAATAAAGGAAATAAAATGTGGCGCATCATAGATGGTTCAACACGGCGACTTCCAAGGTCACCCATCATAGTACTTGCTCTCGCAAGCACTTAACTAAAGTTCTCATGGATCTGGTGTCTTTGGTGTGGTTACCGTTGGAGATTTTTTTGCAAATTGTGCATGCGTCATCGTCGCGTAAGGCTTCAAAAGAAAATGAGATACTTGTCACAGATGAGCTGACTCATCGTCGTCGCCGAGAAATCTTTGGATTGGGGTCATAATGGCAAATCAAATGATCATGCATGAAGTTATGCGATTTCATGCGGCCTCCATGAGATCGGTCGACCACGGGCCCCAACTCATGTTTTTTATCGAGGCATCCCATGACATTTTGAGTTGATCTTGAGTTCTCGCGTCAAAAAAATAAAATAAAATAAAAGGAAATAAAATGGATGGCATCGGAGATGGTTCAACATGACTTCCGAGGAGTCACCCATCATAGTACTCGCCCAAGCATGCGAAGAGTTCTCATGGGATCTGTCTTTTGGCGCCCGGGATTTATCATAAATTGTGCTCATCGGAACCGTCACACGGCCAGGCTTGAAAATTAATCGGAGATATGTCTCGGATGTGCACATCCTTTCGTCGTGTGCTCCAGGAGATCTTTGTGATTGGGGTCATAATGGAGAATCGGATGATGCGTGCGTGAAGTTATGGTGATTTTTGTGCGCCTCCATGAGATGTGGGCCGGTCATGTATTTTTATTCAGGCATCCATTTCGATATTTGTTGATGGTTCTCGGCGTCAATGTTAAAATAAAATAAAATAAAAGAAAATAAAATGCGACATCATAGATGGTTCAACCATGACTTCAGGAGGTCATCATATTACTTCTCTCTAAGCATGCTTAGCGAAGAGTTCTCATGGGATTTGGTGTGTTGATGCGGTTGCGGGAGATTTTCACAAATTGTGCTGTGGAACGTCATGCGCGGTAAGGCTAGCCAAAATCGGAGATCGTGTCGCGGATCTACAACTTATCTGCGTGTCGTCGCCCGGAGATCTTTATTGATTATTGTCATAATGGATCAAGCGATGCATAAAGTTATGGCAATTTTTGTGGCCTCCGTGCGATGTCAACCCGCGGGCCCCATGGTTCATGTTTTTAATCGAGGCATCCCATGACATTTTGAAGTTGATTGTTGAGTTCTCGGCGTTAATGGTAAAATAAAATAAAATAAAAGGAAATAAAATGGGGCATCAATAGATGGTTCAACGCGACTTCCCGAGGTCACCCATCATAGTAATGCTCTGCTCAAGCAGCTTAGCGAAGAGTTCTCATGGGATGCGTGTCAGTGCGGTCCGCCCGGAGATTTTCCCAAATGTGCTCATGCGAAACTTGCGTGCCCGCGGTAAGGCTTTGAAATAGCAAAATCGAGAAACGGACCATGCCGATATGCTCATCATGTCGTCGCCCCGAGATCTTTCCGGATTGGGGTCATAATGGTGGTGACCATCGTGCATGAAGTTATGGCGATTTTTGTGCGACGTCCACGCGAGATGCATATCTGGCGTAAGCGGCTCATGTTTTGATCGGCATCCCATTTCGATTTTGGTCGATCGCGAGTTCTCGCATCAATGATAAAATAAAATAAAATAAAAGAAATAAAATGGGGCATCAGATGGTTCAACGATGACTTCTAAGTCACCCATCATAATATGCTCGCATGCTTAGCGAAGTGTTCTCATGGGATATAGTGTCTTGGTGTCGTGCCCGGCGGATTTGTCGTAAATTGTGCTCATGAACCGTCATTGCCGTGGTAAGGCTTGAATAGCCAAAATCGGAGATCGGGTCACGATGCTAGTATCACGCGTCGTGCCCATGGAGATCTTTTGGATTGGGGTCATAATGGTGGCGATGATTGTTATGAAGTTATGGCAATTTTGTGCGGCCTCCACACACGAGACATGGATCAGGAGTGGATTAGCTCGTTTTTGTCGAGGCATCCCATCGATGACATTTTGAGTCGATCAGTTCTCCGGCGTCAATGTAAAATAAAATAAAATAAAGGAAATAAAATGGCATCAAGATGGTTCAACGATGACTTTCCAAAGGTCACCCATCATAGTACTTCTTCTCTCGCCCAAGCATGCTTAGCGAAGAGTTCTCTGATATGGTGTCTTTGGCGTCGCGCGTTGGAGATTTTCAATTATGCTCATGGAACTATCCATGCGGTAAGGCTTGAAATAGCCAAAATCGGAGATATGTCCAGCTTATCTCATGCGTCATGCCCCATAGATCTTTCGGATTGGGGTCATAATGATGAATCGACAATCGTGCGAAGTTATGGCAATTTTGTGCGGCCTCCCACGAATGTGCGGATCCGCGACGACTCATGTTTTTAGTCCGAGCATCCCCGATGATGTTTTGAGTCAATCTCGAGTCGGCATAAATAAAATAAAATAAAAGGAAATAAAATGGCGGAATCGATGGTTCAACATGACTTCCCAGTGGTCACCCATCATAATCTTGCTCTCGCTGCTTAGCGAAGAGTTCTCATGTGATGCGGTGTCTTTGGTCGATGCTGGAGATTTACCTCAAATTGTGCTCATGTGAAACTTGTCCATGCGATAAGGCTTCAAAATAGTGAAATAGATCGGGTCATAAGATCGCATCATGCGTGTGCGCCGCAGATCTTTGTTGGGGTCATAATGGAGAATCGGATGATCGTGCATGAAGTTATGGCAATTTTAGTATGGCCTCCACACGAACGTGGATGAGCATGGTGACTCATGTTTTTGTGAGGCATCCCATCGATGATATTTTAGTCGATCAGTTCTCAGCGGTAAAATAAATAAAAATAAAGGAAATAAAATGCGGCATCAGCAGTTCATTCACGGACTTCCCGGGTCACCCATAATCCTGCTCACCCAAACGCTTGAAGAGTTCTCATGTGATCTGTATGTTGTGCGGTTCGAGAGGTAATGTGCTCATTTTGGAATGCGTGTGTTGTAAGGCTTCAAATAGGAGATCGGGTCCGCATGCTGCGGCTCGTGCGGCGTGCCTCGAAGATCTTTTAGATTGGGTCATAATGGTGAATCGGATGATCGTGAAGTTATGGTGATTTCGTCGACCTCCACATGATGCGTGAGGATCGGCATGTGGGCCCCACACTCGTGTTTTTATAGGCATCCCATCGATGGCGTTTTGAGTCGATCACGAGTTCTCGCCGTGTAAATAAAATAAAATAAAAATAAAAGAAATAAAATGGGTGGCATCAAATGGTTCAACGATGACTTTCGAGGTCACCCATCATATCTTCTCGCCCAAGCAGCTTAGCGAATAGTTCTCATGGGATGCGGTGTCTTTGGTGCGGTCTTAAGATTTACCAAATTGTGCTCATGAACGTCATTAGCGGTAAGGCTTGAAATAGCCATCGGATATCAGTATCAGATCGCGTGCTCATCTACGTCATGTGACGCGAGATCTTTCCATTTGGGTCATAATGGAATCGACGATCGTGCTGATATGGTATTTCATGCGGCTCCACATGAGATGCGGATCGGCCAGCGTGGGCCCCATAACTCATGTTTTTTAGCGAGGCATCCAATCTACGACGTTTTTGGAGTCCATCATCGAGTTCTCCAGGGAAAAATAAAAATAAATAAAATGGGTGGCATCAATAGATGGTTCAACACGATGATTTCCCAGGAGGTCACCCATCATATCTTGCTCTCTCCCAAGCTTATGAAGAGTTCTCATGGGATCGGTGTCTTTGTGCGGTCTCCGTGGAGATTTTTCATAAATTGTGCTCATAGAACGTGCATTGCGATAAGGCTTGAGTGAAATGGAGATATTGGTCTTTGATGAGCTGCGTCCATGATCTTTCGGTTGGGGTCATAATGGCGAATCGGAAGATTGTGTGAGTTATGGGATTTTCATGCGGCCTCCATACGAGATGCGGATGTCGAATGGCCCCATGGCTCGTGTTTTTTCAGTCAGCATCCCATGATGGCGTTTTTTGGTCGATCAGAGTTCTCGTCATGGTAAAATAAAATAAAAATAAAAAGAAAATAAAATGGGGCATCAAGATGGTTCAACGATGACTTCCGAGGTCACCATCATAATGTTGCTCGCTGCACTTAGCGAGAGTTCTCATGTACGGTGTCTTTGGTGCGGTCCGCCCGTTGAGATTTTCTACAAATTGTGCTCATGCGGAACCCTTCTGTGCCGCGGTAAGGCTTGAATAGCGAAATCGAAATTATGTGTCTCTTGATGCGCTTTATATCGCGTTGTGCTCCACGGAGATCTTTTGGATTGGGGTCATATGGATAAATTGGATGATTGTGCGAAGTTATGGCGATTTTGCGGCCTCTCCATGATGCGGATGAACCTCAACGCTCGTGTTTTTTGATCAAGGCACAACATTTTGAGTCGATCTCGAGTTCTCGGCGTCAATAAAATAAAATAAAATAAAATAAATATGCGGCATCAGGATGGTTCAACGATGACTTCGAGGTCACCCATCATATCTCTTGCTCGCCCAACACTTAGCGAAGAGTTCTCATGTGATCGGTGTGTTGTGATGCTCTGGAGATTTTGCAAATGCTCATGTGGAACGTCCATGCACGGTAAGGCTTTCTAAAGAAATGGGAATCTGTCCCACGCGGCTCTGCGCACATCGCATGTCATGCGAAGATCTTTGGATTGGGGTCATAATAATCAACGATCATGCATGAAGTTATGGTGATTTTCGTGCGGCCTCACATTAGATCCGGATCGCCACGTGGGCCCCACGACTTCGTGTTTTTTCATCCATCGATGACATTTTGAGTTGATCAAGTTCTCGGCATCAAAAAATAAAATAAAATAAAAATAATAAAATGGGCATCATGGATGTTCAACGATGACTTCTAGTCACCCATCATAATCTTGCTCGCTTAGCGAAGAGTTCTCGTTGGTGTCTTTGATGCGGTCCATTGAGATTTGCATTATTGCTCATCTAAAACCTTTGTGCCTCGTAAGGCTTGAAATAGATCAAAAACTGTCATCGTCACCGAGATCTTTGGATTAGTGTCATAATGGCGAATTGGAAGACCATGCACAAAATTATGGCGATTTTTTTATGCGGCCTCCACACGAGATCGGACCAATCGCGGTAGGCACGACTCATATTTTCAATCGAGGCATCCCATGTTTTGGAGTCGATCTCTTAGTTTTGTGCGATGATAAAATAAAATAATAAAATAAAGATAAAATAAAATGGCATCAACATATGGTTCAACATGACTTCCAGGAGGTCACCCATCATAGCTCACAAAACATGCTTAGCGAAGAGTTCTCATGGGATTTGGTGTGCGATGCCTGGAGATTTGAAACAAATTATGCTCATTCAGAACCCATCCATGTCGCGTTGAGGCTTCGCTAGCTGAATGGTGATCACCGGTCGCTGCACATCGCGGCGTCGTCGCCCGCGAGATCTTTTCGGATTGGGGTCATAATGGTGAATCAGAAGATTGTGCACGAAATTATGGAGATTTTTATGCGGCCTCCACGAGATGCGGATCAAGCCAGTGGGCCACGGTTCATGTTTTTTTGTCAAGGCATCCCATCGATGTGATTTTGAGTTGATCGCGAGTTCTCGGCGTCGCGGTAAAATAAAATAAAATAAAGGAAATAAAATGGACATCAACAAATGGTTCAACGATGACTTCAGAGGTCACCCATCATAGTCTTGCCAGCACATTTCACTCAAGTGTTTGAAGAATCTATGCTTTGGTGCGGTCGCGCCCGATGGAGATTTGCACAAATTGTGCATGTGGAACCGATGAGTCACGGTAAGGCTTGAAATAGCCTTGGAGATATGAATCAGCTAAACTCCGGCTCATTTCCGTGTCACGCCCGAGATCTTTTCGGATTGTCATAATAATTGATGCGTGATGAAGTTATGGCGATTTTATGCGGCCTCGCGAGATCGGATCAGTGGCTCATGGCTCGTGTTTTTCAGTTTGAGGCATCCCATCGATGATGTTTTGGAGTCGATCACGAGTTCTCCGTCGCATTAAAATAAAATAAAAATAAAAGGAATAAAATGGCGGCATCAAGCGGATGGTTCAACATGACGACTTCGGGTCACCCATCATACTTGCTCTCGCAAGCATGCTTAGTGAAGAGTTCTCATGATCGGTGTCTTTGTGGTCGCGGGAGGAGCATAAATTATGCTCATGCGAACCGTCATCGGTGGTAAGGCTTTTGAAATAGCCAAAATCGAGATATAGGTCTCGATGATCGCATTTCACATCTGCGCCCGGAGATCTTTGGATTGGTCATAATGGGTGAATCGGGATGATGCGAGTTATGGTGATTTCCATGCGCCTCCAAGACATGCGGATCAGCAGCTTGGGCCCCATGTCTCATATTTTTGGTCGAGGCATCCCGATGACATTTTGCGATCCGAGTTTTTTATTGTATAAAATAAAATAAAAAATATAAATTGGCGGCATCAACAGATGGTTCAACGATGACTTCCGGGTCACGTCATATACTACTCTCGCCAATCACTTAGCGAAGAGTTCTCATGGGATCGGTGTCTAGTTGCGGTCACACTCGGAAATTTGCCATAAATTGTGCTCATGCGGCCCATATTGCCATGGTAAGGCTTGAAATAGCAAAATTAAAGATCGAGATGCATAGCTCATGCGGCGTCGTCATCGCGAGATCTTTTTTATTGGGGTCATAATGGCAATCCTACAAAGTTATGCGATTTCTCGGCCTACGATGGTCGGTCATGAGATCGTGTTCTTCATCGAGGCATCCCCGATGACATTTTTGGAGTCGATCGAATTTTCAGTTGTCATAATGGCTCGATGATCATGTTCGAGGCATCGGCGATTTGTGTTTTGATCGATCCAGATGTTTTGAGTAGATAAAATAAATAAAAAAAAAGGAAATAAAATGGGCATCAGCGGATAATCAACGGCGACTTTGAGGCCACCATCAAAATTTGCTCTCAAAAGCGAAGAGTTCTCAGATCTTGTGTCTTTGATGTCCATGGCGATTTTCATATATTATGCTCATTGAGAACCCGTTCGTGCTGCGATAAGGCTTCGAAATAATTGAAATCGAGATCAGACCCGAGATGCACTGACTCATCTGCATCTCACCACGAAGATCTTTCAGTTGAGATCATAATGGTGAATGGCGATCTTGCAAAGTTATGGCGATTTTCTCCACAGGCCGAATCGGTGAGCGCGTGGCCCCGACTCATGTTTTTCGAGGCGTATCCCATAATGTTTTGAAGTTGATTGCCGAGTTCTCAGTGTCAATTATAAAATAAAATAAAAATAAAAGAAAATAAAATGCGGCATCAACAGAGATGGTTCAACACGACTTCCGAGGTCACCCATCATAATCACTCTCAAGCTGCTTGAAGAGTTCTCATGTGATCTTGTGTCTTTGTCGGTCACACCGGGAGATTTACTACAAATTATGCTCATGAACCGTATGTGCGGTAGGCTTCAAAATAGCGAAATCGAGATATGGGTCTGCGCGATCACTTTGGCACGTCATGTCCCGAGATCTTTCGGATTGGGGCATAATCGGACGATCGTGCAGTATGGTGATTTCGCCTCCCACGAGATGCCGGATCGGCCGCGTGGGCCCCATTATGTTTTTAGATTGAGGCATCCCATGACATTTTAGTCGATCGCCGAGTTCCGGTCGTAATAAAATAAAATAAAATAAAGGAAATAAAATGGCGGCATCAATAAATGGTTCAACCACATGACTTCTGAGGTCACCCATCATATGCTTACTCGCAAACTTAGCGAAGAGTTCTCATGGGATCTTGTATCTTTGGTGTGGTGGTTGGAGATTTGCCAAATTGTGCGAAACCGTACGTCGATAAGCTTGAAATAGCAAAATGGATCTGGGTCGGATGTACTGCGGCTCATCTACGTCGTGCACCCCATGGAATCTTTTTTGGTTGGGTCATAATAATATCGACGATCATGCGAAGTTATGCGATTTACGTGCGGCCACTACGAGGTCGGATAGAGTGGGCCCCTCGTGTTTTTTCGAGGCATCCCATCAATGACATTTTTTTGAGTCAATGAGTTCTCAGCGTCGCTTAAAATAAAATAAAATAAAAAAAATAAAATGCTCATCATTAATAGATGGTTTGATGACTTCCAGGAGGTCACTCATATCTTGCTCGAGCCTCTTAGCGAAGAGTTCTCATGGATCGGTGTCTAGTCGGTCCGGGAAATTTTCCATAAATTGTGCTCATGTGGAACCGTTGTGCAGCGGTAAGGCTTCAAACTAGCCAAATCGGAATCGGTCTCCATATCGCGTCGCATTGCGCATAGTCTTTCATATTGGGGTCATAATGAGAATCGAATGATGTGTATGAAGTTATGGATTTTAGCGCTCTACGAGCGCGAGATCAGTCGGCATCCATCGATGATATTTTCAAGTCAATCGAGTTCTCGGTGTATGATTAAAATAAAATAAAATAAAGAAATAAAATGCGGCATCAATAGATGGTTCAATACAATGACTTCCGAGGTCACCCATCATATCTCTGCCCAAGCATGCGAAGAGTTCTCATGGGATCTGTGTGCGGTCATGCGTTGGAGATTTTCCAAATTGTCATGAGAACCGTCATGTCTTAAGACTTTGAAATAGTCGATATGGGTCCGAGATGCGGTCATCACTTGTCGTCACACCCATGGAGATCTTTGGATTTGGGTCATAAGGTGAATCGACGGTCATGCAAGTTATAGATTTACATGCCTCTACCGGACGGATCAAGTGGCCCGTGGCCATGTTTTTTCGAGGCATCTCATCGATGACATTTTCGAAGTCGATCGAGTTCTCATCAACATTAAAATAAATAAAATAAAGAAATAAAATGCCGGCATTAATAGATGGTTAGATGACTTCAAATTCATCATCATATCTTGCTCTAAGCACTCTTAGCGAAGAGTTCTCATGGGATGGTGTCTTTAGTGCGGTCATGCATTGGAATTTTACAAATTGTGCTCATGCGGAACCGTTCGTGCGGTAAGGCTTGAACTAGCCAAATCGGAGATCGTGTCCTCATATCTCATTTCATGCATAGTGCGTCGGAGAGATCTTTCGGATTGGGGTCATAATGGAAATCGAATGATGTTAGTGATATTTTGTGTGGCCTCACGAGGCGATGCGGTCGATTCGAGGCATCCCATCGATGATATTTTGAGTCAATCTCGATTCTCCAGCGTCAGCGATAAAATAAAATAAAAATAAAAAGAAATAAAATGTGGCATCAAGATGGTTCAACGACAACTTCTGAGGTCACCCATCATAGTATTGCTCGCCCAAAGCAGCTTAGCGAAGAGTTTTCATGTGATCGGTGTCGTGCGATGGCTGGAGATTTGCCATAAATTATGCTCATGCGGAACCCGTCCGTTTAGCGATAAGGCTTCGAAATAGCCGAAATCGGGGATACAAGGCCCGCTATATGCGCTTGCGGTTCATCTGTGCGGCGCACTCCCCACGAAGATCTTTCTAGGTTTATGTAATAATGGAAAATTAGATGATCATGCGTGAAGTTATGACAATTTTTGTGTGGCTTTACCACGAGACGTGGATTAGCGTTGGGCCCCCACAACTTGTGTTTTCATCAAGGCATCCATCGATGATATTTTTGAGTCGATCATCAAGTTCTCGGTGTCAATGTAAAATAAAATAAAATTAAAGGAAATAAAATGGCGACATCAATATGGTTCAACGACGACTTCCCAAGAGGCCACCCATCATAGTACTTGCTCTCTCCCAAGCACGATTAATTGAAGAGTTCTCATGGGATCCGTCTTTGTCGGTTGCGTGAAACCATTCGTGTCATAGATTTGAAATAGCCAAAATTGAAGAGTTCATGAAACACACATCGTAAGTCGCAGTGAAGAGTTCTCATGGGATCGTAGATTTACGAAATTAACTCATCGAAATGTGTGATATTAAGGCTTCAAAATGTCGAGTCAGTCTGCGCGTCGACTCATGCATGTGAGCCTGAGATCTTTTCGGATTGGGGTCATAATGAATTGGATTATGGTGCAGTTATGGTGATTTCATCGCCTACACCGGCGATTGCGTAGCCCACGAGTCATATTTTTTTTTAGTCGGCATCCCATCACATTTTAGAGTCGATCATCGAGTTCTCTAGCATCAATGGTAAAATAAAATAATAATAAAAAAGAAATAAAATATGTGGCATCAACAATGGTTCAACACGATGACTTTCTAGGAGGTCACCTATCATAGAACTGCTCTCGCCCAAACACACATAATTGAAGAGTTCTCATAGGATCCGGTGCGTTGGTGCGGTCGAGCTTGCTAGAGATTTGCTGTAAATAGATGAAATGGAATCGAGTCACGAGATCGCTACGGTTGATCGCATCATCGACCCTAGAGATCTTTCGATTGGGTCATAATGGCGAATAGGATGATCATGCGAAGTTATGGAGATTTTTGTGGCTCTACGAGATCGCGGATCAATCAGTGGGCCCCGACTCATATTTTTTTGAGGCATCATCGATGATATTTTTGGAGTCAATTGCCTAGTTCTCCATCAATGGCAAAATAAAAAAAATAAAAGGAAATAAAATGGGCGACATCAATAGATGGTTCAACACGACGACTTCTCAGGAGGTCACCCATCATAATACTTCTCTCGCCCAAGCATGCTTAATTGAAGAGTTTTCATGGGATCTGTGGTGCTGGTGCGGTCGTGCCCGTTGGAGATTTTTCGTAAATTATGCTCATGCGGAATCCATCTGTGCCACAGTAAGGCTCCGAACTAGCCAAAATCGGAATCGTGTCCAATGCGCGACTCATCTGCGTCATGCACCACGGAGATCTTTTTTTGGATTGGGGTCATAATAGCAAATCAACGATCATGTAAAGTTCGGCAATTTCATGTTGCCTCCATGAAACCGTGAATCCCGCATCTACGAATCATGTTTTTGTCGAGGCATCCATCGACATATTTTGGAGTTGATCCCGAGTTTTGGCATCAGCGGAAGAATAAAGGAAATAAAATAGGCATCGTGTAGAAGGTTCGATGACTTCCGGAGGTCACCCATCATAGTCTTGCTCTCACCAAGCTTTAGCGAAAAGTTCTCATGGGATGCGGTGTCTTTGCGTCGCTCCCTGAGATTTGCATAAATTGTGCTCATCATGCGTGCGTGCAGCGGTAAGGCTTCAAAATAGTCATCGGATACGATCGCTGCGGCTCATTCATTCTCGTGCACTCAAGATCTTTCGGAATTGGGGTCATAATGGTGAAACAGACGATCGGGCGAGAAGTAATGGCAATTTTTGTGTGGCCTTTGCACGAGAAGTGTTGATCAGTCACGTGGGCCCCACTGGTCATGTTTTTCATTAGAGCAACCCATCAATGGCGTTTTGAGTCGATCGAGTTCTCTAGCATCAACGTCAAAATAAAATACAAATAAAAGGAAATAAAATGTGTGGCATCAATAGATGGTTCAACACGACGACTTTCAGAGGTCACCATCAGTACTTCTCTCGCCCAAACGCGCAACTAAGTTCTCATGGGATTTGGTGTGGTGTGGATCCTGGAGATTTTTTTGCAAATTGTGCTCATGCGGAATCTATCTGTGCCGCAATAAGGCTTCGAACTAGCAAAAATCGGAGATACTTGTCCCGCTAGATGAGCCTGAGACTCATCTACGTGACGTGCGCCCCGTAGAAATCTTTCCGGATTGGGGTCATAATGGCAAATCAAATGATCATCGCAAGTTAATTTCCATGGCCTCCGATGAGACTTCGGTTCGGCCACACGCTCGTGTTTTTAATCGAGCATCGCATCAATAACATTTTTAGAGTTGATCGTTGAGTTCTCTAGCGTCAACCAAAAAGTAAAATGAAAATAAAAGGAAAAAAAATGGGTGGCATCGACAGATGGTTCAACACGACGACTTCCTAGGAGGTCACCCATCATAATCTCTGCCCAAGCTCAAAGCGATGAGTTCTCATGAGATGCTGTCTTTGGGTCAGAGATTTCAAATTGTGCTCATGCGGAACCGTCACAGCGGTAAGGCTTCAAAATAGTCAAAATCGAGATCGTGTCCGTCGTGTACTCATCGCTCGCCATCGTGCTCCACGGAGATCTTTGTGGTGGGGTCATAATGGAGAATCGGATGATCGTGCGTGAAGTTATGGTGATTTTTTAAGCGCACGACGCGCGGATGTGGGCCCGGTCATGTATTTTATTCGAGGCAACCATTTAACAATATTTGAGTTGATGAAGTTCTCGGCGTCAATGTTAAAATAAAATACAAATAAAAGAAAATAAAATGCATGACATCAATAGATGATTCAACACGATGACTTCCCAGGAGGTCCCATCATATTACTTCTCTCTCCCAAGCATGCTTCACTGAAGAATTCTCATGGGATTTGGTGTGTTGGTGCGGTTGCACCCGTTGAAGATTTTAAAATTGTTGTGTGTGGAATCGGTCCATGCGTAAGGCTTAAAGCAAAATCGAGATACGTGTCCCGACAGATGCACCTACAACTTATCTGCGTGTCATGCGCCCCGCGGAGATCTTTATTGATTGGTGTCATAATGGCAAATCAAACGATCGTGCATAAAGTTCTGGCAATTTTCGTGTGGCCTCCGTACGAGATGCGCAAATCAACCACGCGGGCCCCATGGTTCATGTTTTTTAATCTGAGGCATCCCATCGATGACATTTTCGAAGTTGATTGTTGAGTTCTTCGGCGTTAATGGAAAAATAAAATGAAAATAAAAGGAAATAAAATGAGTGGCATCAATAGATGGTTCAACGACTTCCCGAGGTCACCCATCATAGTAATGCTCTCAAGCTCGCTTAAGCGAAGAGTTCTCATGGGATCGGTGTCGTGCGGTCACGCGCGAGATTTTCCAAAGTGTGCTTATCGCGAAACCTATCGTGCCACGGTAAGGCTTTGAAATAGCGAAATCGAGAAAGCGGACCATGCCGGATTTACTGCGACTCATCGATGTCGCTCCGGAGATCTTTCCGGATTGGGGTCATAATGGTGAATTAGACGATCGTGCACGAAGTTATGACGATTTCTGTGCGACCTCTCCACGAGGCATGCAGATCAACAGCCTGGGCCCACGGCTCATATTTTTCACTCTGAGGCATCCCATTTACGGCGTTTGTGGGTCGATCGAGTTCTCGGGCATCAATGATAAAATAAAATAAAAAATGAAATAAAATGGGTGGCATAAACATATGGTTCAACACGATGACTTCTTATAAGATCACCCATCATATCACCCTCGCAACGCTTAGTGTTCTCATAAGATATAGTGTCTTGTGTGTGCGTGCTGGAGATTTGCTGTAAATTGTGCTCATGTGGAACTCGTCCCATGGTAAGGCTTGAACTAGCCAAAATCGAGATCGAGTCCGCGATGTGTAGTAAATCACGCGTCGTCGCCATGGAGATCTTTCCGGATTGGGGTCATATCAGTGAATCGGATGATTGAGCGTGAAGTTATGGCAATTTTTGTGCGGCCTCCACACGAGACACGCGGATCAACCGAGTGGATCCCATAGCTCGAGTTTTTCAGTCCGAGACATCCCATCAATGACATTTTCGGAGTCGATCACCGAGTTCTCCAGCGTCAACGGTAAAATAAAATAAAAATAAAAGGAAATAAAATGTGCGGCATCAACAGATGGTTCAACACGATGACTTTCCAGGTCACCCATCATAGTACTTCTCGCCCGGCATAATCGAAGAATTCTAATGTGATATGGTGTGCTGGTGCGGTCACGCCCGTTGGAGATTTTTCACAAATTATGCTCATGTGGAATCTATCCATGCCGCGGTAAGGCTTCGAAATAGCCAAAATCGGAGATACGTGTCTCAACAAATGCGTATGCGGCTCATCTGCGTCATGCACCCCATAGAGATCTTTCCAGATTGGGGTTATAATGATGAATCGGACAATCGTGCGTAAAGTTATGGCAATTTTCGTGCGACTACCGCACGAGATGTGCGGATCACCAGCATGGGCCCCACGACTCATGTTTTTTAGTGCGAGTCATCTCATCGATGATGTTTTGCGAAGTCAATCGTCGAGTTGTCTGGCATAAATGGTAAAATAAAAAAAATTGACATAAAATGGGCGGAATCAACAGATTGTTCAACATGATGACTTCCCAGGTGGTCACCCATCATAGTACTGCTCTTGCTTGGCACGCTTGACTGAAGAGTTCTCATGTGATCTGGTGTGCTAGTGCGATAGCCCCCGCCAGAGATTTACCTCAAATTGTGCTCATGTGAAACTTGTCCGTGCCACGATAAGGCTTCAAAATAATTGAAATCGGAGATACGGGTCCCGCAAGATGCGCATGCGGCTCATCTACATGTCGTGCGCTCCGTACAGATCTTCCCCGATTGGGGTCATAATGGAGAATCAGATGATCGTGCATGAGGTTATGGCAATTTTAGTGTGGCCTCCCCACGAGACGTGCGGATCAGCCGCATGGACCCACGACTCATGTTTTTTAGTCTGAGGCATCCCATCGATGATATTTTCGGAGTCGATCTCCGAGTTCTGCAGCATCAACGGTAAAATAAGATAAAAATAAAAGGAAATAAAATGGCGGCATTAACAGTTCATTTCGACAACTTCCCGAGGTCACCCATAATACTCCACTCCGAACGCGTTTAGTGAAGAGTTCTCGGGATCTATTATGTTGATGCGGTTACGTTGGAGATTTGCCATAAATTAAGCTCATTTGGAACCATGCTGTTGTAAGGCTTCAAACTGAAATGGAGATCACGGGTCCCAGATGCCCTGCGACTTCTCGCGTCGCTCACAAAAATCTTTTTAGATTTGGGTCATAATGGTGAATCGGATGATCGTACGCAAAGTTATGGTGATTTACGTGCGACCTCCACATGACACGTGAGGATCAGTCATGTGGGCCCAATGGCACGTGTTTTTCAATATGAGGCATCCCATCGATGACGTTTTCGGAGTCGATCACCGAGTTCTTCGGCGTTAACGATAAAATAAAATAAAAAAATAAAAGGAAATGAAATGGGTGGCATCAACAAATGGTTCAACACGACGACTTTCCAGGAGGTCACCCATCATAGTACTGCTCTCGCCCAAGCACGCTTAACTGAATAGTTCTCATGGGATCTGGTGTGCTGGTGCAGTCGCTTCCACAAGAGATTTGCCGCAAATTGTGCTTATGCGGAACCCGTCTGTGCCACGGTAAGACTTCGAAATAGCCGAAATCGGATATACAAGTATCACCAGATGCGTCTGTGGCTCATCTACTCGTCATGTGACCTGCAAAGATCTTTCCAGATTTGGGTCATAATGGTAAATCAGACGATCGTGCGCTAAGATATGGTAATTTTCATGCGGGCTCTACATGAGATGCGAGGATCAGCCGCGTGGGCCCCATAACTCATGTTTTTCAGCGAGGCATCCCATCTACGATGTTTTCGGAGTCGATCATCGAGTTCTCCAGCGAAAAATAAAAATAAATAAATGGGTGGCATCAATAGATGGTTCAACATGATGATTTCCCGAGGTCATCATATCACTCTCTCGCACGCTTCGAAGAGTTCACATGGGATCTAGTGTGCTAGTGCGGTCGCTCCCGTTGGAGATTTTTCATAAATTGTGCTCATCTAGAACCCGTCTGTGCCGCGATAAGGCTTCGAAATAGCTAAAATTGGAGATATTGGTCTCGCTAGATGAGCCTAGGCGTCCCGCGGAGATCTTTCCGGATTGGGGTCATAATGGCGAGTCGGAAGATTGTGTGCGAAGTTATGGAGATTTTCATGCGGTCTCCATACGAGACACGCGGATCAATCGAATGGGCCCCATGGCTCGTGTTTTTCAGTCCAAGGCGTCCCATTGATGACGTTTTCGAAGTCGATCGCTGAGTTTTTCGGCGTCAATGGTAAAATAAAATACAAATAAAAAGAAAATAATGTGTGGTATTAACAGATGGTTCAACACGATGACTTCCCAAGAGGTCACCCATCATAGTACTGCTCTCGCCTAAGCATGCTTAACTGAGGAGTTCTCATGGTCTCTGGTGTGCTGGTACGGTCACGCCCGTTAGAGATTTTCTACAAATTGTGCTCATGCGGAACCCGTCTGTGCCGCGGTAAGGCTTCGAACTAGTCGAAATCAGAAATATGTGTCTCGCTAGATGCGCCTGCAATTTATATGCGCGTTGTGCTCCTCGTGAAGATCTTTATAGATTAGGATCATATTGATAAATTGGATGATTGTGCACGAAGTTATGACGATTTTCGTGCGGCCTCTCCACGAGATGCACGGATGAACCTCTTGGGCCCCACGCATCGTGTTTTTCAGTCCGAGGCATCCCATTGACAACATTTTCAGAGTCAATCTCTGAGTTCTCTAGCGTCAACCATAAAATAAAATAAAATTAAAAGGAAATACAATGGCGGCATCAGATGGTTTCGATGACTTCAAGAAACTTCATCATAATCTTCGCCCAAGCACATAGCGAAGAGTTCTCATAGGATCGGTGTGTTGTGCGATCATTCCGTTGGAGATTTTTTGCAAATTGTACTCCTGTGGAACCCGTCCATGCCTCGGTAAGGCTTTGAACTACCCGAAATCGGTAATACGTGTCCCACCAGACGCTGCTGCGGCACATCTGCACATCGTGCATCCCACAGAGATCTTTCTGGATTAGGGTCATAATGGAGAATCAAACGATCATGCGTGAAGTTATGGTGATTTTCGTGCGGCCTCTGCATTCGATGCACGGATCAGCCACGTGGGCCCCACGACTCGTGTTTTTAGTCCGAAACATTCTATCGACGACATTTTTGGAGTTGATCTCCAAGTTCTCCAGCATCAACAATAAAATAAAATAAAAATAAAAATAAATAAAATGGGCGGCATCAACAGATGAGTCAACACGACGACTTCCTAGAAGGCCACCCATCATAGTACTGCTCTCGCCCAAGCTCGCTTAACTGAAGAGTTCTCATGAGATTTGGTGTGCTGGTGCGGTCACGCCCATTGAAGATTTGCCGCAAATTGTGCTCATCTAAAAACCTTTCGTGCCTCGTTAAGGCTTCGAAATAGATACGCATCCGGCACATCTGTGCGTCGTGCACCCCGAAGAGATCTTTCCGGATTAGTGTCACAATGGCGAATTGGAAGACCATGCACAAAATTTTGGCGATTTTTGTGCGGCCTGCGCACGAGATGCGCGGACCAATCGCGTGGGCCCCACAGCTCATATTTTTCAATCAGAAGCATCCCATCGATGACATTTTTGGAGTCGATCTCTTAGTTTTGTGGCGTCAATGATAAAATAAAATAAAAATAAGATAAAATAAAATGGGCGGCATCAACATATGGTTCAACATGACAACTTCCCAGGAGCTCACTCAACATAATACTGCTCTCGCCAAAACATGCTTAACTGAAGAGTTCTCATGGGATTTGGTGTGCGATCACGCCTGCTGGAGATTTGAAACAAATTATGCTCATTCAGAACCCATCCATGTCGCGTTGAGGCTTATATGAAATTGGTGATCTTTGGTCCCTCCGGATCTTTGGCACATGTTCCCACGAGAGATCTTTCTGGATTGGGGTCATAATGGTGAATCAGAAGATCATGCATGAAATTATGACGATTCTATGCGGCCTCCACACGAGATGCGCAGATAAGCCTCGTGGGCCCTATGGTTCATGTTTTTCAGTCCGAGGCATCCCATCGATGACGATTTTGAAGTTGATCATCGAGTACTCCGACGTCACCAGTAAAATAAAATAAAATAAAAGGAAATAAAATAAGTGACATCAACAAATGGTTCTGATGACTTCCCAAGAGACCATCATAGTATTGTTCTTGCCGCACATTTCACTCAAGTGTTTTGAAGAGATCTAGTGTCTTTGTGCGGTCGCGCCGATAGACTTATCACAAATTGTGTGCATGTGGAACCCGTATGAGTCACGGTAAGGCAAAATAGCCAAAATGGAGATATGAATCCTAAACCTGCGACTCATTTTAGTGTTGCCCGCGAAGATCTTTCTGGATTGTGGTCATAATATCGAATTGAATGCTTGTGTGCGAAGTTATGGCGATTTTTGTGCGGCCTCAGCGTGAGGCACGTTGATCAATTGAGTAAGCCTCATCGCTCGTGTTTTCCAATTTGAGGCATCCATCAATGATGTTTTGAGAGTCGATCATCGAGTTCTCCGGTGTCAACATTAAAATAAAATAAAAATAAAAGGAATAAAATAGGCGGCATCAACAGATGGTTCAACATGACGACTTCCCAAAAGGTCACCCATCATAGTACTGCTCTCGCTGAAGCATGCTTAATTGAATAATTCTCATAAGATCTGGTGTGCTGGTGCAGTCGCGCCCGCTGGAGATTTGTCATAAATTATGCTCATGCGGAACCCGTCTGTGCCGTGGTAAGCTTTTGAAATAGCCAAAATCAGAGATATAGGTCTCGCTAGATGCACATGCAGCTCATTTTCACATCCTGCGCCCCGCGGAGGTCTTTCTGGATTGGGTCATAATGGTGAATCGGATGATCGTGCATGAAGTTATGGTGATTTCCATACGTCCTTCCCTTAAGACATGCGGATCAACCGCTTGGGCTCCATGTCTCATATTTTTCAGTATGAGGCATCACATATACGACATTTTCGGAGTCGATCAATGAGTTTTTCGGTGTCAAGGATAAAACAAAATAAAAATAAAATGGATTAAATTGGGCGGCATCAACAGATGGTTCAACAGGATGACTTCCTAAGAGGTCACCCGTCATAATACTACTCTCGCACAATCACGGTTAACTGAAGAGTTCTCATGGGATCTGGTGTGCTAGTTCGGTCACACTCGCTAGAAATTTGCCATAAATTGTGCTCATGCGAACCCACATGTGCCATGGTAAGGCTTCGAAATAGCCAAAATTAAAGATACGGGCCCCGCCAGATGTGCCTATAGCTCATTTGCGCGTCGTGCGTCCCGCATAGATCTTTTTGGATTGGGGTCATAATGGCGAATCGGACAATCATGCACAAAGTTATGACGATTTCTATACAGCCTCCACACGAGAGTCGGTCAGATGGCTGTCTTCAATCGAGGCATCCCCGATGACATTTTTGGAGTCGATCACCGGAGTGAGGTCATAATGGCGAATCGATGATCATGTGGCCTTCACTGAGATCACGATTTGTGTTTTTGATAAGCATCGACGATGTTTTCGGTAGATCATTGAGTTCTCCAACATAAAAAAAAGGAAATAAAATGCGGCATCAACGAGATAATCAACGGCGACTTCAAGGAGGCCACCCATCAAAGTACTGCTCTCACCCAAGCTCGCTTAATTGTAGAGTTCTCATGAGATCTTGTGTGCGTACGTGCGCATTTTGAGATGCTCGTAACCCGTTATGTGCGATAAGGCAAATAATTGAAATCGAAGATACGGGACCCGTAAGATGCACTTGCAGCTCATCTGCGCGCGTGCACCCCACGAAGATCTTTCGGTGAGATCATAATGGTGAATCGGCCGATCTTGCTCAAAGTTATGGCGATTTCTGTGCGACCTCCACACAAGACGCACAGATCAGTCGCGTGGGCCCCACGACTCATGTTTTTCAATCTGAGGTATCCCATCTATAATGTTTTTGAAGTTGATTGCCAAGTTCTCTAGTGTCAATGATAAAATAAAATAAAAATAAAAGAAAATAAAATGGGCGGCAACAAGAGATGGTTCAACACGACGACTTCCCAAGAGGTCAGCCATCATAGTACTGCTCTCGCCCAAGCACGCTTAGCTGAAGAGTTCCCATGTGATCTTGTGTGCTTGTGCGGTCACACCTGCTGGAGATTTACTACAAATTATGCTCATGCGTAACCCGTATGTGTCGTGTTAGGCTTCAAAATAGCCGAAATCAGAGATATGGGTCCTGCCAAATGCACCTTTGGGCACGTCATGTGTCCCACAGAGATCTTTCTGGATTGGGGCCATAATGGCGAATCGGACGATCGTGCACAAACTTATGGTGATTTCCATGTAGCCTCCCAACGAGATGCTCGGATCAGCCGCGTGGGCCCCATGGCTGGTGTTTTTTAGATTGAGGCATTCAATCTACAACATTTTTGGAGTCGATCGCCGAGTTCCCAGGTGTCAATAATAAAATAAAATAAAAATAAAAGGAAATAAATTTGGCGGCATCAATAAATAGTTCAACACGACGACTTCCCAAGAGATCACCCATCATTGCTTGAAGCTTAGCGAAGAGTTCTCATGGGATCTTGTATCTTTGGTGTGGTCTAATGTTTGCCACAAATTGAGCTCATAAACCCGTGCGTCGCGATAAGACTTTGAAATAGTCAAATCGAGATCGGGTCCCGCCGATGTACTGCGGCTATCTACTGTCGTCATGGAGATCTTTTCGGATTGGGGTCATAATGGTGAATCAGACGATCATGCGCAAAGTTATAGCGATTTCTGTGCGGCCACTACACGAGATGCTCGGATAGCCAAGTGGGCCCATCGGCTCGTGTTTTTCAGTCTGAGGCATCCCATCAATAACATTTTTGAAGTCAATCGCCGAGTTCTCTGGCGTCAACATTAAAATAAAATACAAATAAAAAGAAATAAAATGCTCATCATTAATAGATGTTTCAATACAATGACTTCCCAGGAGGTCACCCGTCATATCACCTCGCCCAAGCTTTAAGCGAAGAGTTCTCATGGGATCTGGTGTTCTAGTGCGGTCATGCCCGTTGGAGATTTTCCATAAATTGTGCTCATGTGGAACCCGTTCGTGCCGCGGTAAGGCTTCAAACTAGCCAAAATCGGAGATACGTGTCCCTCCATATGCGCATGCAGCTCATCTGCGCATAGTGCGTCCCACATAAATCTTTCTAGATTGGGGTCATAATGGAGAATCGAATGATCGTGTATGAAGTTATGGAGATTTTAGTGCGGCCTCTACACGAGACGTGCAGATCAGTCCGAGGCATCCTATCGATGATATTTTCAGAGTCAATCGCCGAGTTCTCTGGTGTCAACATTAAAATAAAATATAAATAAAATGAAATAAAATGCTCAGCATTAATAGATGTTTCAATACAATGACTTCCCAGGAGGTCACCCATCATAATACTGCTCTCGCCCAAGCACTCTTAACTGAAGAGTTCTCATGGGATCTGGTGTGCTTGTGCGGTCATGCCCGTTGGAGATTTTCCACAAATTGTGCTAATGCAGAACCCGTACGTGCTGCGATAAGACTTTGAAATAGTCAAAATCGGAGATATGGGTCCCGCCAGATGTGCCTGTGGCTCATCTACTTGTCGTGCACCCCATGGAGATCTTTCTGGATTTGGGTCATAATGGTGAATCAGACGATCATGCGCAAAGTTATAGCATTTTCTGTGCAGCCTCTACACGAGACGCTCGGATAGCCAAGTGGGCCCGTCGGCTCGTGTTTTTCAGTCTGAGGCATCTCATCAATGACATTTTCAAAGTCAATCGTCGAGTTCTCTGGCATCAACATTAAAATAAAATACAAATAAAAAGAAATAAAATGCTCAGCATTAATAGATGTTTCAGTAGAATGACTTCCTAGGAGGTCACTCATCATAATACTGCTCTCGCCCAAGCACTCTTAACTGAAGAGTTCTCATGGGATCTGGTGTGCTAGTGCGGTCATGCCCGTTGGAGATTTTCCACAAATTGTGCTCATGCGGAACCCGTTCGTGCCGTGGTAAGGCTTCGAACTAGCCAAAATCGGAGATACGTGTCCCGCCATATGCGCTTGCGGCTCATCTGTGCATAGTGCGTCCCACGGAGATCTTTCTAGATTGGGGTCATAATGGAGAATCGAATGATCGTGTATGAAGTTATAGATATTTTTGTGTGGCCTCTGCACGAGACGTGCAGATCAGTCTGAGGCATCCCATCGATGATATTTTCGGAGTCAATCTCTGATTCTCCAACGTCAACGATAAAATAAAATAAAAATAAAAAGAAATAAAATGGGTGGCATCAACGAATGGTTCAACACGACAACATCCTAGGAGGTTACCCATCATAGTATTGCTCTCGCCCAAACACGCTTAACTGAAGAGTTTTCATGTGATCTGGTGTGTCGGTGCGATCGAGCCGGCTGGAGATTTGCCATAAATTATGCTCATGCGGAACCCGTCCGTTTAGCGATAAGGCTTCGAAATAGCCGAAATCGGGATCTGAGCATATCTCGGTTCATCATGCGGCGCCTCCCAGATCTTCTAGGTTTATGTAATAATGGAAAATTAGATGATCATGCGTGAAGTTATGACAATTTTTGTGTGGCTTTACCACGAGACGTACGGATTAGCCGTGTGGGCCCCACAACTTGTGTTTTTCAGTCTAAGGCATCCTATCGATGATATTTTCAGAGTCCATCATCAAGTTCTCCGGTGTCAACTGTAAAATAAAATAAAAATTAAAGGAAATAATGGGCAGCATCAACATATGCTTCAATACGACGACTTCCCAAGAGGCCACCCATCATAGTACTGCTCTCTCCCAAGCACGATTAATTGAAGAGTTCTCATGGGATCCGTGTCTTTGTCAGTGCGGTTGCTAATGTGAAACCCATTCGTGTCATAGTAAGGTTTTGAAATAGCCAAAATTGAAGAGTTCTCGCCCAAACACACATCATAGTACTGCTCTCGCCCAAGCTCGCCTAACTGAAGAGTTCTCATGGGATCGTACCCGCTAGAGATTTGTCGCAAATTATGCTCATCCAGAAACCGTGTGTGTGCCATATTAAGGCTTCAAAATAGCCAAAATCAGAGATACGGGTCCTGCCAGATGCGTAACGACTCATCTACGCATCGTGAGCCCTGCGAAGATCTTTTCGGATTGGGGTCATAATGGTGAATTGGATTATGGTGTGCAAAGTTATGGTGAATTTCGTCACCACGGATCCCAGTAGCCGTAGACATATTTTTTTGGTCAGACATCCCATGATTTTAGAGTCGATCGCCGAGTTCTCATCAATGGTAAAATAAAATAATAATAAAAAGAAATAAAATATGTGGCATCAACAATGGTTCAACACGATGACTTTCTAGGAGGTCACCTCATGTCTTGCCCAACACACATAATTGAAGAGTTCTCATAGGATCCGGTGCATTGGTGCGGTCGAGCTTGCTAGAGATTTGCTGTAAATAGATGAAATCGGAGATACGAGTCCTGTCAGATGCGCCTACGGTTGATCTGCGCATCATGCGACCCATAGAGATCTTTCCAGATTGGGATCAAAATGGCGAATAGGATGATCGTATGCGAAGTTATGGAGATTTTCGTGTGGCTTCTACACGAGATGCGCGGATCAATCGAGTGGGCCCCACGACTCATATTTTTCAGTTTGAGGCATCCCATCGATGATATTTTTGGAGTCAATTGCCTAGTTCTCCACTATCAATGGCAAAATAAAACAAAAAATAAAATAAAATGGGCGACATCAATAGATGGTTCAACACGACGACTTCTCAGGAGGTCACCCATCATAATACTTCTCGCCCAAGCATGCTTAATTGAAGAGTTTTCATGGGATCTAGTGCGGTGCGTTACTGGAGATTTTTTTTCAGAATTATGCTGCGGAATCCATCGTGCGGTAAGGCTCAACTAGCCAAAATGAGATACGTGTCCCTAAATCGACGGCGACATGCTCATGCACACGGAGATCTTTTTGGATTGGGGTCATAATGGCAAATCAAACGATCATGTGCAAAGTTCTGGCAATTTTCATGTTGCCTCCACATGAAACACGTGAATCAGCTGCATGGGCCCCACGAATCATGTTTTTCAGTCCGAGGCATCACATCGACAATATTTTTGGAGTTGATCACTGAGTTTTCTGGCATCAACGGAAGAATAAAAGGAAATAAAATAGGCATCGTCAGTAGAAGGTTCAACACGATGACTTCCCAGGAGGTCACCCATCATAGTACTGCTCTCACCCAAGCTCGCTTAACTGAAAAGTTCTCATGGGATCTGGTGTGCTGGTGCGATCGCTCCCGCTGAAGATTTGCCGCAAATTGTGCTCATGCGTAACCCGTACGTGCAACGGTAAGGCTTCAAAATAGTCAAAATCGGAGATACGGATCCCGCTTGATGCGCCTGCGGCTCATCTGTTCATCGTGCACTCCGCAAAGATCTTTCCGAATTGGGATCATAATGGTGAAACAGACTATCGGGCGAGAAGTAATGGCAATTTTTGTGTGGCCTTTGCACGAGAAGTGTTGATCAATCGCGTGGGCCCCACTGGTCATGTTTTTCATTCCGAGGCAACCCATCAATGACGTTTTCGGAGTCGATTGCTGAGTTCTCTAGCATCAACGTCAAAATAAAATACAAATAAAAGGAAATAAAATGTGTGGCATCAATAGATGGTTCAACACGACGACTTTCCAAGAGGTCACCCGTCATAGTACTTCTCTCGCCCAAGCACGCTTAACTAAAGAATTCTCAGGATTTGGTGTCTTTTCGACCTGGAGATTTTTGCAAATTGTGCTCATGCGGAATCTATCTGTGCCGCAATAAGGCTTCGAACTAGCAAAAATCGGAGATACTTGTCCCGCTAGATGAGCCTGAGACTCATCTACGTGACGTGCGCCCCGTAGAAATCTTTCCGGATTGGGGTCATAATGGCAAATCAAATGATCATGCGCAAAGTTCTGGCAATTTCCATGTGGCCTCCGTATGAGACTTGCGGTTCAGCCACCTGGGCCCCAAGGCTCGTGTTTTTTAATCCGACGCATCGCATCGATGACATTTTTGGAGTTGATCGTTGAGTTCTCTGGCGTCAACCAAAAAGTAAAATGAAAATAAAAGGAAAAAAATGGATGGCATCGACAGATGGTTCAACATGACGACTTCCTAGGAGGTCACCCATCATAGTACTACTCTCGCCCAAGCTCAAGTAACTGATGAGTTCTCATGAGATCGGTGTCTTGTGCACCGGAGATTTGCATAAATTGTGCTCATCACGGAACCCACGTGTAAGGCTTCAAAATAGTCAAAATCAGAGATACGTGTCCCGTCAGATGTGCCTGCTACTCATCTGCTCATCGTGTGCTCCACGGAGATCTTTGTGAATTGGGGTCGTAATGGAGAATCGGATGATCGTGCGTGAAGTTATGGTGATTTTTGTGCGGCAACTGCACGAGACGCGCAGATCAGGGTGGGCCCACGGGTCATGTATTTTATTCCGAGGCAACCATTTAACAATATTTACGGAGTTGATCGCCAAGTTCTCCGGCGTCAATGTTAAAATAAAATACAAATAAAAGAAAATAAAATGCATGACATCAATAGATGATTCAACACGACGACTTCCCAGGAGGTCCCATCATATTACTTCTCTCTCCCAAGCATGCTTAACTGAAGAATTCTCATGGGATTTGGTGTGTTGGTGCGGTTGCACCCGTTGAAGATTTTCTGCAAATTGTGCCCGTGTGGAATCAGTCTATGCCACGGTAAGGCTTCGAACTAGCCAAAATCAGAGATACGTGTCCCGACAGATGCACCTACAACTTATCTGCGTGTCATGCGCCCCGCGGAGATCTTTATTGATTGGTGTCATAATGGCAAATCAAACGATCGTGCATAAAGTTCTGGCAATTTTCGTGTGGCCTCGTCGAGATCGCCAAATCAACCACGATGGTTCATGTTTTTTAATCTGAGGCATCCCATCGATGACATTTTCGAAGTTGATTGTTGAGTTCTTCGGCGTTAATGGAAAAATAAAATGAAAATAAAAGGAAATAAAATGAGTGGCATCAATAGATGGTTCAACATGACTTCCCAAGAGGTCACCCATCATAGTAATGCTCTCGCTCAAGCTCGCTTAACTGAAGAGTTCTCATGGGATCTGGTATTCTGGTGCGGTCACGCCCGCTAGAGATTTTCCACAAAGTGTGCTTATGCGAAACCTATACGTGCCACAGTAAGGCTTTGAAATAGCCGAAATCAGAGAAACGGACCATGCCAGATTTGCCTACGACTCATCTGAGTGTCGTGCGCTCCCCGGAGATCTTTCCGGATTGGGGTCATAATGGTGAATTAGACCATCGTACATGAAGTTATGACGATTTTTGTGCGACTTCCGCACGAGACGTGCATATCAGTCGCGTGGGCCCAACGGCTCATATTTTTCAGTCTGAGGCATCCCATTTACGACGTTTGTGGAATCGATCACTGAGTTCTCAGGCATCAATGATAAAATAAAATAAAAATAAAATGAAATAAAATGGGTGGCATAAACATATGGTTCAACACGATGACTTCTTATAAGATCACCCATCATAATACTGCCCTCGCCCAACGCTTAACTGAAGTGTTCTCATAAGATATAGTGTGCTAGTGTGGTCGTGCCCGCTGGAGATTTGTCGTAAATTGTGCTCATGTGGAACTCGTCTGTGCCATGGTAAGGCTTCGAACTAGCCAAAATCAGAGATGCAGGTCCCGCTTGATGTGCTAGTAGTAAATCTGCACATCGTGCGCCTCATGGAGATCTTTCTGGATTGGGGTCATATCGGTGAATCGGATGATTGCGTGTGAAGTTATGGCAATTTTTGTGCAGCCTCCACACGAGACATGCGGATCAACCGAGTGGATCCCATAGCTCGAGTTTTTCAGTCCGAGACATCCCATCAATGACATTTTCGGAGTCGATCACCGAGTTCTCCGTCAACGGTAAAATAAAATAAAAATAAAGGAAATAAAATGTGCGGCATCAACAGATGGTTCAACACGACGACTTTCCAAGAGGTCACCCATCATAGTACTTCTCTCGCCCAAGCATGCTTAACTGAAGAATTCTAATGTGATATGGTGTGCTGGTGCGGTCACGCCCGTTGGAGATTTTTCACAAATTATGCTCATGTGGAATCTATCCATGCCGCGGTAAGGCTTCGAAATAGCCAAAATCGGAGATGCGATGTCTCAAAATCATCTGCTCATGCACCCCATAGAGATCTTTCGGGGTTATAATGATGAATCGGAGACAATGCGTAAAGTTATGGCAATTTTAGTGCGACTACGAGATGTGGATCACCATGGGCCCCGACTCATGTTTTTTTTAGTGCGAGTCATCTCGCCGATGATGTTTTGCGAAGTCAATCGAGTTATGCGGCATAAATGGTAAAATAAAAAAATTGACATAAAATGGGGAATCGATTGTTCAACATGATGACTTCCCAGTGGTCACCCATCAGTCTTGCTCTTGCAGCGCTTCGAAGAGTTCTCATGTGATCTGGTGTGCTAGTGCGATAGCCCCCGCCAGAGATTTACCTCAAATTGTGCTCATGTGAAACTTGTCCATGCCGATAAGGCTTCAAAATAATTGAAATGGAGATCACGGGTCCCGCGAGATGCGCTCATCATCGTGCGCTCATGCATCTTCCCGATTGGGGTCATAATGGAGAATGGATGATGCATGAGGTTATGGCAATTTTTGTGTGGCCTCCCGAGGCGTGCGGATCGACGCATGGACCCCACTCATGTTTTTAGTGAGGCATCCCATCGATGATATTTTCGGAGTCGATCTCCGAGTTCTGCAGCATCAACGGTAAAATAAGATAAAAATAAAAGGAAATAAAATAGGCGGCATTAACAGTTCATTCAATACGACAACTTCCCAGCAGGTCACCCATAATAGTACTCCACTCACCCAAAGCGTTTAATTGAAGAGTTCTCAAGGGATCTATTATGTTGGTGCGGTTGCACCTGTTGGAGATTTGCCATAAATTAAGCTCATTTGGAACCTGTCTGTGTCGTTGTAAGGCTTCAAACTAGCTGAAATCGGAGATACGGGTCCCGCCAGATGCCCCTGCGACTCATCTGTGCGACGTGCGCCTCACAAAAATCTTTTTAGATTTGGGTCATAATGGTGAATCGGATGATCGTACGCAAAGTTATGGTGATTTACGTGCGACCTCCACATTGAGGATGATCATGTGGGCCCTGCGTGTTTTTCAATATGAGGCATCCCATCGATGGCGTTTTGATCACGTTCGTTAACGATAAAATAAAATAAAAAAATAAAGGAAATGAAATGGGTGGCATCAACAAATGGTTCAACACGACTTTCCGGGAGGTCACCCATCATCTTTGCTGCGCTTAAGCGAATAGTTCTCATGGGATCTCGGTGTCTTTGATGCGATCGCTTACAAGAGATTTGCAAATTGTGCTTATGCGGAACCCGTCGTACCGCAGACTTGAAATAATCGGATATCAAGTATCACCCAGAATCGTGGCTCATCTACTGCGTGACACGCAGATCTTTCCAGATTTGGGTCATAATGGTAAATCAGACGATCGTGCGCTAAGATATGGTAATTTTCATGCGGGCTCTACATGAGATGCGAGGATCAGCCGCGTGGGCCCCATAACTCATGTTTTTCAGCGAGGCATCCCATCTACGATGTTTTCGGAGTCGATCATCGAGTTCTCCAGCGAAAAATAAAAATAAATAAATGGGTGGCATCAATAGATGGTTCAACATGATGATTTCCCAGGAGGTCACCCATCATAATACTGCTCTCTCCCAAGCACGCTTAACTGAAGAGTTCACATGGGATCTAGTGTGCTAGTGCGGTCGCTCCCGTTGGAGATTTTTCATAAATTGTGCTCATCATCAGAACCCATTACGTGCGATAAGGCTTCGAAATAGCTAAAATTGGAGATATTGGTCTCATTAGATGAACTGGGCGTCCGGAGATCTTTCGGTTGGGGTCATAATGGTCGGAAGGAAGATAAGTTATGGAGATTTTCATCTCTCCATGAGACACCGCGGATCAATCGAATGGGCCCCATGGTCGTGTTTTGGTCAAAGCGTCCCATTGATGGCGTTTTGAAGTCGATCTGAGTTTTTGCGTCGATGGTAAAATAAAATACAAATAAAAAGAAAATAATGTGCGGCATTAACAGATGGTTCAACACGATGACTTCCCAAGAGGTCACCCATCATAGTACTGCTCTCGCCTAAGCATGCTTAACTGAGGAGTTCTCATGGTCTTTGATATGCTGGTACGGTCACGCCCGTTGGAAATTTTCTACAAATTGTGCTCATGCGGAACCCGTCTGTGCCGCGGTAAGGCTTCGAACTAGTCGAAATCAGAAATATGTGTCTATTGATGCTTTTAATTTATATGCGCGTTGTGCTCCTCGTGAAGATCTTTATAGATTAGGATCATATTGATAAATTGGATGATTGTGCACGAAGTTATGACGATTTTCGTGCGGCCTCTCCACGAGATGCACGGATGAACCTCTTTGCGTGTTTTTTTGTCGAGGCATCCCATTGACAACATTTTCAGAGTCAATCTCTGAGTTCTCTAGCGTCAACCATAAAATAAAATAAAATTAAAAGGAAATACAATGGGCAGCATCAACAGATGGTTCAAAACGATGACTTCCTAAGAAGTCACCCATCATAGTACTGCTCTCGCCCAAGCACACTTAACTGAAGAGTTCTCATAGGATCTGGTGTGTTGGTACGATCATTCCCGTTGGAGATTTTTTGCAAATTGTACTCCTGTGGAACCCGTCCATGCCTCGGTAAGGCTTTGAACTACTACGAAATGTTGTACGGTCCAGCGTATGCGGCGTCGCACATCGTGCATCCCACAGAGATCTTTCTGGATTAGGGTCATAATAGAGAATCAAACGATCATGCGTGAAGTTATGGTGATTTTCGTGCGGCCTCTGCATTCGATGCACGGATCAGCCACGTGGGCCCCACGACTCGTGTTTTTAGTCCGAAACATTCTATCGACGACATTTTTGGAGTTGATCTCCAAGTTCTCCAGCATCAACAATAAAATAAAATAAAAATAAAAATAAATAAAATGGGCGGCATCAACAGATGAGTCAACGACGACTTCTAGAAGGCCACCCATCATAATCTTGCTCCGCTTCGCTTAGCGAAGAGTTCTCATGAGATTTGGTGTCTTTGGTGTCCGCCATTGAAGATTTGCAAATTGTGCTCATCTAAAACCTTTAGAGTTAAGGCTTGAAATAGATATCAAAACGTCGTCGTCACCAGAAGAGATCTTTCCGGATTAGTGTCACAATGGCGAGTGGAAGACCATGCACAAAATTTTGGCGATTTTTGTGCGGCTATACGATGTGGACCAATCGCGACTGACTCATATTTTTCAATCGAAGCATCCCATGACATTTTGGAGTCGATCTCTTGATTTTGTGTCGATGATAAAATAAAATAAAAATAAGATAAAATAAAATGGGCATCAACATATGGTTCAACATGACAACTTCCGGGAGCTCACTCAACATATCTTTCGCCAAAACACGCTTAACTGAAGAGTTCTCATGGGATTTGGTGTGCGATCGTGCCCGCTGGAGATTTGAAGCAAATTATGCTCATTGAACCCATCCATGGCGTTGAGGCTTAGCTGGTGTGATGTGTCCCTCAGTCGCCTTTGGCACATCTGCGCGTCGTGCGCCCCACAGAGATCTTTCTGGATTGGGGTCATAATGGTGAATCAGAAGATCGTGCATGAAATTATGACGATTCTATGCGGCCTCCACACGAGATGCGCAGATAAGCCTCGTGGGCCCTATGGTTCATGTTTTTCAGTCCGAGGCATCCCATCGATGACGATTTTGAAGTTGATCATCGAGTACTCCGACGTCACCGGTAAAATAAAATAAAATAAAAGGAAATAAAATAAGTGACATCAACAAATGGTTCAACGTGATGACTTCCCAAGAGGTCAGCCATCATAGTATTGTTCTTGCCCAGGCACATTTCACTCAAGTGTTTTGAAGAGATCTAGTGTGCTGGTGCAGTCGCGCCCGATGGAGACTTATCACAAATTGTGTGCATGTGGAACCCGTATGAGTCACGGTAAGGCTTCGAAATAGCCAAAATTGGAGATATGAATCCAGCTAAACCTGTCTTCGACTCATTTCCGTGTTGCACGCCCCGCGAAGATCTTTCTGGATTGTGGTCATAATATCGAATTGAATGCTTGTGTGCGAAGTTATGGCGATTTTTGTGCGGCCTCAGCGTGAGGCACGTTGATCAATTGAGTAAGCCTCATCGCTCGTGTTTTCCAATTTGAGGCATCCATCAATGATGTTTTGAGAGTCGATCATCGAGTTCTCCGGTGTCAACATTAAAATAAAATAAAAATAAAAGGAATAAAATAGGCATCAGATGGTTCAACATGACGACTTCCCAAAGGTCACCCATCATGCTCTTTTGAAGCATGCTTAATTGAATAATTCTCATAAGATGGTGTCTTTGAGTGCGGTCATTTGGAGATTTGTCATAAAATTATGCGAACCCGTCACGTCGTGGTAAGCTTTTGAAATAGCCAAAATCGAGATATAGGTCTATGCACATCACGACTCATTTTCACATCTGCGCCTGAGTCTTTCACAGATTGGGTCATAATGGTGAATCGGATGATCGTGCATGAAGTTATGGTGATTTCCATACGTCCTTCCCTTAAGACATGCGGATCAACCGCTTGGGCTCCATGTCTCATATTTTTTGTATGAGGCATCATCACATATCTGACATTTTAGTCGATCGATCAAGTTTTGATTGTCAAGGATAAAACAAAATAAAAATAAAATGGATTAAATTAGGCATCAGCGGATGGTTCCAGAGGATGACTTCTAAGAGGTCATAATACTACTCTCGCACAATCACGGTTAAGTGAAGAGTTCTCATGGGATCTGGTGTGCTAGTTCGGTCACACTCGCTAGAAATTTGCCATAAATTGTGCTCATGCAGAACCCACATGTGCCATGGTAGGCTTGAAATAGCCAAAATTAAAGATACGGGCCCAGAATGTGCCTATCATTTTGCGCGTCGTCGTCCGCGTAGATCTTTTGGATTGGGGTCATAATGGCGAATCGGACAATCATGCACAAAGTTATGACGATTTCTATACAGCCTCCACACGAGACACGCAGATCAGTCGAGTGAGCCCCACGGCTCGTGTTCTTCAATCTGAGGCATCCCATCGATGACATTTTTGGAGTCGATCACCGAGTTTTCCCAGATTGGGGTCATAATGGCGAATCAGATGATCATGTGGCCTCCGCACGAGACGAGCGGATCAGCAGCATGGGCCCCACGATTTGTGTTTTTCAGTCTGAGGCATCCCATCGACGATGTTTTCAGAGTAGATCATTGAGTTCTCCAACATCAACAAAAAAAAAGGAAATAAAATGGGCGGCATCAACAGATAATCAACACGACGACTTTCAAGGAGGCCACCCATCAAAGTACTGCTCTCACCCAAGCTCGCTTAATTGTAGAGTTCTCATGAGATCTTGTGTGCTGATGCGGTCACGCCCGCTAGCGATTTTCTATATATTATGCTCATTCAGAACCCGTTCGTGCTGCGATAAGGCTTCGAAATAATTGAAATCGAAGATACGGGACCCGTAAGATGCACTTGCAGCTCATCTGCGCATCGTGCACCCCACGAAGATCTTTCCAGATTGAGATCATAATGGTGAATCGGCCGATCTTGCTCAAAGTTATGGCGATTTCTGTGCGACCTCCACACAAGACGCACAGATCAGTCGCGTGGGCCCCACGACTCATGTTTTTCAATCTGAGGTATCCCATCTATAATGTTTTTGAAGTTGATTGCCAAGTTCTCTAGTGTCAATGATAAAATAAAATAAAAATAAAAAGAAAATAAAATGGGCATCAAGAGATGGTTCGACCACGGTGCGACTTCCCAAGAGGTCGACCATCATAAATCGCTCTCGCTTAAAACGCAGCTTAGGCGAAGAGTTCCCATGTGATCTTGTGTGCTTGTGCGGTCACACCTGCTGGAGATTTACTACAAATTATGCTCATGCGTAACCCGTGGTTAAGGCTTCAAAATAGCCAACGAGATGGGTCCCGCCAATGCATCTGCACGCCATGGCCGCGAGATCTTTCTGATTCATATGGCTAATCTGACGATCGCGGCACAAAGTTATGGTGATTTCCATGTGCCTCCAACGAGATGCGCGGATCGTATGGGCCCCATGGTTTTTTTATTGAGGCATCATCACAACATTTTTGAGTCGACCGAAGTTCCCGCAATAATAAAATAAAATAAAAATAAAAGGAAATAAAACATCAATAAATGGTTCAACACGACTTCCCAAGAGGTCACCCATCATAAGATCGCTTCCCAAGCTCGCTTAATCAAGAGTTCTCATGGGATCTTGTGTCGGTGTGGCGCGCTAGAGATTTGCCAAATTATGCAAACCCGTACGCCAGCGGCTATAAGCAAATAGCAAAATCGAGATATGTCCGCCAGATGCGCTCATCTATGTCGCGGCACCCCATGGAGATCTTTCGATTGGGGTCATAATGGTGAATCACATCGCGAAGTTATGATTTCTGCGGCGGCCACTACACGAGATGCGGATAGCGTGGCCCACCCATGTTTTTTTCGCCCAGGCATCCCATCACATTTTAGTCAATCGCCGAAGTTCAAGGCCATGTTAAAATAAAATAAAATAAAAAAGAAATAAAATGCTCATCAAATAGATGGTTCAACAATGACTTCCCGTGGTCACCCATCATAAGCTTCCTCGCCAAGCACGCTTAATCAAGAGTTCTCATGGATCCGGTGTTCAGCGGTCATGCCCGCTGGAGATTTTCCATAAATTGTGCTCATGTGGAACCCGTTCGTGCCGCGGTAAGGCTTCAAATAGCTGAGATACGTCCTCCATAGATGCGCTCATCCGCGATCGCGCCCCACATAAGATCTTTCTGATTGGGGTCATAATGGAGAATCGAATGATCGCATGAAGTTATGGATTTTAGTGCTCACACCAGACGCGCACAATCGCCGAGGCATCCCATCGATATTTTCGTGAGTCAATCGCCGAAGTTCTCCGTGTCAACATTAAAATAAAATAAAATAAAATGAAATAAAATGCTCAACATTAGATGGTTCAACAATGACTTCCCGTGAGGTCACCCATCATAATATCGCTCTCGCCAAGCACGCTTAATCAAGAGTTCTCATGGATCCGGTGTGGTGCGTCATGCCCGCTGGAGATTTTCACAAATTGTGCTCATGCGAACCCGCGCCGCATAAGCTTCAAATAGTCAAAATCGGAGATATGGTCCCGCCAGATGCTCCACTATCATTGTCGTGCACCCCGGAGATCTTTCCGGATTGGGTCATAATGGTGAATCGATCATCATGCGGTTATGATTTTCTCGGCCTACACGACGCCGGATAGCTGCGGCCCCCATTTTTCGCCGAGGCATCCCATCAATGACATTTTCAAAGTCAATCGCCGAGTTCTCTGGCATCAACATTAAAATAAAATAAAATAAAAGAAATAAAATACCAAGATATGATCAAATGACTTCCTAGAGGTCACCCATCATAATATCGCTTCTCAAGCACGCTTAATCAAGAGTTCTCATGGATCTGGTGTGCTACCCGCTGGAGATTTTCCACAAATTGTGCTCATGCTAAACCCGTGCGTGCCGCGGTAAGGCTCAACTAGCCAAAATCGATACGGGTCCCGCCATGCGCATGCTCATCTTAATGCGCCACCGAGATCTTTCCGATTGGGGTCATAATGGAGAATCGAATGATCGCGGTATGAAGTTATGAATTTTTAGGCTGCACGACGGCGTGACGCCCGGAGGCATCCCATCGATTTTTTCGAGTCAATCGGTTCTCCAACGCCAATGTAAAAATAAAATAACAATAAAAGGAAATAAAATGGGTGGCATCAACAGATGGTTCAACACAACTTCCTGTGAGGTCACCATCATAAGATCGTTTCTCGCCAAGCACGCTTAATCAAGAGTTCTCATGATCCGTGTGTGTCGGTGCGATCGAGCACCGGAGATTTGCAAATTATGCTCATGCGGAACCCGCCGCAGCGATAAGGCTTCAAATAGCCAAATCGGGATAGATAGGCCCCGCTATATGCCACATTCATCTACGCGATCACCTAAGATCTTTCGGGGTCATAATGGAAAATTAAGATCATGCGGAAGCGGCAATTTTTGTGTGGTTTTACCACGACATGATTAGGCAGGGCCCATTTTTCGGGCATGGCATCCCATCGATGATTTTCGAGTCCATCATCAAGTTCTCCTGTCAACGAAATAAAATAAAATAAAGGAAATAAAATGGGCGCATCAACATATGGTTCAATACGACTTCCCAAGAGGTCACCCATCATAAGATCGCTTCTCCCCAAGCACGCTTAATCAAGAGTTCTCATGGGATCTGTGTGGTACGGTCAGCTCAGAGATTTGTGCAATGTGAAACCCATTCGTCATGCGCGTAATTTTGAAATAGCCAAAATTGGAGATACATGTGTCCCGCTAGATGCTGCCTCATCCGCATGTCGCGGCGCCCAGGAGATCTTTTGATTGGGTCATAATGAATCGACGATCGGCACGGAAGTTATGGTGATTTCGGCATCTCCACGAACGCAGATCACGCTGGCCCACGGCATTTTTCACCAGGCATCCCATCGATGATCGAGTCGATCGCCGAAGTTCTCATCAACATTAAAATAAAATAAATAAAAGGAAATAAAATGTCATCACAGATGGTTCAACACATGACTTCCCGTGAGGTCACCCATCATATACTACTCTCCCAAACACGCTTAATTGAAGAGTTCTCATGAGATCCGGTGTGCGGTGCCACGCTGGAGATTTGTACAAATTGTGCTCATGGAACCCATCCGCGTCGCTGGTAAGGCTTCAACAGAAAAATCGAGATACGGGTCGCCAGATGCTACGGCATTCACTGCGCGCCGGGAGATCTTTAGATTGGATCATTACAATCGTGACGATCGAAAAGTTATGGTGATTTTGATGCGCTCGCAGAGATGCGCACGCCCGCGATGGGGCCCAATGGTTTGTTTTTCCGAGGCATCCCATCGATATTTTGAGTCGCATCGAAGTTCTTGTCAATGGTAAAATAAAAAAAATTAATGGAAATAAAATGGGCGGCATCAATAGATGGTTCAACACGATGACTTTCCAGGAGCTCTTGCCCAAGCATGCTTAACTGAGGAGTTCTCATGGGATTTGGTGTCGATGTCACGCCCATTGAGATTTGTCAAATTATGCTCATCCGAACCCGGCGCGGTAAGGTTTCGATAACTAAAATCGAGATACTTCGCCAGAGCATGTGGCTCATCTTCACATCGCGGCCCCACCAAGATCTTTCGATTGGGGTCATAATGGAATCGAATCGCGGCAAGAAGTTATGATTTATTTTGCGCCTCACAAGATGCTGATCAACCGCGTGGGCCCATAGCTCGTGTTTTTCAGTCCGAGGCATCCCATTGATGAAGTTTTCGGAGTCGATCATTGAATTCTTCGGCATCACCTGTAAAATAAAATAAAAATAAAAGGAAATAAAATGGTCGGCATCAACAAATTGTTCAACACAACAACTTCATAGAATGTCACCCATCATAATACTCTCTTCCAAGCACGCTTAATCAAGAGTTCTCATGGGATTGTGCTAGTGCGGCCACGCGCGGAGATTTAAATTATGCTCATGCAGAACCCGTCTGTGTCGCAGTAAGGTTTTGAAATAGCTAAAATCGGAAAAATGAGTCCGACCAAATGTGCCTGTGGCTCATCTACGCATCGTGCACCCCGCAAAGATCTTTTTGGATTGTGGTCATAATGGCGATTCAGACGATCATGCATGAAGTTATGGTAATTTTTGTGTGGCCTCTGAACGAGATGCGAATCACCGCGGGCCCCAAGACTGTGTTTTAGTTCACCGAGGCATCCCATCAATGACATTTTGAGTCAATCGCGAAGTCGCACAAATATAAAATAAAATAAAATAAAAATAAAAGGAAATAATATGAGCGGCATCAACTGATGGTTCAACACGACGACTTCCCATGAGGTCACCCATCATAGGCTTCCCAAGCATGCTTAATCAAGAGTTCTCATGGGATCTGTGCGGCATGCGTCGCTCGCCGGAGATTTATCAGAATTATTCTCATAAACCCGCACGCCTGGTAAGGTTTTGAAATAGCCAAATCGAGATATCCCCAAGATGCACCGGCTCATCACGCATCGCGCTCAGAGATCTTTCGATTGGGTCATAATGGCGAATCGACGATCGCGTCAAGTTATGGCAATTTTTCGCGCGGGCTCCACATGAGATGCTGATTAGCCACATAAGGCTCGTACCGAGGCATCCCATCATGATATTTTTGAGTCGATCATCGAAGTTCTCAGATAAATGTAAAATAAAATATAAAGTAAAGAAAATAAAATTGGTGGCATCAACAGATGGTTGAACATGACGACTTCTCAGGAGGTCACCCATCATAGTACTACTCTCACCAAAGCACACTTAACAGAAGATTTCTCATAAGATCTAGTGTGCTAGTGCAGTCACGCCCGCTGAAGATTTGTCATAAATTATGCTCATGCGGAACCCATCCATGCAGCACTAAGGTTTTGAAATAGTTAAAATTAGAGATACATGTCCCGCTAGATGCGCCTATGGCTCATTTGCACGTCGTCCGCCCCATGGAGATCTTTCCAGATTGTGGTCATAATGGCTTAATCGGTCGCGAAAGTTATGGTTTTCATGCGACCAGATGCACGGATGCCGATAAGGTCCCACGCCCCATGTTTTTTCACCGAGGCATCCCATCGATGTCTATTTCGAAGTCGATCGTCGAGTTTTGTGGCATCAACGGTAAAATAAAATAAAAATAAAAGGAAATAAAATGGGAGGCGTCAACAGATGGTTCAACATGATGACTTCCCAAGAGGTCACCCATCATAAGATTTCTCGCCCAAGCACTTTAATCAAGAGTTCTCATGGATCCGCAGGCCGGTATGCCGCCGCTGGAGAGATTTCGCCACAAATTATGCTCATGCTAAACCCGTCTGCGAAGGCATCAAATAGACAAAATAGGGGTAATCCTCCAGATGCTCGCGGCTCATCCGCATCACGCCTGAGATCTTTCTTGGTGTCATAATGGAGAACGAGGTGACGTGATTACCAGGCTCCACGCTCATATTTTTTTCGCAAGGCATCCCATCGATGACATTTTCGAGTTGATCCGAAGTTCTCTAACGCCAATAAAATAAAAAAAATAAAAGGAATAAAATGAGAGGCATCAACAGATAACATGATGACTTCCCAAGAGGTCACCCATCATAAGATCGCTTCTCATCCAAGCAAACTTAAAGAGTTCTCATGGGATCTAGGGTGTGTGCGATCCACTGAGATTTGGCAAATTGTGCTTATGAACCCGTCCGCAGTGGTCAAGCTCAAAATAGCCAAAATCGGAGATAAGTCCTTCTAGATGCTCCGCATCTCGATCGCGGCGCCTCACAGATCTTTCCGATTGGAGTCATAATGGGATTGGATGATTGTGCGGACGTTATGACAATTTTCGGCTTCCACACGACGATGGATCGCAAGACCCGGCCAGTTTTTCACCGGCATCCCATCGATGATGTTTTTGAGTCGATCATCAAAGTTCTCCACGCCAACATTAAAATAAAATACAAATAAAAGTAAATAAAATGCGGATCAATATGGTTCAACACGATGACTTCCTAGAGGTCACCCATCATAGTGATGTTTCCAAGCACGCTTAATCAAGATTTCCGAAAGCTCAGAACCCGTCTCGTTCATGCTTTATCTGTATCGCACCCCACGTAGATCTTTCTGGATTGGGGTCATAATAAAGAATCAAACGATTTTGCTCAACGTAATGGCGATTTCACACGAGATGGATATCACCCCATGGCCCCACGGCTCGGTTTTTCACCCAGCATCCCATCGATGACATTTTGGAGTGGATGATTGAGTTCGCAATGTTAAAATAAAATACAAATAAAAGGTACATCATGGTTCAACATGACAACTCGTGAGGTCAACCATCAAAAAATGGTTCAACATGACAACTTCGAGGTCAACCATCAAAAAATGGTTCAACATGGTTCGACCAAGAGTTCTCCCGATCGCGCATAATCAGAGATTTTTCATAAATTCATGCGAACTCTCGGCTATGGTAAGATAACTAGAAAATCGAGATATGTGTCCCTAGATGACATATCCGACATCAAAAATGGTCACCCATCATAAGATCACCAAACACGCTTAATCAAGAGTTCTCATGGGATCCGGTGTTGCGCGATCGCCCCATTAGAGATTTTTCTCATGGAACCCGTCGCGTGGTTCAACTAGCAAAATTAGAGATATGTGTCCCTCCAGATATGTCTGCTGGTCATCTACACATCGCGCGCCTCACGAAGATCTTTTCAGATTGGGATCATAATGGTGAATCGGATGATCGTGTGTGAAGTTATGATGATTTCTATGTGGCCTCCACACATGATGCGTGGATCAGGCTCGTGGGCCCAATGACTCATGGTTTTTAGTCTGAGGCATCCCATCAATGAGATTTCCAGAGTCAATCTCCAAGTTATTCAGCGTCAATGATAAAATAAAATAAAAATAAAAAGAAATAAAATGGGCAGCATCAACAGATGGTTCAACACGATGACTTCTCAAGCGGTCACCCATCATAGTACTACTCTCACCCAAGGATGCTTAACTGAAGAGTTCTCATGGCATCTGTGCGGCGGTCATGCCTCGGAGATTTGAAATTGCTTAGAACCCATCTCTGCGGCCGAGGTAAGGATTCAAATAGCCAAAATCGAGATACGGATCCCGATTTGCTGCGCTAATCGCCGCGGCGCCTTGCGATTTTTTCGATTGAATGAATCGACATCGCGCGGTTATGATGATTTTCGGCCTTCACACGACGCGATCAACCACGCCCACGCCGTGTTTTTTTTCATTTGAGGCATCCCATCGATGACATTTTTGGAGTCGATCATCGAGTTCTCCGACATCAATGGTAAAATATAATAAAATAAAATGGGAGGCATCAATAGATGGTTCAACATGATGACTTCCCAAGACCCATCATAAGATCGCTCTCGCCAAGCACGCTTAAATGAAGAGTTCTCATGGACCGTAGGTGGTCACACCGGAGATTTATCACAAATTATGCTCGGAACCCTTTCATGTTGAAGGTTTCAAAATAGCCAAAATTGGAGAGATTTGCCCGCCGATGCATCTATGTCCCATATGCACGTTGTGTGCCCCACAAAGACATTTCCAGATTGTGGTCATAATGGTGAATCGGATGATCGTGTGTGAAGTTATGGTGATTTTCATGCGTCCTCTGCACGAGATGAGCGGATCAGCCACGTGGGCCCCACAACTTGTATTTTTTAGTCCTTGGAATCCCATTGATAATGTTTTTGGAGTCCTTCACCGAGTTCTGCGATGTTAATGGTAAAATAGATAAAAAAAAAAAAAAATGAGTGGCATCAACAGATGGTTCAACACTACGACTTCCATGAGGTAACCCATCATAATACTAGTCTCGCTTAATCATGCTTAACTGAAGAGTTCTCATAGAATCTTGTGTGCTGGTGCAGTCATGCCCGCTGGAGATTTGCTATAAATTATGCTTAAACTTCATGTCATGAAGGCTTCAAATAGCCAAATCGAGATACGGTCCCGCAGATGCACATCCTCCATCGCCGTCCTACGGAGATCTTTCGATTGGGGTCATAATGGTGAATCGACGATCATGACCGAAGTTATGGAGAGTTTCTGCACCTCCGACGAAAACCAGATCAACCGCAGGGGCCCCACATATTTTTTTCACCAGGTATCCCATCGACAACATTTTTGAAGTCTATCTCCGTGATGTCATCAATGGTAACATAAAATAAAAAAATAAAATAAAATGGGCAGCATCAACAGATGGTTTAGCACGATGACTTCTCAGGATGTCACCCATCATACGCCTCGCTTCAAACGCTTAAATGAAGAGTTCTCATGGATCGGTGTCAGCCGCCTCGCTGGATATTTGCCAAAATTATGCTCATGTAGAACCCATCCGTGTCACGATAAGGCTTTGAAATAGCCAAAATCAGAGATATGGGACCTTCCAGATGCGCCTATGGGTCATCTACGCTGCCTCACCGCAGATCTTTCTGGGTTGGGGTCATAAAGATAAATTGGATGATTGTGCATGAAGTTATGGAAATTTATGCACCTCCACACGATAATGTGGATCAGGCCCGGCTCATATTTTTAGTCCGAGATCTTCCAGTTGGGGTCATAAAGATAAAATTGATGATCGAATGAAGTTATGGAAATTTACGTGCGACCTCCACACGCTGGGATCGCTTGGGTGGGCCCCATGGCTCATGTTTTTTAGTCTGAGATATCCCATCAATAACATTTTTAGAGTCGATCTCCTAGTTCTCTAGTGTCAAAGGTAAAATAAAATAAAAATAAAAGGAAATAAAATGGGCGGCTTCGACAGATGGTTCAACACGACGACTTCCTAGGAGGTGACCCATCATAAGATCGCTCTCGCCAAGCATGCTTAATCAAGAGCTCTCATGGGATCTGTGGTACACCGCTGAGATTTATCGCAAATTGTGCTCATCCAGAACACATCCGTGCCGCGATAAGGTTTAAAAATAGTCAAAATCGGAGATACGGGTCCTGCCATATGTGCCTGTGGCTCATCTGCGCATCGTGCGTCCCACGGAGATCTTTTCGAATTGGGGTCATGATGGAGAAATGGACGATCATGCACCATGTTATGGTGATTTTTGTGCGGCCTCCATATGAGACATGTAGATCAGCCACGTGGGCCACACAACTCATGTTTTTTAGTCCGAGACATCCCATTGATGACATTTTCAGAGTCAATCATCGAGTTCTCCGGCGTCAACCGTAAAATAAAATAAAAATAAAATGGACGGCATCAATAGTTGGTTCAACATGACGACTTCCCACGAGGTCACCCATCTTAGTACTGAAGAGTTCTTATGGGATCGGGTGTGCTAGTGCGGTAGCGCCCGTTGGAGATATGTCACAATTTGTACTCATTCAAAACTCGTTCGGGTCGCAGTAAGGTTTTGAAATAGACAAAATCGAGATACGGTCAGATGCACCTATACTCATCTAATGCAGCCGCAAAGCTTTCTTTCTGATTGGGGCCATAATGGCTAATCTGACGATCGCAGAAGCTATGACATGAAGTACCACACAAGATGCGGATCACCCACGTGGGACCCATGGCTCACGTTTTTCAGTCCGAGAGATCCCATCGACAGCGTTTCGGAGTCGATCGCTGAGTTCTCCAACATCAACAGTAAAATAAAATAAAAATAAAAATAAATAAAATGGGCGGCATCAATAGATGGTTCAACACAATGACTTTCCAGGAAGTCAACCATCATAGTACTGCTCTCGCCCAAGCACGCTTAACTGAAGAGTTCTCATAGGATTTGGTGTCTTCGCCGCCATTTGAGATTTGTCAAAATTGAGCTCATGCAAACCCTTCAGCCGTAAGGCTTCAACTAGCAGATACGGCTCGCGTGATGCGATTTTGCACATCTACGGTCGCACCCTCAAGATCTTTTCATATTGGGGTCATAATGGTGAATCGGATGATCGTGCACGAAGTTATGGTGGCCGGCGTCGATGGGGGGTGGCAACCGGTGGACGGGCGGCAGGCACAACACTTTACATTGGTAGACGCTTTAGGCAACTTCCAAATACACCAAAATATAACTATATGGTGAATTTGGGTCCAAATGCAATATATCACTTTGAAATTTTACTTTACATCCTACCAAATGCCAAAAAATGTAGAACCCTACATTTACTTTACTTTGGATTCCAACCAAACATCCCCTTAGTAAAATTGAAAAGTTTACTATAAAAGTATAGATCTATAAGAAGTTAAAATAAAATGCTTTGTTAAATTCAAACACATAAAGCTTGTGCTATCTCGCTTACTCATTACAAGCATAAGGTCCATGAGTTTAATGAAGAGAACCTTGTGGTAAATAATAAAAATAATAATAACTAAGAAAAATTTTGGTTAAATAAATAGTCCACCAATTAAGAGCACCCCACATTATCAAAACAATAACAACAATAACAAGCCTTTCTTAATATAGGTCAAATATACTACATCTACTCACTTTACTAGATCATTAGACGATTGACATTTTATGTTACCAAACCATCTAAGACGACTCCTCTAATCTTATTGCCACATTATCCCAAAAAAAGAATTCTAAGTTATGATACCTACCATATCTAGCCTTTGTGAGGACCTTATTCACATAACATGAAACTTAAATAACTTAGATTTATTTTACTCTTTAAATCTATTTTTGTTCTTGTTTATGTGCATGAAAACAAAAATACCACAAGGGGAAACTATCATCCCCAATTATGCGTAAGTCGATGCCACAATTATCTGGTTGGAACTACAAAGAACAATTCATGAGATTTATCCCAACTCATTTCATTTCTCCTCAGTTTTTGAAAAAAAATAATAATTATTACACATGCTTTCTATTTGTCTCTTATATAAAATCCACAATTGACTTTGTTACAATTTTATAAAATTTACATGAGAAAGATTTTTATCTAAGAAAAGTATGATGATTTGCTCAATAAAATAAATAACTCATACATAATATATTATAATAATGTCTTGTCCAATCAAATATAGAGAAAGCCTTTATAATATTCAATTTATAATAGTGAAATCTTTAGACTAAGTAACGCTAGTGATTTTTTTCCATAATTTCTTACATAAAACCTTTCATGTAAAAAGTTAGTCTCAATTGATCAATATGCTAGATTTTAACTCAATGATTAAATTATAATTTTTTATTTATTTTCATGAATGTTTTAGTAAGTGATCAAAATAATCTTGATATAATCCTAATAAATGTATCTATTGTTTTAAGTTCTTCATTTGGGTGTCAATTAGTCTAGATTGTATGAGTTTAGAAGTTGTCAGGATCTTGGATTTGAATCTCGCCTATATCATAATGTCTCACTTATGAACTTGGGTGGACAACCAAAAAAAATAAAAATAAAAATGCTCTTCATGTGAAATCGTTGATCTTTCAAAATAAAAAAATTTACAACAAAGATGATTTAAAATGTTAAGGAGATAAATATACTTTCTATATAAAGAGCGGTGTCATTAAATCCAATAAAAGCCATTATGTTAAATGCTTACCGACCTAACTTTAAAAGTTTTGTTAACCATAATCCTAGACAATTTTCATCCCAAAACTTTATGCCAATAAAGCAAAGTGCTGGAGTGGGGGAATCCTCAGATTCCATTGAAAAGGTGCCATCTTATCAAAGTAAAAATCTATGATTAAGAACCAAAATCCACTAGCTTACTTCTAAAGAAGATGAAATTCTCATCAATGGTTAATATATGCATATGATCTAATAATTTCATGGCCACAATATGATTCGGGCAAACAATTATTAACTCTTGGTTTCTTCATTAGAACAAATTTAAGTAAATATTATACTTAAAATAAAGTAAGTGCATTTGAAATAATGTAGGGATGAGTGCCCTAATCTTTATAAATGTGCTGAGAATATAATGGGCAAATATTTTTTTTGAATGAATTAGCTCTTAAATTTCTTTAAAATATCGACACTCTAAGAAAAGCTATCAATATCTATAATATTATTAAAAAATGCTACTTTGTTGACCTTCTTTTATTTTAAAAAGAAAATCACATCACTTGAATATATTATAATTTTAATATATATTTTATTTTAATGAGATTGGATTTTAGATTTTTTTTCATTTAGTTCCAACTTTAGCCTACGCAGTCTTTCCAGACATTAAAATTTGCACTTGAAATCTCTATGTCTGAGCACATGCACAAATTTAAAGCTTAACTAATTTCATCTACTCAATGAAATTATCGATTTTGAAAATCATAGTTAAGATGAAATTCCTTAATTTTTGGTCAAAAGAGGCCCTATGATTTTTGTAGACTTTGATTTAGTATCCTTCCTGTCGCAGTAAGGTTATGATCCAAATAAGAAGGCGTTTCAATTTAGATTGTATTTTAACACATTTCTTACACTTGGTTTACTTGTTTAAGCTTTCACAGTTCTCCTAATTTGATTATGTTCAATTTACATCTCTTTCATAAATTATATCGATTTCGGTGTTTAGTGCTTTAGCCCCACTTATGCTTATTAGCTAGCATAATAAGCACCTTCACATTCGTATAAAAGTTATTAAACCCAATTTGAATTCATCCTTAGATTTTGAGTTTATTTCAAGTTTGTTGTGAGTTTGGCATTAGAACCCCCCAAATTTGCAATTAAAGCTTGCTTAATTTTGAGAAATTTGCAAGAAAAGAGAACTCACTTTACCGCTTCAATTTAAGCCATAAATGATTGTAATTAGAGTTTGTGTGTTTAATATTAGCCTTTCACAAAAGTTTGTGAGTTTAATATTAGCTTCTCCCAAATCTTACTTGCATTTTAAATGAATGTTCTATTCTTTTCAAAATTTGCTTTAAAGGCTCCCCCTATTTCCTTATTTGATGTTTTTAGTTTAAAATTGGCTGCAAATTTTCCTACTTAGCGCTCCTAAGTCCTCTCATTTTACCCTCCCATTTTTTCTAAGTCAAAAGATTTGAAATGTAGCCTCTGATCATCCCGCAGTGGGGGTTGCATCGGGTGTTTTGGCTCAATACCCCTACCGCTGTGAAAGTGGTGTCTTCAGACAACCTATTTTATTCATCTCGTCTCGCCCTACTGAGCACAATGAGGTCTTTAAACATGCAAGAATACATATAATGCAATATATAATTATCCCCTCTTTTTTTTAAAGTCTGGGAATTAGATAAAATTTCGGCAGCATTTCGTCTAAGGGGCGATATCTAACAACTGGTCTTACTCGGTACGCCCTACTGAGCATAGCGAGTGGTGTCTTGCGATACCACATCCTATCTTTCATCTCGTCGTGCCATACTGAGCATAATGAGGTCATCAAACCTGCAAAGAAATATAAGCATATGTATATATTCACATTCACAAATCCCCGCATGTTATGACACATTTTTCGGCACGCTGTAAGGCTTGACAAAGGAACTGGGTTGGATACATGATTGGGAATATAAGGTAAAGGGGTGCAACGCCAAAAATCAAGGTAAGAATTCACCTACTAATGATGATCTTCCCCGATTTGCGGCACAACAGAAGTGGGGCAGCTAAAGCGAAGGAAGCGATGCCGAAAATCGAAAGAAGAATTCACGTACTGACGATTTTCTTCTCCCAATTGCGGCGTAGTGGAAACGAGATGGCTAAAGTGAGGAAAGCGACGCAGAAAATCGAAGGAAGAATTCACCTACTAACTATTTTCTTTCCCTGATTGCGGCGTAGCGAAAATGGATGACTGAAGAGAGGAAAGCGACGCCAAAAATCGAAGGAAGAATTTGCCTACTAGCAATTTTCTTCCCCCGATTGCGGCATCACGGAAACGACAAAATTTGGATGTGTTGCGAGGTTACGGGAAGGATTGCGTAGAACGCCAGGTGGGTCGGATTACAAAACGGGCCAAAATATGGGTCGTAGTTTAATTACATCGTGGGTTTGAGGCTGATGATCTGCAGTTTAATTGCAGTTTTGGGTTGATGGAAGGAGGTCGACGCCGAGTGGTCAATGGTTTTCGGATAGAATGGGCTAGAGGCCAAACCGCATGGGTCGAGCTGGAAGAGGGATGCAACGGCCATGGTCGGTGGTCGCTGATAGCTGGTTTTATGGGCGCTGGACTCAGCTGACGCTCGTCATCGGAGCACGGGCCCCGTCATGTCGCTGATGCGACGACAGCCCTGGCCATGTCAAGGACGCGGCCAACGACACCGGTATGCCGGTTCGGGTCATATACGGGTGTTTGGGGTCATCAGGTGGAACAAGAGTGGGTATCTGGGCATTTGAAGGACATCGGTGGTGGAATATGAAGCGCCGCAGAAATCGATTGGTTTTGTGCACGAGGGAGGAGGGGTTTACATCGAATGGCGGTGCACGGGTTTTGGCAGCTGCCGGAGACGCTGGAAGGTCAGCGCGCTACGATGAGCCGGATGAAATACACGTTGGCGCTGGTCGAGGTGAAACGGAACTGGTCGAGACAAAAGCGAAGAGGCGTCGCGCCACTGTCGGGGAGTCGGCTGGGTTGAATGCTGGGCGATGGTCGCTGTCCACGATCAAACCGACAGTTCGGCCCGAGGAGCACAGTGAAGCGAAATAGTTTGGCTGAGTTGGGTCGAGAGCATATGGACATGGTGTGACCGCGCCGTGGACACGGAATGACACCGCGGTGGTTTAGCTCAAGATCGAGTCGGGCCTCGGGTCGCGAACGCAGTGGCGCTCGGCCGACGGGCTAAATGCGGTGGGATGCGTGGAAGAAGGAATTGGATGGCGGTCTTGTGTGGGATGGGTTCGGTAGCGCTGGTCGCAGGCCAGATTTCCGGTGGGATTGGCGGCGGGATTTTGTGGAACAATGCATGATAGAACAGTGGACACGAGAGGGAGAGGAGATTACAAATACATTAAAATTTTACTTTGTACCATATCAAATACTAAAAAAATTAAATTCTCAGCATTTGATTTACTTTACATTCTAAATGCAGTCAACCAAAGAGCTCCTAAGTTAAACAATTCCTCAAGCTAGTTATCCGAGAGAGCATGCCCTTGAATAAAGTTATTTTTGCTTTGCTCCTCATCTTTGAAGAGAGTATATGGATATTTTGGATCTGCAGGTTTGCTTTAGCATGATGTGTCAATTCAGATTAAGGTGATTCATCCACCTGCCCGCAACCCTTCATGGAGCCTATCGCCTCACTAGATGCCAACCCTTGCGTGCTCCATGTTCTTCAACGAATTTGTCGAGGATGCGATCTTCCTCTTCACCCAACTTTGCATTTTAACACGGGTTGGAAAAGACTATCTGAGGAAGACTATCTGGCACTATCGCTATGATCACCCATTTCTCCACACCGAAAAGATGCTCGGAAGAGGCGCATGATGTCAAATGTCCACCTGCTCGTGGAAGTTGAGCAACGACAGTTGTCGAGAGGGAACCTCTTGCATTTAACCATGCTCATTTGCTCCACATTTGAATTCATCTTCATTAAATTCTCATGCATTATGAAAGAATTCAACATTTGATTTAGTGATGCAAAAAATGTTCAAATCGCTAACTTTATGACCACCTATTTGGTTGAACATTATATAAGGAACAAACTCATCATCCCTCCTCATCTTTGCTCCATAGAAACCAAGAAAACAAGATGTATATTTGGCTTCAAAATTTCCAACCTTTGACAAATGTTGAATTGAAGAGAGAGTGTGATTTTAGAGTGTCGTGTAATTTTCGTAAGACGTAAGAGATAGTAAATAAGACACTACTCAGAGATTTTGTCCTCATTTGGTGAGGACTTTAGATCTGGTTCTATGTTTCTATAGGAACAAGTCCATAGTTAATTACCCCTCTCAATAAGTGAGAGAGAACTTTCGACATGCTTTAGAATGCTAAATAAAGCATAAAAGATCATATGGAGTTTTAGAATTTAGGATTATGAAATTCATCATTTTAGCTTAAATCGATGGTTGAGGAATGATGACTGCCCATCTAGATCCCATGGTTCCGCCATCCCAGCCGCCCCTAGTTTACTTAGTCAGAGGAGGTAGTCGACCCAACCTAACTGAAGGGTCCTCATCAGCAATGCATGAGTTAAGTCATCCAAGAAATTCTTGTATACCTGGAATGGTGTTTATCTAAGGAGAAAATCTTAAGTCTACCTTAGCTGACAGTGGGTTGTTTGCCCTATCAAGTATACCCTATGATTCACAACTCAAAGGATAGAGCCATTGGGATATATGAGCGGATAATAATATATAATAGAGCCCGACCGCCAAACCACCGAACAGGACTCGGTCGAATCGCTTCATCTGTGGAGTCTACTGGCCAAGCCACATAGTCAGAGGACACGTGACACGTCCTTACTGGCAAGAGATTGATTGAGAGAGAACATAGTAGAACACTTGATTTGACATTGACTCCTTTGTGAGCTAGAATTTTCTTAATTTATCACCCTCGACAAATAATGGGGAAGGTGGATAGATTGAGTTTTACTTTAAGCTTTTAATGATTGAGTTTCATTTAAACAATTTTTTTAGATTAACACTCAATTTGAGTTAATTTGATATAAAAAATTGAAGAATTTTGAATATATTTAAGAGCTTTAGATCTTATCAACTCTTTAGTCTAATAATTAGATCTACTATCACATGATAGAATTAGTTTCTCAGATGTTTTACTGATTTGAAATTTTTTATAATAGATTTTTAGGTTTTGTTAACCCAAACCTAGTCCTAAGACTAAACCGGGCAGCAACCCGCAAAGCATCCTCAAATACTTGAATTTAAGCACTCAGCGTCGAGGCCCATGTGGGTGTATTTAAGACTTTATGTAGTGTTTATCTTTGAATTATAAGATTGATTTTAGATTTTTATTTAATTACAACTTAGCTTGCGCAGCCTTTTCAGATATTAAAATTTGTACTTGAAATCTCTATGTCCGAGCACATGCAAACATTTATAGCTTAGCTAATTTCATAATTAGTGATTTCGTTGATTTTGAAAATCATAATTTAGAACAAAGTTCCTTAATTTTTGTATTGAAGAAAAGCTCATTCATTCATGTAGCATTTAGTTAGTGTTCACATTGTATCTGCTTGTACAAAGAATTGCAGATCTGGTGGTGGTTATTTGAAAGTTTGCATAAGTTTTGAATAAGAATATATTCATTTTAGATATGTGTAATGAATTTATTTTCATTCAAGCATTTGCATGTATTTTGGAACATTTGACCCAACGGAGTAACCACTATAAGATATGAGCGATGGCACATTTCATGCAGTTGTATTCATACAAGTTTATATGTAAGAAGTTCACCCAAAAGAAAGCTTCAAGCATCTCTAATTTTATCATTTAAGGACTTTTCACTTTTTCGATAACAAGAGTTGTTAGACCCAAATTAGATTCATTTTTAACCTCATATCAAATTCTTTATTTATTTGAGTGCAAGTTTGCTATGAGTTTAGTATTAACTTTCTTAAGTTTCACTTGCATTTGACATTTGTTTGAACATATTAAACAATAAGCCGAGTGTTCATTTAGCAATAAATTAAGTGACTAAATTCACCTTCACTCAGTACATTTTTGTAGGGTAATAATATTTATTGAGCATGCCACCCTCCATTTTTACTTTAAGTTACATGTGAACTCTACATTCTTTTTTTATTTTGTTTTAAGACTTTATGCTTCACCATTAATTTAATTTCCAATTAATTTTAAATTGAAGTCTTAAAATTTGATGAAATTTTATTCTCCTCCATCCTTATATAATGCATCGAAAGTGTTTTGGCTTTCTCAGTAGGCCCTAATGAGCATAACGAGTGGTGTCTTGTAACACCACAGCCGTCTTCACACCCACTATGCCTTAATGGGCATTAGCGGGGTCTTGAAACCTGCATAAAGAGAAATACAATGCATATGTATTCATTTTTTTCTAGGTCCATAATTTATTCAAAATTTTGGTAGCATTTTGGCTAGGGGAAGCAACATCTAATGGGTGTTGGCTTACTAGGTATGCCCTAATGAGCGTAGCGAGCGGTGTCTTATGACACCACAACCGATTTTTCATCTCGTCGTGCCCTAATGAGCACGACGAGGCTTTCAAACTAAAAAATACAAGCATATATATCCACATCATATATTGATCCCACATGTTCTGACTCATTTTTCTATGCGTTGCAATGATCAGCAAAGAGACATGATTGGATATGTTGGAAACCAAGAGGGGAACCCGCCTAATGACAGTGTTCCTCTCCGATTGCAGTGAAGAGAAAGGTCAGAAAGAGGACAGAAATGGGAGACGCTGGAAACCAAGAGAGGAGCCTAATGATGTTCCACTGCCGGAAACAATTGGAAAGGGCAAGGGAAAGGCGATGTCGGAAACTAGAGAGCCCTAATGACAATGTTCCTCTCCGGTTGCGGTGAAACAAAATTGGAAAGGGTGGTGGAAAGGGGCGATGCCAGAAAACGGGAGAAGAACCCGCCTCATGACGGTGTTCTTCTCCAAAAACGAAGTAGGAAATTCGATTTGGAAAAAAGGGAGAAATTTCGGATTGAGAAATGCGGAAAATGGAATTTTATCTTTATGAGGGAAAGAGGGAAGATATTTTCGATTTTGATTTTAGAGGGGAAAGAAAGAAGATGAAGAAGAAAGAAGAAGAAAGGGGAACAAAAATGAATTTTTAGAGAAAGAAATGGAAGAAGAAAGGAAAGAAGGAAAGAAGATGAAGGGGAAGAGAAGGAAGGAGTTTACCTTCTTTTTTTTGGAGGAGGAGAGAAAAGGGAAGAACCTGCTATTTTCTGGAGGAAAGGGGAAAAATGGAAGAACCCACCTTCTCTTGAGTTGAAATGAAGAGGGAACAGTTGGAAAAGGCTGGATCAGCTTGTCACGAGGGGAGATGGACGAGGGCTTCCTGCCACATTCGATTATGAGGATGAGAAACCGAGCTGGGTCGTGGGGAGGCCGAGCAAGTATGAGAGGAGCATGAATCGGGAAGGGAAGAGGTCGGTTAGGGCTATTAGATGTAAATAGTTTTTTTTCTTTTTAAATCAATTTTTAAATGTGTAATCCACCTTAATAAGAATTTTACGCCGATCTCAACATAGGGTTGATATACATGTTGATTCAAGGTTATTCCGTTGTTCTGAACGCAATGGCTCAGTCTGTTTTGTAATCGAAGGCCGTTTGGTTCGAGTCGGCATCAAATTGAGTCAATTTAAGCTCAAAATACACGCCGCCGCTTTCGATCACTTGATTTTCGCACAGACTTATCCGAATTGAGTACAAATAGTCTTACTTGATAGATTTTGATGTTTCGAAGCTAATGTTGCAATCAATTTCATGAACGGAGATCATTTGATTTGCGTGTAGGCGTGTTGACAACTTGATCACTTGATCGGTTGATCGTCAAGTTGTGCAATATTTATATTCTGACCAGTTTCGACATTCTGAACACGATGACAAAGTTTGTTCGTCGATCAGAGATCATTTGGGTTAATTTTGATGACATCCTGTATTTTGGCCTCGATTTGCCCGTTGTCACTTTCAATCATTGACATTTGCACATACTCGTCCGAATCGAGCATAGATAGTCTCATTTAATAGTTTTTGATGTTTTGAAGCTAATGACACAATCAATTTCATGAACGGAGGTCATTCGGGTATCGTCGTAGCTTCCTGACTCTGATATATACTTCGACATATTGATAGCTCGATCGCTTGATCGTGTGCTCATTAGATTGTGCAATATTTATATTCTGATCAATTTTGACATTCTGTACGCAACGGTGAAATCCATTTATCGATCAGAAGTTGTTTCGACCATTTTCGATGACGCCAATATATTTTGAGCACCAATTTGCACATTGTCACTTCGGAGGTCCGTCGAATTAGATTTGTAGACTTGACTCGACTTATGACACATATATGAAGATCAACAATATTGGCAGCGAGAAAGCCATCTCAGATAGGATACTCCACAAATGAAGTGACGTGTTTGGAGGCGAGCAACTATAGAAAATCTGTAAGGATACAAATATGATATTTTGCCACATATACAACTCACTATAGTTTTAACCTCTGCTATATTCATGGATAAATTTTATGTAGCACAGAGATATCGAAGGAATGGCCTTTCATTTAAATAATTTTAACTTAAGATTCTTGAAGAATTGCCAGCCCTCGGGTAATAAGCCTGAGAAGTTTCAGTCATCGGTGGAGAAAATATAATTTAATTATATAACATAATATAGATGAAAAAGAAAAGAAAAACATTAATATAATAATTAATACAGTTTATGAGAGAAGTATAACAGAGAATGAATATTATAGTTGAAAGGTTCACTTTGTGCATGTACACTGATGATTCTAAGAAATAAAATAGTAATTAATTATTAAACACTTTCAGTGGTGGCCAATGATCCTCTTTAAGGAAATATGTTTTTATTTTTTAATTTTAATAAATATATAAAATTATTTTTAAAATACTCAAAATAAATTTTTTTATATTTTGAGTACTTTTAAAACCAATAATAATCATTAAGCATGTTTTACTTTGAGAAAAAATAAAATAAAATAAAATCAAAATCAAAATAAAAATTAAAAGTGATCCCAAGCAGATTTCATTTATACTTGTTTTTGTTTCTTCATTATTAAATATAGTAAATTTCTTTTATTATCACTTATTAAAATTTGAGAATAATTAATATTAATTTTGCTAACACCATTATAGTTTTAGAAATTTAGTTATAATTCATTTTTACAGTGAAATTTATGTTAATTTTATTTCATTTCATTATTAAGTAATTTATTAATATAATTAATATTAATTGATATGACGAAAAATTAAGAATTTAATCTTATGAAAGCAATTTGATCGTGAAGACTAAGAGATCAGCGTTTATTATCAATCGAGTCTTAAACATGGAGTGTTTATAGCAAATAAGCGCCTTGACGAAATAAGCCCAAGATATTATAATTACATCATTTGAGCATTCAAATACACAAAATACATCATATGATGGGGATTATTTTGAGCCATCCATGAAGTGGAGTGATGGGTTTTGCATGTATTTACAGATGTCACCTCCTATAAATAGTCATTCCTCATATGAGGGAGGCAAGCAAGAGAGAGGAGAGAGCACTAAAGCTTGAAAATCCTCCAAGACAATCGTTACCACTGACGGTTGTCAACCACCGTGACCGCCATCACCGCCGCCGATTCTTCGTTAATCTCCGTGGTCACCATCATGATGACCTTCATCATTTTGTTCACCATCATCATTTACCATTAGCAAGAAGAATGTGACTATATAATTGTCGATTTTGGGATTCCCATTGTCATCTTCTCATATACAATTATGTAATCCGTTATCGGAAAACTTGTACTCTAAAATAAATATATAGTGAAGCTTTTCTGGGCTTATGATTTTTTCCCTTTTTTTTTCACGTAAAATTTTGGAGTTTTCTTGTTCACTCTTTAAATACCGTGTGTGCTGGATTTCACAACAAGGCTAAGACATAAACTTTCACTCTACCCAATTGATTTCTAGCATAGCAGTTTACCTATGGGAAATTCCCATTATATCATCTTGTATGACGACCAAGTTTCCCAACAAGATCAAAACCACCATCGAGATGTAGCATTTCAAACTTTTAAAAGCGCAAGCCAAGAATGAAGATTCATCAAACTTCGTTCCTTCAGATTTTGTCAGAAACTTGGGGGGGGGGAATCTTAATCTCAAAAGATTATCCAAATCGATTTTGGATATCTAATTGATTATCGTTCAGAAGCATGTCGAATACTAATAAAAAAGGCCAAGGTTAAGGAGCAACTTTGGCTACAACCACAAATAGATGTTTTAATCGACCTCTTCCATACAGGTTAACGTCATCGAGCAAAGACTCTGACAAACAACCTAGGATAGGTCAAAAGGTCCTTGGTGGACTTCCTACGACCTCTTCTATACAGGTTAACGTCATCGAGCAAAGACTCTGACAAACAACCTAGGATGGGTCAAAAGGTCCTTGGTGGACTTCCTACGACCTCTTCCATACAGGTTAACGTAATCGAGCAAAGACTCTGACAAAAAAACCTAAGATAGGTCAAAAGGTTATTGGTGGACTTCTTACGACCCCTTCCACACAGGTTAACGTCATCGGGTAACACTCACAAACAACCGGATGGGTCAAAATCTCGCCGGATTCAATTCAACCTCTTCCATACAGGTTAACGTCATCGGGTAACACTCTGACAAACAACCTCGAATGGGTCAAAGATCCTCAGCGGATTCAATTCAACCTCTTCCATACAGTTTAACGTCATTGAGCAAAGACTCTGACAAACAACCTCGGATGAGTCAAAATTCTCAGCGGATTCAATTCAACCTCTTCCACACAAGTTAACGTCATCGGGTAACTCCCTGACAAACAACCTCGGATGGATCAAAAATCTTCAACGGATTCAATTCGACCTCTTCCATGCAGGTTAATGTCATCAGGTAACACTCTGACAAACAACCTCGAATGGATCAAAAATCCTCAGCGGGTTCAATTCAACCTCTTCCATACAGGTTAACGTCATTGAGCAAAGACTCTGACAAACAACCTAGTATAGGCCAAAAGGTCCTTGGTGGACTTCCCATGGCCTCTTCCACACAGGTTAATATCATCAAGTAATACTTTGACAAACAACCTCAGATGGGTCAAAAATTCTCAGCGGATTCAATTCGACCTCTTCCATACATTTAACGTCATCGGATAACACCCTAACAAACAACCTCGGATAGGTCAAAAATCCTCAGCGGATTCAATTCAACCTCTTCCACGCGTTAACGCCATCAAAAGACTCGACAAACAACCTTGATAGGTCAAAATCTCGAGGATTCAATTCAACCTCTTCCACAGGGTTAGCATCATCGAGCAAAGACTTCGACAAACAACCTCGGATAGGTCAAAATCCTCGCCGGATTCAATTAACCTCTTCCATAGGTTAACGCCATCGGTAACACTCGACAAACAACCTCGATGGGTCAAAATCTTGGATCTAACCTCTTCCACAGTTAACATCATCAGGGAACACTCTAACAAACATCCTCGGATAGGTCAAAAGTCCTCATCATCGCCGATCATCCCCGCCGACTACCAATGTCGATTTCACGCTACTGCCGCTTGCGCCACCACCCTCGCTGATCGCTAACCACCGCTGCCATCGCATCGACTACTATCGCCGGTTACCATCACTATCGCCAAAATTTTCCACTACCATCGTTGCTGATCATCCTCTGACTGACGCGGTTATGGACTACCGTTCTGCTGTTGCCGCCCCCCTCCCGCGCGCAACCATCAGGTGCCAGCCATGATCGGTCCGTCGCCGCCAACCACTATCGCCGCCAACATTTAGTATCGTGCAACCTCTCCGGTTATCATCTCCTTGATCGCCTCTGAACCTGGTCGGTCCGACGAGGTCAGTTGACACCTCTATCAAAGGAAAACTGGAGCCTTGCCGTATGAACTACGGTTCTTGATCGCCTCCAAACCCGGTCGGTCCGACGAGGTTAGTTGACACCTCTTTCGAGGGAAAACTGGAGCCTTACCATATGAACTACGGGTCTTGATCACCTCCCGCCGGTCCGACGAGGTCGGTTTGACACCTCTTCGAGAAAATTGGAGCCTTGATATGAACTACGGGTCTTGATCGCCGGACCGGTCCGATGAGATCGTTATCTTTCGAGGGAAAACTAGAGCCTTGTCGTATGAACTATGGGCCTTGATCGCCTCCAAATGACCTTCTCTCAAGAAGAAGAGAATGTGCTTTCTCCCTTGGCCCTAGGGGGTTTTTATATACCCTTTAGGGGCAAAAGGGTAAAACCGTCAAACCAAACCGTCAAAACCACTCAAAATAAAATCAAACGGGCCAAAATGGGTGAAAATGGGCCAAAATGGATGTTTTACTCATGCGGCCACCTCCCACAAGAGGTAGTGGTCCGGCTCCCACACCATCCGCTTTCTTCGGACCGCCTGCTTCTGCCGTTCACCGAACTTCCGCCCAGACCCCGGCCAGACGAGACCGCGTGACAGACGCCTGTTTCAGCTTATACCATACTCGCTCCACCTCCTGACTCAGGCTGCCATCTGCCGCCGACCCGCACGCTTTCGCGCCACGCGTTTCTGTCCCTCGCGCCGGCTCAGAAATCGACCTCGTCTACTTTCCGACCTATTCCGACCACAGACTGAAGACTTTTCTGAATCACAATTTCTTGCCGTTTCTTGTAATCCAACAAACTCAGGGTGTAACAGAATGTCCGATGGGTCCATAACCCAAAATCTTATGCACGATACATCCGCTGCGCAGCTTCATGGTCATAATCTTATGCTCTGAAGATATGTTCTCTCAAAATGTATGGTTAACGGATCCACAAATTTCATTGAAGAATCTAGGCATATATATTTTTGGATGATTGAGATAATATCATCCAAAAATAGGAGGGCAACTGATATGACCCTGAAAATTCTACTAGTCGAAGCACGAATCTTGACGTAGAAAGCAATCGTGAATCAATCAAGAGATCAAGCATTTATTATCAATCGACTAAATATGAAGTGTTTATAGTCAAATCGAGCATCTTGACGAGCCAAATCTAACAAGCCCAAGATATCACCGACATCATTTGAGCATTCAAATACACAAAATACATCATATGATCAAGGGGATCATTTTGAGCCATCCGATGAAGTGGATGGGTTTTGCATGTATTTGAGAGACACTCACTCCAATCTATAAATAGCCCCTCATTCCTCATATGAGGGAGGCCAAGAGAGAGAGAGAGCTCTAAAGCTTGAAAATCCTCCAAGCACAATCGCGTGCACCACTGACGGTTGTCAACCACCGCCGCCGCCGTCGCCACCGCCATTCTACCGTCGTTAATCTCCGGTTCCACCATCATGATGACCTTCATAGTACTGCTCATCATCATCATCTGCTACCATTAGCAATTACAACTGAACATGACTATATAGCTGTTGTTGTCTGATTTTGGGATTCCCATTGTCAGCTCTTCTCATATACAATTATGTAATCCCGTTATCGGAAAACTTATACTAAAATAAATATATAGTGGAAGCTTTTATTGGGCTAGGCCCCTGGTTTTTTTCCTCTTTTGAGGTTTTCCATGAAAATGAGTTTTCTTGTTCACTCTTTAAATACCTGTGTGTGTTGGATTTCACAACAAGGCTAAGGCGTAAACTTTCACTCTACCGCAACTGGTTTTCTAGCACACAACATTAATGTTAATCATTATTGTGTATATAAGTATGTGTAAATTATAAATATCGATCTATGGTTATTAAACATTTATAAAAACTACAAATTTTATAATGTAAATGTATAAATATAGACATAGTTTATACTAAAAAATACAATAGTATAAGAACTTAGAAAATAAAATATATAAACCTAAATTAATATAAAATATATATGTAGTTTATAATAAAATATGTTAACATGTGTGGCTCCAAAAGTTTGGCGTGACCTCTTAATGAATGAGAGTATTAAATTTTATGATGAAAAGTTTTAGAAGACATGATTTTTTTTATTAGATAAAAAAGACAATACCAAGAGATTTCACCCTCATTTGATGAGGACTTTAGATTTGATTCCAAGTTTTTTATAAATACAAATACCTAAAGTTAATTACCCTCCCTAATCGATGAGAGCACTTTCGATTAAGATTAGTTATTAGGTAGCTAATTGCTTAGCGTATAGGAACAGCATATTGGAATTTTAATTTAATGAAATTCATCATTTTTTTATATACTTAAAGCATATTGTTGGAAGAATGATGATGCGCCTGATCAATTTCTTTTATTTTGACATCTCGAGATGTCGTGGTCCTTGATCTACTTAGTTAGAGGAGGTAATCAATGCAACATGATCGAATGATCCTTGTCAACAGCTATTAGTTGCGTCATCCAAAGAGACTAGGATTGATATTTGTCTAAGATAACAATTTTAAGTCTACCATATCCAATTGAGGATTTTGTGCTCTATTAAATATCATATGATTCACAACTCAAAGTGGTAGAAAATCATTGGGGAACACACGAGCTATAGACGTGATCGTAATATAATAGAGCTACTGGTCAAACCATGTGGATAGAGAACACGGGTCACATCCTTATTGATGTAAAATATTTGAGTGTGAATGTAGTAGTACACATAATATGATATTAACTCTTTTGTGAGCTAATATTTTTTAAAATTATCATTCTTGATAAATGAATGTTGAAGGCAAATGGATGAGTTTTTTTATTTAAAACTTTTTAATGATAAATTTTCATATTTAGGCATTTATCTGATAATGATAAACTCATCCGGTTGATATTATCAATCAACCAAGATATTATCATAATAAGACCCTCAACTTTAGTTAGCTTACATGCACTTCAATGCATTTGAATTATTGCATGTATTTTAGTATGCTTGAGTTGGATGAAGATTGCTTTACACTACATATAAGCTTGTATTTTGTATAGTTCTTTATACATATTTTGATGTTTTGAGCAGAGAATTGACTACTATAAAATGCATGCAAACATTAATTATTTGTACTGTCTTCTGTGTGCTTGTATGAAGAGTTGCAGATCTAGTGATATTTTTTATTTTTTATAATTCAAAATATTATATCTTTATTCATATTTAGCTTGTTCATTGAATTTTCTAATTCTCAATTGTTATTTAGCTTGTGGTCATTGACAAGCTTTTCTATACTCCTCCTTCATCTGGGGGTTTAATCCCCCAACCCCCCCTAAATCGTTCCAAAACGTGCCAAATTAGCCATTTTCACTGTTTGGTTTTTTTTTTATTTTAAAAATTTTATGCATTGTTGGCGGGCCAACCACCGACATTGCGTCATGGCTGACAATGTGGATTTCTATTTTTTTTTAAATTATTGATTTTGTTAAATATTTTTTAAATAATATGGATTTTTAAAATTTCTTCATATAAACTCCCTATAGAGAATAAAGGCAATATCTACAATTGAAGTTACATAATGTATTAGAGTTAAGAGGCTAAAATTGTAGGAGTTAACATTTTATTTAAGAGCAATAAGACCTAAATATTTTCATTAAGTTAGAAAATAATTTAAGTAAAATATTTTAACGTAGAAACAATACTGAATAACTTTTCTCTAAACTGAGAAAAAATTGAACAAATTTACAAATCTGAATGGCCAAAATTACAATCAAAACAATTTTTTTCTAAAAGAACAACTAGCAATTGAACTAGATAAAAGATAATAAAATTGAATATATATATATATATATATATATATATATATATATATATATATATATATATATATATATATATATATATATGTGTGTGTGTGTGTGTGTGTGTGTGTGTGTGTGTTTTGCGTCTTATTTATTTCATAGGTTATTCTATGAAATTATTGGTGTTTCACTTTATAACATGCTAATATGTGATCTTGATGAAATTTCTTCTCATGGATAGTATAAATTATTTTCTCACAATGCTAAGTGTCAAGACCAAATCCAAGGGTGTCCATATTTTCTCCTTATTCAGATATATCATTCTAATACTAGTTTCAACTTCTCTAGATTACTCTATGGATGACATTTTGATTTTATTTGTTCTTCAACCTATTCTTTTGAGGATTATAGGGCATGGGAGCTGTTTAAAAGTCAAGGATTATATAAGACATGAATGCTTTTGGATTACTAAGTTGAATAGGACCAATTCATGGAAAAAAGATTATCTCTTTTGTTGGGAAAAGCTCAACCCTTTTAAGCATACATTTGACATTCAATCGCACTTATATTATAGATGTTTCCATTATTGCTCTTTTGTACTTATACATTTTCCTCGTAATTGAGTCCAATCCTTTTTAGGCTTTGATGTTTTTCATGTTTTGAATTCTCAGGCCTTTGATCTTTTGTGAGATTGGATATTGGCTTCTGGATCCTTGACAACTTTTTTCTTTGTATCCTTTTTGTTTTTTTAATACTATGCTAGTTCTATATATATTTTTTAAATTTGCAACATTTCCTTACATATCTAGAAAGTGTAGAGTGAAGTTGACGATACTCATCTCATCTATTTATTTCTAATTCGAAAACATTGAATGCTAAATCATTATAATATCCATGCTTATTGGCATGCAAAATTTGCAACTAACTGTAGAGCACATATGGAATTTAGTGTTAGTAAATTATCTTGTGAGTTTAAAGAGCTAACTAATTTGGATAATAGTTTATCCTACCTAAGACATGGCTAATTGATGCATTTTATTTACATGTTATCTATAGGTGTTTCATTTAAATACTTTTAGTTATATCTAGAAGGTTGTGAAGCTTATTTATTTGGCATAAGAGCTCATGTTCCTATTTCAATCTATTATGTTTGGTCTCTCTTCTATTTTTTTTAGTCCTAGGATCTCGCACTGTTCTTCTTACCTAAAGTGAGTGCTTTTTTTTAAGTAGCTGGTTTTGTTTTTGCAAGAACCTACACGATCTCAACTTGGTCATGTGTGTATTTATGATAGGTGGTTGAATTTTAAAAATATTTATGCTATTCTAGCTTGTCATTCAATTTTCATAGCCATATCACTAAACTTTACATATTTAATAAAGATAATTAGATCCACAAAGGACAATATATTTTCCATTTCTATTGTTATGATGAATTGCACTAGGTTTTACCTTATACTGTGATTATTACATTTGATGATGTTGTTGGTGGCTTGACATAATCACCTTTGCAAGTTTCCTAATGTTGATATTATTTTGCTTGGGCTTATCATTGGAATCAAACTAGTTAAATTTTTAGCAAAGCTTTTTTCTTATTTAAATCTTATGTCCCAAAATAACAATTATGGTTATGATTTTAATCTACTTATTTGAATTTCTAACCGCAAGCATCAACAACTTCTTCTTAGCACTTGGAGAACATCAATTTTGAATAGCACCTTGAAGAACAATCAATCCTACAACCTTTTAAACTTTTGGTCAAGACTGAATATTTATCTTTGATAATTCCTCTCTAATCTATAGAAAGCATGCCAGAAGACATCTTTTTTTTTTCTTGTATATTTAATAACATATGTTACATTGTCTTTGCTAGATATTTTGACTTTTTATTTTATGTTTTGTTATATTGCATCTCTTGTTGATTGAGGATGTTTGCCTTGTTTTATTTATCTCTTTCATAGTCTTGGGGGTTTGACAAAATTATTTCCTCCCTTAATTATCAAAGGGCTTTTTTCTATAACTATTATGCTTTAGTAGTCATCTCTAATCCTTACTTTTTATTAATTAATGATATTCATCTTTTTTTTTGAAAAATATGAAAAACACTAAAAGTATTTCCATTAAACTCATTTAACAATTCCCTGACATAAGCCTCATCAATGTCTATAGATTCATTTTTTTATATAAATCATTTGGTATAACTTTCTGAGTATTGGGCTCTTCCTCTATCGGATTAGGTTAAAATAAGTAACCAGTGGATTTGAGGGTAAAAAGGCCTCTAATTTGTGAGAAATTTTGTGTATGAATCCTATGTGAAATGAAAAGAGAGGCTTAGAAATTTTAATTAATAGTACAATTAGATCGTTTATGTTGTGTTCTTCCTTTAGAGAAATTTTTTTTACAAACTTAAAGACCATTACCGAGATAGAGACCATAAGGATAAAAATATGTTCTTTACTTAAATTTTACTATTTGCCAAAAACCAATCCAAATGATAGCCATGAAGCATTAAGAAATATCAATTTAAACAAGGACTCCAATGACCAAGAAACTTAATATAGATTTAGAAAGTGAATCCAAACACAAAAATTGTCATGCAAAGATCACAGAGAAAAACACAAATTTGTCAAATATATGTGCTCTTAAGTGATTTAAAAGTAATCTAAATGAGGATGATAAAAAAAATCATTTAAGCATTGAAATTTTAGAATATATTTTGATAATCACATTAAAAAGGTACAAATCAACATTGATTTTGTCATAAAAAATAGATAGTTTTGTCTTCAACTCAACAAAAGTTGAGGACAAGTTCAGGATTAAAGAGATTCTTAGGATTTTCAAAGAATTGAAGATAGGAAGATGAAGTGTGTAAATGCTATAATAAAAAATAATAATAATTAGATCAGGTAATAAATGGAAAGGATTGTTATTTGAAGGAAAAAAATGGAAACAGAAAGAAATAAAATAAAATAATGGAGTGGGTATTGGGTATTCAGTATAATGATACCATTTTCTTCGGAAAGAAATAATGTAGTGGGTTTTGGGTATTATAATTTTTATTACGCCATTATTGAGTCTTATATTTCCTCAATGTTATAAATACGTCCTTTTAGGAGAGTTTGAGTGTAAAACTAAATATGTAGAGGCAAAAGTGACTTTCTGTCAATCTCAATTCTCCATCATTTTAATACATATGAGTATAATTTCCAATGTCGATGTTACATTTTGAAAAATGATCACGAAGAAGAGCCTTTTTTTGTTACGCTAATTAGATTACCTCCATAAGGTAATCATTGGCCCAATTCTTATTCTTTGCCGGCAGCACCGTTTGATGCTTCGATGTGAAGGCCACAACGATTCCTGCCAATTATTACACAACACGAGAAAATCACCAGGAAAAGGGAGAAAACTAGGATTTTTATAATTTGGAGGACGTGGAAATATGAACAACATGGTTTTAAAAGAAATCGACTTTAAACTATTGATAAGAATCCTCTATTATTGTAAGAAAACAGCAGCCATATAGCTTTTGTTGATTTAATCTTTGGGCCATCTGAAGAAGATTCCAAAACTTGGCCGCATAGTTATGAGTTCTACATGAGAAGAAACCATTTTGTTCGATATTTCCATGTCCTCCAAGTTATCAGAACGCTTGCTTTCTCCTTTTTCATGGTGTTTTTCTCCTGTGGTGTAGAGATCGGCCAGCAACGCTGTGGTCTTCCATATTGGTTGTGCAGGATCTTAAAACTACCAAGGTCACCCTTTAATTTGTTGTATTCTCTAGATAATCTATGCAAATATATATTCTTTCTAATGTTGCCAAATTAAAGGGCTATAAATGTTTATATTTTCTTAGATATATAAACATAGTCTATTGTAATAATATTTGTTAGCTAAATTTTGTTAGGCTGAAATACTAGGGAATAAGTTCTCTCAAGGCCATTGTTTTAGTATTCGCACAAAAAAAATTACACTATTTTTTGCCATCCTCACTAAGTTATAATTTAGAATTCTATCGATGATTGAATTGTAGTGAATAATGGAGACGATCTCATTTATAATAAATAATATTTTATCAAGCATTTAATTTCTTTATGTTTTGTTTGTATGTAATATAAGAAGTGCAGCAAGGAGAGGCAAAGATTATGCACGTGACCTTTCTCCTTGCTTTGACTGATTTGTGCTTCTTGTCTTGCTCGCTCTTTCTGTTATGCAACTTCTCAATTATATATAATTGCTGGCGGTAGACTGATTGAAATGCCTGGTAAAACACATCAGTGAATCGAACAGATCGCCAGCAGCCTTGAAATGCCTCAACTCCTCTATGGTTTTTACATATTTCATCTTTTTGTTCTCTTTTGGAGATTGGTCCTTCCTATCGACAGTGGCAGTGGCAATGACAATGGTAGCGTGATCTTCGTCAAAGCTCTAGAGGGCTAGTTGAATAATAAGCTGAGAATCGCGAGCTTTCTATAGACACTTCTTAAGAGCAGTAAAGAAATCCATCATAAAGATACTATTCTCAAAGCAGTCCTCAACCAACTTGAAGATATCATAGTGCTTCCAGATGTCCTTTTTGCTATCCAGGATGATGAGAACGACATCTTGATGTTGGAAACATATGAAGATAGAATAAATTTATCTTTTCCCGATCTCATGTCAAATCATCACGAGAATTTTGGCCTTCCACTTCTAAAAGGGTGTTCTTGAGAGAGAGAGAGAGAGAGAGAACATTATATTCACTTAAGATGAGATGTGAGGAAAATAAGAACCTATCCTTTAGAATGGGGACCATGACCCTATTTATACTTGAGTGCATTTCATTTTATTTCAGTCCATCATAAAAATAAAATAAAATGTCCGGTCTCTACACATAATAATTCCATACAAAATTAATAAGATATCTCAAAAGCCTAAAATTAATTAATATTTATTTGATAATAAAATTAATAGGCTTAAAAATAAGATAGCGCATAATATATAATTAAATTCATATGTGAGCTCACATTCAAAAATTTCCAACAATCTCCCACTTGGGCTACATATATATTGCTTGACAATTATACATTATTAAATACTTTAAGAGCTCAATATTTCTTCAAAGAGGAATATCTTTAGACAATCTGGTCCATTAATAATATTGACATAGAATTAGAATGATCTTTATTATAATTTTTTCTATAATAAGACTCATCTGTGATCACTAAATCAACATTAATGATATAAATCAAGTATGGATGTATAGCATAGAAATTTCATGTAATATGATCATATATCATGCCTATTTCCAACTGGTCCTATATTACAACTCAAAAGAGTTATAAATATAGTTTCATTTATTTATGCTAAACTGCAATTGAAACTACATAACTTTATTTCAGAATTTTCAACTATAAGATAATAATAATACTTTATTCTGATCAGAAAAATATATTTGCAATCATTGAACATCATAAGCAAACTCCCACTATACTAGCATATCATCAAAGTAAACCACTCTCATACGAGCCACATGCTCATGAAATCTTTTAGCTGGTAAACCTTTTGTAAGTAGATCTGCAATCATATAATTTATACTAATATGTTCAATAGATACTTGAGAACTCTGAACTCTTTCTTTTACAACAAGAAACTTTATATCAATATGCTTTGATCTTGAACTCCTATTATTCTTTAAATACAACTCAGTAGCTCTATTATCAAAGTTTATTTTTAATGGTCTCTTTATTCCATCAAAAATATTTAGCCCAGTGATAAAATTCTACATTCATATTCCTTGATTTGATGCCTCATAACAAACTATAAATTTTGATTTCATAGTGGAAGAAGCTATAAGTGATTGTTTAGCACTTTTTTAAGATATAGCTCTTACAGCTAATAAGAAAATATAACTTAAAGTGTGTCTTCTACTATCGAGACAACCAACAAAATCAGAATCAGAGTACCCCATGATCTCCAAATGATCTAATCTCCGATATGTGAGTCTAAAGTTTTTTGTTCTCTTCAGATATCGCATAACCTATTCTACTGCTTTCCAATGATCCATTCTTGGGTTACTTAAATATCTGTCAAGCATTCCAACAATGTACGCAATATCTGGATGCGTACAAACTTGAGCATACATAAGACTTCCTACTGCAAATGCATAAGGGATATTTTTCATCTATTTTTTTCAAGTTCATTTCTTGGACATTGAAGCAAACTGAATTTATCACCTTTAACAATGGGTGCATCTCATGGTGCATCTTTCATGCCAAATCTACTAAACACTTTATCAATATATGCCTTTTATGACAAACCAAGTATACCACAGAACGATTTCGATGAATTTGTATACCCAACACAAAAGATGCATTCCCAAGATCTTTCATTTCAAATTTATTTGAAAATTTTTTTTTGGTTTCATGCAAAAGGCCTATATCGCTACTTGCCAGTAGAATATCATCAAAATATAACATTAGGATGATGAATTTACTCCCACTGATTTTGTGATAAATGCATTGATCAATAATATTTTCTTTAAAACCAAAAGAACTAATCACTTGATCAAATTTCTTATACCATTGACTAGAAGCTTGCTTTAAACCATAGATGGATTTCTTCAATTTGCATACCAGGTGTTTTGAATTAGAAGATTAAAATTTTCTAGTTGAACCATATATATAGTTTCTTCAATGTCACTGTTGAGAAATGCAGTCTTTATATCTATCTGATGTAATTCTAAATCATAATGAGCTACTAGTGCCACAATGATTCTAAAAGAGTCTTTCAAAGAAACTGGAGAGAAAGTCTCTTTATATTCAATGCCTTCTTTTTAAGTGAAATCTTTAGCGACTAGACGTGCTTTATATCTTTCGACATTATCTTTTGAATCTCGTTTGGTTTTAAAAACTCATTTATAACCAATGAGTTTTACTGATTTAGACAATTCGACAAGATCCAAGCTTCATTGTCTTTCATTAATTTCATCTCATCCTCAATGGCTTCTATCTATTTATAGGAGTTGACACTTTGTTTGACTTGACTAAAAGAGATTGGATCACTTTTCAATCCAATGTCAAATTCATGTTCTAGGAGATACACAATATAATCATCTAAAATTATTGATCTCCTCTCCATAGTGGATTTTCTTAATGTCACTTCAATTTGAGGTTGTTGAGATTCCTCAGTATGAGTGAGAGTTAACTCAAGAATATTTTGATTATATGTATTTATAACTTGAATAAGATCAGGTAAAATTATCTGATCATTTTCTATTGTAACTATAGGAAGAGTAATAAATTGCTCTTCAAATATAAAATTCTTAGGTTTATTATGCCCATCATATTCAACTTTCTCAATAAATTTAGCATTAACCGTCTCAAAAAAAGATTTATTTGAAGAGTCATAAAACTTAAAACTCTTTGACATTTTTGAGTATCCAATAAAATAGCAGCATGAGTACAATTTTCTTTCATTAGGCCCTTTATTTAATAGTACTTTTTGCAGTAAGGGCGGGAGGACGTTTAGTCCGGATTGCATAGTCAAGAGCCATACATAGAAGAATAATGATGATATGCTCTTTCTATTTCTTAAAGTTAATGTCATTAAACACTGAAATATTATTCAAATTGACAGATATAGAAGAAACATTAACTAAAAAGAATAAAAATAATACTCACAATTAATAATATCATCATTTCCATATGCATATATAATGCAAACAAAATATTAACAAAATATATGCTTGAAATAAAATGTTTAATAAAATGGACACATATAAGATACCTAACACAATATTGCAAGTTAGTCTTTGAACATAAATAACAATTTATAAATGATACTCTTAAAATTATAGTCAACAAATATTGGTAATAAATTCTAACAATGATATATCTTTCTTTGGATCGACATATTGTATGCATGATTAATATAAATTTATCATAAAATGTGACCAAAAAATAATCTTCCTTTGGGCCGATTATTTTTTGCATATATTTAAGTATAATCCTTATGTAATATTCATATATTTCAAAATTAAATAAATTGACATAATAGAGGTCACTTTGGTGACATAATATTTCAATTTAAATTACTTTGAAATAATAACTATCAGTTGAAAAATAATTCAACTCAAATCTCTAATTATAAAAGATAGATGTCTCATTATATTTATAACAGAAAATAATCATTTATTTCTACTGAAATATAAAACATCAGAATCAAAAATCTAATATGTGTAGTTAATATTATAAATAACACTTAAAAATGAGCTTTATTTAGTACATGTAATAAGACCCATGAAGTTGAAGCAAAATGAAAATTCAATCCACATATATATGATACTACTGTAAAACATTTCATAAAATATATTAAAAAACTATTTGCATTATAATATGCTAGTCATGCAATTAGTTTCGAACGAAGTGTTTACATGAAAGTTAAATGTTTCTAATAAAATAATTATATGAAACGTTTCATATATAAATCACAATATAAAATGTTAAAACTAAATAAATGTAATAAGTAAACTGCAAATTGTAAGATAATCAAGCAGTAAGGCGAAACGGCTATATGAAACCGACTAAATCCACTGAATTTAATGGAATAATTATAACATTTATACTAACATATATATATATATATATATATATATATATACCACTGTAGCAGAAAAAATGTTTCATATCACAACAGCATTTAATAATAATAAAACTATATAACCGTAATATAAATATATATAATGTAGAACATTTAGAAGTATGATTTCCAAAAGGATAAACTTAATTCATCTTCGAGAGAAACATAATAATAGATAAACGCGGCGCCAAAAAATGATGCCGTAAGACGAAAACGGCGCTATTTTCCACGGTTTAGCGCCCGGCTCGACCCGAACCGACCTGATTTACCTCGTCTAAACCGCGGGGAATAAAATATCTGCGTTGTTCGGTATTCTTTCGTAATCTGTAGGGCTTGGCGAAGAGAACTTCCGAGCTCCCGAGCCCACCTTCGTCGCTCGATCATTGGGGCTTCTATCAATTTCAAGCGAGGTATTCTGGTTGGTTACACGATGTATTTTCACATGCATTGCTGAACTTGAAAGATTTTAGGGTTTTCTGTCTTTGTCCATTACAATCCATCAGTGCGTGTTTCTAGGTTTATTTATGGCATCCCTTTGATTTTATATGGCTACTTTTTGTTGATTTTGGGCTGTACCTCTGTACCTCTGTACCTCTGTACCCTCCTGACATTAGAGACGATTTTGGGCTGTTTTTGTTGATTGTTCGGCCTGGTTATTGAGACAATGTTTACTGCTTTTCTCTGGAAGTAGATTAGAGGTTATTTGGAAGCTAATTTTGATGCTTGTTTGCAAATGTACTCTCCGAACCCCCTGTACCCTCTATACTTTCTCGAGATTTTGCATTTTTTTCAGTCCATTTTGTCCCGTTTGGAGGGCATACTATGGTTAGAATCCATTATGAATAACTGGGAAGGTGTGTTTTACCGGTTTGGATGTGTTCTGTGGAGAAAATGAATCTGTACCCTCTGTATCCCTGTACCTCTGTACCTCTGTACCTCTGTACCCTCTATACTTTCTTGAGATTTTGCATTTTTTTCAGTCCATTTTGTCCCGTTTGGAGGGCATACTATGGCTAGAATCCGTTATGAATAATTGGGAAGGTGTGTTTTGCTAGTTTGGATGTGTTACGGGAGAAAATGAATCGCACCCTCTGCACTGCACTGCACCTCTGCACTCCTCGACATTAGAGAAGATTTTGGGCTATTTTTGTTGCTTGTTCGGCCTGGTTATTGATACAATGTTTACTGCTTTTCTCTGGAAGTAGATTAGAGGTTGTTTGGAAGCTAATTTTGATGCTGGTTTGCATATGTACTCTCCGAACCCCCTTTACCCTCTATACTTTCTTGAGATTTTGTATTTTTCTTCAGTCCATTTTGTCCCATTTAGAGGGCATACTATGGCTAGAATCCGTTATGAATAATTGGGAAGGTGTGTTTTGCCGGTTTGGATATGTTCTGTGAAGAAAATGAATCATTTACACCCTGCACTGCACTGCACTCCTGCACCCTCTATACTTGAGATTTTACATTTTTTCAGTTCATTTTGTCCCGTTTGGAGGGCATACTATGGCTAGAATCCGTTATGAATAATTGGGAAGGTATGTTTTGCGGTTTGGATGTGTCAGAGAAAATGAATCTGTACCCTCTGCACTGCACTGTAATTCTGTACCTATAGTTTCTTGAGATTTTGCATTTTTTCACCCATTTTGTCCCGTTTAGAGGGCATACTATGGCTAGAATCCGTTATGAATAACTGGGAAGGTGTGTTTTGCCGGTTTAGATGTATTCTATGGAGGAAATAAATGTACCCTGCACTGCACCTGTACCTCCTGCTGTACCCTCGACATTAGAGATGATTTTGGGCTATTTTTTGTTGATTGTCTGGTTATTGAGACAATGTTTACTGCTTTTCTCAAGTAGATTAGAGGTTGTTTGGAAGCTAATTTTGATCTTTGGTTTGCATATGTACTGGATTTTGGTCGTACTGTACTCTGCATCCCTCGTACCCTGTAATTGCCTTTGTACCTCCGTACCTCCCCTCGATATTAAGGTGCTTGCAATCCATTATCTATTAATATTCTGATTACCTTGACTTTATTTTGAAGTTCAGCATGTTTGCAAAAAGGATAACGTCAAGATGCAGGCCGAGTGCCATCAGAACATTATTTGATAATATCCCAGCTCACTTCACTAGTGAAGTGACTGAAATATTGAAGCGGCTTCACCTGAACCAATTCCGATTGCTGATCAGTTAGACTTCGGTTGCCATAACCTCATCCTATCTTGTTCGGACATCAAGCTTTTTTCTGGGCGTGCATTTCTTTCACCGGATGAAGTAGTGATCTTGGGATGCCAAACAAAGGGGAGAAAGTTTTATGGCAGAAATCCCCATTGTCACAGTATAGTTTAGCTGATTATAGGAATAAGCTCGAGCAACCGGATAGCTCATTGCCGACGGCACAGTTTGTGCAGTTGTACATACATTTTCTTATTTCAAATTTGTTTTTTGTATATCACAACTACAGAGTAGCTTCTAATTTAATTGCCTACGCCAATAATATTGACAAATTTGCTGAATACAATTGGGTCATTTAGGGCCTTCTTAGTGTCACAATTCAATGGCATTACATCAAAGATACACACACAGTAGGCGCCTGGCTACATGAGTGGGTTTGTCTCTCTTCTTATGGTATGTTCTGGCCCATCAATTATGTTTTACTTGATGTGAGCAAGTTAACTTGTACAAATGTTTCAGATTGAAGTACCGAGCACATTATTAGCATTAGGCGCTATTTCCTGCGACGCCATGTATGTGGCGTTGGCCTAAAATAAAGTTCGACGCGTTCGACTTTGAAAGGAGACCGGGTAATGACAGTAGTTATGTTTATTTCGAATGCATTTATTACCTATCGTTATATCTATCTTTGGCTTAACACAGTCCGACACTGGGGACTTATCAAGAGGAGACGCTGAATCATCCTCTCCTCCCATGAAACTTCCCACAGAGCTCGACATCACCATCCACGTCCAGTTATCGCTCCGATTCAGATATCTCTCCCAGATATTCCCTCCCAACCGGTGTCTAGCTTGCCCTCACTACCCCCCAATCGAAGGATCTGCAAGATAGATGGTTATTTGCGTTTGAGGAGTTGAGGAAGTTGTGGCATCCTTCCATGCAGCACTGACAGAGAGGCTGGATGACATTGATGCACGGGTTACTACTATTGAGGGTACCCTGCAAGAGTGCTTCCATCCCATGGTGGAAGCTACGAGAGACCACGGTATCTTCTCGTGAGGTCGCTTGTCTGGTCCAAATTTAATTTCAAATGCGCGATCTTCGCTGATGTTCGCAGACTTATCCGAATTGAGTACGAATAGTCTTACTTGATAGATTTTATATTTTGAAGCTAACTGCAATCAATTTCATGAGAGATCATTTTGCTACACCTCCCTCGACTTTGATATCCGTATGTGTGCAGATGACTTGAGCACTTGCTCGGTTGATCATCATGTCATGCAATATTTATATTTTGACCAGTTTCGATATTCTGAATGCAACGATAAAGTCTGTTCGTCGATCGTAGGTCATTTGAGTTAATTTTGGTGTCGTCCTCTGCCTTTCATCCTTGATTTGTTTCCTGCCACTTCAAATCATTTGACATTTATGTAATTGCGAATTGATAGCCTCATTTGATAGTTTTTGATATTTCAAAACTAATGACATGATCAATTTCATAAACGGAGATCGTTCGGATATCATCACAGCTTTCTGACTCCTATATGCGCGTCGACATATTGATAGCTCGAGCACTTAATTGATTGCTCGTTAGATTTTGCAAAATTTATATTTCAATCAATTTCGATGTTCTAAATACAACATAAGTCCGTTTAATAATGTCAACTATTTTGACGTCCAGTGCATTTTGAGCCTTAGTTTGCATTCACCTCCGAAGTCCGTCGAATTTGACTTGTGGACTTAACTTGACTTATGACACATATGTGGAGGTCAACAAATGGCACCCCTCCCCCCCAACAAATGTGATTCACGCATGGAGCGAGTCACGTTTGTTGAAAACTAGTTGACCATTTGAGCTGGCTACAGAACTTGGATCATTTCAGCTTCGATTACAATAGCTTACGGAGCTTTGATATGATTGTCATTAGTATGATGTATTATTTGGGACTTGCTAAATAATAGGATGGACCAAGTTATTAGAATCAACTTGTAAGATAAATAAGAATTCTTACACCATCTACTCTGTGTTTCAATGACTTTGTTGAAGATCTCTATCTTTTATATCATTGCAGATTTGAGTTTCCTCTCACCCTAGCTCCGTGCTTGGTTGAATTTGATGGAGAAATTTGTTTATTTATTTTGATGAAGGATTCCACTAAGGAATTGGTTTATCCATGCTTGGTTAGATTTGAAATTTCTTTTGTCCTAGCCTAAGTGTGACGGACTTGATGAAGGAATGACTTGATTTGTCCCTATTGACTTATCAGAAAGTATATTTACACCATGAATCATGTGCTTGCTGCTTTGACAGATTCATTGAAGGGTGCATACAGATGACCCAGCCTTCCAGCTTATATAGGGTCAAAATAGAGTTATCAGTCTAGCAAGGTGTGCTTTAACAGACTGAATAACTACAAAATTCCTTTAGTTCAGCCATCGACTTTGTATGAACTATGGAATTGCTTCCTCGGTCATGTGCTTTCTGATTTGACTGACTTGATGAGGAGATTGGATTTGATCTATGGTTTGAGCTTGATCAAACCATTTGAGAATAAGTTGAGATATCACCCTACGACCCCACATCCATTTTTATTCATCTCGCATCTAAGCACAATAAAGTCTTCAAACCTACAAAGAAACACAAGCATAACATATATATATATATATATATATATATATATATATATATATATATATATATATATATATATATATATATATATCCATACACGATTACACATCTTTTTTTTCCGTGCTTCGAAAGTAACCTGGATTAGGTATGCAATTTAGGAATGTAATGCAAGAAGTAGAAAAAAACCGTGAAGAATGCCTTTTGATGTTCTTCCCGGTTATGAAGTGAAAATGGGCGCTAAAGCGGTGCGATCGGAAATCAAAGAATTTGTCATGACGACGTTCTTCCCCCGGTGCTGAAGCAAACGGGAAGCCTAAAGTGAGTGCACGACGCGAAAATCGAAGAAGAATTCGTCTGACGATGTTCCCTCGGCAAAGCGAAATTTAGATGGGATGGGCTGGAACAGCTTGCTGCGGGCAACGGGCCGGAGTGGGATGCGGGATGGACGGTTTTGCGGCCTGCGGGTGCAGCGGATGCGGAGGCAGGCCGGCTTGCGGGATTGGACAGCGGGCTCGTGGGTTGTAGGAAGGTGGCGGAACGGTTGCGGGCCGGAGCATAGCGTACGGGCCGAAGCAGAGCGGGCCAGAGCGCAGATTGGAGGCCGGTGCAGCGCAGGTGGCAGTGCGGTTTCTGGGTTGGCCGAGCTGGCCGGGACGGCGGCGGCGGAACGCGGGGATGCGCTTGTAGGCCGTGCAGTTTGCGGGCCAGAGTGGGTTCATGCGGAGGGCTGCGTTCACGGGAGGTGCGGCGCGGGTTCGGCCAGCGATTGGGATGGGATGGAGCCGGCGGACTGGATGGCGGAATGCGGGATGCGTGGCAGGCGACGACGAGATGCGCGGTTTTGCGCAGAACAGTTGAAATCTTGAGGGGAGAACGATTACCTATGCAGAAAACTTTTCCAACGAGAGAGGGAATGCTGGGGAGAGGAAAGGAACCGTTGGAAAAAATGGGGGAGAGAGAGAAAATCATTTTTTCCTCCTTTTTTTTTTATCAGAAAAACTGAAAAACAAAATGGGGGCCGGGTAACGATTGGGCATGAGGGATAATTTAGGAATTTTTTGAATAAATTTTAAATTGATATTACGGTTTTAATTTGAATTTTAAGCCATTAAATTCACATAGTTAATATATATATATATTAATTTAATTATGTAATGAATGTAATGAGCCTGTTTAGATGATGGTCAAGTCGTCGCCAAATGAGTCATTTCACCAAACGCGCATTATCGCTTTCAATCCCTCGATATTCGCACAGACTTGCCCGAATTGAGTTCGAAAAGTCTTATTTGATAGATTTCGATGTTTTGAAGCTAACGACGTAATCAATTTCATGAACGGCCGTCGCGCATCGCCTCGCCTCGACCATACGCGTCGGTGATTGAGCTCGAGACTTAATCGATTGCTTGTAGAATATTTATATTCGATCAATTTCGACGTTCTGAATGCGACGGCGAAGTCCGTTCGTCGATCGGAGGTCATTTCGATCATTTTCGGTGACATCCAGTGTATTTTGAGCTTCACTCTGCATCGCACCTCTCAAGTCGTTGAATTTGATTTGTAATTTGACTTTACAGCACACATATGGAGACAAGATCTAAAAAAATAAAACAAGTTATTCTAACACATGAATTCTGTATATTGCAAGACTCCTTGTTCCGATAAGCTCATCAATAATATATATTATATGATTATGTGACTCAGCTAGCTCCATTATTATGTTCATGAAAAAAAATTATCCTTCGCTAGCTTGTTGCACATACAGAGATTAAACTACCAATAGCCTGCAACGCCGCAAGCATAATCCAATACAATTGAGGTGCACTTAGAGTACTCCATACATGGTAATATATATATATAGCTAGGAAAGTGGTTGATATTACTTCAATAAAATTGAATCAATTTGTTCTATTTCAGTTGGCAGACCCTTATCCAATTAGAAAAAAATATATTACATGTTTCAAAAATGTTAATGTTTTTAAAAAATAGTATGAAATTTTTGTAATATCAATTGCTTTCGTAGCTACATATATTATGCTGCAGGCTCTCAATGTTTTAGTTTTTTATACGTGCAAGAAGTTAATAATGATTAATTTTTTTCCTCTGAACATAACAATAAACTTAGCTGAGTCATATATTCTTAATGTATAAATGGGTAATCTTTAGGTGGGGAAACAAACAGCTGAGAGAGGCTTGTGAGAGAGAGAGAAAGAGAGAGAAGCAGTGTGGAATACAAAATAATAGAAGTCGACAGAGGAAGCAGACGAGAGCAGCAGAAAGAGTTTGATTGGTCAGATCTATAAATTAATAATCAATAATTAGGGAGATATATATATATATCACACATTGTTTTATGTATTTATATATTAATAATTAGGGAGATATATATATATATCACACATTTCGTAGCTACATATATTTGATTGGTCAGATCGCAGGAGGACTTCTCTCTCTCTCTCTCTCTCTCTCTCTCATCTTATTTTCTTCAAATGTCCCAATTCTCGGTTTTAGGGTCCTCATTACCAACCACCTTTAGCCAACTTAAGTCTTTGAATGTTTGGGATTAACATTCATTTTAACGTCTCAATTAACAAAATTGAACCACAATAAACTATTGTCAACTTACAACAGGGAAAGCACGCCATCAGTTGTCAATCAACTTATTTGAATAAACAAAACTCAGATCCATTTATAAATAAATATAAAGGATATACGTACCTAGCAAGGAGATGACATTTTAGAAATTTTTTGCTTGTAGCTAATTAAAATGGTGACTGTAAAACTACTTTTCTCTCTCTCTCTCTCTCTCTCTCTCTCTCTCTCTTATAGCCAGTAAAAATTAGATTCTTAATCAATTAAATGTATGCAATTAATGACTTTTTTACATGAATTTACTTTCTGATTGCGATGGCAGGCAGAAATGATAACAATGAAAAAAATAATTAACTTATATGCAAATTACAGTCATCTACATTTTCAAACATGTAAATAGTTGTACCCAAAATTATCAAAGTAAGTAATCTCTTTTAGTTGCACTCAACTGAAATTAGATTACTTTCTATTTTAAAAGGTAGTTCTCAAATTTCTTTTATTGGTTTATATCATCAACATTATCATCATATGACATTTTATTGTCACCATTAATGTCTTATAAATATTTTTTTCATGAACAAAATTTCTGAAAATTTTATATTTTTTTAACTCTCAATCTTGCTATTCATATTAAAAAAATTCCCCTTTTAGATATAGGCTCTAACTTATTCTTTTAAAAGAGGTTAAATATCGTATGCCTATGTGAAACATAATTTCCCCTTCAGGATTTAGTGCATTTCTACTAAGTGTATGAAGTTGTCTTTTATGGAGTTGTGAGAAAAGTCTTTATATCCTTAAGAAATACAAGATTCTTTCCACTTCTCTTGAAACTAAACAAAGCTTTGGTTTGACATAATGAAATTATTAAGGTGGTAATATAAATTCAAATACAAATGAAATGAATTTGAAAAAACAAACGAATAACCATTAGCATTATTTTTTTAAAAACTCTTATGAAGTTCATCCCAGTTTCTTTAAAAATCATGTTAATTTGATATCTCATTTGAACACACCTAAAGCTAAGAGAGTGAAATCAAGAAGAAGAAAGCTAGCAATATATAGGAGTTCAAAAAACATCTTTAAAGAACATCTTGTAGTTTACAAAATAAAAATAAAAATTTCTTAACTGGTAGAAGTGCAAGACAACATATATTTCTGAATAAATAATGTATATGAATATAGCAGAGGAAATGATATATGTGGCAGAAGATCCTCCTATTTGTTTCCTTAACAATTTTTCTATAGTTGCTCGTCTCCAAACACGTCACTTCAGTTGTGGAATATCATTTAGGAGACGGCTTTCTGTGGAGCAGAGATGAGGAGGAATGATGGGTCGCTTCCATATACAACGTTTTGGGGAGCACATATATCATTTCCTTTCTAAAGTTAATTGATTTGAACATTTCTGCGTCTGCAAAATTAGGCGTTGAATTTTGTTTTCATAACCCAAATGAGAATTTAACGAAGACGAATTCAAATGTGGAGCAAACGAGCATGGTTAAACGCAAGAGGTTCGCTTTCCGGCAACCTGTCGTTGCTCGCAGCTGCTGGACGATCCACGGAACAGAACCGTGGACATCGACGGCGCACTGTACGCATCTTGCTTCCGGCGAGACAGCTTTTCCAGCGTGGGAAAAGTGGCGATCATGGCGATGGTGCTGAGACAGTCTTCCACCAAGATAGCATTTTCCAATCTGCGCAAAACGCAAACGCTGGAGTGAAGAACATGGAGCACGCAAGCGTTGGCACCAGGTGAAGGAGCTGACAGGCCTTGCCCCGTGAAGGGCTGCCAGGCCCGGTGGATGAATCACCTTAATCCGAAATGCCGCATCATGTTAAAGCAAACCTCGCAGGATCTAGAAGATCCAGACAGCCGCTTCGGGGATGAGGGGCAAAGCTACAATAGCTTTATTCAAGAGCAAGCTGTCTCGGATAACTAGCTTGAGGAATTGTTTAACTTTGATGCGTATTATAGAGATGCTGAGCCATCTCTCGGATAACTATTAATCTTAGTTGGGATATTGAGCATCTGGAAGAAAGACGTCTGGGAAAGATCCCTTTCGATGTTCGACAACTGATTGGATCCAATATCATCACCCATTAAAGTGATCGGAGCCCATGCAGTTATATTTGTTGTGCATTAAACTCAACTGTTAGATTTTAGGGACAGAAATTTGAATGGTCATAAAAAATTAGTCTTTTGGTATTCTGTTTTTTATTAGCTTTTATGGAGTCTAAGAGTCTAAGGAATTTCAAGAGTTAGCTTTTATGGTATTGAAAGAGTCAGAGTCAAGGAATTTCAAGTCTAACTTGAGACTATATATATTGGTATTGTACTCTTGTTAAACATAGAGAAAAAAAAATCTATCAAAAGCATACTTGTTGGTGTCCATTTTCTCTCTAGAAAATTTTACTTTCATCAAAGTGGTATCAGAGCCAATGATGAACCAAGGGAGCACCATGTCGGGGCAAATACCACTGCCACGACTTACCAAGACGAACTACGAAGCTGGAGTATTCAAATGCGTGCCTTACTCGGAGCACAAGACGCGTGGGACGTAGTTGAAACCGGTTTTAATGAGACAGAAGTTACCAGTTCCTCCACAACAAAAGAAGAACCAAACTCGATGATAAGAGCAAGAAGTATGTGTTCATTGGGTATGACGAGAAGACGAAAGCTTTTAAGTTGTTTGATCCAATTGACAAGAAGATGATTGTGAGCCGAGATGCTCAAGTAAATGAAGAAAGCACATGGGATTGGAAGAACCAAAAGGAGGCAACACAAGATAAAGAGAAAGGAGAATCATTGAGTACTGCACCAACAATCACTCAAATAACCTCTCAAGCTCATAGCGAAGAAGAACCAAGTCAACCTAAGATGCGGAGTCTACAAGATCTCTATGAATCAACTGATGAAGTGCACTTGGTTTGCCTATTAGCAAACTCAGAGAATATTGCCTTTGAAGAAGCTGTAAGAGACAAAAAGTGGAAAGCCGCAATGGATGAAGAGATAGATGCAATCGAAAAAAATCAAACTTGGGATTTGGTGGAGTTGCCAAAAGGATATAACCCCATAGGTGTAAAATGGGTATACAAGAAGAAGATGAATACCCAAGGAGAGATTGAAAGGTACAAGGCGCGCCTAGTTGCAAAAGGTTACAAACAAAAAGCGGGAATTGATTATGAAGAAGTTTTTGCTCCAGTTGCGAGAATGGAGACAATTCGACTTCTCTTATCTCAAGTCACAACTCAGTGGCCGTCACCAAATGGACGTGAAATGCATTTCTAAATGGTATACTTGAAGAGGAAGTCTATGTAGAGCAACCGCTGGATACATAAAACACGGAAAGGAGAGCAAAGTGTTAAAGCGAAGAAGGCACTCTGGGTTGAAGCAAGCCTCGAGCATGGAACACCAAATCGACACTTACTTCAAGAAGAACAAGTTCATCCAATGTCCTTATGAGCATGCATTGTGCGTGAAGAAAGAAGAAGGTAACTTCTTGTTGCCCTTTATGTTGATGATCTTATTTTCATGGGGAGCGGTGAAAAGATGGTCAAAGACTTTAAAGATGCTATGCAGAATTTGAAATGACGGACTTAGATTAATGAAGTACTTCCTTGGTCTTGAAATAAAACAAGGAAAATCTGGAATTTTGTATCACAAGAAGCATATCGAGGGACATTTTGAAGAAGAGCGGGATGGAAAATTGCAAACCGATAAACACCAATGGAGCTCGGTCTAAACTCTCTAGATTTGAGGGAGGAAATCAAGTAAATGCAAATGATTACCGTAGTTTGGTAGGAAGTCTACATCTCACATGCACAAGGCCGATATTGCATATAGTGTGGGTATAGTAAATTCGATACATGGAAGATCCAAGACACTGCACCTCAAAGCTATTAAAAGAATTCTTGCTATATTAGACGGAATCACTGGGCTTCTACTCAAAAGCAATTGAATTCAAGTTGGTAGGATACTCGATAGTGATTGGTGCGGAGATGTAGATGACCTGAAAAGTCTGTGATATTTCTACATGGGGAATACGATTCACATGGCTCTCAAGAAACAACCAATCGTAACCTTGTCAACATGTGAGGAATATGTGGCGATCTTGGTGTGTGTGTCACACAATTTGGCTAAGGAATTTACTACATGAATTAAATCTACAACAACATGAGGCAACCAGAAATGCAGTCGACAACAAATCAGCCATCGAATTGGCAAAGAATCCAGTTCATCACGAAAGGAGTAAGCATATCGACGCACGTTTTCATTTCATTAGAGAACATGTAAAGAATGGAGAAGTGAAATTAATTCACGTTGCAAGTCATGACCAAGTAGCGACATCTTTACTAAGCCTCTACCATGACTCTGTTTGAAAACTTCAAAATGATGATGGGAATGAAGGATCTAAAAGTTTGAGTTTAAGGGAGGAATTTGTTGTGCATTAAACTCAACTGTTAGATTTTAGGGAAATTTGAATGGTCATAAAAAATTAGTCTTTTGGTATTGTTTTTTTAGCTTTTATAGTCTAAGAGTCTAAGGAATTTCAAGAGTTAGCTTTATGGTATTGAAAGAGTCTAAGAGTCAAGGAATTTCAAGAGTCTAACTTGAGGTATATATTGGTATTGTACTCTTGTTAAACATAGAGAAAAAAAAAATCTATCAAAAGCATACTTGTTGGTGTCCATTTTCTCTCTAGAAAATTTTACTTTCATCAATATTCATCTCTTCCTGATCCGTGGCCATGGATAGCTTCATCTTCATCTTTGTTGCCAAAGAGATATAAAACCAAAAAAAATAGAAAAAAAAAAAAATCCTTATGTCAATTCTAGCCTCTAGAGTGGCCACAGTTGAAGAAGAGATGTCCTATGATAAAGAAGACCGAATCAAGGGCCAAGACGAAGCAAAGCTTCGCCAAGGCGGACGGGATGTGTAACCCGTCTCTTTAACCTGAAGGATCATCTCTGAAAGATGGCAAGGAGGAACCCACTATGAGAAAGCAAACTATTGGAAATATATGTTTTATATAGGCAACTCAAAATGCTTAAATTGGGTTATGAGCTGTATGTGAGGTCCAGGTCCTTCGTAGAACAAGAGGTGGAGAATCAATTTATTGATTTGTTTTGTTTCTCCAACATACTATTTATTATGTGGTTGTTATTCACTTCAAATTTAACCATTTGTTTTAGGGGAGATGATAAAAAAAAACTTTTAAATAATTTTTAAATTTAAGTTTTAAAAATTTTAATTTTTGAAGTTTATTATATTTTTAATAGAGCAGGACATAGAGATGTTCCGTTGAGCTAAATTTAAAATTTTCTTGTTGCTTGTTAGAAAATCAGTTGTGGTAGAGTAAAATTTCTGCACTTGAGTCACACAGATCTTGGTAAGCCCACTTACAAACTTATTCTCATTTCCATAAACAGCCCTTCATTCGCCTCAGTAATTTTCTCATCCCTTTACTTCTCTACTCTTCATTTCCTCCCTCCAATTGAGGATCTTAAATATCGCACATATAAGTTAGGGAACTACATATACAAGTACGCACATATATAGATCTTCAGACCCCTTCATGCTTCAATGCCATCATTTTCCTTTCGTGAGTTGAGATTAATTACAACATTGGTGGAACATTGCCACATATCAATGCAAAAAGTACGAAACAAATGCCCGATAAATCGGCAATTTTTTTAAAATAAGTATTATTAAAATACGAATTAGTTAATTAAGTATGGTCAAACTAAAATTTAAGAATAGGTATAGTCGGCGATTATAAGGCGAAACTTGCGGCGCGTCGAATCTGACGTGGCGTGAATAATCTTGCGTCGAAATCCTTTAAATGAGCAGTCGCCCAATTAATGGGCGACTTCCCTTTTAAATAATTAATTATTCGCGTTAAGCGAGATTGCTCGGTTGGGATATTGTCGATTAAAGATCTAAAATCGTGTTGAGCAACGATTTAAATTTATTTTATTATTACTGGAATGCGATTTATTTTTTATTATATTTAAAATAAATAATTATTTTTCATTCATTAAAATTGAGTAAAATAATTAACTATTTCAATAGCTTTATAAATATTTATAATTATATCTATATTTTAAAACTATTATTATTTAAAAGTGATTTGTAGTATAGATATAATTATAAATATAAATATAATAGTTTTAAACAAGTGATAAATATTTAAGTTTATCTTTTAAAAGAAATATGTCTTTTGTCTCAAGTGATAATGTTTCTCAACTTCCATTTGCAAATATGAACTTAAATAATTTAATGTATTCTAGAGGTTGTTTAAACATAAAGAGATTTAAAACCCATCTTGGTTTTTTTTTTTATTGCTATCTGTGGGAGTTGTTTAATTTGGGATGAAATAATTATATTTCAATTCATTGCTCAAATTTGGGTTGAAATATGTTTGAGCTTAATAAGTTAAAAAGAATGCTATCTACTGTTTCTCGTAGTCATTATATTTGTAATGTTATTTAACGTATCTTATAGTTTAGTTGGTAGGATATTTATTAAATGTACTAATTTTAGAAATAAAGTAATTGATTGCAAATTAAGTAGTTGTTTTAGTTGCATGCAAATTAAAAGTATTGATTTTTTGTGTTATGATATATTTTTAATATATTAAAATGCAATGAGGGTAAGCTCATGAGTTATTTCTTATAAAAATTTGATCTTTTTCGATAAGTTTTCTTTCTTGGTTAACAAAGCTTTTAGTTTTATCTAGAGCAGTGATAATTGTTTGTCAAGTAGGTATTAAAACTATTATTTAAAAGTGATTTGTAATATAGATATAATTATAAATATAAATATAATAGTTTTAAATAATAATAGTTTTAAAATATAGATATAATTATAAATATTTATAAAGTTATTGAAATAGTTAATTATTTTACTCATTTTTAATGAATGAAAATAATTATTTATTTTTAAATATAATAAAAATAAATCACATTAGGTAATAATATTTATCTTATTAAAAGGAAATTAAATTTATTTTTCAAAACAATTTAAATGCGGTGAATGTGGTTGAACAGCGTGACTTTTAGATCTTTAATCGACAATCTCCAATATCTCGCTTAGCGTTAAGAAAGAATAATTAATTATTTAAAGGCAGTCGCTTCGACTTCTCATTAAAGATTTCGGCTCCACTATCACGTCATTATCCGCCCATAAATTAATATTAATATCTATTCTTAAATTTTAGTTTGACCATACTTAATTAGCTAATTTGTATTTTAATGATACTTATTTGAAATGAGACAATTCATTTGCTTAGTGGGCGACTTCAAATAAGTCGCTTATTAGTGACTTGCCTGATTTAAATAAATAATTATTTTTTTCTTAACATTAAAGTGGGATATCTCAGTTGGGAGATTGTCAGATTGAAGATTTAAAAGTCACATGTTCGAATCACGCTCACTGCATTTAAGTTCTGTTTTTTGGAAAATAAATTTTTGAATTTCCTTTTAATAAGATAAATATTATTACTCGATTGAGATTTATTTTTTATTATATTTGAAAATAAATAATTATTTTTCATTTATTAAAATTGAGTGAAATAATTAACTATTTCAATAGCTTTATAAATATTTATAATAATATCTATATTTTAAAACTATTATTATTTAAAAGTGATTTGTAATTCTCATGACTCTATATTTTATGTATGCATTTATCATTAAATTATAAATGTTAAATTCTAATATATTATTAATATTTAGATTACATTTTTACACTAAAAATTCAAGATTTTATATTAGAAGAATTAAACGTATTTTATAGTCATGTACCCAAAATAGGAAGATATTTTAGTAGAATAAATGCTTTCCATCAAGATTACAACGTTTAAATTAAATTAACCTCATAAAACTTTACTCTTTCAACCGTTTAATTCTATAATAATAGTTTTATAATATAGATATAATTATAAATATTTATAAAGCTATTAAAATAGTTAATTATTTCATTCAATTTTAATGAATGAAAAATAATTATTTATTTTCAAATATAATAAAAAATAAATCATTCGAGTTATAATATTTATCTTTATTAAAGAAAATTAAATTTATTTCCAAAAATAGAATTTAAATGCACATTGTGATTGAACTTGTGACTTTAAATCTTTCGATAATCTTCCAATTTTATCTCACTTTAACACTAGAAAAGAATAATTAATTATTTAAATCGCAAGTGCCACTAATTGGGACTTTCATTAAAGTCACCCACTAAATTGGCGACATCATTTCGGCAACTACGCCACATCAGACGCATTATCAATTAAGCCTCTAATTGGTGATTATACCTATTCTTAAATTTTAATTTGCCATAATTAACTAATTGATTCTAATCATACTCAATTTAAAAAATTGACAAATCACTCACTTCGACAGCTGCTTCTTTTCTTCCTCTCCCCCCATCCCCATCTTCCTTCTTATGATACTTAATGCTATAATATAATGTTCTATCTCCAAATAAATGCCCGACATGATGGTTTATTTATTAACAATTTTTCATAATTTTCGGATTGCATATTTCAAGATTAGAATGAATTTATATTAAAAGTTTAATAAAAATAAAATAATTTTAATAAATATATATTTTTTATCTTTTTTATATTTAAAATATATATTTTTATCTTTTTTATATTTAAAATATATATTTTTATCTTTTTTATATTTAAAATATATATTTTTATAAGCTGTCTCGCATGCTGGATTAGTACAACTGCATGGGTTCCTTGTAAATTATATATATATGCCAAACCAATTACTGGTTTTGGATTCTGTGGGCTTCAAAATTTCACCACTGATCTCTTATATTGAATAGAGTATGATTTGAGCATCAGTGTAATTTTCAGAAAGTAGATGGAATAGTAGATAAGACACTACTCAAAGATTTCGCCCTCATTTGGTGAGGACTTTAGATATGATTTCAGGTTTCCATTTTTTTATTATTTTATTATTTTTTATTTTTAGGGAACCCCATATAGGGAAATTTTATTGCTCAAATAAAAAGATTACAAGATCCTTAAAGGGGTTAAACTCTGAGACTACCACTCAAGAGCTACAATCAATCCTAAAGGGTAAAACCCCTATCTAAGTACAAAACTCACACAAAAGCAAATACAAACCCAAATAAACAAAGAAGCAAACCTTGCATGCGGCCATATCCTCTTTCTGGGAGTAAAGGAGCTTTGATCCAACTAAAATTAGCAAGAACCCGAAAGAAGACACCTGCAAATATCTTGAATGCCAGTAAGTACCTGAGATGACCGTCCATTGAAGAAAATTATAAAGCTCACCATCATGATATAATCGGTAAATAGAAAGTAGTTCTATCCAATGAAATCAAATCACCTTACAACTCAGAGCCATCAACTTATGTTTATAGATCATAGCATAACCAACATGAGAGAAAGCAAGGAGGTAATAATAGACAATCGACAACCTCCATGAAATAAACCCAGGGTAAGCATAAGAAATCTCCGATGAATATATAGTTAGACATTTTACTATCAGCCCTCTATTCCGAAATTGCAACATGCAGCCAACAACTTGTAGCTCCCAATCCCAATGGAGACAAATATAATACCAAAATTCCATGAAAGTCCTACCTCTCTCAATAATCAAACCCACCCAATCACCTATAATCCGCATGAATAAAATTGAAAAGCCAAATACTTTTACCTGGACATGCATTCTTATAACCGAAATACATCCTTTCGTACTGATCCCCATCCAAAGGGAGACATATCCAACACCAAAGAAACAAACATTTCCCTCTTTTATCAATAATAAAATGTACCAACCAATCCAGGAAATATATATAGAAGCGGCACCAACAAAAGGAAAGCGAAAGCAGAAAGACAAATGTCAAAAGGCAATCAACAGTACTTCCTGGACCAAGGCAAAAATTCCTACCCGATGGAATCAAACACCACTTCTTCACCAAGTAACCAATGATATCCATATTCCAGTTAATAACGAAAAGGATGACATCATACAAACTTTTCCCATGCGTGAAAAATGATTCTATACAAGTTGTAGCATTCTTATGTTGCCCAAAGGAGTCTTAGGTAGCACTCCAATCAGCAGCAAAGGACGATAAACAACTAGCCACGGTCCACCCAACATGAAGTAAATTTCTTCTCCAACCATAAAAACCATCTTTTTAAAACTTCGAGGAAGAAGTTCCTCAAAACGAGTAAAACAAAATATATGAATCCAAAGACCATAAAATTGCAAAAGAGATGGAAAAAGATGGATAATCTCCACTAATCAACACCATATCCAAGTTCCGACATAAGTTACAATTTTGAGTTCTATCTGTTCACAAAACCCCTTAATAAAGGATATTATCATTGAAAAATATTTTAACCATATAGGACTTTGCACCTAGATTAGCCAAAAATTTGCACAAGAATTCCCTTCTCGATGAATATGAGAGATGTGATAGTCCAGGGAAGCAAGAAGCCTTCTTGTATGATTGAGAGTATAATAAACTTCAGCATTATCATGAGCTCCAGATTTTAATAAATTCAAGAGAAGTAAAGCATCAGTGTCAAGCCATATTTTTTTTAAAACCTTTCTGAATGCATAATAATATCCCATAGTGAAGGCCATAGAGTTCAGCAAAAAGGACAGAACAAGGTCTTAAAGGAATAGCAAAAGCGGCAATCATCTTACTTTTAAAATCTCTTAAGATACCCCCACATCCATAGAAATCATTAGCAACCAAACCATTTGTGTTCACCTTAATAGTATGGTTTAGAGGTTTAGTCCAATAAATAGTTTTACAAATATAATCAAATTCAGTCGACGGGAGAAAAATCTCAAGAATATGAGCCAAGCGTTTAACATCTTTGAAACTCGACGGTTGGAGAAGTTTAGCTTTATAAAGGGAGGAAATTTTTTCTTTAGCTTTAGCAATGATGCGTTGAAAATTCATGGGAATGTCATTATGTTTAGCTTCATTTTTCCATCCGAGATATACCTGATAGGGTAATAGCAAGACATTTGACATGACCTTTTGGGGCATAGAATAGGAAGTTATTTAATAGATTGTGATAGAAAGGGATCCATCAAATAGTAGAGTGTTCAACAAGCTATCATACCAGTGCCAAACTTTAACAGTGATTGGGCCATTAACAAAAACATGATCCAAAGTTTCTATGTAGAAACAACATTGACATTTAGAAGGGAGGTGGAAACTTTTTTTCTGGATAATGGCATCCACAGGAATATATTGTTTAAGAATACGCCAAGTGAGAACCGAAAAGAAGGTTGGAATAGCGTTACACCATATTTTGGAAAATATTAGAGATTCTTGATTGTTAGATCTAATAGTCCGTCATACATCCTTAAAAACAAAGTCTCCAGTAGCCGATTTGTTAAATAGAATTTGATCCATGTCATTAGTTCTAGGGATGATATTCAGAACTTTTTTTATGATAGTATTAGGGACATAGGCTCCTAGTTAAGCAATATTCCAAGAATTTTGATTAATGAAGTAACTGACTTTGATCCTTTCGATTGAATGGGTGTTAAGAAGTGCATCTATAGAATCCTCACCCAGCCAATTATCTTGCCAAAAAAAAGGATGAACCGGAATTAACACCCTAGGATATAAGCTCTTCAACCTCCCACTTAATGTTATAAAGTCTTTTCCACCCAGGAGAGTCTCCCATTTTGAAGCTGCAAATAAATAGATGTTTACCCTTACAGTATTTAGCAAGCATAAAATTTGGCCATAAGCTGTGATTACTTCTAAGATTCCACCACATTTTATGTGAAAAATATTTGATGGAATCTTGTAAAGTTTTACAACCCAAGCCACCTTCATTCAAAGGGCCACAACACTTGTCCCAACTAGCCTAGTGAGTTTTTTTAGATGATGGGTTTGAACCCTAGAAGAATTTATTAAAAATCCAGTTTATCTTATTAATAATAGTTGTGGTAGGGACAATAGTGGAAAGCAGATAGAAGGGTAAGGAGCAAAGAATACTTTTAATGAGGACTAATCTAGCTCCAAAAGAAAGAAGGTGATATTCCCATGAGGAGATTTTTTATAGATTTTTTGAATGACTTCATCAAAAAGGAAAGATCTTTAGCACCACGATATAAAGGCGTACCCATATATTTAATAGGGAGAGTATATTGGGCAAAGCGTGATATTCTTGATATTGTTAATCCCGAATAGTGATCAAGTTACTCAATGAAGCCACTTTTGTCGATTAATTTAGGCCACTCTCCCTCCCAAAATGCGTAAGAAATTTATACAATTTCTTAATGTAATAGATAGACCCATTGCAGAAGATAATGAAATCATCCGCAAAGCAAAGGTGAGAGATAAGAAAACCACCCCTAGTCTTGTAGCACATGTTGGGCATTCTAAGAAACATACGTTTAAGGTTACGAGAAAGATATTCCACAACAATAATGAAAAGGGCCGGAGAAAGGGGATCCCCCTGCCTGATACCATGCGATGATCCAAAGAGGCCATGGATCTTACCATTTATAAGTAAGGAAAACCCAAAATTTTCAATATCATTCTTAATTAAATTAATGAAGGAGTCGGAGAAGCCAAATAAAGATAAAATTTTGTAGATAAATGACCAACTAATGTTATCATATGCTTTCGATATGTCTAACTTAAGGACTAGGTTCTCACATCGTACATTAGTGTTTAAATCATGAACAATTTCTTGAGCCAATAATACATTATCGAAAATAGAACGACCTTTAAAAAGCTAGTTTGATTCAGAGAAATGATTTTGGGAAGTAACATACCCAATCTTTTAGCAAGGATCTTGGATATGAGCTTATTGAAGAATGTGCAAAGACTTATGGGCCTAAATTGATTCCAATGTTCAATGTTTTTGATTTTAGGAATTAGTACAATGGAAGTACTATAGAAGAATTTGGGGAGGGTGGTCCCTCTAAAAAAATCAAAAACCGCTTTAACCACATCATCTTTGATAACATTCCAACATTTTTGAAAGAAGAGAGGAGTGAATCCATCAGGGCCGGCCACAGAATCTGTATTCATATTCTGAATTGTCGATGTAATTTCATCTTCAGAAGGTAAGGATGTAAGCATTATGTTGTCATTTTCAGTTATGATTCTGGGGATAACCTCAAGACTAGCCAAATTCTCCTCACTTACCTGATTATTAAGCATGTTATTGAAATAAGAAACCCCCGACTCAGCAAGTTCATTTTCATCAGAAATCTAATTATTATCAGTGTTTTTAATTTTCTTAATGCAATTTAAGGATTTTTTCTTATTGAATAACGCATGAAAATATTTGGTATTCCTATCGCCTTCTGATAGTTTCTTAGCAAAAACACTTCTTGCTCCGCCAACTAGCCACAGGCCTGTCGTTCCGTTGTTCCTTCCTTCTCGTGCCTCCACTCCGCAACCCACATAAGCCCACCGCTCCGTTGCTCGCTGCCCATAACCATCTGTTGTCCAGGCCGCTCTGCTCTACCCAAGCCATAGCCGCATCCACTGTCAGCCATGGCTTGCCCATTTTGCTCACTAGCCATGTGACATCACTATTCCTGCGCTTGCCACTTCACGCTCTGTTAGTTCGCATCCTGTGTCAGAGCACTCCGCCGCCCGCTCTGTTGCTTTTTGCCCGTCGCATCCCACTATCCGCCCAAAGACGCTCCTTCACAAGGCCCGCATCTTCGCTTCATCGTGAGGAAGATCACCATTCGTAGGGTTCTTCTTCGTTTCGTGCATTCTTGCATTACCTCTTCAAATTCACCTTGCCACAGCCAGAGAAGCAATACCGTCAAGGGGTGGGTTCTTCTTTTGGTTTTCAGCATACCCAATCCTATTCCCTTGTCGATCATTGCAGCAGTCAAAAAATGAGTCAGAACATGTGAGATCTGTGAAAGTGGATATATATACATGCTTATATTTTTTTGCAGGTTTGAAGGCCTCGTCGTGCTCAAGAGGGTGCGATGAGATGAAAAATAGGTTGCGGTGTCGTAAGACACGGCTACACTCAAGTGGGCATACCGAGTAAGCCAACATCCGTTAGATGTCGCTCTCCCTAGACAAAATGCTGCCAAAATTTTGTTTAATTTCTAGACTAACAATAAAAAAAGGGAATGAATATATATTGCATTGTATGTATTCTTTCAGGTTTGAAGGCCTCATCATTCTTAAGAGGGTGTGACGAGATTAAAAATCGATTGTGGTGTCCCAAGACACCACTCACTACGCTCATGAGGGTGTACCGAGTAAGCCAAAATATCCCCAATACAGCCCCCTACATGGGGATGATGCGAGGAGCTTGCCGAAATTTAGACCAAACTTCAAGTCTTAAACAAATTCAAATGGAATTACCTAAACTTAAGTCAAATAAATGAATATATGATAAATATGAAGATAAATATTAAATCAAAGAGAAATAGGGGAATAACACTAAAAGAAAATTTTGGAAAGAATGGAACACTCATTTAAAATGTAAGTAAAATTTTGAGAGGCTAATATTAAACTCACAAATTCTAATAGTGACTTTCTATGGCTTAAATTGAAGTAATGAGTGAGTTCTCTTTTCTTGTAAATTTCTCAAAATTAAACAAGCCTTAATTGAAACATGGGGAGACTAACTAAACTCATAACAAACTGGCAATAAACTTAAAGCCTATAAAATTTGTTATGGAGTTAAGGATGAATCCAAATTGGGTTTAATAACTCTTATATGAATATGAAGGTAATCATTATGTTAGCTAATAAGCATGAGTAAGGTTAAAGCTATAAGCACTGAAATCGACATAACTTATCAAAAGTGATGTAAATTGAATAGAGTCAAGTTGGGAGAATTACAAAAACTCAACAAGTAAACTAAGTGCAAGTAATGTTTTAAACTACAATCTAAATCAAAATGTCTTCTTTGCCACCGAATCTGTAACTTTTTGTACAAGCAGACAAAAGACGATACTAAATCTAAATTTATAAAATCATAGGGCTTCCTTTAATCAAAAATTGAGGGATTTCATTCTAATTATGAATTTTAAAATCAATGAAATCACTAATTAAGTGAAATTATCTAAAACTATAAATTCCTGCATGTGCTCGGACATAGAGATTTCAAGTGCAAATTTTAATATCTAAAAAGACTGAGCAGGCTAAATTGGAATAAAAAAGATGAAAAATAGATAATCAATCTCATAATTCAAACATAAAATTACCTAAAATTACTATACATCTGCATGGGCCCCGACACTATGCTGAATTCTTAAATTCAAGTGCTTGAGGATGCTGCATGGGTTGTTTTTCGGTTTAGTCTTAGAATTGAGTCCAGGTTAACAAAACCTAAAAACATATAATAAGAGTTTCAAATTAGCGAAATGTCTGAGAAATTGACTTTGTCAGGTGACAGTAGATATAATCCTCTGTCTATAACTTAACAGAGTTAGCAAGATCTAAAGCTCTGAAACATATTCAAATTAATCAATTATTCAAATCAAATTAACTCAAATTAAAAATCAATATAAAAAACAATTTAACTGAAATTTCATCATTAAAAACTTAAATCAAACTCAATCTATCTACCTTTTGCAACTGTTTATCGGGGGTGACAAATTAAGAAAATTATAGCTCGCAAAGGAGCTAATATCAAATCAAGTATTCTGCTATTATTATAGGTTTTTAGGTTTTGTTAACCCGGACCAAGTCATAAGATTAAACCGGGAAGCAACCCGCGCAGCATCCTCAGACACTTGAATTTAGGCATTTAGCATAGTGTCGGGGCACATGCGGGTGTATAGTAATTTTAGGTAATTTTGTGTTTGAATTATGAGATTGGATTTCAGATTTTTTTCATTTAGTTCCAACTTTAGCCTTCGCAGTCTTTCCAGACATTAAAATTTGCACTTGAAATCTCTACGAGCATGCATTTAAAGCTTAACTAATTTCATCTACTCAATCAAATTATCGATTTTGAAAATCATAGTTAAGATGAAATTCCTTAATTTTTGGTCGAAAGAGGCCCTATTATTTTTGTAGACTTTGATTTAGTATCGTCTTCTGTCTGCTTGTATGAAGGGTTGCAGATCCGGTGGAGAAGGCGTTTCAATTTAGATTGTGTTTTAACACATTTCTTGTACTTGGTTTACTTGTTTAACCTTTCCCAGTTCTCCTAATTTGATTATGTTCAGTTTACATCACTTTGATAAATTATGTCGATTTCGGTATTTAGTGCTTTAGCCCCACTTATGCTTATTAGCTAGCATAATAAGCACCTTCACATTCGTATAAAAGTTATTAAACTCAATTTGAATTCATCCTTAGATTTTGAGTTTATTTCAAATTTGTTGTGAGTTTGGCATTAGAACCCCCACCCCCCCAAAATTTGTAATTGAAGCTTGCTTAAATTTGAGGAATTTGCAAGAAAAGAGAACTCACTTTACCGCTTCAATTTAAGCCATAAATGATTGTAATTAGAGTTTGTGTGTTTAATATTAGCCTTTCGCAAAAGTTTGTGACTTTAATATTAGCTTCTCCCAAATCTTACTTGCATTTTAAATGAATGTTCTATTCTTTTCAAAAATTTCTTTAAAGGCTCCCCCTTTTTCCTTATTTGATGCTTTTTAGTTTAAAATTAGCTACAAATTTTCCTACTTAGCACTCCTAAGTCAGCTCATTTTACCCTCCCATTTTTCCTAAGTTAAAAGATTTGAGAACTTTTGGCCCTCGATCATCCCGTGTAGTGGGGTCGTGGTGTTTGCTCGGTATGCCCTCTGGCGTGGTGAATGTGTCTTACGATATTACAACCTATTTTATTCATCTCGTCACGCCCTACTGAGCACAACGAGGCCTTCAAACCTGCAAGAATATATACAATGCAATATATAATTATCCCCTCTTTTTTTAAAGTCTCAGAATTAGACAAAATTTGTGTATTTTGTCTGGAGCGATATCTAAGCAGGGCTTACTTGCAGCTCTCGACTTGTAGGTTGTAGGTTGTCGGTTTATTTCATGGCGGTTGTCGGTTGTCTATTATTACCTCCTTGCTTTCTCTCATGTTGGTTATGCTATGATCTATAAACATAAGTTGATGGCTCTGAGTTGTAAGGTGATTTGGTTTCATCCAGTGGATAGCAACTACTTTCTATTTATTGATTATATCATGGTGGTGAGCTTTATAATTTTCTTCAATGGACGGTCATCTCAGGTACTTACTGGCATTCAAGATATTTCCAGGTGTCTTCTTTTATTGCAGGTTCTTGCTAATTTTTCGTTGGATCAAAGCTCCTTTACTCCTCGCAAGAGGATGGTAGCAGATATGGCTGCATGCAAATGTTTGCTTTTTTGTTTATTGGGGTTTGTATTTGCTTTTGTTGTGTGAGTTTTGTACTTAGATAGGGGTTTTACTCTTTAGGTTGATTGTAGTTCTTTGAGTGGTAGTCTCAGAGTTTAACCTCTTTAAGGATCTTGTAATCTTTTTATTTGAGCAATAAAATTTCCCTATATTGGGTTCCGTAAAAATAAAAAATAAAAAAAGGAAACCTGGAATCATATCTAAAGTCCTCACCAAATAAGGGCGAAATCTTTGGGTAGTGTCTTATCTACTATTCCATCTACTTTCTGAAAATTACACTGACGCTCAAATCATACTCTATTCAATATAAGAGATCAGTGGTGAATTTTTGAAGCCCCCAGAATCCAAAACCAGTAATTGGTTTGCCATATATATATAATTTACAAGGAAACTATGCAGTTGTACTAATCCAGCATGCCAGACAGCTTATAAAAATATATATTTTAAATATAAAAAAGATAAAAATATATATTTTAAATATAAAAAAGATAAAAAATATATATTTATTAAAATTATTTTATTTTTATTAAACTTTTAATATAAATCCATTCAAATCTTCAAATATGCAATCCGAAAATTATGAAAAATTGTTAATAAATAAACCATCATGTCGGGCATTTATTTGGAAATAGAACATTATATTATAGCATTAAGTATCATAAGAAGGAAGATGGGGATGGGGGGAGAGGAAGAAAAAGAAGCAGCTGTGTCGAAGTGAGTGATTTGTCGGGCATTTGTTTCGTACTTTTTGCATTGATATGTGGCAATGTTCCACCAATGTTGTAATTAATCTCAACTCACGAAAGGAAAATGATGGCATTGAAGCATGAAGGGGTCTGAAGATCTATATATGTGCGTACTTGTATATGTAGTTCCCTAACTTATATGTGCGATATTTAAGATCCTCAATTGGAGGGAGGAAATGAAGAGTAGAGAAGTAAAGGGATGAGAAAATTACTGAGGCGAATGAAGGGCTGTTTATGGAAATGAGAATAAGCTTGTAAGTGGGCTTACCAAGATCATGTGTGTCTTTCTCTACAATAAAAAGTAAATTTTTTATCATGATTGATTTTTACAACATGAAAATTTTAAATTTAGCTGAACGAAACATCTCTATGTCCTGCTCTATTAAAAATATAATAAACTTCATAAATTAAAATTTTTAAAACTTAAATTTAAAAATTATTTAAAAGTTTTTTTTATCATCTCCCCTAAAACAAATGGTTAAATTTGAAGTGAATAACAACCACATAATAAATAGTATGTTGGAGAAACAAAACAAATCAATAAATTGATTCTCCACCTCTTGTTCTACGAAGGACCTGGACCTCACATACAGCTCATAACCCAATTTAAGCATTTTGAGTTGCCTATATAAAACATATATTTCCAATAGTTTGCTTTCTCATAGTGGGTTCCTCCTTGCCATCTTTCAGAGATGATCCTTCAGGTTAAAGAGACGGGTTACACATCCCGTCCGCCTTGGCGAAGCTTTGCTTCGTCTTTTGATTCGGTCTTCTTTATCATAGGACATCTCTTCTTCAACTGTGGCCACTCTAGAGGCTAGAATTGACATAAGGATTTTTTTTTTTCTATTTTTTTGGTTTTATATCTCTTTGGCAACAAAGATGAAGATGAAGCTATCCATGGCCACGGATCAGGAAGAGATGAATATAACTGCATGGGCTCCGATCACTTTAATGGGTGATGATATTGGATCCAATCAGTTGTCGAACATCGAAAGGGATCTTTCCCAGACGTCTTTCTTCCAGATGCTCAATATCCCAACTAAGATTAATAGTTATCCGAGAGATGGCTCAGCATCTCTATAATACGCATCAAAGTTAAACAATTCCTCAAGCTAGTTATCCGAGACAGCTTTGCGAATAAAGCTATTGTAGCTTTGCCCCTCATCCCCGAAGCGGCTGTCTGGATCTTCTAGATCCTGCGAGGTTTGCTTTAACATGATGCGGCATTTCGGATTAAGGTGATTCATCCACCGGGCCTGGCAGCCCTTCACGAAGGGGGCAAGGCCTGTCAGCTCCTTCACCCGGTGCCAACGCTTGCGTGCTCCATGTTCTTCACTCCAGCGTTTGCGTTTTTGCGCAGATTGGAAAATGCTATCTTGGTGGAAGACTGTCTCAGCACCATCGCCATGATCGCCACTTTTCCCACGCTGGAAAAGCTGTCTCGCCGGAAGCAAGATGCGTACAGTGCGCCGTCGATGTCCACGGTTCTGTTCCGTGGATCGTCCAGCAGCTGCGAGCAACGACAGGTTGCCGGAAAGCGAACCTCTTGCGTTTAACCATGCTCGTTTGCTCCACATTTGAATTCGTCTTCGTTAAATTCTCATTTGGGTTATGAAAACAAAATTCAACGCCTAATTTTGCAGACGCAGAAATGTTCAAATCAATTAACTTTTAGAAAGGAAATGATATATGTGCTCCCCAAAACGTTGTATATGGAAGCGACCCATCATTCCTCCTCATCTCTGCTCCACAGAAAGCCGTCTCCTAAATGATATTCCACAACTGAAGTGACGTGTTTGGAGACGAGCAACTATAGAAAAATTGTTAAGGAAACAAATAGGAGGATCTTCTGCCACATATATCATTTCCTCTGCTATATTCATATACATTATTTATTCAGAAATATATGTTGTCTTGCACTTCTACCAGTTAAGAAATTTTTATTTTTATTTTGTAAACTACAAGATGTTCTTTAAAGATGTTTTTTGAACTCCTATATATTGCTAGCTTTCTTCTTCTTGATTTCACTCTCTCTTAGCTTTAGGTGTGTTCAAATGAGATATCAAATTAACATGATTTTTAAAGAAACTGGGATGAACTTCATAAGAGTTTTTAAAAAAATAATGCTAATGGTTATTCGTTTGTTTTTTCAAATTCATTTCATTTGTATTTGAATTTATATTACCACCTTAATAATTTCATTATGTCAAACCAAAGCTTTGTTTAGTTTCAAGAGAAGTGGAAAGAATCTTGTATTTCTTAAGGATATAAAGACTTTTCTCACAACTCCATAAAAGACAACTTCATACACTTAGTAGAAATGCACTAAATCCTGAAGGGGAAATTATGTTTCACATAGGCATACGATATTTAACCTCTTTTAAAAGAATAAGTTAGAGCCTATATCTAAAGGGGAATTTTTTTAATATGAATAGCAAGATTGAGAGTTAAAAAATATAAAATTTTCAGAAATTTTGTTCATGAAAAAATATTTATAAGACATTAATGGTATGATAAAATGTCATATGATGATAATGTTGATGATATAAACCAATAAAGCGATGAAATTTGCTACCTAAGTAAATAGAAAGTAATCTAATTTCAGTTGAGTGCAACTAAAGAGATTACTTACTTTGATAATTTTTGGGTACTATTTACATGTTTAATTGAAATCATAGATAGACTGTAATTTGCATATAAGTTAATTATTTTTTTGTCATTGTTATCTGATGTCTGCCAATGTCGAAAGTAAATTCATGTAAAAAAGTCATTAATTGCATACATTTAATTGATTAAGAATCTAATTTTTACTGGCTATAAGAGAGAGAGAGAGAGAGAGAGAGAAAAGTAGTTTTACAGTCACCATTTTAATTAGCTACAAGCAAAAAATTTCTAAAATATCATCTCCTTGCTAGGTACGTATATCCTTTATATTTATTTATAAATGGATCTGAGTTTTGTTTATTCAAATAAGTTGATTGACAACTGATGGCGTGCTTTCCCTGTTGTAAGTTGACAATAGTTTATTGTGGTTCAATTTTTGTTAATTGAGACGTTAAAATGAATGTTAATCCCAAACATTCAAAGACTTAAGTTGGCTAAAGGTGGTTGGTAATGAGGACCCTAAAACCGAGAATTGGGACATTTGAAGAAAATAAGATGAGAGAGAGAGAGAGAGAGAGAGAGAGAAGTCCTCCTGCGATAGAATGTTAATCTGATTTTATTTCTACAGTAAATACGAAGCTATCCAAAAATTAAAATGACCTTCACTAGCATATGAATTTTGTATATTACATGACTAAATTGTTTAGTTGAACTCGTAAACAATATAAATTATAAGAATATATGACTCAGCTAAGTTTATTGTTATGTTCAGAGGAAAAAAATTAATCATTATTAACTTCTTGCACGTATAAAAAACTAAAACATTGAGAGCCTGCAGCATAATATATGTAGCTACGAAAGCAATTGATATTACAAAAATTTCATACTATTTTTTAAAAACATTAACATTTTTGAAACATGTAATATATTTTTCTAATTGGATAAGGGTCTGCCAACTGAAATAGAACAAATTGATTCAATTTTATTGAAGTAATATCAACCACTTTCCTAGCTATATATATATATATACTCTAAGTGCACCTCAATTGTATTGGATTATGCTTGCGGCGTTGCAGGCTATTGGTAGTTTAATCTCTGTATGTGCAACAAGCTAGCGAAGGATAATTTTTTTTCATGAACATAATAATGGAGCTAGCTGAGTCACATAATCATATAATATATATTATTGATGAGCTTATCGGAACAAGGAGTCTTGCAATATACAGAATTCATGTGTTAGAATAACTTGTTTTATTTTTTTAGATAGCTTCTGTTGACCTCCATATGTGTGCCATAAGTCAAAGTCAAGCCTACAAATCAAATTCAACGGACTTCAGAGGTGGCAATGCGCAAATTGAAGCTCAAAATACACTGGATGTCACCGAAAATGATCGAAATGACCTCCGATCGACGAACGGACTTCGCCGTCGCATTCAGAACGTCGAAATTGATCTGAATATAAATATTACAAAATCTAACAATCGATTAAGTGCTCGAGCTATCAATGTCTCGACAGCCAGCGGTCGGAAGTCGGTGACGATGCATCTAACGACGCTCAAAATTGACGCAGCTTTCAAAACATCGAAATCTATCAAATAAGACTTTTCGAACTCAATTCGGGCAAGTCTGTGCGAATATCGAGGAAGCGATACGCGCATTTTGAAAAAATTTACTCAATTGACGTTGAAAACCAAATGGCCTCATCAATAAACATCGCCTCATTACGTTCTGAACAATAGAATTACTTTAAATTAATATATATATATTAACTATGTGAATTTAATGGCTCAAAATTCCAATTAAAACCGTAATATCAATTTAAAATTTATTCATAAATTTCCTAAATTATCTCTCATGCTCAACCGTTCCCCCGGCCTTTATTTTGTTTTTCAGTTTTTCTGATAAAAAAAAAAAAGAAAAGGAGGAAAAAACGATTTTCTCTCTCTCCCCCCTTTTTTCCAACGGTTCCTTTCCTCTCCCCAGCATTCCCTCTCTCGTTGGAAAAGTTTTCTGCATAGGTAATCGTTCTCCCCTCTCGATTTCAACTGTTCTGCGCAAAACCGCGCATCTCGTCGCCGCCTGCCACGCATCCCGCATTCCGCCATCCAGTCCGCCGGCTCCATCCCATCCCAATCGCTGGCCGAACCCGCGCCGCACCTCCCGTGAACGCAGCCCTCCGCATGAACCCACTCTGGCCCGCAAACCTGCACGGCCTACAAGCGCATCCCGCGTTCCGCCGCCGCCGTCCCGGCCTGCTCGGCCAACCCGCGAAACCGCACTGCCACCTGCGCTGCACCGGCCTCCAATCTGCGCTCTGGCTCGCCCGCTCTGCTTCGGCCCGTGCGCTATGCTCCGGCCCGCAACCGTTCCGCCACCTTCCTACAGCCCATGAGCCACTGTCCAATCTCGCAAGCCGAGTCGCCTCCGCATTCGCTGCACCCGTAGGCAGCAAAACCGTCCATCCCGCATCCCACTCCGGCCCGTTGCCCGCAGCAAGTGTTCCAGCCCATCCCATCTAAATTTCGCTTTGCCACAAACCGGGAAAGAACATCGTCAACAGACGAATTCTGCTTTCAATTTTCAGCGTCGTACCTCTCACTTTAGGCTTCCCGTTTTCGCTTCACCGCAAACCGAGGAAGAACATCGTCAACAGACAAATTCTTCTTTTGATTTCTGCATCGCACCCCTCGCTTTAGCCTTCCCATTTTCACTTCACCGCAAACCGGGGAAGAACATCGTCAAAAGACGAATTCTTCTTTCGGTTTCCGGCGTCGCACTTCTTGCATTACATTCCTAAATTGCATACCTAATCCAGCTTTTGCCGAGCGACGAAAAAAATGTGTCACAGATGTAATCGTGTATGGATATATATATATATATATATATATATATATGTTATGCTTGTGTTTCTTTGTAGGTTTGAAGACTTTATTGTGCTTAACAGGGTGCGACGAGATGAATAAAAATGGATGTGGGGTCGTAGGGTGATATCTCAACTTATTCTCAAATGGTTTGATCAAGCTCAAACCATAGATCAAATTCAATCTCCTCATCAAGTCAGTCAAATCAGAAAGCACATGACCGAGGAAGCAATTTCATAGTTCATACAAAGCTGATGGCTGAACTAAAGAAATTTTGTAGTTATTGATTTTAAAGCACACCTCGATAACTCTATTTTGACCCTATATTAGTTTGGAAGGAAGGGTCATCAGATGCACCCTTCAATGAATCATCAAGCGGCACATGATTCATGGTGTAAATATACTTTCGATAAGTCAATGGACAAATCAAGTCATTCCTTCATCAAAGTCACACTTAGGCTGGACAAAGAAATTTCAAATCTAACCAAGCATGGATAAACCAATTCCTTAGTGGAATCCTTCATCAAAATAAATAAACAAATTTCTTCATCAAATTCAACCAAGCAGACTGGTGAGAGGAAACTCAAATCAATGATATAAAAGATAGAGATCTTCAACAAAGTCATTGAAACACAGTGTAGACGGTGTAAGAATTCTTATTTATCTTACAAGTTGATTCTAATAACTTGGTCCATCCTATTTAGCAAGTCCCAAATAATACATCATCTAATGACAATCATATCAAAGCTCGTAGCTATTGTGTCAAGTGAAATGATCCAAGTTACGTATCAAATGGTCAACCAGTTTTCAACAAACATGACTCGCTCCATGCGCGAATCACATTTGTTGGGGGGGAGGGGTGCCATTTGTTGACCTCCATATATGTGTCATAAGTTAAGTTAAGTCCACAAGTCAAATTCGACGGACTTCGGAGGTGAATGCAAACTAAGGCTCAAAATGCACTAGACGTCACTAAAATAGTTGAACTGACATTCGATTAGCAAACAGACTTCGCTGTTGTATTTAGAACATCGAAATTGATTGAAATATAAATTTTGCAAAATCTAACGAGCAATCAATTAAGTGCTCGAGCTCGATATATGAGCATATAGTCGAAAGGCGTGATGATATCCGAACGATCTCCGTTTATGAAATTTATCATGTCATTAGTTTTGAAATATCAAAAACTATCAAATGAGACTATCTGCACTCAATTCAGACGAGTCTGTGTAAATGTCAAATGATTTGAAGTGGCAGTAAACAAATCAAGGATGAAAGGCAGAGGACGACACCAAAATTAACTCAAATGACCTACGATCGACGAACAGACTTTATCGTTGCATTCAGAATATCGAAACTGGTCAAAATATAAATATTGCATGACATGATGATCAACCGAGCAAGTGCTCAAGTCATCAATGCACATGCACGGATATCAAAGTCAGGAGGTGCCGACGCAAGCAAAATGATCTCTATTCATGAAATTGATTGCATCGTTAGCTTCAAAATATAAAAATCTATCAAGTAAGACTATTTGTACTCAATTCAGATAAGTCTGAACATCGGTGGAAAGCGAAGATGCATTCGAGAAATTAAATTTGTGACTTGAACCGGCCTCAATTGTAAAATGGACTACGTTGTTCCATTCAGAATATCGAAAGAAGCTAAGATTAATATATATATCAACTATATGAGTATGTTGACATAAAATTCATAATTAAGATTAATTAAATATTTGGAAAAAATTAATTAAGCTTATTTATGCCTATAAGCTCTTAACCGTTCCCTCCCTCTTTTATTGGTATTTACCCTAACTGAAAAAATAAAACTACTCCCACTCCTTCTCTGGGCTCCAACTCCTCCAACCGCAAGGGACGAGGGGTTGCTTCCTTCTTCGCTGTTCTTTTCTTCTCCCGTGCATCTCTCTCACTTTCTCTATTCCCATGCTCCAACCTCCCTCTGCAATGTAATTCCCTCTTTCTATCTCACGCTCTTCTCCCGTTCAGCCTACTCTGCTCCACTTCTTTCTCAGCTAGCTTCGCTTGCCATTCTTGTTCCTTCCTTCTCCACTCACCATAAGCCCATCCTCGGTTGCTCTGCCAGGCGTGCAGCATCCTGTCCAGCCATGCTCTGCTCTAAGCCATAGTGCATCCCATCCGGCCTCAAAACTTGCTCCCTCTGCACTGGGCAAGTAGCGACATCCATTATTCGACTGAGCCACTTCTTCTTCTGTTGGGCCGTGGTCGCATCCTGCTGTCAGACCAACCCTCGCTCTTTGCTTTGCGTAGCCATCCCTGTCGAGAGCCCGTCGGCTCCTTCACAACATCTTGCTTCATCGTGGCGGGAAAGAACACCGTTGGTAGGTTCTTCTTCGGTTTTGTCGCATTCCTTGCATTACCTCTTCAAATTCACCTTGCCACAGCCAGAGAAGCAATAACGTCAAGGGGTGGGTTCTTCTTTTGGTTTTCAGCATACCCAATCCTGTTCCCTTGTCGATCATTGCAACAGTCAAAAAATGAGTCGAAGCATGTGAGATCTGTGAAAGTGGATATATATACATGCTTATGTTTCTTTGCAGGTTTGAAGGCCTCGTCGTGCTCAAGAGGGTGCGATGAGATGAAAAATCGGTTGCGGTGTCGTAAGACACAGCTCGCTATGCTCAAGTGGGCATCCGAGTAAGCCAACATTCGTTAGATGTCTCTCCCCAGATAAAATCTTTGCCAAAATTTTGTTTAATTCTAGACTTACAATAAAAAAATGAATATATATATTGCATTGTATGTCTTCTTTCAGGTTTGAAGGCCTCATCATTCTTAAGAGGGCGTGACGAGATGAAAAATCGATTGTGGTGTCGCAAGACACCACTCACTCCTTCATGAAGGTGTAAGAGTGCCAAAACATCCATCTGACCCCACATGGGGATGGCCGAGCTTGCCAAAATTTAGACCAAACTTCAAGACTTAAACAAATTCAAATGGAATTACCTAAACTTAAGTCAAATAAATAAATATATGATAAATATGAAGATAAATATTAAATCAAAGAGAAATAGGGGAATAACACTTAAAGAAAATTTTGAAAAGAATGGAACTCTCATTTAAAATGTAAGTAAAATTTTGAGAGGCTAATATTAAACTCACAAATTCTAATAGTGACTTTCTATGGCTTAAATTGAAGTAATGAGTGAGTTCTCTTTTCTTGTAAATTTCTCAAAATTAAACAAGCCTTAATTGAAACATGGGGAGACTAATACTAAACTCATAACAAACTGACAATAAAGTTAAAGCCTATAAAATTTGTTATGGAGTTAAGGATGAATCTAAATTGGGTTTAATAACTCTTATATGAATATGGAGGTGATCATTATGTTAGCTAATAAGTATGAGTAAGGTTAAAGCAATAAACACTGAAATCGACATAACTTATCAAAAGTGATGTAAATTGAATAGAGTCAAGTTGGGAGAATTACAAAAACTCAACAAGTAAACTAAGTGCAAGTAATGTCTTAAACTACAATCTAAATCAAAATGTCTTCTTTGCCACCGAATCTGTAACTTTTTGTACAAGCAGACAAAAGACGATACTAAATCTAAATTTATAAAATCATAGGGCTTCCTTTAATCAAAAATTGAGGGATTTCATTCTAATTATGAATTTTAAAATCAATGAAATCACTAACTGCATGTGCTCGGACATAGAGATTTCAAGTGCAAATTTTAATAACTAAAAAGACTTAGCAGGCTAAATTGGAATAAAAAAGATGAAAAATAGAAAACCAATCTCATAATTCAAACATAAAATTACCAAAAATATTACATCATGCATGACTATGTCTTGAATGCTTAAATTCAAGTGCCTGAGGATGCTGCGTGGGTTATTTCCCGGTTTAGTCTTAGAATTGAGTCCAGGTTAACAAAACCTAAAAACATATAATAAGAGTTTCAAATTAGTGAAATGTCTGAGAAGCTGACTTTTGTCGGTGTGATAGATATAATATCTCATGCCTTAACATAGAGTTAACAAGATCTAAAGCTCTGAAACATATTCAAATTAATCAATTATTCAAATCAAATTAACTCAAATTAAAAATTAATATAAAAAACTATTTAACTGAAATTCTATCATTAAAAACTTAAATCAAACTCAATCTATCTACCTTTCACAACTATTTATCGGGGGTGACAAATTAAGAAAACTCCTTCATAAAGGAGCTCAAATCAAGTATTATTTATTATTATAGATTTTTTGGTTTTGTTAACGGACCAAGTCATAAGATTAAGCAGCAGCATCCTACACTTGAATTTAGGCATTCAGCAAAGTTTCGGGGCACATGCGGGTGTATAGTAATTTTAGGTAATTTTGTCTTTGAATTATGAGTTTGGATTTCAGATTTTTTTCATTTAGTTTCAACTTTAGCCTACGCAGTCTTTCTAGACATTAAAATTTGCACTTGAAATCTCTATACGACATTATGCAATTTAAAGCTTAACTAATTTCATCTACTCAATCAAATTATCGATTTTGAAAATCATAGTTAAGATGAAATTCTTAATTTTAATTGAAAGGCCCTATTATTTTTGTAGACTTTGATTTAGTATCGTCTTCATCGAAGGGTTGCAGATCCGGTGGCGAAGAAGGCATTTCAATTTAGATTGTGTTTTAACACATTTCTTGCACTTGGTTTACTTGTTTAACCTTTCGCAGTTCTCCTAATTTGATAATGTTCAGTTTACATCACTTTGATAAATTATGTCGATTTCGGTATTTAGTGCTTTAGCCCCACTTATGCTTATTAGCTATTATAATAAGCACCTTCACATTCGTATAAAAGTTATTAAACTCAATTTGAATTCATCCTTAGCTTCTGAGTTTATTTCAAGTTTGTTGTGAGTTTGGTATTAGAACCCCCCCCCCAAATTTGTAATTAAGATTGCTTAAATTTGAGAAATTTGCAAAAAGAGAACTCACTTTACCTTCAATTTAAGCCATAAATGATTGTAATTAGAGTTTGTGTGTTTAATATTAGCCTTTCACAAAGTTTGTGAGTTTAATATCGCTTCTCCCAAATCTTGCATTTTAAATGAATGTTCTATTCTTTTCAAAAATTGCTTTAAAGGCTCCCCATTTTTCCTTATTTGATGCTTTTTAGTTTAAAATTAGCTACAAATTTTCCTACTTAGCACTCCTAAGTCAGCTCATTTTACCCTCCCATTTTTCTAAGTCAAAAGATTTGACGAAATTTTGGCGACCTCAGGCATCATCCCGTGTGAGGTTCGAGGAGTATTTTGGCTTTTTATGCCTCTTGGCGTGGCAGTGGTGTCTGATATTACAACCTATTTTATTCATCTCGTCGCCTCTCCTGACGAGGTCTTCAAACCTACAAAATATACAATGCAATATATAATTATCCCTCTTTTTTTAAAGTCTGGAATTAGACAAAAAAATTTCGTTTAGGGGCGATATCAAACAAGGCTTACTTGCCTAAGCGTGGCAGTGGTGTTTTGCGACACCACATTCTATCTTTCATCCCGTCGCGCCCTACTGAATACAACGAGGTCATCAAACCGACAAAGAAATACAAGCATATGTATATATTCACATTCACAAATCCCCACATGTTCTGACACATTTTTCGATGCGCTATAAGGCTTGACAAAGGAACTGGGTTGGATACATGATTGGGAATATAAGGTAAAGGGGTGCAACACCGAAAATCGAAGGAAGAATTTGCCTACTGACGATGTTCTTCCCGATTTCAATGAAGTGGACATAAAGCGAAGCGATGCAAAATCGAAAAGAATTCGTCGATGATTTTTTCTCTAATTCGCGTAGTGGAAGATGGTTAAAAGCGATGCTGAAAATCGAAGGAAGAATTCACCTACTAATGATTTTCTTCCCACGTAGTAAAGCAGGGCAGGCGAAGCGAGCCCTTAATCGAAGGAAGAATTTACTATGATTTTCTTCCCATTGTAGCATAGAAGCAGCGAATTGGATGTTCTGAGGTTCTGAAGGGTTAAAGAATAAGCGAGTTTATATGGATTACTGAAACAGAATAGTGTCTTGTAAATTTTGGGCGAAGTTTGAAGAAAGTGGCGGATAGTAAAATGCAGTGGTGTGGGATGGAAGAGAGCGAAACGATAGTCAGTTTAGAGGGATAGAATGGGCGAGCCAAACCGTCAAAATTTGGAAGAGGGCTGGCACTGTCGAAGCTGGTCGGTCCGAAGTAGCAATCGGTATTCTGGGCAGTATGAAGCGTAATCACGAGCGATCCAGGACTCAGCTAGGAAGCTGAACTATCGTGTCCTTGAATGTCTGGCCGACGATAAATTTGAGTCATGTAGATCTTGATAAATGGAGGTTTACCGCAGTTGGGTGATCGCGTGGGTATTTGAAGGTTAGGCTGCAGTGGAGGAGATGGCGGCGGTGAAGACAGAAGAGTGGAATAGGTGGAAATTAAGCATGGGCATAAATTTCTTGGGATCAGTTAGTTATTACATGAGGAGGAGGGTTTACATATCAGATTGAATGCGGTGGTCATAGCGGTTGGCAGCGGAAAGTGAAGACTGGCTGGCAGCGGCAAGAGTTCTGAGTCGAAGGTAAACTCTGAGCAGGTGAATTGAAAGCGAGCAGAAGCAGGTGAGCTGAGTGTCCCAGAAGCGGTTGAATCAGGCGGCCAGGTGTGATCTGATCCCTGACGACAAGTTCGTCCGGCAGAACAGGTGGAGAGGCGTGGTTTCATGAGTTGGAGAAGGTATGGACATAGCGGTGGACATCCGCGGGAATAGACAGCCAGTGGCGAGCTATAGTTTTAGCGTTGGCAGCGAAGTCTCAGCTAGCTTGAAACAGTGGAGTGTGATTAGTCGACAGGCTGAGTCTGGCTGAGCGAAAGTAGACGAGTCTTAGGGGGCAGGTTGATGGCTTGAGTCAAAACTGGACAATTAGTGGGATCAGCTGGCGGATTTTGTGGAGGTGTGTGTGAGCAGTGGGAGAGAGGAGAGGAGATTACCTTGCTCTTTATTTTTTTGTCTTTTGGTTTTCCGACGGGAGAGAGAGAGAGAGTAACGTGGGAATTGGAGAGAATCTGTGGGAATGAGAGAGTGGGAGAGAATGAGGGAGAAGTTGCCAGAAATAGGGGGAGTTGAGGGAATTGGGGAGTAGTTTTTTTCATTTTTTTCTTTTTTATTTCTTTTTTTTTAGAAAATTGAAAGTGGGGGGAACCGTTGAGCATGGGGGTAATTTGGAAATTAATTTTAAATTAATTTAAACCTTTTAATTTGGGTTTCACATCGATAAAATATATATATATATATATATATATATATATATATATATATATATATATATATATATATATATATATATATATATATATATATATATATATATATATATATATATATATATATATATATATATATATATATTAATTTAGGATAATTCCATCATTATGAACACAATGGCGTAGTCTGTTTCACGATCGGAGGTCATTTGATTCGAGTCGGCGCCAAATTGAGTCAATTTCAGCTCGAAATGCGTGCCGCCACTTTTGCTCGCTCGATTTTTGCATAGACTCGTCCAAATTGAGTGTGAACAGAATCATTCGATAAATTTTGACATTTCGGAGCCAATGGCGTGATCAATTTCATGAACGAGGTTGTTTGATCCTCGTCGGTGCCTCTTGACCTCGATATGCGTGCATGGGCGTTCATGACTCGAGCGGTGATTTTTTTTAGGCAAACTAATTATCAAAATTTCAAACAAAATTATTATTATTATTTTTAATTGACAAACTAATAAAATAAAAAAATTTGTCTTTATTGAGCAAGAATTTTATTAGGGAGAAAAAATTATTTTTTTTAAAATAAATTTTAATTTGAAATTGAGGGTGCACTCATTATGGTCCCATGACTCGGCGTTAATTGATTGCTCATCGAGTTGTGCAATATTTTTATTCTAACTAATTTTGACATTCTGAATGCGATGGAAAAGTCCGTTTGTCGATCAGAGATCATTTCGACCATTTTCAATGACGTCTAGTGCATTTTGAGCCTCAATTTGCGCACTGTCACCTCCGAAGTCCGTCGAATTTGATTTGTAGGCTTGACTTGATTTATGACACATATGTGGAGGTCAACATGTAGCCTTTAAAAGAACCATTTGGGTCTTGCATTTAAAATTGAATTTTAAACACAATGAGATTTGTGATATATCTAAGTGTCTATCTTCAAAACTAATAGGATCCAAATGAAATTCATAAGAGATTTTCACTATAACTGAATGACCTATTAGCAAGTATAGGCAAGATTTCTTAATGAATAATTGACTTGTATTCAAAAGAAGCATGAATTCAAATAAGCTTGCTTAAACTATGCATAATAAACTATATGTTCAAGAGCAAAAGTTGAATATGATGACTTGATAAATATTTAAAAGATTGTTAATGATCGTAAGCTAAATAATCATTGATACTTGAAGAATACAATGAATAAATTAAATACAAGCAAAGTTGTAATATTTTGAATCGAAAATGTGAAACGCCTTCTACGCCACGGGATCTGCAATTCTTCGTACAAGTAGACAAAAGACGATGCTAAATTAAATTCTTTATGAATTATGGAGCTTCTTTCAATCCAAAAATTAAAGAATTTCATTCGAACTATGATTTTCAAAGTTAATGATTTCATTAATTAGATGAAAATATCTAAGCTAAAAAAATACCTGCATGTGCTCACACAAATTGTAAATTTTAATGTAGAAAGAAGCGTAGCTAAGTTGAAATTAAGTGAAAATATGAAATTAACCTCTTGATTTAGAAATAAAATTACCTAAATTACAAAATACCCGCATGAGCCCTAACACTATGCTGAATGTTTAGATTCAAGTGTCTGAGGATGCTGCGTGGGTTACTTCCCGATTTGGTCTTAGGACCAGGTCCGAGTTAACAAAATCTAAAATTCCAATTATTATAAGAATTTTAACTTAGTAAAATATCTGAGAAGATAATTCTATCATATGACAGTAGATCTGATTCTTTATTATTAAACTAATAAGAATTGATCGACAATAAATTGAATAATCAAGCAAATTCATCTACCCCGATGATGGCTGTGTTGAATGGTGATTTCAACCGGAGGGGATACTTTCATCAAAATGTGATTCTAATTTCAAATCAAATTAACTTAAATTAAATATAAATCTAAAAAATATTTAAATGAAATTTAATCTTTAAAAGCTTAAAGCAAACTCTATTCAATCCACCTTAACAGTTTGTTAAAGGTGACAAATTAAGAAAACTCTAGCTCACAAAGGAGCCAATGTCAAATCAAGTGTTCTACTATATTCACTCTCAATAAATCTCATGCTAGTAAGGACGTGACCTGTGTCCTCTGATTACATGACTTGACTTGTAGGCTCCACATATGATGCAGTTATGACCAGAGTCCTCTGATCGAGTGGTTGCCTCCAAATGAAACCATTATATTACGATCACTACTGTAGCCCATATACTGCTCATTAACTCTGCCCTTTGAGTTGTGACTCATAAGGGTACACTTGATAGGGCAAAAAATCATTTGTTAGCTAAGGTAGACTTAAGCTTATCTCCTTAGACAAATATCACCCCAGGTCTATAAGGATTTCTTGGATGACGTAACCCATGTGTTGCTGATAAGGATCCTTCGGTCAGGTTGAGTCGACTACCTTCTTTGACTAAGTAGACTATGGACCGCGACAGCCCGGGATGACGGAACCATGGGATCTAGATCAGGCATGTCATCATTCCACCAACCATCCACTTTAAGCTAATAGTGATGAATTTTATATATTTTAAAACCCAAGTTTTAAACTCCACATCTTCTACTTATATACTTTCGCATTGATCTAGCAGTCGACCTTAATGAAGTTCTCTCTCTCACTTATTGGGAGGGGTAATTAACTATAGGTGCTTGGTCTATAGGAAACCTGGAACAGGTTGGTTCAGAGGAGGTGCAGTATCTAGAGATAACTTCCACCCCGGATCTAGGGGTTTGTGTTCTACCCCATTCTATCCCATCCACCACCTCTTCTGCTAACGTTGACCAAAATTCTAAAACTAAGATGCATCAGGAGAGGAACAATGAGTTGGAAGAGGGGGAATTGCTAGTTAAGCTTCAGGAATCTACAGGCAATAGACAATTAATTGGAATCTCCTTATCAGATGGCGAGGCTGCTGGTTTAGAAAATGATTTTCATATTGTCTCAAAAAGGAAAAACAAATCACATAAATCTAAATCCCTATCTTTGCCAGAATTACTAGATCTGGCTCTTCTCATCCTAAGTAATGGTCTCTTTCTTGATTTGGAATGCGAGAGGGATAGGCTCCCTCTCTGTTCGCAATAGACTTAGTAACTTAGTTCATAATCATAACATTTCTTTTCTGGCAATTTTGGAACCCTTTATTCTTCCTTCTCACATCCAACTATTGCTAGAATGATTGGCTTTAGTAGTTCTTTTGCTAATTCAAGTAATAAAATTTGGATCTTTTGGAAAAATCCTTTTGCTTTACATATTATTCAAGACCTCCACCAGGTTGTGAATACTCAATTCACCTTTGGCAATTTGATTTTTGATCCTTTGTCATGCTTCGCAGTATGGTAGAAGGATCCTATGGAATGTTCTGATTAATTTCTCGACCTCGATTAATGCTCCCTGGTTCATAGGTGGGGATTTTATGTGCTTCCTCGGAGAAGAGGTGGAAACCTTCCTAACTCTTTATCTATGGAAGAATTTAATAATATGGCTCTGGATTGTCATTTGACGGATCTAGGTTTCAATGGCTCCCAATTCACCTGGAATAATCATAGAATGTGGCAAAGACTTGATAGGATCATGTTTAATGATTTATGGATAAACTCTTTTCTGAATACATCGGTTGAACATCTTAGTAGAACCCTATCAGATCACTCTCCTTTGCTTATTTCCGTTAAGGCTAATATAGTGTCCCCTCCTCTCTGTACTCCTTTTCATTTTCAGAATATGTGGTTGCTAGATACCATATTTAAGGAGGTGGTGGCTATTAATTGGGATGATCCTCTTTACTCTGACAACTCTATTTCGGGGATGAAGAGACTTTGGTTGAAATTAAAAAGGCTTAAACAATTGCTCAAATGGTGGAATAAAAATTGCATCAAAAATATTTTCACTAACGTAAAAGAATTAGAACAAGAGGTCATATCATTAGAGGAAGAGGTTATTCTGGATCCTTCTAAGACTCTTTTATTAAACCAAGCCAAGGATAAATTATCCAAATATCAAGATATGGAGGAAACTTATTGGAGATAAAAGGTTTCTGCTAAGAAACTATCAGAAGGCGATAGGAATACCAAATATTTTCATGCATTATTCAATAAGAAAAAATCCTTAAATTGCATTAAGAAAATTAAAAACTCTAATAATAATTGGATTTCTGATGAAAATGAACTTGCTGAGTCAGGGGTTTCTTATTTCAATAACATGCTTAATAATCAGGTGAGTGAGGAGAATTTGGCTAGTCTTGAGGTTATCCCTAGAATCATAACTGAAAATGACAACATAATGCTTACATCCTTACCTTCTGAAGATGAAATTACATCGACAATTCAGAATATGAATACGATTCTGGCGTACGATGGATTCACTTCTCTCTTCTTTCAAAAATGTTGGAATGTTATCAAAGATGATGTGGTTAAAGCGGTTTTTGATTTTTTTTAGAGGGACCACCCTCCCCAAATTCTTCTCTAGTACTTCCATTGTACTAATTCCTAAAATCGAAAACATTGAACATTGGAATCAATTTAGGCCCGTAAGTCTTTGCACATTCTTCAATAAGCTCATATCCAAGATCCTTGCTAAGAGATTGGGTATGCTACTTCCCAAAATCATTTCTCAATTAAACTAGCTTTTTTAAAGGTTTCTATTTTGATAATGTATTATTGGCTCAAGAAATTGTTCATGATTTAAACACTAATGATGTGGGAACCTAGTCCTTAAGTTAGACATATAAAATGATGATAACATTAGTTGGTCATTTATCTACAAAATTTTATCTTTATTTGGCTTCTCCCACTCCATTAATTTAATTAAGAATGATATTGAAAATTTTGGGTTTTCCTTACTTATAAATTGTAAGATCCATGGCTTCTTTGGATCATCATGGTATTATCGGTGGGATCCCCTTTTCGACCCTTTTCATTATTGTTGTGGAATATCTTTCGTAACCTTAACGTATGTTTCTTAGAATGCCCAACATGTGCTACAAGACTAGGGGTTGTTTTCCTATCTCTCACCTTTGCTTTGCGGATGATTTCATTATCTTCTGCAATGGGTCTATCTATTACATTAAGAAATTGTATAAATTTCTTACGCATTTTGGGAGGGAGAGTGGCCTAAAAATTAATACTGACAAAAGTGGCTTCTTTGCTAGTAACTCGATCACTATTCTCAGGATTAACAATATCAAGAATATCACGGGCTTTGCCCAATATACTCTCCCTATTAAATATATGGGTACGCCTTTATATCGTGGTGCTAAAAGATCTTTCCTTTTTGATGAAGTCATTCAAAAAATCTATAAAAAATCTCCTCATGGGAATTTCACCTTCTTTCTTTTTTAGCTAGATTAGTCCTCATTAAAAGTATTCTTTGCTCCTTACCCTTCTATCTGCTTTCCACTATTGTCCCTACCACAACTATTATTAATAAGATAAACTGGATTTTTAATAAATTCTTCTAGGGTTCAAACCCATCATCTAAAAAAACTCACTAGGCTAGTTGGGATAAATGTTGTGGCCCTTTGAATGAAGGTGGCTTGGGTTGTAAAACTTTACAAGATTCCACCAAATAGTTTTCACATAAAATGTGGTGGAACCTTAGAAGTAATCACAGCTTATGGTCAAATTTTATGCTTGCTAAATACTGTAAGGGTAAACATCCATTAATTTGCAGCTTCAAAATGAGAGACTCTCCTAGGTGGAAAATACTTTATAACATTAAGTGGGAGGTTGAAGAGCTTATATCCTAGGGTGTTAATTCCGGTTCATCCTTTTTTTGGCAAGATAATTGGCTGGGTGAGGGTTCTATAGATGCACTTCTTAACACCCATTCAATCGAAAGGATCAAAGTCAGTTACTTCATTAATCAAAATTTTTGGAATATTGCTCAACTAGGAGCCTATGTCCCTAATACTATCATCAAAAAAGTTATGAATATCATCCCTAGAACTAATGACATGGATCAAATTCTATTTAACAAATCGGCTACTGGAGACTTTATTTTTAAGGATGTATGACGGACTATTAGATCAAACAATCAAGAATCTCTAATATTTTCCAAAATATGGTGTAACGCTATTCCAACCTCCTTTTCGGTTCTCACTTGGCGTATTCTTAAACAATATATTCCTGTGGATACCATTCTCCAGAAAAAAAGGTTTTCACCTCCCTTCTAAATGTCAATGTTGTTTCTACATAGAAACTTTGGATCATGTTTTTGTTAATGGCCCCATCACTGCTAAAGTTTGGCACAGGTATGATAGCTTGTTGAACACTCTACTATTTGATGGATCCCTTTCTATCACACATCTATTAAATAACTTCCTATGCCCCAAAAGGTCATGTCAAATGTGTGCTTGCTATTACCCTATTGTGGTATATCTGGATGGAAAGAAATGAAGCTAAACATATTGAAATTCCCATGAATTTTCAACGCATCATTGCTAAAGCTAAAGAAAAAATTTCCTCCCTTTATAAAGCTAAACTTCTCCAACCGTCGAGTTTCAAAGATGTTAAACGCTTGGCTCATATTCTTGGGATTTTACTCCCGTCGACTGAATTTGATTATATTTGTAAAACTATTTATTGGACTAAACCTCTAAACCATAATATTAAGGTGAACACAGATGGTTTGGTTGCTAATGGTTTCTATGGATGTGGGGGGTATCTTAAGAGATTTTAAAAGTAAGATGATTGTCGCTTTTGCTATTCCTTTAAGACCTTGTTCTGTCCTTTTTGCTGAACTCTATGGCCTTCACTATGGGATATTATTATGCATTGAAAGGTTTTAAAAAAATATGGCTTGGCTGCTTTACTTCTCTTGAATTTCTTAAAATCTGGAGCTCATGGTAATGCTGAAGTTTATTATACTCTCAATCATACAAGAAGACTTCTTGCTTCCCTGGACTATCACATCTCTCATATTCATCGATAAGGGAATTCTTGTGCAAATTTTCTAGCTAATCTAGATGCAAAGTCCTATATGGTTAAAATATTTTTCAATGATAATATCCCCCTATTAAGGGGTTTTGTGAACAGATAGAGCGTCTGTGTTAGGAAAATATAACTTTTATGTCTGGAACTTGGTTATGGTGCTGATTAGTGGAGATTATCCATCTTTTTCCCATCTCTTTTTGCAATTTTATGGTGCTGGATTCACTATATTTTTTGTTTTTACTCAGTTTACTGAGGAACTTCTTCCTCGAAGTTTTAAAAAGATGGTTTTTATGGTTGGAGAGAAAATTTACTTCATGTTGGGTGGACCGTGGCTAGTTGTTTATCATCCTTTGCTGCTGATTGGAGTGCTACCTAAGACTCCTTTGGGCGACATAAGAAATTGTCAAAGTATAGAATTGTTTTTTCCGGGCGGGAAAAGTTTGTATGATGTCATCCTTTTCGTTATTAACTGGAATATGGATATCATTGGTTACTTGGTGAAGAAGTGGTGTTTGATTCCATCTAGTAGGAATTTTTGCCTTGGTCAAAGTCGTTGATTGCCTTTTGACATTTGTCTTTTCTTTACCTTCGCTTCCTTTTGGTGGTTGGTTTTCTCTTAGCATATATTTCCTGGATTGGTTGGTACATTTTATTATTGATAAAAGAGGAAAATGTTTGTTTCTTTGGTGTTGGTATTGTCTCCCTTTGGATGGGGATTGTGCGGCTGCCTAAAAGGATGTATTTCGGTTATAAGAATGCATGTCCAGGTAAAAGTATTTGGCTTTTCAATTTTATTCATGCGGATTATAGGTGATTGGGTGGGTTTGATTATTGAGAGAGGTAGGACTTTCATGGAATTTTGGTATTATATTTGTCTCCCTTGGGATTAGCTACGTTGTTGGTGTTGCAATTTGAATAGAGGGCTGATAGTAAAATGTCTAACTATATATTCATCGGAGATTTCTTATGCTTATCCTGGGTTTATTTCATGGCGGTTGTCGGTTGTCTATTATTACCTCCTTGCTTTCTCTCATGTTGGTTATGCTATGATCTATAAACATAAGTTGATGGCTCTGAGCTGTAAGGTGATTTGATTTCATCCAGTGGATAGCAACTACTTTTTATTTACTGATTATGTCATGGTGGTGAGCTTTATAATTTTCTTCAATGGACGGTCATCTAAGGTACTTACTAGCATTCAAGATATTTTCAGGTGTCTTCTTTTATTGCAGGTTCTTGCTAATTTTTCGTTGGATCAAAGCTCCTTTACTCCCATGAGGATGGTAGAATATGGGCATGCAAAGGTTTGCTTCTTTGTTTATTGGGGTTTGTATTTGCTTTTGTTGTGTGAGTTTTGTACTTAGATAGGGGTTTTACTCTTTAGGTTGATTGTAGCTCTTTGAGTGGTAGTCTCAGAGTTTAACCCATTTAAGGATCTTGTAATCTTTTTATTTGAGAAATAAAATTTCCCTATATGGGGTTCCCTAAAAATAAAAAATAAAAAAATAATAAAAAAAAGGAAACCTGGAATCATATCTAAAGTCCTCACCAAATGAGGGCGAAATCTTTAGGTAGTGTCTTATCTATTCTATTATCTACTTTAAAATTCAAATCATTTTCAATTGATATAAGAGATCAGTGGTGAATTTTTGAAGCCCACAGAATCCAAAACCAATAATTGATTTGGCATATATATATAATTTACAAGGAACCATGCAGTTGTACTAATCCTGCATGCGAGACAGCTTATAAAAATATATATTTTAAATATAAAAAAGATAAAAATATATATTTTAAATATAAAAAAGATAAAAATATATATTTTAAATATAAAAAAGATAAAAAATATATATTTATTAAAATTATTTTATTTTTATTGAACTTTTAATATAAATCCATTCAAATCTTGAAATATGCAATCCGAAAATTATGAAAAATTGTTAATAAATAAACCATCATGTCGGGCATTTATTTGGAAATAGAACATTATATTATAGCATTAAGTATCATAAGAAGGAAGATGGGGATGGGGGGAGAGGAAGAAAAAGAAGCAGCTGTGTCGAAGTGAGTGATTTGTCGGGCATTTGTTTCGTACTTTTTGCATTGATATGTGGCAATGTTCCACCAATGTTGTAATTAATCTCAACTAACGAAAGGAAAATGATGGCATTGAAGCATGAAGGGGTCTGAAGATCTATATATGTGCGTACTTGTATATGTAGTTCCCTAACTTATATGTGCGATATTTAAGATCCTCAATTGGAGGGAGGAAATGAAGAGTAGAGAAGTAAAGGGATGAGAAAATTACTAGGCGAATGAAGGGCTGTTTATGGAAATGAGAATAAGCTTGTAAGTGGGCTTACGCCCAAGATCTGTGTGTGTGCTGGACTCTGCAACAAAGCTAAGGCGTAAATTTTTACTCTACCACAACTGATTTTCTAACACGCAACAAGAAAATTTTAAATTTAGCTCAACGAAACATCTCTATGTCCTGCTCTATTAAAAATATAATAAACTTCAAAAATTAAAATTTTTAAAACTTAAATTTAAAAATTATTTAAAAGTTTTTTTTTATCATCTCCCCTAAAACAAATGGTTAAATTTGAAGTGAATAACAACCACATAATAAATAGTATGTTGGAGAAACAAAACAAATCAATAAATTGATTCTCCACCTCTTGTTCTACGAAGGACCTGGACCTCACATACAGCTCATAACCCAATTTAAGCATTTTGAGTTGCCTATATAAAACATATATTTCCAATAGTTTGCTTTCTCATAGTGGGTTCCTCCTTGCCATCTTTCAGAGATGATCCTTCAGGTTAAAGAGACGGGTTACACATCCCGTCCGCCTTGGCGAAGCTTTGCTTCGTCTTGGCCCTTGATTCGGTCTTCTTTATCATAGGACATCTCTTCTTCAACTGTGGCCACTCTAGAGGCTAGAATTGACATAAGGATTTTTTTTTTTTTGCTATTTTTTTTGGTTTTATATCTCTTTGGCAACAAAGATGAAGATGAAGCTATCCATGGCCACGGATCAGGAAGAGATGAATATAACTGCATGGGCTCCGATCACTTTAATGGGTGATGATATTGGATCCAATCAGTTGTCGAACATCGAAAGGGATCTTTCCCAGACGTCTTTCTTCCAGATGCTCAATATCCCAACTAAGATTAATAGTTATCCGAGAGATGGCTCAGCATCTCTATAATACGCATCAAAGTTAAACAATTCCTCAAGCTAGTTATCCGAGACAGCTTGCTCTTGAATAAAGCTATTGTAGCTTTGCCCCTCATCCCCGAAGCGGCTGTCTGGATCTTCTAGATCCTGCGAGGTTTGTTTTAACATGATGCGGCATTTCGGATTAAGGTGATTCATCCACCGGGCCTGGCAGCCCTTCACGAAGGGGGCAAGGCCTGTCAGCTCCTTCACTCTTGCCAACGCTTGCGTGCTCCATGTTCTTCACTCCAGCGTTTGCGTTTTTGCGCAGATTGGAAAATGCTATCTTGGTGGAAGACTGTCTCAGCACCATCGCCATGATCGCCACTTTTCCCACGCTGGAAAAAGCTGTCTCGCCGGAAGCAAGATGCGTACAGTGCGCCGTCGATGTCCACGGTTCTGTTCCGTGGATCGTCCAGCAAGCTGCGAGCAACGACAGGTTGCCGGAAAGCAGAACCTCTTGCGTTTAACCATGCTCGTTTGCTCCACATTTGAATTCGTCTTCGTTAAATTCTCATTTGGGGTTATGAAAACAAAATTCAACGCCTGATTTTGCAGACGCAGAAAATGTTCAAATCAATTAACTTTTAGAAAGGAAATGATATATGTGCTCCCCAAAACGTTGTATATGGAAGCGACCCATCATTCCTCCTCATCTCTGCTCCACAGAAAGCCGTCTCCTAAATGATATTCCACAACTGAAGTGACGTGTTTGGAGACGAGCAACTATAGAAAAATTGTTAAGGAAACAAATAGGAGGATCTTCTGCCACATATATCATTTCCTCTGCTATATTCATATACATTATTTATTCAGAAATATATGTTGTCTTGCACTTCTACCAGTTAAGAAATTTTTATTTTTATTTTGTAAACTACAAGATGTTCTTTAAAGATGTTTTTTGAACTCCTATATATTGCTAGCTTTCTTCTTCTTGATTTCACTCTCTCTTAGCTTTAGGTGTGTTCAAATGAGATATCAAATTAACATGATTTTTAAAGAAACTGGGATGAACTTCATAAGAGTTTTAAAAAATAATGCTAATGGTTATTCGTTTGTTTTTCAAATTCATTTCATTTGTATTTGAATTTATATTACCACCTTAATAATTTCATTATGTCAAACCAAAGCTTTGTTTAGTTTCAAGAGAAGTGGAAAGAATCTTGTATTTCTTAAGGATATAAAGACTTTTCTCACAACTCCATAAAAGACAACTTCATACACTTAGTAGAAATGCACTAAATCCTGAAGGGGAAATTATGTTTCACATAAGGCATACGATATTTAACATCTTTTAAAAGAATAAGTTAGAGCCTATATCTAAAAGGGGAATTTTTTAATATGAATAGCAAGATTGAGAGTTAAAAAAATATAAAATTTTCAGAAATTTTGTTCATGAAAAAAATATTTATAAGACATTAATGGTGATAAAATGTCGTATGATAATGTTGATGATATAAACCAATAAAAGCGATGAAATTTGAACTACTTTAGTAAATAGAAAGTAATCTAATTTCAGTTGAGTGCAACTAAAGAGATTACTTACTTTGATAATTTTAGAAACTATTTACATGTTTAATTGAAATCATAGATAGACTTGTGTAATTTGCATATAAGTTAATTATTTTTTGTCATTGTTATCTGATGTCTGCCCCTTGTCATCGCAATTAGAAAATAAATTCATGTAAAAAAGTCATTAATTGCATACATTTAATTGATTAAGAATCTAATTTTTACTGGCTATAAGAGAGAGAGAGAGAGAGAGAGAGAGAGAGAGAGAGAAAAGTAGTTTTACAGTCACCATTTTAATTAGCTACAAGCAAAAAATTTCTAAAATGTCATCTCCTGCTAGGTACGTATATCCTTTATATTTATTTATAAATGGATCTGAGTTTTGTTTATTCAAATAAGTTGATTGACAACTGATGGCGTGCTTTCCCTGTTGTAAGTTGACAATAGTTTATTGTGGTTCAATTTTTGTTAATTGAGACGTTAAATTGAATGTTAATCCCAAACATTCAAAGACTTAAGTTGGCTAAAGGTGGTTGGTAATGAGGACCCTAAAACCGAGAATTGGGACATTTGAAGAAAATAAGATAGAGAGAGAGAGAGAGAGAGAGAGAGAGAGAGAGAGAAGTCCTCCTGCGATAGAATGTTAATCTGATTTTATTTCTACAATAAATACGAAGCTATCCAAAAATTAAAATGACCTTCACTAGCATATGAATTTTGTATATTACTTGACTAAATTGTTTAGTTGAACTCGTAAACAATATAAATTATAAGAATATATGACTCAGCTAAGTTTATTGTTATGTTCAGAGGAAAAAAAAAATTATTAACTTCTTGCACGTAAAAAACTAAAACATTGAGAGCCTGCAGCATAATACATGTAGCTACGAAAGCAATTGATATTACAAAAATTTCATACTATTTTTTAAAAATATTAACATTTTTGAAACATGTAATATATTTTTTTCTAATTGGATAAGGGTCTGCCAACTGAAATAGAACAAATTGATTCAATTTTATTGAAGTAATATCAACCACTTTCCTAGCTATATATATATTACCATGTATGGAGTACTCTAAGTGCACCTCAATTGTATTGGATTATGCTTGCGGCGCTGCAGGCTATTAGCAGTTTAATCTCTGTATGTGCAACAAGCTAGCGAAGGATAATTTTTTTTCATGAACATAATAATGGAGCTAGCTGAGTCACATAATCATATAATATATATTATTGATGAGCTTATCGGAACAAGGAGTCTTGCAATATACAGAATTCATGTGTTTTTTATTTTTTTAGATAGCTTATGTTGACCCATATGTATTAATGCGTAAAATTCAAAGTCGCCCAAATCAAATTCAACGGACTTGAGGTGGCGGTCTCAGTGAAAAAAAATGCGATGTCAGAAAATGATCGAACGTCGATGCGGACTTCGCCGTCGCGTTGAGCATCGAAATTGATCGATATAAATATTACAAAATCGGCAATCGATTAAGTTCGAGCTATCAATGCTCGTCATGCTCTGAGTCGGGCGAGAGCGATGCGAGCACCTCCGTTCGTAGAAATTGATTACGTCGTTAGCTTAAACATCAAAATCATCAAATAAGACTTTTGACTCAATTCGCAGATGCGTGCGAATATCGAGGATTGGCGATAATGTGCGTTTTGGTGAAATGACTCAATTTGGCGTTGACACAAAATGCCGATCGAACAGGCTTCTCGTTAGAACATAAATTACCTTAAATTGATATATATATATATATATATATATATATATATATATATATATATATATATATATATATATATAACTATGTGAATTTAATGGCTCAAAATTCAAATTAAAACCGTTATATCAATTTAAAATTTATTCAAAAAATTCTTAAATTATCCCTCATGCTCAACCGTTCCCTGGCCCCCATTTTGTTTTTCAGTTTTTCTGATAAAAAAAAAAGAAAACGAGGAAAAAATGATAATCGTTCTCCCCTCTCGATTTCAACTGTTCTGCGCAAAATCGCACATCTCGTCGTCGCCTGCCGCGCATCCCGCATTCCGCCATCCAGTCCGCCTGCGCCATCCCATCCCAAGCGCTGGCCGAACCCGCGCCGCGCCTCCCGTGAACGCAGCCCTCCGCATGAACCCACTCTGGCCTGCAGCCTGCGCACCTGGCGCATCCGCGTTCCGCCGCCGCCGGCCAGCTCGGCCAACCCGCGAAACCGCACCGCCACCCGCGCTGCACCCGCCTCCAATCGCGCTCTGGCTCGCCCTGCTTCGGCCCGTGCGCTATGCTCCGGCCCGCAACCGTTCCGCCACCTTCCTACAGCCCATGAGACACTGTCCAATCTCGCAAGCCGAGTCGCCTCCGCATTCGCTGCACCCGCAGGCCGCAAAACCGTCCATCCCGCATCCCACTCCGGCCCGTTGCCCGCAGCAAGTGTTCCAGCCCATCCCATCTAATTTTCACCACAAACCGGGGAAGAACATCGTCAACGGATGGGTCTACGATTTTTTGCTTCTCGATTTAGCTTTTTTGACCGCACCGAGGAAGAACGTATGTAACAAATTCTTCTTTTGATTTCTGCGTCGTCCATTGCTTTAGCCCATTTTCCTTCCCGCAAACCGGGAAGAACATCATCAAAAAATTAATTCTTCTTTCGGTTTGGTCAGACTTTGCATTACATTTAAATTGCATACGTAATCCGTTACTTGTGAACATTGCAGAGAAAATGCATGACGTGTGTAATCTGTAATTATATATATATATATATATATATATATATATATATATATATATATATATATATATATATATATATATATATATATATATATATATATATATATATATATATATATGTTATGCTTGTGTTTCTTTGTAGATTTGAAGACTTTATTGTGCTCAACAGGGTGCGACGAGATGAATAAAAATGGATGTGGGGTCGCAGGGTGATATCTCAACTTATTCTCAAATGGTCTGATCAAGCTCAAACCACAGATCAAATGCAATCTCCTCATCAAGTCAGTAAAATCAGAAAGCACATGACCGAGGAAGCAATTTCATAGTTCATACAAAGCCGATGGCTAAACTAAAGGAATTTTATAGTTATTCAGTCTGTTAAAGCACACCTTGCTAGACTGATAACTCTATTTTGACCATATATAAGCTGAGAGGTTGGGTCATCTGTATGCACCCTTCAATGAATCTGTCAAAGCAGCAAGCACATGATTCATGGTGTAAATATACTTTCTGATAAGTCAATAGGGACAAATCAAGTCATTCTTTCATCAAGTCCGTCACGCTTAGGCTAGGACAAAAGAAATTTCAAATCTAACCAAGCATGGATAAACCAATTCCTTAGTGGAATCCTTCATCAAAATAAATAAACAAATTTCTCCATCAAATCCAACCAAGCACGGAGTTAGGGTGAGAGGAAACTCAAATCTGCAATGATATAAAAGATAGAGATCTTCAACAAAGTCATTGAAACACAAAGTAGATGGTGTAAGAACTCTTATTTATCTAACTAGTTGATTCTAATAAATTGGTCCATCCTATTATTTAGCAAGTCCCAAATAATACATCATACTAATGACAATCATATCAAAGCTCCGTAAGCTATTGTAATCGTGAAATGATCCAAGTTCAGCGTTCAAAATCAACTAGTTTTCAAAATGTGACTCCTCCATGCGAATCACATTTGTTGAGGTGCCATTTGTTGACCTCCACATATGTGTCATAAGTCAGTTAAGTGTAGTCAAATTCGGACTTGAGGTGGTATGCCCAAGGCTCAAAATGCACCTGGGCGTCACGAAAATAGTTGAGCCGACATTCGATTACCAAACGAGACTTGGTTGTATTTAGAACATCGAAATTGATTGAAATATAAATTTTGCAAAATCTAACGAGCAATCAATTAAGTGCTCGAGCTATCAATATGTCGAAGCGCATATAGGAGTCAGAAAGTTGTGATGATGTCCGAACGACCTCCGTTCATGAAATTGATCATGTCATTAGTTTTGAAATATCAAAAACTATCAAATGAGACTGTCTGCACTCAATTCAGACGAGTCTGTGCAAATGTCAAATGATTTGAAGTGGCAGCACACAAATCAAGGATGAATGGCAGAGGAAGACACCAAAATTAACTCAAATGACCTACGATCGACGAACAGACTTTGTCGTTGCATTTAGAATATCGAAACTGGTCAGAATATAAATATTGCATGACTTGATGATCAACCGAGCAAGTGCTCAAGTCGTCAATGCACATGCACGGATATCAAAGTCAGGAGGTGCCGACACATGCAAAATGACCTCTGTTCATGAAATTGATTGCACCGTTAGTTTCAAAATATCAAAATCTATCAAGTAAGACTATTTGTACTCAATTCGGATGAGTCTGCCCGAACATCGAGCGGTCGAAAGCGGAGATGCGCATTCTGAGCTGAAATTAACCCAATTTGACGCCGACTTGAACCAAACGGCCTCCAATTGTAAAATAGACTACGTTGTTCCATTGATATCGCTAAGATTGATATATATATATATATATATATATATATATATATATATATATATATATATATATATCAACTATGAGCATGTTGACATAAAATTCATAATTAAGATTAATTAAATATTTGGAAAAAAAAATTAGTTAAGCTTATTTATGCCTATAACTCTTAGTTCCTCCCTCTTTTATTGGTATTTCCCCTAACTGAAAAAATAAAACTACTCCCACTCCTTCTCTGGGCTCCAACTCCTCCAACCGCAAGGGACGAGGGGTTGCTTCCTTCTTCGTGGTTCTTTTCTTCTCCCGTGCATCTCTCTCACTTTCTCTATTCCCATGCTCCAACCTCCCTCTACACATGTAATTCCCTCTTCCTATCTCACGCTCTTCTCCCGTTCAGCCTACTCTGCTCCGCTTCTTGCTCAGTAGCCCAGCTGTGTTCAGTTGTTCCTTCCTTCCGTGCCTCGCTCACACATGCCCACATCGGTTGCTCTACAGGCCGTGAGCATCCTGGTGTCACCACTCTGCTGCTCTGCCAGCTACCCGCATCCCGTTGTCCAGCCCCAAAGCGCTCCTGCTCTTCCCCAGGCGTAGCGACATCCACTATTCGACCAGGCTTGCCCTTCCTGCTGTTCCGTGGTCGCATCCTGCTGTCCACCCGCCTGCCGCTTGCTTTGCCCGGGCCGTAGCCACATCCTGTCCACAGCCGTCGGCTCCTTCCGAGGCGCATCTTCTTCGCGTGCAGGAAGAACACCGTTCAGAGGTGGGTTCTTCTTTCAGTTTTCAGTGTCGCATTCCTTGCATTACCTCTTCAAATTCACCTTGCCACAGCCAGAGAAACAATACCGTCAAGGGGTGGGTTCTTCTTTTAGTTTTCAGCATACCCAATCGTTCCTTGTCGATCATTACAAGTCAAAATGAGTCAGAACATGTGAGATCTGTGAAAGTGGATATATATACATGCTTATGTTTCTTTGCGGGTTTGAAGGCCTCGTCGTGCTCAAGAGGGTGCGATGAGATGAAAAACCGGTTGCGGTGTCTTAAGACACATATGCTCAGTGGGCATCGAGTAAGCAACATCCGTTAGAAGTCTCTCCATAATCCAAAATTTTGTTTAATTTCTAGACTTACAATAAAAAAAGAGAATGAATATATATTGCATTGTATGTCTTCTTTCAGGTTTGAAGGCCTCATCATTCTTAAGAGGGCGTGACGAGATGAAAAATCGGTTGTGGTGTCGCAAGACACCACTCACTACGCTCATGAGGGTATACCGAGTAAGCCAAAACATCTCAATCTGACTACTGAGGGGATGATGAGGCTTGCGAAATTTAGACCAAACTTCAAGACTTAAATAAATTCAAATGGAATTACCTAAACTTAAGTCAAATAAATGAATATATGATAAATATGAAGATAAATATTAAATCAAAGAGAAATAGGGAATAACACTAAAGAAAATTTTGTAAAGAATGGAACACTCATTTAAAATGTAAGTAAAATTTTGAGAAATTTAATATTAAACTCACAAATTCTAATAGTGACTTTCTATGGCTTAAATTGAAGTAATGAGTGAGTTCTCTTTTCTTTGTAAATTTCTCAAAATTAAAACTTAATTGAAACATGGGAGACTAATCTAAACTCATAACAAACAATAAACTTAAAACTATAAAATTTGTTACGGAGTTAAGGATGAATCCAAATTGGGTTTAATAACTCTTATATGAATATGGAGGTGATCATTATGTTAGTAATAAGCGTAGTAAGGTTAAAGCAATAACACTTCGACATAACTTATCAAAAGTGATGTAAATTGAATAGAATCAGTTGGGAGAATTACAAAAAACTAAAAGTGCAAGTAATATTTTAAACTACAATCTAAATCAAAATGTCTTCTTTTGCCGAATCAGTAACTTTTTTGTACAAGCAGACAAAAGACGATACTAAATCTAAATTTATAAAATCATAGGACTTCCTTTAATCAAAATTGAGATTTCATTCTAATTATGAATTTTAAAATCAATGAAATCATTAATTAAGTGAAATTATCTAAACTATAAATTCTGCATGTGCTGACATAGAGATTTCAAGTGTATTTTAATGTCTAAAAGGCGAAAGCTAAATTGGGATAAAAAAGATGAAAAATAGAAAATCAATCTCATAATTCAAACATAAAATTACCTAAAATTACTATACATGCAGTGAATGCTTTATGTTTAAATTCACTGAGGATCATGTGAGTTGTTTCCGGTTTAGTCTTAGAATTGAGTCGGGTTAACCTAAAAGCATATAATAAGAGTTTCAAATTAGTGAAATGTCGAGCGACTTTGTCGGGACATAGATATAATCCTCTGTCTATAACTAAACAGAGTTAACAAGATCTAAAGCTCTGAAACATATTCAAATTAATCAATTATTCAAATCAAATTAACTCAAATTAAAAATCAATATAAAAACTATTTAACTGAAATTCCATCATTAAAAACTTAAATCAAACTCAATCTATCTACCTTTTCTTGTTTTGTGGGGTGACAAATTAAGAAAACTCTAGCTCAAGTAATGTCAAATAAGTATTCATGTTCACTCTTAATCAATCCGTAACGTGACGTCCTCATATGGGCGGGTAGGCTCCGTGATAAGCGATTACGGAGTCCTCTGATCGGATGGTTTGGCCAATCAGGCTCCATTATATTACGATCACGACCGTAGCCCATATGCTCCCAATGGTTATGCCTTTTGAGTTGTGAATCATAGGGTATACTTGATAGGGCAAACAACCCTCTATCGGGTAGGCGTAAGTCTCCTCAGATATAAACACTACCCAAGGTCTAGATTTCTTGGGCGATGTAACCCATGTGTTCATAAGGATCCTTTCGGTCGGGTTGAATTACTACCTCCCCTCTAAGTAGACTAGGGACCACGACAGCCCGAGATGACATAATCATGGGATCTAGATCTGGCACGTCATCATTCCCCCAACCATCCGGTTTAAGCTTAAATGATGAATTTCATAATCTAAATTCTAAAACTCCATATGTTGCTACTATACGCTACGCATTAAGCAATCTAACTTCTAGCCTTAATCGAAAGTTCTCACTCACTTACTGAGAGGGGTAATTAACTATTGGCACCGCCTATAAGAAACTTGGAACCAGATTTAAAATCATCACAAAATAAGGGTGAAATCTTTGGGTAGTGTCTTATCTACTATTCCATCCACCTTCTGAAAATTACGCCGACACTTTCAATCTTTCTCTTCAATTCAAATATTCGAGAGGTTGGTTGGCAATTTTGACCACAAGCATCAACCATCACGACCAGATCGAGCCACCACCGCGTCGCCACTATTATTGTCACCGGCCACGCGTCCGCGTCACCACCACTATCACCACCTGACAATCGACAAATCATCACCGACAGCCATCATTCACTATTCAGGCATCATTGCTTAATTTGTTGCTAACTACCATTCTGCATTATTGTCACTGATTAAGGATTTTTGTTGCCGGGGCTCTCACATCTGACTCGTAATCCATCTAAAACTTAAACTCTTCAAAATAAATATATAGTGCAATATTTTTTGCTAATTTAATTTTCTTCTTTTGATTTTTCACGTAAAAAATTATAGAGTTTCGTTTTCTTCAAATATATGTGTGTGTGTTGAATCTCAATAAAATAAAGCGTAAAGTTTTATTCTATTTGAATTTTTCTAACACACACACACACACACTCACACACACACACACACACACATATATATATATATATATATATATATATATATATATATATATATATATATATATATATATATATAGTATTTAGTGTTGTCTCAACGTAACGGATGACTTAGAGAGAGAGAGAGAGAGAGAGGAGATATGGCTCACCATCACTATAATATGCATCTAAGGTGTTGTTTGGTTACCTGCATTTAGAGTATAAAGTAAATTGAATGCAGTGTAAAAGGAATGCAGTATATTTGAATCACTTTAACTTATTTGGTTGAAAACTTTACAAATATATGAATTTTTTTTTCTTGTTTGATAAAATAAATATAATGTAAAGTATTTTTGGCATCCCATGATCAGTGGCGACGGCGACCAAGATGGCGTGTAGAGGATGTGGCGATGGTGACGATCGTGATGATCGTGGCCCGGCGGCGGTGTAGCGTGGGTGGCAATGATTGGCGGCGGTGGCGGCAGTGCGGCGGTGACAAATACTTTACACTAGCTAGTGTATTTAGAATTCGATTAAATCGGACAAATTTCAAATACACCCAAAATGACCTTTCTAATACATTTCAAATACACTACAAATACATTAAAATTTTACTTTGTACCCTACCAAATACTAAAAAAATTAAATTATTTGCCTTTGATTTACTTTACATTCTAAATTCTAAATGCAGTCAACCAAAGAGCCCTAAGTTAAACAATTCCTCAAGCTAGTTATCCGAGAGAGCATGCCCTTGAATAAAGTTATTTTTGCTTTGCTCCTCATCTTTGAAGAGACTATATGGATATTTTGGATCTTGCGAGGTTTGCTTTAACATGATGCGTCGATTCAGATTAAGGTGATTCATCCACCGGGCCTGGTAGCCCTTCACGGAGTGGGTAAGGCCTGTCAGCTCCTTCACTCGGTGCCAACGCTTGCGTGCTCCATGTTCTTCATTGAATTTGCTGAGGATGCGATCCTTCTCTTCAGTCCAACTTTGCGTTTTAACGCGAGTTGGAAAAGACTATCTCGGAGGAAGACTGTCTTGGCACTATCGCTATGATCGCCCATATCTCCACACTGGAAAAGACTGTCTCGGCGGAAGCAAGAGGCGTACAGCATGCCGTCGATGTCCACGGTTCTGTTCCGTGGAACGTCCAGCAGTTGCGAGCAACGGCAGGTTGTCGGAGAGGGAACCTCTTGCATTTAACCATGTTCATTTGCTCCACATTTGAATTCGTCTTCATTAAATTCTCATATGCATAATGAAAGAATTCAACATCTCATTTAGCAGATGCAAAAAAATGTTCAAATCAATTAACTTTATGACCACCTATTTGGTTGAACATTATATAAGGAACAGACTCATCATCCCTCCTCATCTTTGCTCCATAGAAATCAAGAAAATAAGATGTATATTTGTGGGCTTCGAAAATTCACCACCTATCTCTCTCGACAAATATTGAATTGAAGAGGGTGTGATTTTAGAGTGTTAGTGTAATTTTTAGAAGACAGATGAGATAGTAGATAAGACACTACCTAGAGATTTCATCCTCATTTGGTGAGGACTTTAGATCTGGTTTCAGGTTTCCTATAGGCACAAGCCCCTATAGTTAATTACCTTTCTCAATAAGTGAGAGAGAACTTTCGATTAAGGCTAGTCGTTAAAATGCTAAATGCGTAGCATAAAGTAGCATCATATGGAGTTTTAGAATTTAGGATTATGAAATTCATTATTTTAGCTTAAATCGGATGGTTGAGGGAAAGATGACCGCCTCTAGATCCATGGTTAGTCATCCCGGATCGGTCCTGTACTTAGTCGGAGTGGTCGGCCATGAAGGATCTCATCAATGATCATGGATTCGTCAAGAAATTCTTGTAGACTTGGGGTGGTGTTTATCTAAGGAGGCGATCTTAAGTCTACTTACGGCTGGTTTTGTTTGCATCAAGTATATCATGATTCACTCAAAGGACAGTCATTGAGGAGTATATACTGTGATAGTAATATATAGCATGGCCAAACTACCGATGATAGACTCGATAAATGCTTGTTTATCAAGTATCGTCGAGGACACCCGTCCTTGACAAAGATTGATTGAGACATGTAGCAACACTTTGGCGTTGGCTCCTTTATGAGCTAGAGTTTTTTTAATTTATCACCCCTAACAAACAATGGGGGAAGGTGGATAGATTGAATTTTGCTTTATACTTTGAATGATTGAGTTTCATTTAAACAGTTTTTTTAGATTAATACTCAATTTGAGTTAATTTGATTTGAAAAATTGAGTAATTTTGAATATATTTAAGAGCTTTAGATCTTATCAACTATATTCAGTTGCTAATAGAGAATTAAATCTAATATCACATGATAGAATTAGTTTCTCAGATGTTTTACTGATTTAAAATTTTTTATAATAGATTTTTTAGGTCCTTGGCACGTCTGGTAGGGTGCGCAAGACTTAACAACTTGAATTTAAGCACTAACATAATGTTGAGAGTCCGTGTATTTAAGACTTTATGTAGTGTTTATCTTATAAGATTGATTTGATTTTATTTAATTAACTTAACTGCGTGCCTTTTTTGCATTAAAATTTGTCTTGAAATCTCTATGCGCGCATCTGAGACATTTATAACTTATTTTTTATAATTAGTGATTTGTTGATTTTAAAATCATAATTTAGAACAAAGTTCCTTAATTTTTTGTATTGAATGAAAGCCATTCATTCGTAGCATTTAGTTTAATGTTCCTCTATGCAAAAAATTGCAGATCCGGTGGGATTATTTGAAAATTTGCACAAGTTTTGAATAAGAATATATTCATTTTAGATATGTGTAATGAATTTATTTTCATTCAAGCATTTGCATGTATTTTGGAATATTTGACCCAACGGAGTAACTGCTATAAGATATGAGCGAGGGCATATTTCATGCAATTGTATTCATACAAGTTTATATGTATGAAGTTCACCCAAAAAAAAAAGCTTCAAGCCTCTTTAATTTTATCATTTAAGGACTCCTCACTTTTTGATAACAAGAGTTGTTAGACCCAATTTAGATTCATTCTTAACCTCATATCAAATTCCCTATTTATTTGAATGCAAGTTCGCTATGAGTTTAGTATTAACTTTCTTAAGTTTCACTTACATTTGACATTTGTTTGAACATATTAAACAACGGGTCGAGTGTTCATTTAGCAATAAATTAAGTGACTAAATTCACTTTCAGTTAGTACATTTTCATAGGGTAATAATATTTATTGAGCACGCCACCCACTATTATTACTTTAAGTATCATGTGAACTCTACATTCCCTTTTTATTTTGTTTTAAGACTTTATACTTCACCATTAATTTAATATCTAATTAATTTTAAATTGAAGTATTGATGAAAAAGCGTACTCCCATTCGCTAAGAATTTCGAGTGTTTTGGTTGAGCACAATGAAGCGTAAGCGGTGGTGTCTTACACCACAACGTTTTCACACCAACTCAATGGGCATTAGCGGTCTTGAAACCGCATAAAGAGAAATACAATGCATATGTATTCATTTTTTAGGTCCATAATTTATTCAAAATTTTTGCATTTTTTGGGGCGACATCGGATATTACTTTCGGTATGCCAATGAGTATAATGGCGGTGTCTTTGTGACAGTGATTTTCATCACGTCAAGCCCTAATGAGCACGATGAGGCTTTCAAACCTACAAAAAAATATAAGCATATATATATATATATATATATATATATCTACATCACATATGATCCGTATTACTCATTTTTTAGGCGTTCATGATTAGCAAAGAGGCGATTGGATATATCTTTGGAAACCAAGAGGAACCGCCTAATAGCTGTTCCTCTCGGTTCGAAGAGAGAAAGGGGGCGAAATGGGAGGCGTTAGAAACCAAGAGAGGAACGCTATGACGGTGTTCCTCTCAGTTCAACTAATTGGAAAGACGGTGGAAAGAAGCGATCACGAAAGAGGAGAGCGCCTAATGTATTCTCGATTGCGAAACAAATTGGAAAAGCGGTGGAAAGGGTGATGCTGAACCGAAGAACCCTCATGACGGTGCTTCTCTAGTTCTGCAACAAGTAAAGTCGATTTGGAAAAAAGGGAGAAATTTCGGATTGAGAAATGCAGGGGAAAATGAAATTTTATATTAGCTTTGTGAGGGCAAGAGTGAAGATGTTTTCGATTTTTATTTTTGAGGGGGCAAGAAAGAAGATGAAGAAGAAAGAAGAAAGGGAAACAAAAATCTGTAAATTTCGGTTTGGAGAAAGAAATGGAAGAAGAAGAAGGAAAGGAAAGAAGGGAAAGAAGATGAAGGGGAAGAGGAAGGAGTTCACCTTCTTTTTTCAGTTTGGAGGAGAGAAAAGGGGAAGAACCTGTTTTCTGGAGGAAAGAGGAAGGAAAATGGAAGAACTCTCTCTTTCGTTGAGGGAAGTAGCAGTCCGGAAGAGAGAACAGTTGGAAAAGGCTTGCGCGGGATCAGTTGCCGCGCACGAAGGGGAGATGGACGAGGGTTTCCTTGCGTGCGATTCGATTGCGTGAGGATGAGAAACTGAGCGTGGCTCGGGTCGTACGACAGGGGAGGCCGAGCGAGTATGAGAGGAGCATGAATCGGGTAGGGAAGAGGTCGGTTAGGGTTATTAGATGTAAATAGTTTTTTTTTTTCTTTTTAAATCAATTTTTAAATGTGTAATCCATCTTAATAAGAATTTTACATCGACCTCAATATAGGGTTGATATACATATTAATTCAAGATTATTCATTTGTTCAAAACCGATGGCTCATCGTTTATGTCGAGGCCGTTTGGTTCGAGTCGGCTCAATTGTTAATTTATTTCAAAATATGTGTGGATCACTAATTTCGCGAACTTATCCGAGTATGACAATCTTACTTGATAGATTTCGATGTTTCGAAGCTAATGTTCCAATCAATTTCATGAACGAAGGTCATTTCGCGCTCGACTTTTAATACGCGTGTAGGTGTGTTGATGATCGGATCGGTTGATCGTCGGTTGTGCAATATTTATGACCGTTGACATCGAACATGATGACAAAGTCCGTTTTCGTCGGAGGTCATTTGGGTGATTTTGGTGACATCCATGTATTTTAGCCTCGATTTGCCGCCATCGACATTTGCACGTCCGTCGTCGGCGTGAACAATCTCATTTAATAGTTTTGATATTTTTAATTTCATGAGCGAGTGTTGAGGCGTCATCGTAACTTCTTCGATATCGATTCGACCGTGATAAGCTCGATCATTGATCGTGTGGTCGTTGATAGATATTTATATTCCGATCAATTTCGACATTTTGAACGCGACGGTGAAGTCCGTTTGTCGATCAGAAGTTGTTTCAACCATTTTTGATGACGTCCAGTGTATTTTGAGCACCGATTTGTGCACTGTCACTTCAGGTCGGAATTAGATTTGTAGACGACTGACATGACACGTATATGAAGATCACAATATTGGCAGCGAAATCCATCTCAGATAGGATACTCCACAAATGAAGTGACGTGTTTGGAGGCGAGCAACTATAGAAAATCTGTAAGGATACAAATATGATATTTTGCCACATTTACAACTCACTATAGTTTCAACCTTTGCTATATTCATGGATAAATTTTATGTAGCACAGAGATATCGAAGGGATGGCCTTTCATTTAAATAATTTTAACTTAAGATTCTTGAAGAATTGCCAGCCCTTTGCAAATAAGCCTGAGAAGTTTCAGTCATCGGTGGAGAAAATATAATTTAATTATATAACATAATATAGATGAAAAAGAAAAGAAAAACATTAATATAATAATTAATACAATTTATGAGAGAAGTATAACAGAGAATGAATATTATAGTTGAAAGGTTCACTTTGTGCTGGTACACTGATGATTCTAAGGAATAAAATAGTAATTAATTATTAAACACTTTCAGTAGGTGGCCAATGATCCTCTTTAAGGAAATATGTTTTTATTTTTTTTTTATTTTAATAGATGCATAAAATTATTTTTAAAAATACTCAAAATAATTTGTTTTTATATTTTGAGTATTTTTAAAATCAATAATAATCATTAAGCATGTTTTACTTTGAGAAAAAAATAAAATAAAATAAAAATAAAATAAAAAATAAAAGTGATCCCAAGCAGACTTCATTTTATACTTGTTTTTGTTTCTTCATTATTAAATATAGTAAATTTTTTTATTATCACTTATTAAAATTTGAGAATAATTAATAATAATTTTGCTAACACCATTATAGTTTTACTATTAGAAATTTAGTTATAATTCATTTTTACAGTGAAATTTATGTTAATTTTATTTCATTTCATTATTAAGTAATTTATTAATATAATTAATATTAATGTTAATCATTATTGTGTATATAAGTATGTGTAAATTATAAATATCGATCTATGCTTATTAAACATTTATAAAAATACAAATTTTATAATATAAATGTATAAATATAGACATAGTTTATACTAAAAAAAATACAGTAGTATAAGAACTTAGAAAATAAACTATATAACCTAAATTAATATAAAAGTATATATATATATATATATATATATATATATATATATATATATATATATATATATATATATATATATATATATATATAGCATGTGTGGGCTCCAAAAGTTGGCCTGACCTCTAAATGAATTAGAGTATTAAATTTTATGATGAAAAAAGTTTTAGAAGACATTATTTTTTGTATTAGATAAAAAAGACAATACCAAGAGATTTCAACCTCATTTGATGAGGACTTTAGATTTGATTCCAAGTTTTTTATAAATACAAATACCTAAAGTTAACTATCCTCCCTAATCGATGAGAGCACTTTCGATTAAGATTAGTTATTAGGTAGCAAATTGCTTAGCGTATAAAAACAACATATTAGAATTTGAATTTAATGAAATTCATCATTTTTTATATACTTAAAGCATATTGTTGGAAGAATGATGAAACGATCAATATCTTTTTTATTTGACATCTCAAGATGTTGGTCATGGTCTACTTAGTTAGAGGGTAATCAATCATCACATTCGAATGATCCTTGTCAACAGCTATTAGTTGCGTCATCCAAAGAGACTAGGATTGATATTTGTCTAAGATAATAATTTTAAGTCTACCATATCCAACAGAGGGTTTTGTGCTCTATTAAATATACCCTATGATTTACAACTCAAAGTGGTAGAAAATCATTAGAGAACACACAAGCGATAGACGTGATCGTAATATAATAGAGGCTACTGGTCAAACCACGTGGATAGAGAACACGGATCACATCCTTACTGATATAAAATAATTTGAGTGTGAATGTAGTAGTACACATAATATGATATTAACTCTTTTGTGAGCTAATATTTTTTTTTAAATTATCATTCTCGATAAATGAATGTTGAAGGCAAATGGATGAGGTTTTTTATTTAAAACTTTTTAATGATAAATTTTCATATTTAGGCATTTATCTGGTAATGATAAACTCATCCGATTGATATTATCAATCAACAAAGATATTATCATAATAAGACCCTCAACTTTAGTTAGCTTACATGCACTTCAATGCATTTGAATTATTGCATGTATTTTAGTATGCTTGAGTTGGACTGAAGATTGCTTTACTACATATAAGCTTGTATTTTGTAGTTCTTTATACATATTTGATGTTTTGAGCAGAGAATTGACTACTCTAAAATGCATGAATGAAGAGTTGCAGATCTAGTGATAATTTTTATTTTTTATAATTTAAAATATTATATCTTTGTTCATATTTAACTTGTTCATTGAATTTTCTAATTCTCAATTGTTATTTAGCTTGTGGTCATTGACAAGCTTTTCTATACTCCTCCTTCATCTGGGGTTTAATCCCCTCTAAATCGTTTTTATGCATTGTTGGGCCAACAATAGTGTGACGACAATGTGGATTTCTATTTTTTTTAAATTATTGATTTTGTTAAATATTTTTTTAAATAATATGGATTTTTAAAATTTCTTCATATAAACTCCCTATAGAGAATAAAGGCAATATCTACAATTGAAGTTACATAATGAATTAGTGTTAAGAGGTTAAAATTGTAGCAGTTAACATTTTATTTAAGAGCAATAAGACCTAAATATTTTCATTTAGTTAGAAAATAATTTAAGTAAAATATTTTAACGTAGAAACAATACTAAATAACTTTTCTCTAAACTGTGAAAAAATTGAACAAATTTACAAATCTGAATGGCCAAAATTGCAATCCAAACAATTTTTTTCTAAAAGAACAACTAGCAATTGAACTAGATAAAAGATGATAAAATTGAATATAATATATATATATATATATATATATATATATATATATATATATATATATTATTCAATTTTATCATCTTTTATCTAGTTCAATTGCTAGTTGTGTCTGTGTGTGTTTTCTCTTCTACTTGCAAAATTGAAATGTTTTATGTCCTTAAAAATTGAGCTAGAAGCCTTGGATATCCCAAATCTAGAAATGTGTTTTCTTATGCGTCTTATTTATTTCATAGGTTATTCTATGAAATTATTGGTGTTTCACTTTAAGGAAAGACACCTATCTTGTGCTCATGTGATACACTCTTTGCATTCACATGATAAATTTGAGTCTCCTTTACTTTCACATAACATGCTAATATGTGATCTTGATGAAATTTCTTCTCATGGATTGTATAAATTATTTTCTCATGATGCTAAGTGTCAAGACCAAATCCAAGGGTGTCCATCTTTTCTCCTTATTAAGATATATCATTCTAATACTAGTTTCAACTTCTCTAGATTACTCTATGGATGACATTTTGATTTTATTTGTTTTTAACCCTATTCTTTTGAGGATTATAGGGCACTAAGGAGCTATTTAAAGTCAAGGATTATATAAGACATGAATGCTTTTGGATTACTAAGTTGAATTAGACCAATTCATGGAAAAAAGATTATCTCTTTTGTTGGGAAAAGCTCAAACCTTTTAAGCATACATTTGACATTCAATCACACTTATATTATAGATGTTTCCATTATTGCTCTTTTGTACTTATACATTTTCCTCGTAATTGAGTCCAATCCTTTTTAGGCTTTGATGTTTTTCATGTTTTGAACTCTTAGGCCTTTGATCTTTTGTGAGATTGGATATTGGCTTTTGGAGCCTTGACGACTTTTTTCTTTGTATCCTTTTTGTTTTTTTAATACTATGCTAGTTCTATATATATATATTTTTAAATTTGCAACATTTCCTTACATATCCAGAAAGTGTAGATTGAAGTTGACGATACTCATCTCATCTATTTATTTCTAATTCGAAAACATTGAATGCTAAATCATTATAATATCCATGCTTATTGGCATGCATTTAAATTAACTGTAGAGCACATATGGAATTTAGTGTTAGTAAATTATCTTGTGAGTTTAAAGAGCTAACTAATTTGGATAATAGTTTATCCTACCTAAGACATGGCTAATTAATGCATTTTATTTACATGTTATCTATAGGTGTTTCATTTAAATACTTTTAGTTATATCTAGAAGACCGTGAAGCTTATTTATTTGGCATAAGAGCTCATGTTCCTATTTCAATCTATTATGTTTGGTCTCTCTTCAATTTTTTTTTAGTCCTAGGATCTGATGTTCTCTTACCTAAAGTGAGTGCTTTTTTAAGTATTGATTTTGTTTTTGCAAGAACCTACACGATCTCAACTTGGTCATGTGTATTTATGATAGGTGGTTGAATTTTAAAAATATTTATGCTATTCTAGCTTGTCATTCAATTTTCATAGCCATATCACTAAACTTTACATATTTAATAAAGATAATTAGATCCACAAAGGACAATATATTTTCCATTTCTATTGTTATGATGAATTGCACTAGGTTTTACCTTATACTGTGACTATTACATTTGATGATGTTGTTGGTGGCTTGACATAATCACCTTTGCAAGTTGCCTAATGTTGATATTATTTTGCTTGGGCTTATCATTGGAATCAAACTAGTTAAATTTTTAGCAAAGCTTTTTTCTTATTTAAAACTTATGTCCCAAAATAACAATTATGGTTATGATTTTAATCTACTTATTTGAATTTCTAACATAAGCATCAACAACTTCTTCTTGTTGGAGAACATCAATTTTGAATACACCTTCAAGAACAATCAATCACAACCTTTTAAACTTTTGGTCAAGTCTGAATATTTATCTTTGATAATTCCTCTCTAATCTATAGAAAGCATGCCAGAAGACATCTTTTTTTTTCTTGTATATTTAATAACATATGTTACATTGTCTTTGCTAGATATTTTGTCTTTTTATTTTATGGTTTGTTATATTGCATTTTTTGTTGATTGAGGATGTTTGCCATGTTTTATTTATCTCTTTCATAGTCTTTTTGACAAAATTATTTTTTAATTATCAAAGGGCTTTTTCTATAACAATTATGCTTTAGTAGTCATCTCTAATCCTTACTTTTTATTAATTAATGATATTGATCTTTTTTTTTGAAAAATATTAAAAACATTAAAAGTAATTCCATTAAACTCATTTAACAATTCCCTAGCATAAGCGTCATCAATGTCTATAGATTCATTTTTTTATATAAACCATTTGGTATAACTTTCTGAGTATTGGGCTTTTCCTCTATCAGATTAGGTTAAAATAAGTAACCAGTGGATTTGAGGGTAAAAAGGCCTCTAATTTGCGAGAAATTTTGTTTATGAATCCTATGTGAAATGAAAAGAGAGGCTTTGAAATTTTAATTAATAGTACAATTAGATAGTTTATGTTGTGTTCTTTCTTTAGAGAAATTTTTTTTACAAACTTAAAGACCATTATCGAGATAGAGACCATAAGGATAAAAAATATGTTCTTTACTTAAATTTTACTATTTGCCAAAAACAAATCCAAATGATAGCCATGAAGAATTAAGAAATATCAATTTAAACAAGGACTCCAATAACCAAGAAACTTAATATAGATTTAGAAAGTGAATCTAAACACAAAAATTGTCATGCAAAGATCACAGAGAAAAAACACAAATTTGTCAAATATATGTGCTCTTAAGTGATTTAAAAGTAATCTAAATGAGGATGATAATAAAATCATTTAAGCATTGAAATTTTAGAATATATTTTGATAATCACATTAAAAAGGTACAAATCAACATTGATTTTGTCATAAAAAATAGATAGTTTTGTCTTCAACTCAACAAAAGTTGAGGACAAGTTCAGGATTAAAGAGATTCTTAGGATTTTCAAAGAATTGAAGATAGGAAGATGAAGTGTGTAAATGTTATAATAAAAAATAAGAATAATTACATCAGGTAATAAATGGCAAGAATTGTTATTTGAAGGAAAAAAATGGAAACAGAAAGAAATAAAATAAAATAATGGAGTGGGTATTGGGTATTCAATGTAATGATACCATTTTCTTCGGAAAGAAATAATGTAGTGAGTTTTGGGTATTGTAATTTTTATTACGCCATTATTGAGTCTTATATTTCCTCAATGTTATAAATACGTCCTTTTAGGAGAGTTCGAGTGTAAAACTAAATATGTAGAAGCAAAAGTGACTTTCTGTCAATCTCAATTCTCCATCATTTTAAAAATGATCACGAAGAAGAGCCTTTTTTTTGTTTGTATTGGCGCTACGTTAAAATCACCAAAAGCAATACATGGTGGCATCCTTCAACAGCACCAACGATTGGAAAGATCAAAGCTAATTAGATTACCTCCATAAGGTAATCATTGGCCCAATTCTTATTCTTTGCCGGCAGCACCGTTTGATGCTTCGATGAGAAGACCACAACGATTCCTGCCAATTATTACACAACACGAGAAAATCACCTGGAAAAGGGAGAAAACTAGGATTTTTATAATTTGGAGGACGTGGAAATATGAACAACATGGTTTTAAAAGAAATCGACTTTAAACTATTGATAAGAAACCACTATTATTGTAAGAAAACAGCAGCCATATAGCTTTTGTTGATTTAATCTTTGGGCCATCTGAAGAAGATTCCAAAACTTGGCCGCATAGTTATGAGTTCTACATGAGAAGAAACCATTTTGTTCGATATTTCCATGTCCTCCAAGTTATCAGAACGCTTGCTTTCTCCTTTTTCATAGTGTTTTTCTCCTGTGGTGTAGAGATCGGCCAGCAACGCTGTGGTCTTCCATATTGGTTGTGCAGGATCTTAAAACTAGAAAGGTCACCCTTTAATTTGTTGTATTCTCTAGATAATCATGCGAAAATAAATATTCTTTCTAATGTTGCCAAATTAAAGGGCTATAAATGTTTATATTTTCTTAGATATATAAACATAGTCTATTGTAATAATATTTGTTAGCTAAATTTTGTTAGGCTGAAATACTAGGGAATAAGTTCTCTCAAGGCCATTGTTTTAGTATTCGCACAAAGAAAATTACACTATTTTTGCCATCCTACTAAGTTATAATTTAGAATTCTATCGATGATTGAATTGTAGTGAATAATGGAGACGATCGCATTTATAATAAATAATATTTTATCAAGCATTTAATTTCTTTATGTTTTGTTTGGATGTAATATAAGAAGTGCAGCAAGGAGAGGCAAAGATTATGCACGTGACCTTTCTCCTTGCTTTGACTGATTTGTGCTTCCTGTCTTGCTCGCTCTTTCTGTTATGCAACTTCTCAATTATGGATAAATTGCTGGCGGTAGACCGATTGAAATGCCTAGTAAAACACATCAGTGAATCGAACAGATTGCCAGCAGCCTTGAAATGCCTCAACTCCTCTATGGTTTTGACGTATTTCATCTTTTTGTTCTCTTTTGGAGATTGGTCCTTCCAATCGGCAGTGGCAGTGGCATTGACAATGGTAGCGTGATCTTCGTCAAAGCTCTAGAGGGTGAGTTGAATAATAAGCTGAGAATTGCGAGCTTTCTATAGACACTTCTCAAGAGCAGTAAAGAAATCCATCGTAAAGATACTATTCTCAAAGTAGTCCTCAACCAACTAGAAGATCTCATAATGCTTCCAGATGTCCTTTTTGCTATCCAGGATGATGCGAACTACATCTTGATGTTGGAAACATATGAAGTTAGAATAAATTTATCTTTCCCGGATCTCATGTCAAATCATCAGCGGGAATTTTGGTCTTCCACTTCTAAAAGGGTGTTCTTGAGAGAGAGAGAGAGAGAGAGAGAGAGAGAGCATTCTTTTTACTTAAGATGAGATGTGAGAAAAATAAAACTGTCATTTAGAATGAAATGATGCCTTTATACTTTGATCTTCATTTTATTTATTAAAAATAAAATAACATGTCCGGTCTATACACATGATAATTCCATACAAAATTAATAAAATGTCTCAAAAGCCTAAAATTGATTAATCTTTATTTGATAATAAAATTAATAAGCTTAAAAAATAAGATAGCACATAATGTATAATTAAATTCATACATTGAGCATTCAAAATTTTTTAATCTCCCACTTGTTACATATATATTGAACAATTATACATTATTAAATACTTTAAGAGCTCAATATTTCTTTAAAGAGAATATCTTTAAACCAATTCATTAATAATATTAACATAGAATTATAATGATCTTTATTATAATTTTTTATAATAAAGAGGATCACTAAATCAATATGATTAATGATATAGATCAAGTATGGATGCATAACATGAAATTTCATGTAATGTGATCATATATCATTACTATTTTCAACTGGTCTATATTACAACTCAAAGAGTTATAAATATAGTTTTATTTATTTATGTTAAAGCAATTGAAACTACATAACTTTATTTGAGTTTTCAACTATAAGATAGTAATAATACTTTATTACATCGAGGAAAAATATATTTGCAATCATTGAACATCAAGCAAACTCCACTATACTAGCATATCATCAAATCTCTATGCAGCACATTATGAAATATTTTAGGTAAAATGAGTAGATCTGATCAAAATTTATACTAATATGTTCATAGATACTTGAGCTCAACTCTTTCTTTACAAGAAATTTTATGTCAATATGCTTTGATTTTGACGAACTCTTTATTCTTTGAATAATACAACTGCTCTATTATCACAATTTATTTTAATGGTCTCTCTATTCCATCAAAATATTTAGCCGATGATAAAATTCTATCATTTTCCTTGATTTGATGCCCATAACAAACTATAAATTTTGCTCTAATAGTGGAAAAAAAGCTATAAGTGATTGTTTAGCACTTTTTTAAGATATAGCTCTCATAATAATAAAATATAACCTAAAGTAGGTCTTCTACTATCGAGACAACCAACAAAATCAGAATCAGAGTACCCCATGATCTCCAAATGATCTGATCTTCGAAATGTGAGCATAAAGTTTTTTGTTCTCTATTATCACAATTTATTTTTAATGGTCTCTCTATTCCATCAAAAATATTTAGCCCAGTAATAAAATTCTACAGTCATTTTCCTTGATTTGATGCCCATAACAAACTATAAATTTTGCTCTAATAGTGGAAAAAGCTATAAGTGATTGTTTAGCACTTTTTTAAGATATACACTAATAATAAAATATTAAAGTAGGTCTTCTACTATCGAGACAACCAACAAAATCAGATAATGATCAAATGATGATCTTCAAAATGTGAGCATAAAGTTTTTTGTTCTCTTGAATATCGTAACCCATTTTCTTGCTTTTATGATCCATTCTTTACTTAAATATCACCAAGTATTCCAATAATATCAAAACTTTAAAACATATTTATCAAAAATATCTTTCTTTTCAGTTGCATCTCACATGCACAATCTTTCATGCTAAATCTACTAAGCACTTTATCAATATATGCCTTTTGTGACAAACCAAGTATACCACAGAACGATTTCGATCAATTTGTATACCCAACACTTAAGATGCATTCCCAAGATCTTTTATTTCAAATTTATTTGAAATTTTTTTTTGGTTTCATGCAAAAGACCTATATTGTACTTGTCAGTAGAATATCATCAACATATAGCACTAGGATGATGAATTTACTCTCACCGATTTTGATAAATGCATTGATTAATAATATTTTCTTTAAAACCAAAAGAACTAATCACTTGATCAAATTTCTTATACCATTGACGGGAAGCTTGCTTTAAATCATAGATGGATTTTTTAAATTTGCATACCAGGTGTTTTGAATTAGAAGATTGAAAATTTTTTAGTTGAACCATATATATAGTTTCTTCAATGTCACCATTGAGAAATGCACTCTTTATATCTATCTGATGTAACTCTAAGTCATAATGAGCTACTAGTATCATAATGATTCTAAAAGAGTCTTCCGAAGAAATTGGAGAGAAAGTCTCTTTATAATCAATGCCTTCTTTTTGAGTGAAACCTTTAGCGACTAGACATGCTTTATATCTTTCGAAATTGTCTTTTGAATCTCGTTTGGTTTTAAAAATCCATTTATAACCAATGAGTTTTACTGATTTAGGCAATTCGACAAGATCCCAAGCATCATTGTCTTTCATTAATTTCATCTTATCCTCAATGGATTCTATCTATTTATAGGAGTTGACACTTTGTTTGACTTGACTAAAAGAGATTGTATCACTTTTCAATCCAAAGTCAAATTCATGTTCTTGGAGATACAATATAATCATCTAAAATTGTTGATCTCCTCTCCTAATTTTCTTAATGTCACTTCAATTTGAGGTTGTTTAGATTTCCTCATATGAGTGAGAGTTAACTCAAGAATATTTTAATATGTATTTACAACTTGAATAAGATTAGGTAAAATTATCGATCATTTTCTATGTAACTATAGGAAGAGTAATAAATTGCTCTTCAAATATAAAATTCTTAGGTTTATTATGCTCATCATATTCATCTTTCTCAATAAATTTAACATTAACCATCTCAAAAAAAAAAATTTGTAGAGTCATAAAACTTAAAACCCTTTGACATTTCGTATTTAATAAAATAGCGACGAGTCCAATTTTCTTTCATTAGGCTTAAATGGCCTAGCTTAGGACATCCCAAGACATGAAGATGCCTAATATTAGGCTTCTTCCCAATCCATAATTCATATCAGAGTTTAGCTACTACTTTGCATGGAACTCTATTAAGGATGTAAACTGCAGTCTTTAAGGCTTCTCCCCAAAGTGATTCTGATAAGGAATAATAATTTATCATACTTCTAATCATATCCATAAGGGTCCAATTTCATCTCTCAACTATATCATTTTGACTTCGAGTCCCTCGCATGTTGTATTGAGGAACAATGCCATATTCTGCTAAATATTTGGCAAAAGGGCATGGATGTTGTTCACCTGATCCATCATATCTATCATAGTACAACTTTTACTTTCTTTCCAAATTGATAACCTTAAAAATTTTGAATACGTCCAGTGACTGTGACTTCCCATAAATCAAGTATAAATACCTATAACAAAATAATCGCATGAAAGTAATGAAATATTATTGGCCATTCCAAGTAGCTGTAGGGAATGTACCTCAAATATCAGTATGAATTAATTCCAAGATGTTTAAACTCCTATTAACACCAACTTTCTTGATATTTATTTATTTTCTCTTGATATTCTATATCTGAGTTTATCATCTAAAAATCAAGAGAATCAAGAATTTCTTCTAACACAAGTTTTTCAATTATATGTTGAGAAATATGTCCTAAACGCTTGTGTCATAATATATATGAATTCTCATTCATTAATTTTTGCTTTGTACCAAAACTACTTGCATGTAAATTTTAATTAATTTCTGAAGCAGAAATGTATAATTTATATAGATTATCAATTAAAGAACCATTACTAATAATATTTGAATACTGAAAGGGACTAAAATTTTCATTTCCAAATGAACAAGAATAACTAGATTTGTCCAAACAAGAAATAGAAATTAAGCGATGGTACATAAAAGTCTCATATAAATTCAAAATACAATCATATTCTATGTAATCTATATAAGCATATTGCATCAACAGGAGCTTTATTATCATTTTCTACATAGATAAATCTTTCAGCATTAGTTGACATTTGTCTCCTTAGACAATCCTATATAGTCACACTTATGTGAGTAGTTGCACCTGTATCTATCCACAAAGTGTGATTTGGTACTAAGGATAAATTAACTTCAGAACAAACAAAGTTGAGAAGTTTAACCTTTTTCACGAGCCAATTTTTATGCTCGGGACAATCCTTCTTCACATGGTCAACCTTCTTACAAAAGAAACAAGTAATAATATTATCTTATTTCTATTGCACCTTATGTTGTGAAGTTCATTTGTCTGCAGTTCTTTTGCCTTTATAACTCATTTTTCTTTTAGTAACAATGCCACGAGAAGAAGTAGCTAAGTGAGCACTTTCTATTTTGTCATATTTCAATCTCTCTTCCTCTTGCACACATTGAGCAATGAGCTCATTAAGAGTTCATTTTTTCTTTTGAGTATTATAACTTATCTTAAAAGAATTAAATTATACACGAAGAGAGATCAAAACTAAGTGTACAAGAATGTCATCAGACATCTCTAATTTTAGTGCTTTTAGTTAGTAACAAAATTAGATATTTTCATAATGTACTCTCTTATGTTTCCATTGCCTTTATACAGTATTGAAATGAGTTTACTAAGAATAGTACTAGCTTCTACCTTTTCAGAACTAATGAAACGGTCAACAATTTGACTTAGAAACTTTTTAGTAAATTCTTCTTCAGGCATTGCACCTCTTATAATTTTTTTAAATGTAATGCTTTATGATCATAAGACTCATGAAGTTAGAACGCTCCCACTTTTCAAAGTTAGCCTTTTGTTTAATAGTATTTTTTGCAGTAAGGGCGGGAGGACGTTTAGTTTGGATCACATAATCAAGATTCATACACAGAAGAATAATGACGATATGCTCTTTCTATTTCTTAAAGTTAATATCATTAAGCACTGAAATATTATTCAAATTGACAGATATAGAATAAACATTAACTAAAAAGAATAAAAATAATATTCACAATTAATATCATACATGCATATATAATGCAAACAAAATATCAACAAAATATATGCTTGAAATAAAATGTTTAATAAAATGGACACATATAAGATACCTAACACAACATTGCAAGTTAGTCTTTGACATAAATACATTTGTAAATGATACTCTAAAATTACGTCAACAAATATAATCAACATAAATCCAAAAAAAATAATCTTCCTTTGAGCCGATTATTTTTTGCATAGATTTAAATATAATGCTTATGTAATATTCATATATTTCAAAATTAAATAAAGTGACATAATAGAGGTCACTTTGGTGATATAATATTTCAATTTAAATTACTTTGAAATAATAACTATGAGTTGAAAAATAATTCAACTCAAATATCTAATTATAAAAAATAGATGTCTCATTATATTTATAACAGAAAATAATCATTTATTTCTACTGAAATATAAAACATCATAATCAAAAATCTAATATGTGTAGTTAATATTATAAATAACACTTAAAAATGAGCTTTATTTAATACATGTAATAAGGCCCATGAAGTTTGTTGCATGCTAGAAAACTAGTTGTGGTAGAGTGAAAGTTTACGCCTTAGTCTTGTTGTGAAATCCAGCACAAACACAAGTATTTAAAAAGTGAACAAGAAAACTCTAGAATTTTTACGTGAAAAACCTCCAAAAGAGGGAAAAACTATAGGGCCTAGCCTAATAAAAATATTTCACTATGTATTTATTTTGGAGTACAAGTTTTCTTAATACGGGATTATAGAATTGTATATCAGAAGAGCTGATAATGTGAATCCCAAAATAAGGAAACAACAGCTATATAGTAATGGTGAACTGGGATCAAATGGCAAGGCATAAATGTAACGTGGTTGACAACCAACGGGGTGGTCACCGCCGAGTGGCACGCATGCATGGAGGATCTTCAAGCGCTTATATCTCTTTTTTGGGCTCCCCTCATGAAGAATGAGTGACTATTTATAGATTGGAGGATATCTATAAATACATGCAAAACCACTCTATCTACGACTCAAAAATGATTCATTTGATCATTTGATATATTTTAAGTATTTGAATGCTCAAATGAAGTCAGAATTATGAGTTCTTAGACTTGTTAGATCCAGCTCATCGAGACGTTCAATTTGACTATAAACACTCCATGTTTGATAGCTATTTAGGGATTTAATTGATATCCTAAATTTTCCAATGATATTTTAAGTGCTTGATCTCATTCAACTTGGATCTTGCTTTTAACATCAAGAGGGATAGTATTTTAAGTGTCATATTAGTTGCCCTCCTATTTTTTAATGACATTATCTCAATCATCCAAAAATATATACGCCAAATACTTAAAAATAGCAAATTCTTCAATGAAATTCAGTCCATTAATCATACATTTCAAAGAAGATCTTCATGGAGCAAAGATTATGATCAAAGATAGGGTCTGGATGTATGTAAAGTACACGCAGACGCAAGATTTCAAGGTTATAGACCCATCCGGACATTTACGGGCGTTGTAGTACTCAGGCGCTCTGGTATAAGATAGCGCCATGGTTTCGAGCCATATGATACGGGCCAGCCTTGAATAATTCAGAATCCAAACACGCTGGCACGGACGCTGGATGCTCTCACGTATTCGGAACGATGTCAAGAATGGGCCAGTTCGCCACGCTGCGGGTGGTAATCAGCTTGGTCTTTAACGGATCACCCTGAATGGTGGAACGGCCACAGAAGCAGACCAGACGCCGAACCCATGAGGTTTTGTTTTGCTTTGACTATTTGGGCTTTTAGTGGGTTTTTGCTATTTTTCTTTCAATTTTTTTATCTTTTTGTCCCTATAGGGGGTCTACAAAAACCCCCCTAGGGCCAAGGAAGAAGGCACACTCCTCATATGCTTGAGTGTTCCTCTTCTTCTTAAGAGGAGGTCGTTTGGAGGCGATCAGGCGAGTAGTCATCTGATGCTCCGCTTTTCCTCGAAAGAGGTGTCAACCGCCTTATCTGACCGACCGGGTTGGAGATCAAGGCCTGTAGTTCATCGGCAGGCTCAATTTTCCCTCAAAGAGGCGCCAACGCCTTGTCAACCGGACCGGGTTCAAGGTGATGAAGGCTAGATACGATATCATTTTCTCTCTCGAAAGTGGCATTAACTTCCTTGTCGACGATTTAGATGAAGGCAGTTCATATGGCGAGGCTCCAATTTTCCCTCGAAGAGCGAACCGCTCTTGTGGACAGTGTTTAGAGGCGATGATCGGCGACGATAACCAACGATGGTGATGACGGGCGGTGGCGGCCGGCATCGATAGTCACCGGGGATGACCGGCGACGATGGTGGTGACTAACGAAGATTGCCGGCGATGGTCCGTAGTTCCTACTTCTTCTTGTAGGAAATTGGATTTCTTGAAACTTTAATGGATGGTTCAATAGTTGATAACTGCCAAGATGGCGAACAAGGAACCGTTATTCGAAACCGAAAGTCGATAGATAATTTTAAAGTATCATTCTTCATGATGTTACTTGATGCCGTTAAATTGCATGTGAGGGGTAGAATCTAATCCGCTGAGGATTTTTGACCCATCTGAGGTTGTTTGTCAAAGTGTTACTTTACATTAACTTACGTAGGTCAATCAATTGAGAATTTTGACCCATCCAGGTTGTTTCGAGTTTTACGATGACGTTAACGTATGGAAGAGGTAGAATTGAATCCACTAAGGATTTTGACCTATCCGGGTTGTTTGTCGAGTTAGATGACAATGGAAGAGGTCAATTGAATCGCCGAGGATTTTGACTATTGTTGTTTGTCGAGTGTTAAAAGCTCGTATGGAAGAGTTCGAATTGAATCAGAATTTTGACCTATCGAGGTTATTTGTCGAGTGTTACCGATGACGCAACCTATGGAAGAGGTCGCCGGCCGAGATTTTGACCTATCAAGTTGTTTGTCGAGCATGGCGACATAGAAAGAGGTGGGAAGTCCACCAAGGACCTTTTGACCTATCCGAGGTATTAGCCAAAGTGTTAATTGACTTTTTATCTGTATGGAGTAGGTGCGAAATTTTGACCTATCCGAGGTTATTTGTCAGAGTCTTTGCTCGATGACATTAATATGTGTGGAGTAGGTGCGGAGTTTTGATCTATCTGAGGTTATTTCTCAGAGTCTTTACTCGATGATGTTAACCTGTTTGGAAGAGATCGAATTTAATCCGCTAAGGATTTTTGACCTATCTGAGGTTGTTTGTCAGAGTGTTACTCGATGACGTTAACCTGTATAGAAGAGTTTGAATCAAAACATCCGTTTTTGGTTGTAGCCAAAGTTGTTCCTTAACCTTGGTCTTGTTTTTCGATGAGTATGATTGGAAAATCATAATTTGCAAAGCTATATCTCTTCTTAATGTTAAAATATCCTCTAACTTTGACTTGTTTCTTAGGATGGTAATCGATTAGATGCTTAATATTTTAACATGTGCGATCTTCTGAGATTAAGAGTTGCCCCCCAGTTTTTGACAAAATCTAAAGGAACGAAGTTTGATGAATCTTCATTCTTCGCTTGCGCTCCTTAAAAACTTGAAATACTCCACCTCAATGGTGGTTTTGATCTTGTTGGGAAACTTGGTTTTCATACAAGATGAAATGATGGGAATCGCTTTCCGCATGACGATAAAGTCATGCTAAAACCGAGAGAAAAAGTTTACTTAGCCTTATGTGAAATCTAAGCACACATAGGTATTTAAAGAGTGAACAAGAAAACTCTAGAATTTTACGTGAAAAATCTAAAAGAGGAAAAATCACGGGCTTGGCCCGAAAATCTTCCACTATGTATTTATTTTGAGTACAAGTTTTCCATAATGGGATTACAGAATTGTATATGAGAAGGGCTGACAATGTGAATCCCAAAATCAGGCAACAACAACCATATAGTAATGGTGAATAGCAGGGATCAACGACGATAAAGGATCACGGTGGGCTGACATAATGTGGTTGACAACGGGTGACCGCTGAGTGAGGCATTAGGATCTTCTTTAGAGCTCTCCTCTCTGTCTCTCATCATATGAAGAATGAATTATTTATAGGTGGAGAGTCTATAAATACATACAAAATCCGAACCACTCTCTCTCTACGGCTCAAAATGATTTTTTGATCATTTGATGTATTTTAAGCATTTGAATACTCAAAAGTCAATTATAAGATCTTATAGATCCGCTGAGAGATTTGATTATAAACACTTCATATTTGAGAGCTATTTAGGATTTAACCGATATCCCAAAGTTTAATGATATTTAAAGTGCTTGATCTCGACCAGTTCAACGGATCACTTGCTTTTAACATCAAGATTTGTGCTTCGACTAGTAGTATTTTAAGTATCATATCAAAGTTAAAGCAAAATGAAAATTAAATCCACATATATATGATACTACTGTAAAACATTTCATAAAATATATTAAAAAACTATTTGCATTATAATATGCTAGTCATGCAATTAGTTTCGAACGAAGTGTTTATATGAATGTTAAATGTTTCTATTAAAATAATTATATGAAACGTTTCATATATAAATTACAATATAAAAATGTTTAAAATAAATAAATGTAATAAGTAAACTGCAAATTGTAAGATAATCAAGCAGTAAGGCGAAACGGCTATATGAAACCGACTAAATCCACTGAATTTAATGGAGTAATTATAACATTTATACTAACTTATATATATATATATATATATATATATATATATATATATATATATATATATATCACTGTAGCAGAAAAAATGTTTCATATCACAACAGCATTTAATAATAATAAAACTATATGACCGTAATATAAATATATATAATGTAGAACATTTAAAAGGATGATTTCCTAAGGATAAACTTAATTCATCTTCGAGAGAAATCACATAATAATATAATCAACTCAGAATTCTTCATCTTCTCAAACAATAATAATAATTCACAGTACTTACCTTTGATATGGCTTTTCATATTCTATGAATCCATTGAAAATTTCTTCTTATTGTTATTTTAAAAAAAATAATCAAAGATAAAATACATTTGAATCAAAATTATATGACTAAATATAAAGTTTATTTTTCAAATTAAGATCATAATGGAGAGAATAAATATATTGATCACATAAAAATTGAAATTGTGATCAAAATATAAAACAAGTTTTTAGCTATATTATTTTACTCAAAATCAACAATAGAAAAATCATCTAAAGGATATCGATATTTTATGCACATGGCAAAATTATTTGCTCAAAAAAAAAATTTAAATCATGTACTATGATCTAAAATTTTCAAATAATCAATACAAAAGATTAAGAAAAAAAAATATTTCTCAATGATTCAACATGATAATTGCTCTGATACCACTTGTTGGAAACATATGAATATAAAATAAATTTATCTTTGATCTCAGTTAGCTAAGATTTAAAATTGAATCAAAGAACTATTAATTTTGGCTTTCCACTAAAATAGTATTCGAAAGAGAGAGAGAGAGAGTCTTCTTTTCACTCAAGATGACAAAGGAAAGAACCTACCTTAGAATGGGGATCACCTTTATTTATATTGATATTTTATTTTATTACATAAAAATAAAATAAAATGTCCAGTCTCTACATATAATAATTTCATATAAAATTAATAAGATATTTTAAAAGCTTACAATCAACTAATCTTTATTTGCTCATAAAATTAATAGGCTTAAAAAATAAGATAGCGTATAATATATGATTAAATTTATATGTGAGCCCACATACAAAAATTCCCAACACTAATTCATCTCGAAAAGAAATCCAACAACTTATAAGGGAGTCGAAGAAGAAAGACTAGAGCTGAACATTGATGGCAGAATTCAAGATAACGCCGTTGCTAGAGAAGTATACTAGGTTTTATGTATAAATAAATGGGAGATTTACATACATACCACACAATTCTTATGTATTTACATATTTAACATCTAAAGTTAGATATTTACTTATCTAACACTTTTTTATACTTAAAAAGATGCATTTTATTTTTAAAAAATAAATGATGATGATATTTTTTATGTGATATTGATGATTAGAGTGTTATATATATATATATATATATATATATATATATATATATATATATATATATATATATTAAAGTTTAGGTGTTAGATATGTAAATACAAGAATTGTGTGGCATGTATGTAAACCCTCTATAAATGTATCAATCAACTCTAAGATTATTAATATATACATTGCACTAGAAATTATGTATTATATTGTTATTAGATTAATAGTGGCACTTATATTCATTCAATCATTTGTATGTTATAAATAAGAAATTTTAGGAGAGTTAGGGCATAATAGAAAACATATAGAAGCAAATGAGCCTTGGGCACAATCTCAACTAGTAAGACGACATAATGCATGACGGAATGTGTATGAATGACTTATATTAAGTTCTTTGTATGTAGAATTGAATTATATGATTTATTATTTTAGTTTGGTAAAATTTATCAAATTTTACAATTTGATTTTATTGTCTCCTTAATTTTATAGGTAGCTATTGTGGCCAAATAAATTAAGACTGAATATATAAGATAAGCCGCACATTTCTTCTAATTTAAGATTTAGTCATTTATATGCCTCAAGTTAAGAGAGAATATTACGTATGATACGCAGATCAGAAGCATCCCATCAAATCAGATGCATAAATTGTCAAAACATATTTTGTTTATATTTTATCTGGTGTCTGCACCTATTTCATGTCCGAATGCATTCAGATGCATGTAATATTTTTTTAAGTTAAGAGTCATTTGTCAATATATATATATATATATATATATATATATATATATATATATATATATATATATATATATATATATATATATATATATATATATATAATTAAATATTTTGTTGTCCAACGCAAAGCAGAAGAAAAAAGTAAGACTTTCGAACTATTGAAAAGATGACGTATATATATTATGTCATTTATCATTTCATATTTTCTTTCTTTTCTCCGTTTTGATATTTATAGAAGTTATCCATAAGAACATTGCATTTAGGCATTTGACACTTATTAATAATTAAATAAGAAGCATAGCCATGCATGCATTCAATCAAAATATCAGTTTTTGGATTAGTTTTATTGTTTTATTACTCTCAACATCAAATCATTCTCTATATACCAATCGCCACCTCCTTTTACATCACATGTTCTTCAATATTATATTTTAAGTTAGAAATAAAAAAAATTAGCTCAACATAGTAATTTACAAGGAATCTGTTGACCTTTGGCTCTTCCCCAAATCGTACGATAACCGTTCCCTCTCGTTCGGTTCGTTCTCAGCCGAAAGCCCAACGCGAGCAACCGTTCCCTTCAAGCTCCCACGCTTTCGATTCGTCCTCAAAAGGCTGAACCGCTCAAACCGAAGCCTCCTCTCGTTTGAAACTCCATCCTCACACATTCTCCCTTCCCGATTCCTTTCCAAAACCGAGCTCTCTCGTCCTCTCTCCTCTCGCACGATATGAGCCGCACGCTGCGCAAGTATTCCTCCTCCGTCCCTACCGCGAACGGACGAATCCATCCTTCCGCACGATTCCTGTATCCGGGCACTGTAGTTCTTGCTCGACCCTAGCCGCGCGAATTGTGAGCCTCACCCGATCTCCCTCCATAGGCAGCACTCCCTCTATCAACACCAAACTCTATGGCCATTGCAGTGTGGAGTGGTGTAGCGGATGTAAGTTCTTGTTATTTAAGTTTTCTATCGAAATGTAGAAGCTTTGGTGGCAGATAATGTTAGAGAGAGAGAGTCATCTAAGATGATTTGGTCACATAAAATGGTGGCCATTTTTTTAGGAGAGATGTATTAGATTATTCCCATGTTGAGAAATACAAAGTAGGCCTAAAAGACTTTATGAAGTAAAAAATAACTTTATTTTTTCAGAATTAAATGAAAATATGACATTTAATAAGACATAATAGAGAATAAAGATTCATGCAGCTGACTCCTCAGTGAGATAAAAGATTTGTTATTATTGTTATTGTTGTCTATCGAAATAGTTAATTGAATTTCAAATGAACCCATTATGAGTTTAGTGCTATGGTCATTGCAGTGTGGACTGGGGGATGCCTTCCGATGCAGTGGATGCCCTTACAAGGTCTCCTCCATTCAAATTGGGAGAAAAGGTACCTATTTCAACAAAGTTGAACGATACCATTTTTAATAAAAGAAAATCCGGGCTGAGATATCTGTACATCAACTTTTGTAGGTATCACTTACAGGTAATTTTCTTCTCGCTGACATATGAAGTAGTCGCTTAAATGAGAACCAGCATTAAAGCAGGATGAAGCATGAATGAAGGAAGAGTTTTTGTTAGGCCAATACTAGAAATAGCAAACAAAAAATCAAATTCATTGTGAAAGTTTATCCATCCCATTGAGACAAGCAGGATTGTTGTTTCATTTAAAATTCACATTAACTTGTTTTTTTAGAAGTGCATTTGCATGAATAGTAGCATCATATCTATGACTTTGGTTTGTCAACCCCCTTTTCTTCTTCTTCTTCTTCTTCTTCTTCTTCTTGTGTTTTTCATTTCTGATTGGAAGTTGAGCCTTAATGTCAGTTAGGTTAGAAATTAATAATTAATAATTAGAGATGTAATTTGAACTTAGATCTTCTCATGAGAGAGAAAGAGAGAGAAATCACTCTACCAACTTCTTTAAAATCTAATCACACGTTTATCGTTTTTGCCTTTGCATTTGAGCAAACACATACTTATTTGTCTTTGTTCTTTCCTCGACGCAAGTCGTTGAGACAACTGCACTTTCTCACACATTTCTCACCCGTTCGAGCCGCAAGCATACACCCTCCTTCGCGCCTCTGCTTCTTTAAATCGCGTAAATTTGTCTACCGACAGAATTGAGTAAATCCGAATTTAACTTGCAAAAGAGGCCTTTACAGGATTACAAGGGCAGAAATTTGAAAATGCCGTTTGGTTGGATTTAAGTTAAATCCTACTCAATTTCTATAGCCAAATAGCCTCTTTCTTTTATCCGGAATAGAAAAATAAGATTGCAAGAAGTAATTTATGGAGATGTGTGAAAATTAGATGCATACATTTGTGTTTGCTTTGTGCAAAATTTGAAGGTCTCTCCACATTATGTAACGAGATGAATTTGGTGTCAAGATAAGCTCGATCATTAGATGCAAGTAAACCAAAGAATTGTTAGATGCAGCCTATGCCAAACTCAAAATTGTGACAAACTGATACTTAGAAAAAAGGAGGACAATATTTGCATATATATTTACTTTACGGGTGATTGAGGTCTCCTTATACTATTAGCGAACGGGAATGAAAGTCAAATACTTAAAACCAAGCGCTTGTTTGTGCATGTAAAAGCTAAAATAGTTTTGATGTATCACATGGGGATGATCAATAAATAAATTTCAAAATTTTTTGGACTTAAACAAATTTAAATGAAAAATTGTCTAAACTAAAATTAAATAAAAGAAAAAATACATAATAAATACAAAAGCAAATGTCGAGCCAAAGAAAAGAAGAGGAATAACATTTATAAAATATTTTAAGCATATAAATATGGAACTTGATTTGAGTTGAGGGTAAATTCATATTGATTTGAAGTCTTTTATGTGAACAAATCATATTTAATATTAAATCAAGTAAAGATCTGAATATTAAATGATAAATGATTGGTGTCTAAATGTCCAATTCTAAATTGAGAATAAAGTGTAAGAAATTTTGTAGCTTTATAAGCACAAATTCAAATGCAACTCATGATCATTCATGAAGTGTGTAAAAAATTCTACCACCGACCTCTTTTGATCAAAAGAGTATTTTAAAGTGTCGGTGTAATTTTCAGAAGGCAGATAAGATAGTAGATAAGACACTACCCTGAGATTTCGTCCTCATTTGGTGAGGACTTTAGATCTATTTCCAGGTTTCCTATAGGCGCAAGCCCCTATAGTTAATTACCCCTCCCAGAAAGTGAGAGAGAACTTTCGATTAAGGCTAGAGTCATTAGATCGCAAAATGCATTTCAAAATTTAAATTATGAAATTTCATTTCCTTAAACCGATGGTTGGGGAATGATGACGCTTCGATCTAGATCTCATGGTTCCATTATCCAGTCATGCGATCCTAGTCTACTTAGTCGAGGAGGTACAATCAACCCACGTAAGGATCCTCAGAACACATTATGTCGGCCAAGAAAATCTTGTAGACCTGGGGTGGTGTTTGTCTAAGGAGACAATCTTAAGTTCACCTTAGCTGACAGAGGGATGTTTTCCCTATCAAGTATACCATATAATTCAAACTCAAAGGGTAGAGCCATTGGGAAGCATAAGGGCTAATAATTGTAATATGAGTCGGATTCCAAACCACCCGATCGAGGACTCGGTCATAAGCTTCATCTATGGAGCTATCGGCCACGCAGCTGAGGGCACGCCACGCCCACCTGAGAGATTGAGCATGAATATAGCAGAACACTTGATTTGACATTGACTCCTTTGTGAGCTAGAATTTTCTTAATTTGTCACTCCCGACAAACTATTGCGGAAGGTGGATGGATTGAGTTTGATATAGGTTTTTAATTAAAGAGTTTCATTTAAGCAGTTTCATATTGATATTTGATTTGAGTTAAAAATTTGATTAATTTGAATATGTTTAAGAGCTTTAGATTCTCGAACTGTTAGCTAATAGAAGATTAGATCTACTATCACCTAAAATAATCGTTTTGGACATTTCACTAATTTGAAACTGTAGTATAAATTTTAGATTTTGTTAACCAGGACCCAACCATAAGACTAAATCGAGAAAGCACCCGCTCAGCATCCTCATACACTTGAATTTTAGGCATTTAGCATAGTGTCGGAGCACATCCAGCTGGTGTGTAGTAATTTTAGGCAATTTTATGTTTGCATTGTGAGATTGATTTCATAACTTTCATTTAATTTCAACTTTAAAAATCTTTTTATAGGTTTCTAGGTTTTGTTAACCAAGTCATAAGATTAAGAAGCAACCCGCAAGATAGATACACTGAATTTAGGCATTCAAAGATAGTACACGCGGGTGTATAGTAATTTTAGGTAATTTTATGTTTGAATTATGAGATTGGATTTCAGATTTTTTTCATTTAGTTTCAACTTTAGCCTACGCAGTCTTTCCAGACATTAAAATTCGCACTTGAAATCTCTATGTCTGAGCACATGCACAAATTTAAAGCTTCACTAATTTCATCTACTAAATAAAATTATTGATTTTGAAAATCATAGTTAAGATGAAATTCCTTAATTTTGGTAAAAGGAGGTCTATTTTTGTAGACTTTGATTTAAGACCTCTACTGTACAAGACTTGCAGATCCGATGGCGAAGAAGGCGTTTTAATTTAGATTGTGTTTTAACACATTTTTTGCACTTTTACTTGTTTAAGCTACTTTTCCCTAATTTGATTATGTTCGTTTACATCACTTTGATAAATTATGTCGATTTTGGTGTTTTAGTGCTTACTTATGCTTTTACTAGCATAATAAGCACCTCCATATTCATATAATTTGAATTCATTCTTAGTTTTGAGTTTATTTCAAGTTTGTTGTGAGTTTGGGATTAGACACTTATTAATAATTAAATAAGAAGCATAGCCATGCATTCAATCAAAATTTCAGTTTTGGATTAGTTTTATTGTTTTATTACTCTCAACATCAAATCATTCTCTATATACCAATCGCCACCTCCTTTTACATCACATGTTCTTCAATATTATATTTTAAGTTAGAAATAAAAAAAATTAGCTCAACATAGTAATTTACAAGGAATCTGTTGACCTTTGGCTCTTCCCCAAATCGTACGATAACCGTTCCCTCTCGTTCGGTTCGTTCTCAGCCGAAAGCCCAACGCGAGCAACCGTTCCCTTCAAGCTCCCACGCTTGTCGATTGTTGAACCGCTCAAACCGAAGCCTCCTCTCGTTTGAAACTCCACCCTCACACATTCTCCCTTCCCGATTCCTTTCCAAAACCGCGAGCTCTCTCGTCCTCTCTCCTCTCTCGCACGATACCGAGCCGCACGCAAGCCGCGCAAGTATTCCTCCTCCCGTCCCTACCGCGAACGGACGAATCCATCCTTCCGCACGATTCCTGTATCCGAGCACTGTAGTTCTTGCTCGACCCTAGCCGCGCGAATTGTGAGCCTCACCCGATCTCCCGCCATAGGCAGCACTCCCTCTATCAACACCAAACTCTATGGCCATTGCAGTGTGGAGTGGTGTAGCGGATGTAAGTTCTGGTTATTTAAGTTTTCTATCGAAATGTAGAAGCTTTGGTGGCAGATAATGTTAGAGAGAGAGAGTCATCTAAGATGATTTGGTCACATAAAATGGTGGCCATTTTTTAGGAGAGTAGATGTATTAGATTCGTCCTATGTTGAGAAATACAAAAGTAGGCCTAAAAAGACTTGGTTATGAAGTATAAAAAATAACTTTATTTTTTTCAGAATTAAATGAAAATATGACATTTAATAAGACATAATAGAGAATAAAGATTCATGCAGCTGACTCCTCATAGTGAGATAAAGATTTGTTATTATTGTTATTGTTGTCTATCGAAATGGTTAATTGAATTTCAAATGAACCCATTATGAGTTTAGTGCTATGGTCATTGCAGTGTGGACTGGGGGATGCCTTCCGATGCAGTGGATGCCCTTACAAGGGTCTCCCTCCATTCAAATTGGGAGAAAAGGTACCTATTTCAACAAAGTTGAACGATACCATTTTTAATAAAAGAAAATCCGGGCTGAGATATCTGTACATCAACTTTTGTAGGTATCACTTACAGGTAATTTTCTTACATATATGAGGTAGTCGCTTAAATGAGAACCAGCATTAAAGCAGGATGAAGCATGAATGAAGGAAGAGTTTTGTTAGGCCAATACTAGAAATAGCAAACAAAAATCAAATTCATTGTGAAAGTTTATCCATCCCATTGAGACAAGCAGGATTGTTGTTTCATTTAAAATTCACATTAACTTGTTTTTTGAGAAGTGCATTTGCATGAATAGTAGCATCATATCTATGACTTTGGTTTGTCAACCCCCTTTTCTTCTTCTTCTTCTTCTTCTTCTTCTTCTTCTTCTTCTTGTGTTTTTCATTTCTGATTGGAAGTTGAGCCTTAATGTCAGTTAGGTTAGAAATTAATAATTAATAATTAGAGATGTAATTTGAACTTAGATCTTCTCATGAGATCATAAAATCATCATTGACATATCAACTCACATCGCTCCCCGACGCGCGCCCGCTCTGCTAGGGTTTTTTCTACTTTCCTCTCTTGCGGCCGCCGCGTTTAACAGCGGCTCGCCGTGATTTTGCTACCTTCCGTGGAATACGGCTTCAAATGTTCATCCCGCTTTGATGGAAACTCACCTTCCGCTAACCTAAACTCCGCTCATGGATGGATCGGCGTCGATGCCCTTCTCGAAGTTCGCTCCTTCATCCAATAATCCAGCCCCCGCTGTGAAATCCTTCAAGGACGCTCTATCTGGTAACAATCATTCCCCTTATGAATCGGTTAATTTAATTGCTACTTCTTCGAGGAATGCCGTGATGTGTTCGTATTACATGGAAGTAGAAAAATTAGCTAAACCATTCGAATATTCTCTGATTGGGAAATTTAATTTACGGAGACCTACTGTTGATAAGATTCGGGCTTTCTTTCATAGTCTAAAGCTTTCGGGTTCCTTTCCGGTAGGGATTGACCCTCGGCATGTGCTTATTCAACTAAATAATGATCTGGACTATTCGAGAGTGTTTGCACATCGCTCTTACTTAGTTTATAATTGTCAAATGCCTCCTTAAGTGGTCACCTAATTTTGATGTTAAGGAAGAATCATTGTCCCAATTTGGCTATCTTTCCCTAACATGCGATTCATTTTGTTACACATCAAGTGCTATTTGCGTGGGGCTATATTTGGTCCATTACAAATAGATCAAAGCCAATCAGAAATCCGCCTTCGCTGTTTTAGTTGAAATAGATATTACCAAAAAAGCACCCAAAAGAAGTCTGGATACAAAAAACTAGGCTATAACCAAAAGTTGATTTTGAAAACTTTCCGCTTTTCTCGCCATTGCAAAATTCATGGGCATGAAAACTCGATTGTTTTATTCTCCACCCTAAAAAAGAATAAGTTATCGATTCTAACTCTTCTTTACCAAAAGATCAACCTACTAAAATGGCCTATGTTCCAAAATCAACCACACGGACACAAATCAATAAACTTATCGCTTTCTTCACCTACCGACGCATAAAGGGCTTCATAATGATTTAGTGGAATATCATGATGATACGTGAGGGGAAAGGCTTAACCCAGTTGAAATTGTACCTAAAGACAACTTATTGCCCCAACCCAATCTTGACATTTATCCTACCTAGCTCAAAGAAACAATGGTGATGACCTTATTGGGGAATTCAAGAGATACTCACTCTTTGACATCCAACAAAACAAACGGATTGAGAACCCCTAGTTCTAGAAAAACATCCAACTAATAATCAAATGGAGATTGGAAAAATCATCACCTCCACTATCGCTCATATAGATACTGCTAACCTATCCTCTCAACAAATTTCAATCAAGAAGGGGAAATCTCTATCACCATTCCATTAATTACCATTAAGCTAACATAAATTTTTTAAATTATCCTCTTCGATGGAGATATACGAGAGACTGAAAGACCTTTCCAAACAGTTTCCTACAAAAAGAAGTCAACAAATCCTAGAAGCTCCACTAGATCTACCAGATCCGCCTCCACATCTCTTAAAAAATGAAATTAGGTTTTCTTTTGCAGACTTTTCTTATACATATTCCTGTTATCCTCCTCAACTTCTTTCGCATTTTCGTTATGATTAGATCTATTATTTGGAATATTCGTGGTATTGGGACTCCTAATGTCCGTAATAGGGTTAGAAGCCTTTGTCGCACTCACAACGCGCACTCCTTATTATTATAGAACCTCTTATTCATTCTTCCAAGATTGCTAATGTTGCTCAGAAATCGTTTTCAAAATTTTTTCACAACATTAGCAATAAAATTTGGTGCTTCTGGAAACCATCAATCTCTATCACCATCCTAGAAGATCATAATCAATTGATTAATGTTCTCATTTCTTTAGGGATTTCTCCGCTGGGCTCTTTTATTTATTATGAGGGGCGGAACATCCTCTGGAATAGCTTAAGATCCTCGATCACTCTTACCTTGGCTTGTTGGAGGTGATTTCAATACTATTCTTACAAAGATCCAGAAGGGGCTTCTCCCCAACACTCACTCCATGGAAGATTTCGAATATGATCCTTGATTGTAACTTAACCGACATCGGTTTTCGTTCTAACTTCACTTGGAACAACTCTAGACTTTGGCAACACCTCGATCAGTATCCTATTTAACTCACTGGATTGATCAATGGCCAAACACCACAGTGGAACATTTGAGTAGAACACTCGGATCACGCTCCACTTCTATTTCTATGAACCCCCACCTCTTAGAGGCCTCTCCTTCCCCTTTAGATTTCAAAACATGTGGACGCTAATGACTTTTTTGAATGTTGTCTCTATGAACTGGATGGCTCCCATTCACCCTGACAACTCTGTTAAAGGTATGATCCGTTTTTGGCTCAAACTTAAACGCCTCAAACAAAATCTAAATTGGTGGAACAAACATCATTTTAAAAACATTTTTGTGAATTTAAAAAGTATGGAGAATTTGGTTTGTTCTCTTGAAGAAGCATCGACTCGAGCAAACATGACCAACTTAAGGAAGCAAAGGATCAGTGATTAAATTTCAAAATATGGAAGAAACTTATTGGCCAAAAAAGTGCTAGTAAACAAATAACGGATGGCACAAATACAAAATATTTTCACGCTTCTTTTCAAAAAAAGAAAAGTTCTAAACTCTATCAAAAAATTAAAATGAGAATGGTTGGATCACCGGAAAAGTATTACAAGACTCGGTCGGTAACCATTTTAAAAATTTACTTAATACCAACCCCGAACTTATTGATATCTCCAATCCTCACTTGATTCCCTCCTTGATCACCTCGGAGCAAAACAATTCACTCACATTGTGCCCCACGGAAGCTGAGATTAGTGATACCCTTAATAGCATGAACTCGGACTCTATCGGCCGTCTCCGATGGGTTTACTACCCATTTCTTCCAACATTCTTGTCCACTATTAAAACCGATTTGATTAATGCTTTTTGATTTTTTGAGGAAACCCCTTCCTAGAGCGCTAGTACCTCCATCATTCTTATCCCTAAAATCCAAATCAAACCTGGGTGATTTTAGACCTATCGCCTTTGCACCTTTTCAATAAATTAATTGCTAAACTAATCTCCAATCAATTAGGCCCCGCTTAATATTATCTCTCCCTAATCAGATTTATGAAAGGTAGAGCTATTTCTGATAACATCCTCCTTGCCCAAGAATTAATCCATGACATTGACGTTCCCACCAGAGGTGGAAACATTATCTTCAAACTTGATATATCCAAAGCTTTTGACAATCTATCTTGGGACTTTTTATTTAAGATTCTTCGCCTTTTGGGTTCTTCAAGCATTTATTCATCTTATTAAAAATTGTGCCACAATGCTTGGTTTTCTGTGATCATCAATAGTGAGTCGACTTTTTCACATCTACCCATGGCTTGAGACAAGGAGACCCTCTCTCTCCTACTCTTTTATCATTGTTTTGACTACCTTTCCGTGTGTGTTTGAATGATATTTTCTTTTATAAACCTAAATTGCTTTATAAAACTCGTGGTGGCATTCCAGCTTTCATCTTAGTTTTTGATGACTTTATCATCTTCTCGCAATGCTTCTATCCCACATATCAAAACTATCTTGAAATTACTTAAGAATTTTGGAAAGGAAAGTGGATTATTTCTTAATAAGACAAAATGTTGCTTTATTCCTTCATCCAAAATTTCCATCAATAGGATTAACCATATTCAACGATCACTAATTTTAAGCAACATCGCTTCTTAAATACCTTGGTGCCCCTCTTTCAAAGGACATAAAAGGTCACATCATTTCGATGATATAATCCAAAAGATCTCTAATCGTATTTCTTCTTGGGAATATAACTTTCTATCTTTTGGCGTAGGCTTATCCCCGATTAAGAGCACCCTCAATTCCTTACCTATTTATCTCATTCAATCTATTGTGCCTACCAATTCTATCATCAGATTGAGAGGCTTATAAATAAATTTTTTGGGGCTCTAACACTTCTACCAAAAAAATGCATTGGTCCTTGGCAAAAATGTTGTGGCTTCGAGGAAGGTGGTCTTGGTAAGACTATTAAAGATACAATCACGCATTTTCATACAAACTTTGGTGGAACTTTAGATGCAATAATAATCTTTGGGCAAACTTCATGAATGTTAAATATTGCCAAGGGAAGCACCCTATAACTTGTTCCTATAATTCTAGAGACTCCGACTTTGAGAAGATTATGTAGCATCAAAATGGATGGTCGAGTCACAAATTACTTGGGGCATAAATTCCGCAACTTTATTTTGGCAAGATAACCGGATTGGTACCGGGTCCATTGACTAATTACTTTCAGCATTCTACCGATACCATTAGAGTTAACTCATTCGCATAATAATAAGTGGAATATGTCTAAACTTCTTGAATACATCCCATCCTCTATAATTGATAAGCTTAATTTCATTGATCTCAACAAGGATCGGATCCTATTTAAACTATCTAATGGTGAATTTAATTTTAAAAATGTTTGGATATATAATAAAAGAAATGTTGAAATCTCTAATGTTTATGACAAAATATGGCATAACAATATTCCTACTACTTACTCCATTCTTGTTTGGCGTATTCTTAAGAACTTTATCGGTTGATTCCTTAATGTGGAACAAAGGCTTCCACTTACCCTCTAAATGTTATTGTTGTTTTCACATCAAGAGGTTAATCATCTTTTGTGAATGGGGCCATTGCATCAAGCGTCGTGTGGTATGATGATCTTTTAACAATGACCTTTTCAATGGTTCCTTATCCATATACCAACTCCTTGATATTTATTTTAAAAACATCCCTAAAGGTCACATCAAAATTACAAGCTATAGTATTATTATTGGTTTATATGGATGTAAACTAAGCAAAACACAACGGTATAGCTATGAATCACGTAAAATTATGGCTAGAATAAAATACAAAATTAGTGAGCTATTTAATGCCAACCTAAGCGTAAACACTTCAAAGGTTGTATTATTGTGGCTGCCAAATTAGGTCTTCAGCTACCTATTCGAACTATATGTCTCTACGAAAAGGTCGTTTATTGGGTTAAACCCAAAAACAATCTTATTAAAATTAATACGGATGGTTCGGTGCACCGTAATGGTTACGGTTGTGGTGGTATTTTAGAAACTATTGGTAAAGCTATTTTATGCTTTTGCTTTCCCTTTACAAACTGCTCGCTCCATATGTCGAACTTATTGTACTATGCACTTGAGATTTGCCTTCAACATGGTGGTTTAACATCCGGATTGAAGTGGATGCTTTCGATTATTGACCTCTTAACTTCTAAATCGGTAATGCTGAATTGTTTTACGTGCTCAAGCATATCCGAACCCTCCTTTCTAAATTCAACAGATCTCTCATGTTTGAGGGAAGGCAATGCATGCGACTACCTAGCAAACTTGCTAGGATCAAACAATAGAGCTATCTTTGATAACTTAACTCTACCTCATCATCCGAAAGGCCTAGTTAACCTCGATCGACCGCTACCCTATTGCAATTTAAACAAAGATGTCTTCGTTGGTTTGGTATTGCTTGGACTGACGGTCCAAAACCCTTAATTTATTTTCATGTTGCTGGTTCTATCCAGTAATTGATGTCTCTGATTGTTCTTTTATTGTTTTCTAACTGGTTCCTTTAAGTTGGGATTGCGGTTGTTTGGCTGAACTGTGGAGCCTTCTGTTATAACTTATATGGAATTTTAAATGGGTTGTTGGTGTTGGATTCTAATGTATTTGCAAGTGCATCCTTTGGCTGACAGCATAAGCTTTTTGGTATTGATTGGTCTGATATTAATCGGTAGGTATTTGTTATTTTGGTTTGTTGGACTGGGCTATCCTATTTCAGCGTAATGTTTACGGTTGGACTGGTTCAGTCCACTGCTATATGGTTCTGATTCTTTGTTTAATTTCTGGCTCCTTTATTTGGGCTTGCGTTGTTTGTCAACCGTGGAACATGCTTTTTTTTTCATATTTCTGGTTCTATCCACCGCTAGATTTTACTGATTGTTCTTTAATTGGTTTCTGGCTGGTTCCTTTAATTTGGGATTGTGGTTGTTTGGTTGAACCGTGGAGCCTTCTGTTAGACCTTATGGAATTTTATATGGGTTGTTAGTGTTTGGATTCTACCAGATATGCAAGTGAGACCTGCGATTAGCTTTTGGTGTTGGTTGGTCCGCTATTAATGTATGTATATGTCTTCGGTTTTGGACTGGCTACCCTATTACATGCCTTTTGGTGACCTGATTTTGATTGGAGCTTTCCATGGCTCGGTTTCAATCATTCTGCTTTATTTTTCTATTTGTCTCGCTGGTTCCTTTATTTGGGGCTTACGGTTGTTTGTTTGGTCGATCCGGGAGCCTTCGCTTTCACCTTATATGGAATTTTGGTGTTTGGGATTCTACTGCTTCTAAGTGCAATCTATCAGAATTGTTATTTGGGAGTCTCAGATCCGTTGTTCTTCGACCGCGCCATCCCATTGCTTCGTCGTTAATAGTATTTGGATTGTGTTGGAATTGAATCACTTTCATTCTCTTCTTTCTCTGTTGGGGCTTTCGATTGTCTTTGTCCTTCAGTGATATATGATGTCTCAAATGACGACCTCCAATAGCTCCTATAGTGTTTGTGGGATAGGATGGTGAGGATTTCTCTTTGGTTGGTAGTTGCATTTTGTGGTATCCTTCCGCTGTTTGGATGCTCTTAATTGCAATTGCCCCAAATTGCTGTGAATGAGCCGGAGCCTTCTTTATCCCTCTTCTTCACTATCAATTCCAATTTATCCTGCATTCAATTATATTTTGTCTGCACTATCTAACTGGATCAAACTTCTTTTGTATTTAAACTTGCAGGTGTTTAGTTTTTTTTTTTGTAGGTTGCTTCGCAGTGTCATGGACTCTTTCTCCTTCCGTTACTTCGACCTTCATTCGCTCATTGCCTTCAAATGGTTTGCTCGAGTTTGCTCCATTTTCCAAGTACTATTACAACCATCGAGCATTGTATTATCTCTTCTTTAGCTTATTATGTTTATCATCTTGTCTCTTTTGTTTGCTTTTTGGTTTTCTTTTGCTCTTGGATGTACTTAGTTGGGGATTTACTCCTTAGGCTTATTGTAGCTCTTTGAGTAGTAGTTTCGGAGTTTATCCCCTTTAAGGACCTTGTAACCTTTTTTTGTGGCAATAAAATACCCAGATAATGGGGTTTCCTAAAAAAAAAAAAAAAAAAAATCTTCTCATGAGAGAGAAGAGAGAAATCACTCTACAACTTCTTTAAAATCTAATCACGTTATCGTTTTTGCCTTTGCATTTGAGCAAACACATACTTATTTGTCTTTGTTCTTTCCTCGACGCAAGTCGTTGAGACAACGACTTTCTCACACATTTCTCACTGCTCGAATAAGCATACACCCTCCTTCGCTGCTTCTTTAAATCGTAAATTTGTCTACCCAGTAATTGAGTAAAATTTAACAAAAAGAGGCCTTTACAGATGATTACAATAAATTTGAAAATGCCGTTTGGTTGGATTTAAGTTAAATCCTACTCAATTTCTATAGCCAAATAGCCTCTTTCTTTTATCCGGAATAGAAAAATAAGATTGCAAGAAGTAATTTATGGAGATGTGTGAAAATTAGATGCATACATTTGTGTTTGCTTCTTTGTGCAAATTTGAAGGTCTCGTCACGCTCATTAGGATGTAACGAGATGAAAATCGGTGTCATTAAAAGACACCACTCGCTACGCTCATTAGGGCGTACCGAGTAAACCAAAGAATTGTTAGATGCAGCCTCCTATGCCAAAATGCTGCCGAAATTGTGACTAAATCTGAGACTTAGAAAAAAAAGGATGACAATAATATTTGCATATATATTTACTTTTATGCAGGTGATCAAGGTCTCCTATACTCATTAGAGAATGAATGAAAGTCGGTCGAGGTACTTCAAAATACCAACCGTCATGCTCATTAGGGCATGACGGAGCCAAAATAGTTTTGATGTATCACCCTACATGGGGATGATGCCTAATATCAAATGTCAGAAATTTACAAATTTTTTGGACTTAAACAAATTTAAATGAAAATTGTCTAAACTCAAATTAAATAAAAGAAAAAATACATAATAAATACAAAAGCAAATGTCGAGCCAAAGAAAAGAAGAGGAATAACATTTATAAAATATTTTAAGCATATAAATATGGAACTTGATTTGGAGTTGAGGGTAAATTCATATTGGATTTGAAGTCCTTTTTATGTGAACAAATTATATTTAATATTAAATCAAGTAAAGATCTCTTGAATATTAAATGATAAATGATTGGTGGTAAGTCTAAATGTCCAATTCTAAATTAAGAATAAAGTGTGTAAGAAATTTGTTAGCTTTCTTATAAGCACAAATTCAGTTAGGCAACTCATGATCATTCATGAATGTAGTGTGGGCTCCGAAAAATTCTACCACCGACCTCTTTTGATCAAAAGAGTATTTTAAAGTGTCGTAATTTTCGTAGAGCAAGATAGTAGATAAGACACTACCTCGAGATTTCCCCTCATTTGGTGAGGACTTTAGATCTAGTTCGGGTTTCCTATAGCAAGCTATAGTTAATTACCCCTCCTAAAGTGAGAGAGAACTTTCATTGCTAGTCATTAGATCAAAAATGCATTTCAAAATTTAAATTATGAAATTTCATTTCACTTAAACCGATGGTTGGGGAATGATGATGCTCGATCTAGATCTCATGGTTCCATTATCGTAGTCGATCCCTAGTGGTCGAGGAGGTAGTCAATCAACCCATGAAGGATCCTCATTGGAACACATGGATGCCGCCAAGAAAATCTTGTAGACTGGGTGGTGTTTGTCAAGGAGACAAGTTCACCTTGAAGAGAGATGTTTTCCCTATCAAGTATACCATATAATTCAAACTCAAAGGGTAGAGCCATTGGGAAGCATAAGGGCTACGGTCGTGATCGTAATATAATTGAGCTGGATTGGCCAAACCACCCGATCAGAGGACTCTGGTCATAACTGCTTCATCTATGGAGCCACCGCCGCCACGCAGTCGTGAGGACACGCCACGCCCCTCAGAGAGATTGATTGAGCATGAATATAGGTAACACTTGATTTGACATTGGCTCCTTTGTGAGCTAGAATTTTCTTAATTTCCCTCACAAACTATTAAGGTGGATGGATTGAGTTTGATATAGGTTTTAATTAAAGAGTTTCATTTAAGCGTATTGATATTTGACCGAGTTAAAATTTGATTAATTTGAATATGTTTAAGAGCTTTAGATTCTCTCAACTCTGTTTAGCTACTAATAGAAGATTAGATCTACTGTCACCTAAAATAATCAGTTTTTCAGACATTTCACTAATTTGAAACTCGTAGTATAAATTTTTAGATTTTGTTAACGGGACCCAACCATAAGACTAAATCGAGAAAGCCCGCCAAAGATCCTCGCACTTGAATTTTTATTTAGGTTTGAGCAATCTTGTGTGTAGTAATTTTAGGCAATTTTATGTTGCAGAGATTGATTTCATAACTTTCATTTAATTTCAACTTTAAAAATCTTTTTATAGGTTTCTAGGTTTTGTTAACCCGGACCAAGTCATAAGATTAAACCGGGAAGCAACCCGCGCAGCATCCTCAGGCACTTGAATTTAGGCATTCAGCATAGTATCGGGGCACATGCGGGTGTATAGTAATTTTAGGTAATTTTATGTTTGAATTATGAGATTGGATTTCAGATTTTTTTCATTTAGTTTCAACTTTAGCCTACGCAGTCTTTCCAGACATTAAAATTCGCACTTGAAATCTCTATGTAAAGCACATGCACAAATTTAAAGCTTCACTAATTTCATCTACTAAATAAAATTATTGATTTTGAAAATCATAGTTAAGATGAAATTCCTTAATTTTGGAAAAAAGGAGGTCCTATGATTTTGTAGACTTTGATTTAGTAGCCTACTTGCATAAGACTTGATCCGATGCTAAGAAGGCGTTTCAATTTAGATTGTGTTTTAACACATTTTTTGCACTTGGTTTACTTGTTTAAGCTTTCGCTGTTCTCCTAATTTGATTATGTTCAGTTTACATCACTTTGATAAATTATGTCGATTTTGGTGTTTAGTGCTTTAGCCCCACTTATGCTTATTAGCTAGCATAATAAGCACCTCCATATTCATATAATTTGAATTCATTCTTAGTTTTTGAGTTTATTTCAAGTTTGTTGTGAGTTTGGGATTAGACACTTATTAATAATTAAATAAGAAGCATAGCCATGCATGCATTCAATCAAAATATCAGTTTTTGGATTAGTTTTATTGTTTTATTACTCTCAACATCAAATCATTCTCTATATACCAATCGCCACCTCCTTTTACATCACATGTTCTTCAATATTATATTTTAAGTTAGAAATAAAAAAATTAGCTCAACATAGTAATTTACAAGGAATCGACCTTTGGCTCTTCCCAAATCGATGATAACTTCCCTCTCTCGTCGGTTCGTTTCACCGAAAGCCCAACGCGAAAACGTTCCTTCAAGCTCCCAATTATGTCTAAATAAACCGCTCCTCTCGTTTGAAACTCCACCCTCACACATTCTCCTTCCGATTCCTTTCCAAAATCTGAGCTCTCGCTCTCTCCTCTCTGACGAAAGCCGCAAGCCGCAAGTATTCCTCCTCCCGTCCCTACAACTGAAATCCATCCTTCCGCACATTCTCAGATCCAGTCAGTTCTTTGACCTATTAATGTGAGCCTCACCTGATCTCCATAGGCGACTCTCATCAACACCAAACTCTATGGCCATCAGGTGGGAGTGGTGTAGCGGATGTAAGTTCTTGTTATTTAAGTTTTCTATCTAAATGTAGAAGCTTTTGGTGATAATGTTAGAGAGAGAGAGTCATCTAAGATGATTTGGTCACATAAAATGGTGGCCATTTTTTGGGAGAGTAGATGTATTAGATTCGGCCCTATGTTGAGAAATACAAAAGTAGGCCTAAAAGACTTGGTTATGAAGTATAAAAATAACTTTATTTTTTCGTAATTAAATGAAAATATGACATTTAATAAGACATAATAGAGAATAAAGATTCATGGACTCTCATAGTGAGATAAAGATTTGTTATTATTGTTATTATTGTCTATCGAAATGGTTAATTGAATTTCAAATGAACCCATTATGAGTTTAGTGCTATGGTCATTGCGGTGGACTGGGATGCCTTCATGCAGTGGATGCCCAAGGGTCTCCTCCATTCAAATTGGGAGAAAAGGTACCTATTTCAACAAAGTTGAACGATACCATTTTAATAAAAGAAAATCCGAGATATCACATCAACTTTTGTAGGTATCACTTACGTAATTTTCTTCACGACATATGAGGTAGTCGGTTAAATGAGAACCAAAAGGGGATGAAGCATGAATGAAGGAAGAGTTTTTGTTAGCCAATAAAATAGCAAACAAAAAATCAAATTCATTGTGAAAGTTTATCCATCCCATTGAGACAAGCAAGATTGTTGTTTCATTTAAAATTCACATTAACTTGTTTTTGAGAAGTGCATTGGCATAGTAGCATCATATCTATGACTTTGGTTTGTCAACCCCTTTTCTTCTTCTTCTTCTTCTTCTTCTTCTTCTTCTTCTTGTGTTTTCATTGATTGGAAGTTGTGCCTTAATGTCGTTAGTTAGAAATTAATAATAATAATTAGAGATGTAATTTGAACTTAGATCTTCTCATGAGAGAGAAAGAGAGAGAAATCACTCTACCAACTTCTTTAAAATCTAATCACATGTTTATCGTTTTTGCCTTTGCATTTGAGCAAACACATACTTATTTGTCTTTGTTCTTTCCTCGACGCAAGTCTGGAGACAACCGCACTTTCTCACATTTCTCACCCGCTCGAGCAAGCATACACTCCTTCGCTACCGCTTCTTTAAATCACAGAAATTTGAAATTGATCAGTAAATCCGAATTTAACTTGCAAAAGAGGCCTTTACAGATTACAAGGGCGTAAATTTGAAAATGCCGCTTGGTTGGATTTAAGTTAAATCCTACTCAATTTCTATAGCCAAATAGCCTCTTTCTTTTATCCGGAATAGAAAAATAAGATTGCAAGAAGTAATTTATGGAGATGTGTGAAAATTAGATGCATACATTTGTGTTTGCTTCTTTGTGCAAATTTGAAGGTCTCGTCACGCTCATTAGGGTGTAACGAGATGAAAATCGGTTGTGGTGTCACAAGACACCACTCGGTACGCTCATTAGGGCGTGTACCGAGTAAACCAAAGAATTGTTAGATGCAGCCTCCTATGCCAAAATGCTGCCGAAATTGTGACTAAATCTGATACTTAGAAAAAAAAGGAGGACAATAATATTTGCATATATATTTACTTTTATGCAGGTGATTGAAGGTCTCCTTATACTCATTAGAGCGTAACGGGAATGAAAGTCGGTCGAGGTACTTAAAATAATAACCGTCATGCTCATTAGGGCATGACGGGTGCAAAATAGTTTTGATGTATCACCCACATGGGGATGATGCAATCTTAAATGTCACAAATTTCAAAAATTTTTTGGACTTAAACAAATTTAAATGAAAAATTGTCTAAACTCAAATTAAATAAAAGAAAAAATACATAATAAATACAAAAGCAAATGTCGAGCCAAAGAAAAGAAGAGGAATAACATTTATAAAATATTTTAAGCATATAAATATGGAACTTGATTTGGAGTTGAGGGTAAATTCATATTGGATTTGAAGTCCTTTTTATGTGAACAAATTATATTTAATATTAAATCAAGTAAAGATCTCAGTTGAATATTAAATGATAAATGATTGGTGGTAAGTCTAAATGTCCAATTCTAAATTGAGAATAAAGTGTGTAAGAAATTTTGTAGCTTTCTTATAAGCACAAATTCAGTACGATGATCATTCATGAATGTAGCTGGAAAATTCTACCAATCTTTTGATCAAAAGAGTATTTTAAAGTGTCGGTGTAATTTTCAGAAGGTAGATAAGATAGTAGATAAGACACTACCCTGAGATTTCGTCCTCATTTGGTGAGGACTTTAGATCTAGTTCAGTGTTTCCTATAAAGCAAGCCCCTATAATTACCCTCCCGTAAAGTGAGAGAGAACTTCGACTAGTCATTATTAGATCGCAAAATGCATTTCAAAATTTAAATTATGAAATTTCTCATTTCAGCTTAAACCAGATGGTTGGGGGAATGATGACGTGCTCGATCTAGATCTCATGGTTCCATTATCCGTAGTCGATCCCTAGTCTGAGGAGGTAGACCCAACGTGAAGGATCCTCATTAGGAACACATGGGTTACGTCGGCCAAGAAAATCTTGTAGACCTGGGGTGGTGTTTGTCTAAGGAGACAATCTTAAGTTCACCTTAGCTGACAGAGATGTTTTCCCTATCAAGTATACCATATAATTCAAACTCAAAGGGTAGAGCCATTGGGAAGCAGGGCTACTCGTGATATAATATAATGGATTGATTGGCCAAACCACCCGAGAGGACTGGTCATAACCGCTTCATCTATGGAGCCACGCCAAGCCACGCAGCTCGAGGACGGCCACGCCCCACGAGAGATTGATTGAGCATGAATATAGCAGAACACTTGATTTGACATTGGCTTTGTGAGCTTAGAATTTTCTTAACTACAAACTATTGCGGAAGGTGGATGGATTGAGTTTGATATAGGTTTTTAATTAAAGAGTTTCATTTAAGCAGTTTCAGATTGATATTTGATCTGAGTTAAAAATTTGATTAATTTGAATATGTTTAAGAGCTTTAGATTCTGTCAACTCTGTTTAGCTACTAATAGAAGATTAGATCTACTATCACCTAAAATAATCAGTTTTTCAGACATTTCACTAATTTGAAACTCGTAGTATAAATTTTTAGATTTTGTTAACCAGGACCCAACCATAAGACTAAATCGAGAAAGCACCCGCCAAAGATCCTGACACTTGAATTTTAGGCATTCAAAGATAGTGTCGAAACATGGGTGTGTAGTAATTTTAGGCAATTTATGTTTGCATTGTGAGATTGATTTCATAACTTTCATTTAATTTCAACTTTAAAAAATCTTTTATAGGTTTCTAGGTTTTGTTAACCCCACCAAGTCATAAGATTAAACGGGAAGCAACCCGCAGATCCTCGTGCACTTGAATTTAGGCATTCAAAGATAAGTCGCAGCACATGGGTGTATAGTAATTTTAGGTAATTTTATGTTTCAATTATGAGATTGGATTTCAGATTTTTTTCATTTAGTTTCAATTTTAGCCTACGCAGTCTTTCCAGACATTAAAATTCGCACTTGAAATCTCTATGTCTGAGCACATGCACAAATTTAAAGCTTCACTAATTTCATCTACTAAATAAAATTATTGATTTTGAAAATCATAGTTAAGATGAAATTCCTTAATTTTTGGTAAAAGGAGGTCCTATGATTTTTGTAGACTTTGATTTAGTATCGCCTTCTGTCTACTTGTACGAAGACTTGCAGATCCGATGGCGAAGAAGGCGTTTCAATTTAGATTGTGTTTTAACACATTTTTTGCACTTGGTTTACTTGTTTAAGCTTTCGCTGTTCTCCTAATTTGATTATGTTCAGTTTACATCACTTTGATAAATTATGTCGATTTTGGTGTTTAGTGCTTTATTTCACTTATGCTTATTAGCTAGCATAATAAGCACCTCCATATTCATATAATTTGAATTCATTCTTAGTTTTGAGTTTATTTCAAGTTTGTTGTGAGTTTGGGATTAGACACTTATTAATAATTAAATAAGAAGCATAGCCATGCATGCATTCAATCAAAATATCAGTTTTTGGATTAGTTTTATTGTTTTATTACTCTCAACATCAAATCATTCTCTATATACCAATCGCCACCTCCTTTTACATCACATGTTCTTCAATATTATATTTTAAGTTAGAAATAAAAAAAATTAGCTCAACATAGTAATTTACAAGGAATCTGTTGACCTTTGGCTCTTCCCAAATCAGACGATAACCGTTCCTCTCGTTCGGTTCGTTTCATGAAAGCCCAACGCGAGCAACGTTCTTCAAGCTCCCACGCTTTCGATTCCCCTCAAAGGCTGAACCGCTCAAACCGAAGCCTCTCGTTTGAAACTCCACCTCACACATTCTCCCTTCCATTCCTTTCCAAAACTGAAGCTCTCGTCTCTCTCCTCTCGACCCGAAGCCACGAAGCCAAGTAGTATTCTCCTCCCGTCCCTACCATGAACGACGAATCCATCCTTCCGCGACGATTCTCAGTATCCAGATCAGGTTCTTGCTCGACCCTAGCTGAATTGTGAGCCTCACCCGATCTCCCTCCATAGGCAAGACTCTATCAACACCAAACTCTATGGCCATTGCGGAGTGGTGTAGCGGATGTAAGTTCTTGTTATTTAAGTTTTCATCGAAATGTAGAAGCTTTGGTGGCGATAATGTTAGAGAGAGAGAGTCATCTAAGATGATTTGGTCACATAAAATGGTGGCCATTTTTTAGAGAGTAGATGTATTAGATTATCCTATGTTGAGAAATACAAAAGTAGGCCTAAAAGACTTGGTTATGAAGTATAAAAAATAACTTTATTTTTTTAGAATTAAATGAAAATATGACATTTAATAAGACATAATAGAGAATAAAGATTCATGCACACTCCTCATAGTGAGATAAAGATTTGTTATTATTGTTATTATTGTCTATCTAAAATGGTTAATTGAATTTCAAATGAACCCATTATGAGTTTAGTGCTATGGTCATTGCGTGTGGACTGGGGATGCCTTCGATGCGGATGCCCTTACAAGGGTCTCCTCCATTCAAATTGGGAGAAAAGGTACCTATTTCAACAAAGTTGAACGATACCATTTTAATAAAAGAAAATCGGAGATATCGTACATCAACTTTTGTAGGTATCACTTTGTAATTTTCTTCTCCGACATATGAGGTAGTCGCTAAATGAGAACCAAAGATTAAAGCGGGATGAAGCATGAATGAAGGAAGAGTTTTTGTTAGGCCAATACTAGAAATAGCAAACAAAAAATCAAATTCATTGTGAAAGTTTATCCATCCCATTGAGACAAGCAAGATTGTTGTTTCATTTAAAATTCACATTAACTTGTTTTTTGAGAAGTGCATTGGCATGAATAGTAGCATCATATCTATGACTTTGGTTTGTCAACCCCCTTTTCTTCTTCTTCTTCTTCTTCTTCTTCTTCTTCTTCTTCTTGTGTTTTTCATTTCTGATTGGAAGTTGTGCCTTAATGTCAGCTAGTTAGAAATTAATAATTAATAATTAGAGATGTAATTTGAACTTAGATCTTCTCATGAGAGAGAAAGAGAGAAATCACTCTACCAACTTCTTTAAAATCACACGCTTATCGTTTTGCCTTTGCATTTGAGCAAACACATACTTATTTGTCTTTGTTCTTTCCTCGACAAGTCGTTGAGACAACTGCACTTTCTCACACATTTCTCACCGCTCGAGCGCAAGCATACACCCTCCCTTCACGCTTCTTTAAATCGTAGAATTTGTCTACCCAGAATTGAGTAACCAATTTAACTTGCAAAAGAGGCCTTTACAGATTACAAGGCGTAAATTTGAAAATGCCGTTTGGTTGGATTTAAGTTAAATCCTACTCAATTTCTATAGCCAAATAGCCTCTTTCTTTTATCCGAATAGAAAAATAAGATTGCAAGAAGTAATTTATGGAGATGTGTGAAAATTAGATGCATACATTTGTGTTTGCTTCTGTGAAGGTGTCTCACACGCTCATTAGGGTGTAACGAGATGAAAATCAGCTGTGGTATCGCAAGACACCACTCGCTACGCTCATTAGGGCGTACCGAGCAAACCAAAGAATTGTTAGATGCAGCCTCCTATGCCAAAATGCTGCCGAAATTGTGACTAAATCTGATACTTAGAAAAAAAAGGAGGACAATAATATTTGCATATATATTTACTTTTATGCAGGTGATTGAAGGTCTCCTTATACTCATTAGAGCGTAACGGGAATGAAAGTCGGTCGAGGTACTTCAAAATACCAACTGTCATGCTCATTAGGGCATGACGGGTAGGCCAAAATAGTTTTGATGTATCACCCTACATGGGGATGATGCCGGAATACTGCTGAAATGCTGCCGAAATTTCGTCAAATTTTTTGGACTTAAACAAATTTAAATGAAAAATTGTCTAAACTCAAATTAAATAAAAGAAAAAATACATAATAAATACAAAAGCAAATGTCGAGCCAAAGAAAAGAAGAGGAATAACATTTATAAAATATTTTAAGCATATAAATATGGAACTTGATTTGGAGTTGAGGGTAAATTCATATTGGATTTGAAGTCCTTTTTATGTGAACAAATTATATTTAATATTAAATCAAGTAAAGATCTCAGTTGAATATTAAATGATAAATGATTGGTGGTAAGTCTAAATGTCCAATTCTAAATTGAGAATAAAGTGTGTAAGAAATTTTGTAGCTTTCTTATAAGCACAAATTCAGTTAGGCAACTGATGATCATTCATGAATGTAGTGTGGGCTCCGAAAAATTCTACCACCAACCTCTTTTGATCAAAAGAGTATTTTAAAGTGTCGGTGTAATTTTCGTAAGGCATATATAGATAAGATAACTACCACGAGATTTCCCTCATTTGGTGAGGACTTTAGATCTAGTGTTTCCTATAGAAGCCCTATAATTACCCCTCCCAGAAAGTGAGAGAGAACTTTCGATTAAGGCTAGTCATTAGATCGCAAAATGCATTTCAAAATTTAAATTATGAAATTTCTCATTTCAGCTTAAACCAGATGGTTGGGGGAATGATGACGTGCTCGATCTAGATCTCATGGTTCCATTATCCCGGGTAGTCGCGATCCCTAGTCTACTTAGTCAGAGGAGGTAGTCGACCCAACCTGACAGAAGGATCCTCATTAGGAACACATGGGTTACGTCGGCCAAGAAAATCTTGTAGACTTGGGGTGGTGTTTGCAGAGACAATCTTAAGTTCACCTTACCGAGAGGATGTTTTCCTATCAAGTATACCATATAATTCAAACTCAAAGGGTAGAGCCATTGGGAAGCATAAGGGCTACGGTCGTGATCGTAATATAATTGAGCTGGATTGGCCAAACCACCCGATCAGAGGACTCTGGTCATAACTGCTTCATCTATGGAGCCTACTGGCCAAGCCACGCAGTTCAGAGGACACGGGCCACGTCCTTACCGGTGAGAGATTGATTGAGCATGAATATAGTAGAACACTTGATTTGACATTGGCTCCTTTGTGAGCTAGAATTTTCTTAATTTGTCACTCCCGACAAACTATTGCGGAAGGTGGATGGATTGAGTTTGATATAGGTTTTTAATTAAGGAGTTTCATTTAAGCAGTTTCAGATTGATATTTGATGAAGAAAAAATTTGATTAATTTGAATATATTTAAGAGCTTTAGATTCTCCAACTCTTAGCTACTAATAGAGAAGATCTACTATCACCTAAAATAATCAGTTTTTCAGACATTTCACTAATTTGAAACTCGTAGTATAAATTTTTAGATTTTGTTAACCAGGACCCAACCATAAGACTAAATCGAGAAAGCACCCGCTCAGCATCCTCAGACACTTGAATTTTAGGCATTCAGCATAGTGTCGGAGCACATGCTGGTGTGTAGTAATTTTAGGCAATTTTATGTTTGCATTGTGAGATTGATTTCATAACTTTCATTTAATTTCAACTTTAAAAATCTTTTTATAGGTTTCTAGGTTTTGTTAACCCGGACCAAGTCATAAGATTAAACCGGGAAGCAACCCGCGCAGCATCCTCAGGCACTTGAATTTAGGCATTCAAAGATAGATCGGCACGGTGTATAGTAATTTTAGGTAATTTTATGTTTGAATTATGAGATTGGATTTCAGATTTTTTTCATTTAGTTTCAACTTTAGCTCATAGCCTTTCCGCAACATTAAAATTCGCACTTGAAATCTCTATGTCTGAGCACATGCACAAATTTAAAGCTTCACTAATTTCATCTACTAAATAAAATTATTGATTTTGAAAATCATAGTTAAGATGAAATTCCTTAATTTTTGGTAAAAGGAGGTCCTATGATTTTTGTAGACTTTGATTTAGTATCGCCTACTTGTCCGAAGACTTGCAGATCCGATGGCGAAGAAGGCGTTTCAATTTAGATTGTGTTTTAACACATTTTTTGCACTTGGTTTACTTGTTTAAGCTTTCGCTGTTCTCCTAATTTGATTATGTTCAGTTTACATCACTTTGATAAATTATGTCGATTTTGGTGTTTAGTGCTTTAGCCCCACTTATGCTTATTAGCTAGCATAATAAGCACCTCCACATTCATATAATTTGAATTCATTCTTAGTTTTTGAGTTTATTTCAAGTTTGTTGTGAGTTTGGGATTAGAACCCCCCCCCCCAAAATTTTCAATTAAAGCTTGCTTAATTTTGAAGAATTTGCAAGAAAAGAGAACTCACTTTACCACTTTAATTTAAGCCATAAAGGATTGCAATTAGAGTTTGTGTGTTTAACATTAGCCTTTCCCCAAAGTTTGTGAGTTTAATATTAGCTTCTCCCAAATCTTACTTGCATTTTAAATGAATGTTCTATTCTTTTCAAAATTTATTTTAAAGGCTCCCCCTTTTTTCTTATTTGGTGCTTTTTAGTTTAAAATTGGCTACAGGTTTTCCTACTTAGCGCTCATAAGTCAGCTCATTTTATCCTTCCATTTTTTTCTAAGCTAAAAGATTTGACAAAATTTTGGCACCCTCCCGTCCATCCCCAGGGGTTGTATGGGTGTTTTGGCTTACTCTCACTGAAGGAAGGCAGTGGTGTCTTGTGACACCACAACCTATTTTATTCATCTCATCGCACCCTACTGAACACAACGAGGTCTTCAAACCTGCAAGAATACATACAATGCAATATATAATTATCCCATCCTTTTTTTAGAGTCTGGAAATTAGATAAAATTTTGGCAACATTTCGTCTAGGGGGCGATATCTAACAACTGGAGGCTTAATCGTTAATGCTTCATCGAAGGTGAATGAAGCTGTCATGATACCACAACCTATCTTTCATCCCGTCGCACCCTACTGAGCACAACGAGGTATTCAAACTTGCAAAGAAACACAAGCATATGTATATATTCACATTCATAAATCTCCACATATTCTGACACATTTTTCGGCGTGCTGTAAGGCTCGACAAAGGAACTAGGTTGGATACATGATTGAGAATATAAGGTAAAGGGGTCCAACGTCGAAAATTGAAGGAAGAATTCGCCTACTGACGATATTTTTTGCCGATTTACGGCACAACGGAAGTGGGATAGCTAAAGCCAGGGAAGCAATGCCGGAAATCGAAAGAAGAATTTACCTACTGATGATTTTCTTCCCCGACATGCATAGAGAAACGAGACTAAAGCGAGGAAAGCAACGTAAATCGGCGGAAGAATTCCATCGATGATTTTCTTCCCTCGACGCTTCATCGACGATGTTACCGATTTGCGGCACAACGGGGATAGCTAAAGCGTAGGGAAGTTTAATGAAATCAAGGAAGAATTCTCCTACTAATGATTTTCTTCCCCCGATTGTGGTGTAGCGAAAAAGGGATGGCTAAAGCGAGGAAAGCGACGCCAGAAATCGAAGGAAGAATTCGCCTACTAACGATTTTCTTCCCTCGATTACAGCATAGTGGAAACGGCAAAATTTGGATGTGTTGCGAGGTTACGGGAAGGATTGCGCAGAACGGGCAAGATTTGTGGATTGACAGATAATCCAGCCGTAATAGCAATGTAAGTTTAATTGCAATGGCCGGGCTGGGAAGTTGATCGGGCATGCCGAGGACCAGTTTAACTGCGCCGGGTTATGGGCTGATGGAAGGAGGGTGATGGGCCGTAATCAGCGAGTCGAACCGCTTAGTCCCGAGCATTAACCCATTGCAGGCCAAACCGCAAGTGTGTCTGGGCCGGAAGAGGGATCGGTCGACCGTTACGGGTCACCAGACGGTGGGCACGTGACCTGTGTGGTCGGGGACGGCTAGTGTTTACGGGCCGGGCCTGAACGGGTCGCCAGGACGCGCGACGACGGGCGGTCGCAGAGTGTCGCCGGGACGCGACACGGGTTTCACCGGGCTGGTACAGTGGTTTGAAGGGTTGGTCGCTGGGGAAACAGGAGAGCGACAAGAGGCGACCGCTGCGGTGAAAGGGCTGGCAAAGAGGGTTACCGACCGGATCATGGTTTTGCGTGGAGGAGGGTTTTGCGATCAGTTGAATGGCGATGGCGGCCGATTTGAAGCGGAGACGAAGGGTTGCAGATGGTCAGCGATGATGAGCGAAGGGTCGCTGAACGGATGCGATAAGGCAGAAAGAAAGGCGAAAACAACGGTCTGGACAGGTGTTAAATCAAACGGCGGGCGAGGGCGGGTCACCTGGGGTCTGAACGCCGCAGGATCATCCAACGGCCAACCAAGTTCACAGGTAGGAGCCGTGGAGCGGCTATGGTTGAAGCCAGGCCGGTATGGACATGGTAGACCGCCGACATGAACGAACCATGGTAGTAGCGGTTAAATGAGTCTCGCCAGCACGGATCAGTGAACCTGGTCTACTGACACAAAGTGGCGACGAGAAGTGGAATGATGGATGTCGGGGGATTGTCACAGTCAAAACGGCCGATTTCAAATTGGCGATGATTTTGCAGAATGACAACAGGGATGTGAGAGGAGAGGAGATTTACTCTTTTTTTTTTTTTGGTTTTCAGAGAGAGAGTAACGTGGGAATTGGAGAGAATCAGTGGGAATTGGAGAGAATCCGTGGGAATGAGAGAGTGGGAGAGAATGAGGGAGAAGTTGCCAGAAATAGGGGGAGTTGAGGGAATTGGGGGAATAGTTTCTTTTTTTTCATTTTTTTCTTTAAAGTGGGGAACCGTTGAGCATTAGAATTTGAGAATTTTAAATTAATTTTAAATTAATTTAAACCTTTTAATTGTGTTTTGTGCCGATAAATGCACATAGTCAATATATATATATATATATATATATATATATATATATATATATATATATATCAATTCAGGGTAATTCCATCATTCTGAACGCAATGATGCAGTCCGTTTCACGATCGGAGGTCGTTTGGTTCACGTCGGTGCCAAATTGAGTTAATTTTTGCTCGAAATGCGTGCCGCCAGTTTTGCTCGCTCAATTTTTGCATAGACTCATCCAAATTGAGTGCGAATGGTCTCATTCGAAATAAATTTTGATGCCAATGGTGATCAATGTCATGAATGGAGGTTGTTTGATCCTCACATCTCGACCTTGATATGGGCATGCAATGACTAACGCTTGATCGATTGCTCATCGAAGTTGTGTAATATTTATATGACATTTTGACATTCAATGGAAAAGTTCGTTGTCAATCGATGTCATTTCGACAATTTTCGCGATGTCAGTGCATTTTTTTGAGCCGCACCACCAAGTCCAAAGAAATTCGATTTGTAGGCTTGACTTGATTTATGACACATACGTGAGGTCAACATGTAGCCTTTAAAAGAACCATTTGGTCTTGCATTTAAAATTGAATTTTAAACACAATGAGATTTGTGATATATCTAAGTGTCTATCTTCAAAACTAATAGGATCCAAATGAAATTCATAAGAGGTTTTCACTATAACTGAATGACCTATTAGCAAGTATAGGCAAGATTTCTTAATGAATAATTGACTTGTATTCAAAAGAAGCTTGAATTCAAATAAGCTTGCTTAAAGTATGCATAATAAACTATATGTTCAAGAGCAACAGTTGAATATGATGACTTGATAAATATTTAAAAGATTGTTAATGATCGTAAGCTAAATAATCATTGATACTTAAAGAATGCAATGAATAAATTAAATACAAGCAAAGTTGTAATATTTTGAATCGAAAAACGCCTTCTACACCAATCTACAATTCTTCATAAGTAGATAGAAAACGATGCTAAAATTAAATTCTATGAATTATGGAGCTTCTTTCATTCCAAAAATTAAAAAAATTTCATTCTAACTATGATTTTCAAAGTTAATGATTTCATTAATTAGATGAAAATATCTAAGCTAAAAAAAATACCTGCATGTGCTCATACATGGAAATTCATAGTGCAAATTTTAATGTCTAGAAAGGCTGCGTAGGCTAAGTTGAAATTAAGTGAAAATATGAAATTAACCTCTTGATTTAGAAATAAAATTACCTAAATTACTAAACACCCGCATGAGCCCTGACAATATGCTGAATGTTTAGATTCAAGTGTCTGAGGATGTTGAGTGGGTTACTTTCCGATTTGGTCTTCGGACTCGGTCCCAATTAACAAAATCTAAAAATTCAATTATTATAAGAATTTCAACTTAGTAAAATAAATGAGAAGATAATTCTATCATATGACAAGTAGATGATCTTTATTATTAAACTAATAGTCGATGGATCAAACAATAAATTGAATGATCAAGCAAATTCATCTACCCCGATGAATGGTGATTTCAACTGGAGGAGATACTTTCATCAAAATGTGATTCTAATTTCAAATCAAATTAACTTAAATTAATTATAAATAAAAAAACTGTTTAAATGAAATTTAATCTTTAAAAGCTTAAAGCAAACTCTATTCAATCCACCTTCTATAAGAGTTTGTTGAAGGTGACAAATTAAGAAAATTATAGCTCACAAAGGAGCAAATGTCAAATCAACTGTTATACTATATTCACTCTCAATAAATCTCATGCTAGTAAGGACGTGATCCGTGTCCTTTGATTACATGACTTGACCTCAAGAGTTCCATATATGATGCGCTTATGACGAGTCCTCGACGGGTGGTTGCCGCCAAATGGAACCATTATATTACGATCATCACGTAGCCCATACGCTTCCTCACCCTTTGAGTTGTGAATCATAGGGTACCTTGATAGGGCAAAAACCCTTTTAACTAAGCTTATCTCCTTAGACAAACATCACCCTAGGTCTATAAGGATTTCTTGGATGACGTAACATATGTGTTGCTGATAAGCATTCTTCTAGTTGAGTTGGCTACCTTCTCTAACTAAGTAGACTATGGACCGCGACAGCCCGGAATGACGGAACCATGAGATCTAGATCAAGCACGTCATCATTCCGCCAACCATCCGCTTTAAGCTAATAATGATGAATTTTATAAATTCTAAAATCCAAGTTTTAAACTCCGCTGCTATATGCTATACATGATTCAACATCTAACCTTAATCGAAAGTTCTCTCTCACTTATTGGGAGGGGTAATTAAATATAGGTGCTTGGGCCTATAGGAAACCTGGAACCTTGTCTAAAGTCCTCACCAAATGAGGGCGAAATCTTTGGGTAGTGTCTTATCTACTATTCCATCTATCTTCTGAAAATTATACTGACGCTCAAATCATACTCTATTAAATATAAGAGATCGGTGGTGAATTTTTGAAGCCCACATGATCCAAAACTAATAATTGGTTTGACATATATATATAATTTACAAGGAACCCATACAGTTGTACTAATCCAGCATGCGACACACTTATAAAAATATATATTTTAAATATAAAAAATATAAAAATATATATTTTAAATATAAAAAAGATAAAAATATATATATTTATTAAAATTATTTTATTTTTATTAAACTTTTAATATCAATTCATTCAAATCTTGAAATATGCAATCCGAAAATTATGAAAAATTGTTAATAAATAAACCATCATGTCGGGCATTTATTTGGAAATAGAACATTATATTATAGCATTAAATATCATAAGGAAGATGGGGATGGGGGGTGAGGAAGAAAAAGAAGAAGCTGTGTCGAAGTGAGTGATTTGTCGGGCATTTGTTTCGTACTTTTTGCATTGATATGTGGCAATGTTCCTCCAATGTTGTAATTAATCTCAACTCACGAAAGGAAAATGATGGCATTGAAGCATGAAGGGGTCTGAAGATCTATGTGCGTACTTGTATATGTAGTTCCCTAACTCATATGTGCGATATTTAAGATCCTCAATTGGAGGGAGGAAATGAAGAGTAGAGAAGTAAAGGGATGAGAAAATTACTGAGGCGAATGAAAGGCTGTTTATGGAAATGAGAATATGCTTGTAAGTGGGCTTACGCAGAGATGATATCATTGTAATTATCTTCTTTCCTTCTCCTTAATATTGTATTAAGTATTAATTAGTATGACATTTTCATAAAAAAAAAAATTAATTAGATTTTATAACAAATTTTATGAGGATTTTTTTTCTTTTTTTTTTTGGTTTTATATCTCTTTGGCAACAAAGATGAAGATGAAGCTATCCATGGCCACGGATCAGGAAGAGATGAATATAACTGCATGGGCTCCGATCACTTTAATGAGTGATAATATTGGATCCAATCAGTTGTAGAACATCGAAAGGGATCTTTCCCAGACGTCTTTCTTCCAGATGCTCAATATCCCAACTAAGATTAATAGTTATCCGAGAGATGGCTCAGCATCTCTATAATACGCATCAAAGTTAAACAATTCCTCAAGCTAGTTATCCGAGACAGCTTGCTCTTGAATAAAGTTATTGTAGCTTTGCCCCTCATCCCCGAAGCGGCTGTCTGGATCTTCTAGATCCTGCGTGGTTTGCTTTAACATGATGCGGCATTTCGGATTAAGGTGATTCATCCACCGGGCCTGGCAGCCCTTCACGAAGGGGGCAAGGCCTGTCAGCTCCTTCACTCGGTGCCAACGCTTGCGTGCTCCATGTTCTTCACTCCAGCGTTTGCGTTTTTGCGCAGATTGGAAAATGCTATCTTGGTGGAAGACTGTCTCAGCACCATCGCCATGATCGCCACTTTTCCCACGCTGGAAAAGCTGTCTCGCCGGAAGCAAGATGCGTACAGTGCGCCGTCGATGTCCACGGTTCTGTTCCGTGGATCGTCCAGCAGCTGCGAGCAACGACAGGTTGCCGGAAAGCGAACCTCTTGCGTTTAACCATGCTCGTTTGCTCCACATTTGAATTCGTCTTCGTTAAATTCTCATTTGGGTTATGAAAACAAAATTCAACGCCTGATTTTGCAGACGCAGAAATGTTCAAATCAATTAACTTTTAGAAAGGAAATGATATATGCTCCCCAAAACGTTGTATATGGAAGCGACCATCATTCCTCCTCATCTCTGCTCCACAGAAAGCCGTCTCCTATATGATATTCCACAACTGAAGTGACGTGTTTGGAGACGAGCAACTATAGAAAAATTGTTAAGGAAACAAATAGGAGGATCTTCTGCCACATATATCATTTCCTCTGCTATATTCATATACATTATTTATTCAGAAATATATGTTGTCTTGCACTTCTACCAGTTAAGAAATTTTTATTTTTATTTTGTAAACTACAAGATGTTCTTTAAAGATGTTTTTTGAACTCCTATATATTGCTAGCTTTCTTCTTCTTGATTTCTGTTATGACTCCAATTCCTCCAAAGCCAAAATACAGCATACAGCATTAACAATTACCATAAACAACAACTCTGCATAGAAAAAGAAAGCAAACACTGCCACCAAGTTCAGAGAATAGGTATACAGAGGCATGCCAGGTTTACAACAGAAGAAAACCTAAGCAAGGCATTACAGAAAGTTCCCTCAGGATAACTATTCAAAGATAAGTCAACAAAAGCTGGACTTGATAAACAAACTACAACAACAGAGCTAGAATCAAGAATCAAGACCTCCAGAAATCGGCCAATAAAATACAAGGCCATAACAGAAATAACGGCAAATAGAACCAACTACAAGCTCCACTGCATACGAGCGAAATCTAACAAAAAAGCTACTTAACCAAAATGTAAATCGTTACAAATGATATAGCATCAAGATCGAAGAGAGAAGAAAACTATAAATAGGGATGAGAAAAGCAAACAAGGGGTTGAAGAATTATCTCAAGAATATCCTCTTTTCCTGTCTCCAATCTCTTCTTCTTCCACCAAGTAGTTCCACGGTTGATCCTCACTTTGGAAGGTCTCTCCTCAAATCACCACGAACTCCTCTCGTTCCTCTTTTCCCCTCGGAGCAATGGCGCTCGAATGAAACAACACAAGGAAAGAATCAAGTTAGGTTAATTCAAAGCTTCATCCAACCACAAGAAGGCAATCTCAAGCAACGGTCAGATCCGCCAAAGGATCAAGCCGATACAAGGGCAGCACGTGTAATCCACTAACTCCTTTAAAGACTGAGAACCACATGATCAAGAAACAAATCCAAGGGCAGATCAGACAACAAGGCGATCAGACGGTTCAAGATCGACCCAAGTGAAACTCAATCCAAGTGCATAGCATCCAACGGCTGAGCAAAAGGCGCAAAATCCAACGGATCAGAAACCACCCGCCATTCCCACAGCAAATAATCCACTCAGCCGGGTTCCAACACTCAGGATTGAGTCAACTCAGAACGGAATCAAACTAAAGTATCACCAAACAGACCCAATTGGCACTGTTCCAGACACAAATCAGAAATTAAGACGTATCATTGGTGCTCTCGTTGATTCACACCTACAACACTCAGAAAATGGCAAAAGGAACCAGAAACACATCAAAAACATTTGAAGAATGTGTTACCAGATTAAACAAAATAGAAGAGCAAATGACCTCAGTCACTATGGTATTAACTGAAATATCAACAAGATTGACTGCCATAGAAAACAGATTGGAAAAACAACCTCAAATTCAGGTATGTGATGCATCCCCTTCAGAATCATATTCTCCAAACATACCACATACACACACACCCATGTCAAGACTCTTAAAATAGATATGCCCAGATTTAATGGAGAAGACCCTAGAGGATGGATCTTTAAAGCGAGTTTGATATAACCTCTAAGACCGAGAAATTCTTAATAGCATCTGCACATGGACGAAGCACTAAGTTGGTACCAATGGATGCATCTTAATAACCAATTACACTCATGGATACAATTTAAAGAGCAAGTTATTGAGATTTGGCCCCTTGTACGAGATTTAAGGGGTGAACTTGCAAAATTACAAATGTAAATCTACAGCAATTTTATAATGAATTTGATGAATTAGCAAACCAGATATCAGGTATTCCACCTGAATTCCTTCAAAGTTGTTTTGAATCAGGGCTTAGAAATGAAATTAAAAAGGAAGTAAGAACCCTACAACCTGCTTCCTTGCAGCAAGCATTTCAATTGGCCAAGCTAATGGAGGATAGGCTAGCTGATGACATTCACATGGCCAAAAACTACAAGATCAGCCAAGTTCCAGCAGTAAAGCAACATCAAATACAGCAAACACCCATACTGCCTAATCCACCAAATGCCAATCAACACATCAACATTCAAAGTAAACAGCCTTTAGCAATTCAGAGGCTCACACCAACACAATTAGATGAAAGAAGGCAAGGATTATGTTTTAATTGGGAAAAATATCACAAAGGGCATATATGTCAAGCCAAATTATTTGCCTTCATAATAGTCAATGAGGACCAAGAGTATCTGACATGATACTCAACTAGAAAGGCAAAGGGATTCAAGAAAAACATTAGAAACAAGCTTCAACTATCAACCATTCAATCCTAAGGCAAATGACATAGAGATTGTATAAGTATACACATTATAAATACTTCTAACCAATAACTTAGCTTAGATTTTATGTCAGATAGAATCCAATTATATAGAATAAGATAGTCCATAGTAATAAGTCAGCTGGCACAAATCCTTTACAGCCTCAATTAAGAGGGACAAACAGAGTAGTGTCACATAATCCAAACCACATACAAAGGAGCTTTTATTTTGATAGGTTGACGAGACCCATATAAATCGGAAGCTCAAAAGCAACATGAAACAAATGGCGATAACATAGAAGAGAGCTTCAATCCAAGACTACTACAATAGACAAGCTTTTACACTACAATCGAAAAAATTACCAATTCGGTAAAAATGGATAGTAATCAAGCTTGATTAAAAGTTTTAGATCATGAAAAGTACTGACAGGAGATCCACAAATTAAAGAAATATCAAGGCAAACAGAAGGAATTCTAGCCACAGAAGCTTCTGGGATATCAAGTAAAGAAATATAGAAGCCGAATTACAATAACAGAAACTACAGCTACAGCAGTAGAATACTAAACCATTGTACAAGCAGACAGAGAAATCCAGGGAGAAATACTATCAAGTGATGCTCCTAAGGTAGGAATTCAACAAGCATAAAAGAGCAAGTCATATTGGTGACCTTGAGGGCAAGGTCAGTGTGAGGAGGGGAGTAATGTTATGACTCTCAAATTCCTCCAAAGCCAAAATACGGCATACAGATATAGCATTAACAATTACCATAAACAACAACTCTGCATAGAAAAAGAAAGCAAACACCGCCACCAAGTTCGGAGAATAGGTACAGAGGCATGTCGTTTACAACAGAAGAAAAACCCGAGCAAGGCATTACGAAAGTTCCCTCGTGATAACTATTCAAAGATAAGTCAACAAAAGCGGACTTGATAAACAAACTACAACAACAGAGCTAGAACAAGAATCAAGACCTCCGTAATCGGCCAATAAAAAATACAAGGCCATACCGTAAATAATGGCAAATAGAACCAACTACAAGCTAATCAGTAGAACGAAATCCGAAACGACAAAAGCAAGCTACTTAACGGATTGTAACAGAAATCAGTTACAAATGATATAGCAGACCAAGATCGAAAGAGAGCAGAAGAAAACTATAAATAGGGATGAGAAAAGCAAACAAGGGGTTGAAGAATTATCTCAAGAATTCCCTCATTCTCTGTCTCCAGTCTCTTCTTCTTCCCCATAGTAGTTCCATGGTTGATCCTCACTGGAAGGTCTCTCCTTCGAAATCACCCGAACTCCTCTCCCTCTTTTCCCCGCTTTCGGAGCAATTGATCGAACCGACCAAACAACAGGAAAGAATCAAGTTAGGTTAATTCAAAGCTTCATCCAACGACAAAGAAGCAGCAGCGCAATCTCAAGCAACGGTTCAGATCCGGTCAAAGGATCAAGCCGATATAAGGGCAGCACGCGTAATCCACTAACTCCTTTAAAGACTGAGAACCACATGATCAAGAAACAAATCCAAAGGCAGATCAGACAACAAGGCGATCAGACGTTCAAGATCGACCCAAGTGAAACTCAATCCAAGTGCATAGCATCCAACGGCTGAGCAAAAGGCGCAAAATCCAACGGATCAGAAAGCACCCGCCATTCCCACAGCAAATAATCCACTCAGCCGGGTTCCAACACTCAGGATTGAGTCAACTTAATCGAATCAAACTCAAGTCTCACCAAATGTAACCAATCTGCTCCGCACACAAATCAAAAATTAAGACGTATCTTTAAAGAGATATTCATATACATTATTTATTCAGAAATATATGTTGTCTTGCACTTCTACCAGTTAAGAAATTTTTATTTTTATTTTGTAAACTACAAGATGTTCTTTAAAGATGTTTTTTGAACTCCTATATATTGCTAGCTTTCTTCTTCTTGATTTCACTCTCTCTTAGCTTTAGGTGTGTTCAAATGAGATATCAAATTAACATGACTTTTAAAGAAACTGGGATGAACTTCGTAAGAGTTTTAAAAAAAATAATGCTAATGGTTATTCGTTTGTTTTTTCAAATTCATTTCATTTGTATTTGAATTTATATTACCACCTTAATAATTTCATTATGTCAAGCCAAAGCTTTGTTTAGTTTCAAGAGAAGTGGAAAGAATCTTGTATTTCTTAAGGATAATAAAGACTTTTCTCACCACTCCATAAAAGGCAACTTCATACACTTAGTAGAGATGCACTAAATCCTAAAGGGGAAATTATGTTTCACATAGGCATACTATATTTAACCTCTTTTAAAAGAATAAGTTAGAGCCTATATCTATTGAAGGAAAAAGTGTGAGATCTTTCCTCACCCTTGAGGGGAATTTTTTAATATGAATAGCAAGATTGAGAGTTAAAAAAATATAAAATTTTCAGAAATTTTGTACCTGTGCATATGTGCATGCTCCATCACTTACACGTGCGACATCACGAACACCCACCTACTCACAAACACTTAATGCGTCGCTCTCAAGACCTCGTGCATATCACTACCGTCACTACCAATAGCAGCTAGCTTAATAACCCCCACGTAAATATTTTTAGAGCTCAAGATCACTTTTTAGTGTTTTAGATTTAATTTTTTGCTATTTTGATGGACGACAAATTTTATTCAATAGAATTTTATCAAAATTTTGATAATTTTTACAGCAATCAATGAGCTGAAATTATGTTTGTGCATAAAATCATTAGTTTATGATTCCTACAGAAGATTTACATTGAATAATAAGATGTAGTTGTGCCTTTTAAATCTCCCAGACTTATAATTTTACATTGCTTATATTTTGAGGGAATAATATATATTAGGACAAAACAAATATTAGTAATATGCAATTTAACGACAAAACTTCTATGATTCCCTGCAAAGAAATATTAGCAATATCCAATAATATCATAAATTCATTTCACAACGTTTTCCTTCTCCGCAGATTCAAACTCACATTTTTATAATCATTTCATTCAAGTGATTAAAAAACTTTAACGTTTTATAATAAATTTCTCAGTTTTTTCGTAGTTTTATATTGATGTATATATTTAAGAACTTGTTGTTCAGTTCATTTATGTTCATGAACAACATCATTTAAAGCTCATGAATAAGCTCATTTGGGAGCTCAATTATACTCGATAAAGTTTGATTAAAGCTTGTTCATAAGCTGTATCATTTATATTTCTCAACATGTTGCTCACGAATAAGCTCGATTAAGGTTTGATTAAAGCTCTTTTATTTCATAAATGATTACATACTGTCGATAAGCAATATGAACTAAGCTCGCAAACAAACTTGAGCCGAGTTCGAACAAGATTTTTTTTTAAATGAGCTCGAGCTTGAACACACTGTTTTAAAGGATTCCTGTCATTATTATTTCGACAAATTTTACATTGGCTGTCGACTGTCTAGCGCAATCCTCAACTTTTCACACATGGACTTGGGTCTGGCAAAGATAATATTAAAATAGGAAGATGTACCTTGGTGTATGCTTTTTGCTGATGATATTCTTCTTGTTGATAAGACTAGAGAGGAAGTTCAAGAGAAACTGGAATTATAGAGGTCAACCTTAGAGTCTAAAGCTTTTCATTTAAGTAGATCTAAAACTGAATATATGGAGTTTAATTTTAGTTGTAGAAGTTCCAGTGGTAGTGTTGTGACATTGGTTGAACAAGTAATTAAAAAGAATGAACGATTCACATACCTAGGCTCTATCGTTCAAAATGATGGTCAAATTGATAGAGATGTTATTAGTAGAATTCAAGTTGGTTGAAGTGGAGGAATGCATCTAGTTGTGTGTTAGAAAAGTACCACTTAAACTTAAGGAAAAATTTTATAAGATGGTGGTAAGACTGCAATGATTTATGGTGAATGTTGGAACAAAAGAGAAGCATAAGACTAAGTTAAGTGTCAGAGATGAGGATGCTCAAGTGGATGAGTAACTTTACTCTTAGAGATAAAATGCGAAATGATATGTTCGGGAAAAAGCTGGAGTAGCCCCTGTGATATAAGATTAGAGAGTCGCCTTAGATGGTTTGGCCACATAAAGCGTCGACCATCTGATGACCTGGTCAGGAGAGATGCATTAGATTTGCCATATGTTAAAAAAGGCGGAGGTAGACTTAAAAAGACTTGGTTAAGATGTATAAAAAATGACCTTAGTATACTTGAATTAAATGAGAATTTGACACATAATAGAACATAATGGAGAAGAAGGATTCATGTAGCCGACCCCACATAGTGGGATAAAAGCTTGTTGTTGTTGTTGTTGTTGTGCTCAAGCTTGAACACCATCCTAAAAACTCGAATTAAGCTTGAGCTCAATAATGATAAACTAGCTTGAACTCGAACAAGCACATACTCAGCTCGGCTCGATTCGTTTGCAGCCCTAACATTTTGGTACTAATTAGTCCTATTGGTAAGTGCTTGGAAAAGAATCGAGAAGAAAATTAAATATATATTTTTATTTTTAGAATACAAAATACTTATTTAATTGATGTACAATTAGATTGCAGCAGATGAAAAAAAAACACAACTATTAAGAATGCAAATGATAACAACTTATAAATGTGTCCAGTCAAATCAGTTAAGCTTGCAATAATATATTTAATACTCCCGCTCAAGATGTTTGATAAATATCCTTGATGGCCATCTTACTATTTGGATAAGAAAAAAGATTATTTTGTTGATCATAGCACTTTGACAGATATATCGATTTGTTGATGACTTGCCCAAATGGGTATGAGTATGATGAATTCAATGATTGCTTTGTCACGAGCAAAATGATAAACTAAATCCTCTTTCTTGGTTCACTCATGAAATATGAGATTGGTGGCAATATGAGTTGATGCCTAATTATCACAAATATGATGGTTGCGTCGTGTTGTTGGAACATAAAAGTCTTGTAATAGCTAATTGGTCCAAATCAACTAATTGATTATAGTGGTCAATGCATGATACTTTGCTTTAGTTAATGACTAAAGATGATCTTTTGTTTATTCATTTCCAAGAGAATAAGTCATATGTGAAGTTCTTTGTCAGGATAAATACTGATCTAACTAGTATACTTTAAAACTCATGTCATGGCAAGATAATGTGAGACAACAATTTTTTTGATTTGCCTATTTATTATATTGCATCTAGAAGAAGAACCAATCATTTAATTTATTGTTGGGATACATGGGATTATTGGATTGGTTTATATGCCGAGAACAATGTATCTTATTATAAAGTATAGCGACATTGAGATAGTGCGAGTTTAGTGTTGAATCAAACAATTTTGAGTAAAAAAAACCTTCATATCATCTAAATCAGTGAGTTGGAATTTTGTTCATGAAAAAAATATTTTTAAGACATTAATGGTGACAATAAAATGTCATATGATGATAATGTTAATGATATAAACCAATAAAGCAATGAAATTTAGGCTTCTACCTTTAGTAAATAGAAAGTAATCTGATTTCAGTTGAGTGCAACAATTTACATGTTTAATTGAAACCATAGATAGACTTGTGTAATTTGCAAATAAGTTAATTATTTTTTGTCATTGTTATCTGATGTCTGCCCCATGCCATCGCAATCAGAAAGTAAATTCATGTAAAAAAGTCATTAATTGCATACATTTAATTGAATAAGAATCTAATTTTTACTGGCTATGAGAGAGAGAGAGAGAGAAGTAGTTTTACAGTAACCATTTTAATTAGCTACAAGCAAAAAATTTCTAAAATGTCATCTCCTTGCTAGGTACGTATATCCTTTATATACGAGGCAAGCTTTGTATTTATTTATAAGTGGATCTAAGTTTTGTTTATTCAAATAAGTTGATTGACAACTGATGGCGTGCTTTCCCTGTTGTAAGTTGACAGTAGTTTATTGTGGTTCAATTTTTGTTAATTGAGATGTTAAAATGAATGTTAATCCCAAACATTCAAAGACTTAAGTTGGCTAAAGGTGGTTGGTAATGAGGACCCTAAAACCGAGAATTGGGACATTTGAAGAAAATAAGATGAGAGAGAGAGAGAGAGAGAGAGAGAGAGAGAGAGAGAGAGATAATATCAACGACTTTCCTAGCTATATATATATTCTATAGATATATTTTATTCTAATTGGATAAGGGTCTGCCAACTGAAATAGAACAAATTGATTCAATTTTATTGAAGTAATATCAACCACTTTCCTAGCTATATATATATTACCATGTATGGAGTACTCTAAGTGCACCTCAATTGTATTGGATTATGCTTGCGGCGTTGCAGGCTATTAGCAGTTTAATCTCTGTATGTGCAACAAGCTTGCGAAGGATAATTTTTTTTTCATGAACATAATAATGGAGCTAGCTGAGTCACATAATCATATAATATATATTATTGATGAGCTTATCGGAACAAGGAGTCTTGCAATATACAGAAGTCATGTGTTAGAATAAGTTGTTTTATTTTTTTAGATAGCTTTGACCTCCATATGTGCCATAAGTCAAAGTCGCCTACAAATCAAATTCAACACTTGAGGTGACAAGAAATCAGCTCAAAATGCGACGCCACCAAAATGGTAAACGACCGACGAATTAACGACCGTGCCGCGCTCGTAACGCCGAAATTGATCAATATAAATATTGCAAAAATCTAACGAAGAATCGATTAAGTGCTCGTTTATCAATGTATCGACACGCATATCGGAAGTCAGACGACGACGAACCACCTTCGCTCATGAAATTGATCGCCGCTAGCTTCAAAACGTAATCTATCAAATAAGATGCTCTAACTCAATTCGCAAGTCGGCGAATATCGAGATTGAAAGTAAGCCGCATTTTGAAATGACTCAATTTGACGCCGACCAACCAAATTCCGACGCAAACAATCGCTATCGCATTCAATAATAATTACCTTAGATTGATATATATATATATATATATATATATATATATATATATATATATATATATATATATATATATATATATATATATATATATATATATATATATATATTGACTATGTGAATTTAATGGCTCAAAATTCAAATTAAAACTGGTTAATCAATTTAAAATTTATTTTAAACATTCCTAAATTATCTCCCATGCTCAACCGTTCCCCCGCCCCCACTTTGTTTTTCAATTTTTCTGATAAAAAAAAAAAGAAAAGGAGGAAAAAATGATTTTCTCTCTCTCCCCCATTTTTTCCAGCGGTTCCTTTCCTCTCCCCTGCATTCCCTCTCTCGTTGGAAAAGTTTTTTGCATAGGTAATCATTCTCCCCTCTCGATTTCAACTGTTCGCAAAATCGAGCATCTCGTCGGCCACAGCCCCGTGATTCCGCCATCCATCTTGTCCGCCATCCGCCCCAAGCGCCGATTTTCGGCGTTGCACTTCTTGCATTACATTCTCAAATTACATACCTAACTCCGCATTTCGAGCATTGCAAAGACGTCGAAAACGCGGTCGAACATGTGTAATCTATGTGTGTGTGTGTGTGTGTGTGTATGTATATATATATATATATATATATATATATATGAAGACTTTGTGCTTTCAGGCATGACGAGATGAATAAAAATGGTGTCGCAAGATAACTTAATACGCTTATGACGGTAAGCCAACACTCGTTAAATATTACTCCCGCTAGACGAAATGCTGCCGAAATTTTGTCTAATTTATAGACTTTGAAAAAAAAAGGGGATGAATATATAGATCAGATGTCTTCTTGGTCAAGGCCTTGTGCTTAAGAGGGTGTGACGAGATGAAAAAGTCGCGCGAAGACATCACTGCCACGCCAAGAGAACGCATCGAAAGCTAAAACACCCCGATGTAGATGACATTGGTCGCCAAAATCTCAAATCTTTTAACTTAGAAAAAAGGGGAGGATAAAATGAGCTGACTTAAGAACGCTAAGTAAGAAAACCAGCAGTTAATTTTAAACTAAAAGTGTCAAACAAGAAAAAAAAGGAGCCCTTAAAATTTTTTTGGATAGAATAAAGCATTCATTTAAAATCTAAGAAACTTTGGGAGGCTAACATTAAATTCACAAACTTTAATTATAATTCTCTACTTAAATTAAAGTGATAAAGTGAGTTATCTTTTCTTGCAAATTTCTCAAAATTAAACAAGCTTTAATTGAAATTTGGGGGGACTAATGCTAAACTTATAACAAACTTACAATAAACTTAAAGTCTAGGGATGAATCCATATTGAGTTTAATAATTCTTATATGAATATAGAGGTGATTACTATGCTAGCTAATAAGCATAATTAGGGTTAAAGTAATAAACACTGAAATCGGCATAACTTATCAAAAGTGATGTAGATTGAACATAATCAAATTGAGAGAATTACAAAAACTCAACAAGTAAACTAAGTGCATGTAATATTTTAAACTACAATCTAAATCAAAATGTCTTCTTCGTCACCGAATCTGCAACTCTTTATACAAGCAGACAGAAGATGACACTAAACTAAATGCTGAATGAAGGAGCTTTCCTACAATACAAATTGAGGAATTTTCTTTATAAATTATGATTTTTTCAAAATCAACGAAATCATTAATTAGATGAAATTAGCTAAGCAATAAACACCGTGCATGGACATGAGATTTCAAGTGCAAATTTTAATGTCAAAAGGCAGGAGCAAATTGAAATAAAAAGAAATGAAAATACAAAATCAATCTCATAATTTAAACACAAAATTACCTAAAATTACTATACACCTACACGGGCCCTGACACTACGCAGAATGTTTAAATTCAAGCGATGATGTTGCAGGTTACTCTTAGTCTCCGTGTTAACAAAACCTAAAAACCTATAATAAGAGTTTCAAAACCTATGAAATATCTAAGAAATTAATTTTGTCAGGTGACAATAGATCTAATCCTCTTTTAACAACTAAACAGAGTTGACATGATCTATAACTCTTAAACATTTTCAAATTAATCAATTTTTCAAATCAAATTAAGTAGCAATCTGAAACTACTTAAATGAAATTTTATCATTAAAAGCTTAAAGCAAACTTGATTTATCCACCTTCCGCAACTGTTTATCGGGGGTGATAAATTAAGAAAAATCTAGCTCACAAAGGAGCCAATGTCAAATCAAGTGTTCTGCTATGTTCACTCTCAATCAATCTCATGCCAGTAAGGACATGACCAATGTCCTCGACCACGTATGAAGCTCCATGATGAAGCAATTACGACCAGAGTCCTCTGATCGGGTGGTTTGGCCAATTCGGCTCCATTATATTACGATCATGACCGTAGCCCATATGCTCTCCAATGGCTCTACCGTTTGAGTTGTGAATCATATGGTATACTTGATAGGGAAAATAGCCCTCTATCAGCTAAGGTAGACTTAAGATTGTCTCCTTAGACAAACACCACCCTAGGTCTACAAGAATTTCTTGGATGACGTAACCCATGTGTTGCTGATGAGGATCCTTCTATCAGGTTGGGTCGACTACCTCCTTTGACTAAGTAGACTAGGGACCACGACTGCCTGGAATGACAGAACCATGTGATCTAGATCGGGCACATCATCATTCTCCCAACCATCCAGTTTAACCTTAAATGATGAATTTCATAATCTAAGTTCTGAAACTCTATATGCTGCTACTATACGCTATGCATTCATCGATCTAATGACGGGCCTTAATCGAAAGTTCTCTCTCACTTATTGAGAGGGGTAATTAACTATAGGGGCTTGTGCCTATAGGAAACCTAGAACCAGGTCTAAAGTCCTCACAAAACGAGAGCGAAATCTTTGGGTAGTGTCTTATCTACTTTTCCATCTGTCTTTGTTGACCTCCATATATGTGTCATAAGTCGAGTCAAACTCACAAGTCAAATTCGACGGACTTCGGAGGTGACAGTGTGCAAATAGAGGATCAAAATGCACTGGATGTCACTGAAAATGGTCGAAATGACCTCCAATCGGCGAACAGACTTCACTTTTGCATTCAGAATGTCGAAATCAATCAGAATATAAATATTACAAAATCTAGCGAGCAATCGATTAAACACTCAAGCTATTAATGTGTCGACGCGCATATCAGAGTTGGAAAGCTGCGATGTTCGAACAACCTCCGTTCATGAAATTGATCCTGCCGTTAGCTTTGAAACATTAAAAACTATCAAATGAGACTATTCACACTCAATTCGGATGAGTCTGCACGAATGTCGAGTGGTCGAAAGCGGTGACACGCATTTTGAGCTGAAAGTGACCTAATTCGATGTTGAAGTCGCTCAAATGATCTCCGTTCACGAAACAGACTATGTCATTGTGTCCAGATCACTGAAATTACCTAGAATAGACATCCAATTTAACTAAAATTATCTCATTTAAAATTTCATCGAAATTAGCACACATTTTAAGATAAATTCACCTAATTATCTCTTAATCACATGAAGTCAACGCCCTAAAATGAGCCCACTCGCATTCTACCTCCAATTCCACCAATTATGGGCCACCACATCACGTTTCTTATCACCTTACTATTTTATTCTGCAGTGAAAGGGCAAAACACTGAAGGAATTTTTTATCTCTTCGCATAGACGAGCCTCTCTTCGCCCGCGTCCCCGCCGCCAACCGCAAACTCCCCCTCATTCGTCATGATAAGCTTTGAACAAAATGCCGATGGCATCCCCAACCGTCCTAGGATTCTCCGTCGTCTCCATTCCTCTCTTATCGGCCATCGTCAGTGGCATTCTTGCTCTACTCTTATTTGATAATAAAATTAATAAGCTTAAAAAATAAGATAGCGCATAATGTATAATTAAATTCATACGTGAGCCCACATTCAAACATTTTTAACAATCTCCCACTTGTGCTACATATATATTGCTTGACAATTATACATTATTAAATACTTTAAGAGCTCAATATTTCTTTAAAGAGGAATATCTTTAGACAATCTGACCCATTAATAATATTAACATAGAATTAGAATGATCTTTATTATAATTTTTTCTATAATAAGACCCATCAGTGATCACTAAATCAATATGATTAATGATATAGATCAAGTATGGATGCATAGCATAGAAATTTCATGTAATGTAATCATATATCATGCCTATTTTCAACTGGTCCTATATTACAACTCAAAAGAGTTATAAATATAGTTTTATTTATTTATGTTAAATTGCAATTGAAACTACATAACTTTATTTCAGAGTTTTCAACTATAAGATAGTAATAATACTTTATTCTGATCAGAAAAATATATTTGCAATCATTGAACATCGTAAGCAAACTCCCACTATACTAGTATATCATCAAAGTAAATCACTCATACGAGCCACATGCTCATGAAATGTTTTAGGTGGTAAACCTTTTATAAGTAGATCTGCAATCATAAAATTTATACTAATATGTTCAATAGATACTTGAAAACTCTGAACTCTTTCTTTTACAATAAGAAACTTTATGTCAATATGCTTTGATTTTGACGAACTCTTATTATTCTTTGAATACAACTCAGCGGCTCTATTATCACAATTTATTTTTAATGGCCTCTCTATTCCATCAAAAATATTTAGCCCAGTGATAAAATTCTATAGTCATTTTCCTTAATTTGATGCCCATAACAAACTATAAATTTTGCTCTAATAGTGGAAAAAGCTATAAGTGATTGTTTAGCACTTTTTTAATATATAGCACCTCCAGCTAATAATAAAATATAACCTAAAGTAGGTCTTCTACTATCGAGACAATCAACAAAATCAGAATCAGAGTACCCCATGATCTCCAAATGATTTGATCTTCGAAATGTGAGCATAAAGTTTTTTATTCTCTTCAGATATCGCATAACCCATTTTACTGCTTTTCAATGATCTATTCTTGGGTTACTTAAATATCTGCTAAGCATTCTAATAATGTATGCAATATCTGGACGTGTACAAACTTGAGCATACATAAGACTTCCTAATGCAAATGCATAAGGGATATTTTTCATCTCTTTCTTTTCAAGTTCATTTCTTGGACATTGAAGCAAACTGAATTTATCACCTTTAGCAATGGGTGCATCTCCTGGTGCACAATCTTTCATGCTAAATCTACTAAGCACTTTATCAATATATTCCTTTTGTGACAAACCAAGTATACCACAGAACGATTTCGATCAATTTATATACCCAACACAAAAGATGCATTCCCAAGATCTTTTATTTCAAATTTATTTGAAATTTTTTTTTGGTTTCATGCAAAAGACCTATATTGTACTTATCAGTAGAATATCATCAACATATAGCACTAGGATGATGAATTTACTCCCACTGATTTTGTGATAAATGCATTGATTAATAATATTTTCTTTAAAACCAAAAGAACTAATCACTTGATCAAATTTCTTATACCATTGACGGGAAGCTTGCTTTAAATCATAGATGGATTTTTTAAATTTGCATACCAGGTGTTTTGAATTAGAAGATTGAAAATTTTTTAGTTGAACCATATATATAGTTTCTTCAATGTCACCATTGAGAAATGCACTCTTTATATCTATCTGATGTAACTCTAAATCATAATGAGCTACTAGTATCAATGATTCTAAATCAATGCCTTCAGAAACCTTTGATGTCTTTAAAAAAAAAAAAAAAATTTTACATGAGTACGACAAGATCCCAAGCATCATTGTCTTTCATTAATTTCATCTTATCCTCAATGGCTTCTATCTATTTATAGGAGTTGACACTTTGTTTGACTTGACTAAAAGAGATTGTATCACTTTTCAATCCAAAGTCAAATTCATGTTCTTGGAGATACACAATATAATCATCTAAAATTGTTGATCTCCTCTCCCTTGTGGATTTTCTTAATGTCACTTCAATTTGTGGTTGTTTAGATTTCTCAGTATGAGTGAGAGTTAACTCAAGAATATTTTAATTATATGTATTTACAACTTGAATAAGATTAGGTAAAACTATCTGATCATTTTCTATTGTAACTATAGGAAGAGTAATAAATTGCTCTTCAAATATAAAATTCCTAGGTTTATTATGCTCATCATATTCATCTTTCTCAATAAATTTAACATTAACCATCTCAAAAAAAAATTTATTTGTAGAGTCATAAAACTTAAAACCCTTTGACATTTCTGAGTATTTAATAAAATAGCAGCATGAGTCCAATTTTCTTTCATTAGGCTTAAATGGCCTAGCTTCTGCTGGACATCCCAAGACATGAAGATGCCTAATACTAGGCTTCTTCCCAATCCATAATTCATATCAGAGTTTAGCTACTACTTTGCATGGAACTCTATTAAGGATGTAAACTGCAGTCTTTAAGGCTTCTCCCCAAAGTGATTCTGATAAGGAATAATAATTTATCATACTTCTAATCATATCCATAAGGGTCCAATTTCGTCTCTCAACTATATCATTTTGACTTCGAGTCCCTCGCATGTTGTATTGAGGAACGATGCCATATTCTGCTAAATATTTGGCAAAAGGGCATGGATGTTGTTCACGTGATCCATCATATCTATCATAGTACAACTTTTACTTTCTTTCCAAATTGATAACCTTAAAAATTTTGAATACGTCCAGTGACTGTGACTTCCCATAAATCAAGTATAAATACCTATAACAAAAATAATCGTCTATGAAAGTAATGAAATATTATTGGCCATTCCAAGTAGCTGTAGGGAATGTACCTCAAATATCAGTATGAATTAATTCCAAGATGTTTAAACTCCTATTAACACCAACTTTCTTGATATTTATTTATTTTCTCTTGATACATTCTATACAGAGTTTATCATCTAAAAAATCAAGAGAATCAAGAATTTCTTCTAACACAAGTTTTTCAATTATATGTTGAGAAATATGTCCTAAACGCTTGTGTCATAATATATATGAATTCTCATTCATTAATTTTCAGCTGAAAACCAAAACCATCAGAGCGTGAATCGACGCACAGGTCGAATGGTTTGCACGGGTCATAGTGTAAGCTGAGCGAGAGCAATGAGCGAGGAGGCGGTCACGAGTCGGGGGTGGAACGCTGGTGGATCGCGGTCCAACGGTCACCTACCGACGGTTCCCAGCTGGTAGAGCGGTGGAAGCGGGCTATGGTTCGAAGTTTTGCCAGCTATGGACACGGTGGACCGCCGTGGGACGGAACAGCCGCATGGATGCAGCTGAGTTGGGCAGGGTCTCGCCACGACGGATCATGAACTGGTCAGTTCGAGCCGAAATGAGTGTGGCAGACACGTGGAAGCAATTGGATGGCGGTCTCAGGGGACGGGTCCGGCAAAGATGGGTCAAACAAATTTCCAGTGGGACCGATGGCGAGATTTTGCAGAATAGTGCGAGACGGAACAGTGGATGTGAGAGGGAGAGGAGATTGTGTTGCTCTTTTTTTTTTTTTTTTTGGTTTTCGACGAGAGAGAGAGAGTAATGTGGGAGTTGGAGAAAATTAGTGGGAATTAGAGAGAATCCGTGGGATTGAGAGAGTGGGAGAGAATGAGGGAGAAGTTGCCAGAAATGGGGGGAGTTGAGGGAAATGGGGGAATAGTTTCTTTTTTTTCATTTTTTTTCTTTAAACTGAAAGTAGGGGGAACCGTTGAGCATGAGAGTAATTTGAGAATTTTAAATTAATTTTAAATTAATTTAAACCTTTTAATTTGTGTTTTGTGCCGATAAATGCACATAGTCAATATATATATATATATATATATATATATATACACACACACACACACACACACACACACAATATATATATATATATATATATATATATATATATATATATATATATATATATATATATATATATATATATATATATATCAATGTAATTTCATCATTCAACGCAATGACGCAATGCTAATGATCGGATTGCCAAATTGAGTTAATTTTTGCTCGAAATGCGTGCCGCCAGTTTTGCTCGCTCAATTTTTGCATAGACTCATCCAAATTGAGTGCGAATGGTCTCATTCGATAAATTTTGATATTTTGGAGCCAATGACGTGATCAATTTCATGAACGGAGGTTGTTTGATCCTCGTCGGTGTCTCCTGACCTTGATATGCGTGCAGGGGCATTAATGACTCGAACGCTTGATTGATTGCTCATCGAGTTGTGTAATATTTGTATTCTGACTAATTTCGACATTCTAAATGCGATGGAAGAGTTCGTTTGTCAATCAGATGTCATTTCAACAATTTTCAGTGACGTCCAGTGCATTTTGAGCCTCAATTTGCGCACTGTCACCTCCGAATTGCAGCAAATTCAATTTGTAGGTTTTACTTGATTTATGACACATATTTGGAGGTCAACATGTAGCCTTTAAAAGAACCATTTGGGTCTTGCATTGAAAATTGAATTTTAAACACAATGAGATTTGTGATATATCTAAGTGTCTATCTTCAAAACTAATATGATCCAAATGAAATTCATAAGAGGTTTTCACTATAACTGAATGACCTATTAGTAAGTATAGGCAAGATTTCTTAATGAATAATTGACTTGTATTCAAAAGAAGCTTGAATTCAAATAAGCTTGCTTAAAGTATGCATAATAAACTATATGTGCAAGTGCAAAAGTTAAATATGATGACTTGATAAATATTTAAAAGATTGTTAATGATCACAAGCTAAATAATCATTGATACTTAAAGAATGCAATGAATAAATTAAATACAAGCAAAGTTGTAATATTTTGAATCGAAAATGTGAAACGCCTTCTACACCACGGGATCTACAATTCTTCGTACTAGTAGATAGAAAACGATGCTAAATTAAATTCTCTATGAATTATGGAGCTTCTTTCAATCCAAAAATTAAAAAATTTCATTCTAACTATGATTTTCAAAGTTAATGATTTCATTAATTAGATAAAAATATCTAAGCTAAAAAAATACATGCATGTGTTCATGGAAATTCATAGTGCAAATTTTAATGTCTAAAATGGTTGCGTAGGCTAAGTTGGAATTAAGTGAAAATATGAAATTAATCTTTTGATTTAGAAATAAAATTACCTAAATTACTAAGCACCCGCATGAGCCCTGATAATATGCTGAATGTTTAGATTCAAGTGTCTGAGGATGTTGAGTGGGTTACTTTCCAATTTGTTCTTCGGACTGGGTCCCAATTAACAAAATCTAAAAATTCAATTATTATAAGAATTTCAACTTAGTAAAATAAATGAGAAGATAATTCTATCATATGACAGTAGATCTGATCCTTTATTATTAAACTAATAGAGTCGATAGGATCTGAAACAATAAATTGAATGATCAAGCAAATTCATCTACCCCGATGATGGCTGTGTTGAATGGTGATTTCAACCGGAGGAGATACTTTCATCAAAATGTGATTCTAATTTCAAATCAAATTAACTTAAATTAAGTATAAATAAAAAAACTGTTTAAATGAAATTTAATCTTTAAAAGCTTAAAGCAAACTCTATTCAATCCACCTTCTGTAACAGTTTGTTGAAGGTGACAAATTAAGAAAACTCTAGCTCACAAAGGAGCAAATGTCAAATCAACTGTTATACTATATTCACTCTTAATAAATCTCATGCTAGTAAGGACGTGACCCGTGTCCTTTGACGTGACTTGACCAGAAGGCTCCATATATGATGCAGTTATGACCAGAGTCCTCTGATTGGGTGGTTGCCGCCAAATGGAACCATTATATTACGATCACTACCGTAGCCCATACGCTCCTCATTGACTCTACCCTTTGAGTTGTGAATCATAGGGGTACCCTTGATAGGGCAAAAAACCCTTTGTCAGCTAAGGTAGACTTAAGCTTATCTCCTTAGACAAACATCACCCTAGGTCTATAAGGATTTCTTGGATGACGTAACATATGATAAGCATTCTTTGAAAGTTGAATTACCTTCTCTAACTAAGCTACACCGCGACTGAATACAACCATGAGATCTAGATCAAGCACGTCATCATTTCGCCAACCATCCGCTTTAAGCTAATAATGATGAATTTTATAAATTCTAAAATCCAAGTTTTAAACTCCACATGCTACTACTATATGCTACGCATTCAGCGATCTAACGGTCAGCCTTAATCGAAAGTTCTCTCTCACTTATTGGGAGGGGTAATTAAATATAGGTGCTTGGGCCTATAGGAAACGTGGAACCTTATCTAAAGTCCTCACCAAATGATAAAGTGTCTTTATCTACTATTCCATCTATCTTCAGAAAATTATACTGACGGTCAAATCATACTCTATTAAATATAAGAGATCGGTGAATTTTTTGAAGCCCACATGATCAAAACTAATAATTGGTTTGGCATATATAATTTTACAAGGAACCCATACAGTTGTACTAATCCAGCATGCGACACACTTATAAAAATATATATTTTAAATATAAAAGATATAAAATATATATTTTAAATATAAAAAAGATAAAAATATATATATTTATTAAAATTATTTTATTTTTATTAAACTTTTAATATCAATTCATTCAAATCTTGAAATATGCAATCCGAAAATTATGAAAAATTGTTAATAAATAAACCATCATGTCGGGCATTTATTTGGAAATAGAACATTATATTATAGCATTAAATATCATAAGAAGGAAGATGGGGATGGGGGGAGAGGAAGAAAAAGAAGAAGCTGTGTCGAAGTGGTCGTCGAAGTGAGTGATTTGTCGGGCATTTGTTTCGTACTTTTTGCATTGATATGTGGCAATGTTCCTCCAATGTTGTAATTAATCTCAACTCACGAAAGGAAAATGATGGCATTGAAGCATGAAGGGTCTGAAGATCTATGTGCGTACTTGTATATGTAGTTCCCTAACTCATATGTGCGATATTTAAGATCCTCAATTGGAGGGAGGAAATGAGAGAAAGTAAAGGGATGAGAAAATTACTGAGGCGAATGAAAGGCTGTTTATGGAAATGAGAATAAGCTTGTAAGTGGGCTTACGCAGAGATGATATCATTGTAATTATCTTCTTTCCTTCTCCTGAATATTGTATTAAGTTTTAATTAGTATTACAGTTTCATAAAAAAATAATTTTAATTAGATTTTATAACAAATTTTATGAGGATTTTTTTTCTTTTTTTTTTTGGTTTTATATCTCTTTGGCAACAAGATGAAGATGAAGCTATCCATGGCCACGGATCAGGAAGAGATGAATATAACTGCATGGGCTCCGATCACTTTAATGAGTGATAATATTGGATCCAATCAGTTGTAGAACATCGAAAGGGATCTTTCCCAGACGTCTTTCTTCCAGATGCTCAATATCCCAACTAAGATTAATAGTTATCCGAGAGATGGCTCAGCATCTCTATAATACGCATCAAAGTTAAACAATTCCTCAAGCTAGTTATCCGAGACAGCTTGCTCTTGAATAAAGTTATTGTAGCTTTGCCCCTCATCCCCGAAGCGGCTGTCTGGATCTTCTAGATCCTGCGAGGTTTGCTTTAACATGATGCGGCATTTCGGATTAAGGAGATTCATCCACCGGGCCTGGCAGCCCTTCACGAAGGGGGCAAGGCCTGTCAGCTCCTTCACTCGGTGCCAACGCTTGCGTGCTCCATGTTCTTCACTCCAGCGTTTGCGTTTTTGCGCAGATTGGAAAATGCTATCTTGGTGGAAGACTGTCTCAGCACCATCGCCATGATCGCCACTTTTCCCACGCTGGAAAAAGCTGTCTCGCCGGAAGCAAGATGCGTACAGTGCGCCGTCGATGTCCACGGTTCTGTTCCGTGGATCGTCCAGCAGCTGCGAGCAACGACAGGTTGCCGGAAAGCGAACCTCTTGCGTTTAACCATGCTCGTTTGCTCCACATTTGAATTCGTCTTCGTTAAATTCTCATTTGGGTTATGAAAACAAAATTCAACGCCTGATTTTGCAGACGCAGAAATGTTCAAATCAATTAACTTTTAGAAAGGAAATGATATATGTGCTCCCCAAAACGTTGTATATGGAAGCGACCATCATTCCTCCTCATCTCTGCTCCACAGAAAGCCGTCTCCTATATGATATTCCACAACTGAAGTGACGTGTTTGGAGACGAGCAACTATAGAAAAATTGTTAAGGAAACAAATAGGAGGATCTTCTGCCACATATATCATTTCCTCTGCTATATTCATTGTTGCGTGCTAGAAATCGTGATGCGGTAGAGTAAGAGTTTATGTCTTAGCTTCAGCAATCGAGACACACAGATATTTAAAGAGCGAGTAGCTTGGAATTTTTACGTGGAAAACCGAAAAGAGGAAAAAAAAGATAAAATGTTCCACTAGCAAAGTACAAATTCTGTGGGATTACAAGATGGTGTATGAGAGAACAATAACTATGTAACAATGACAGGCTGTATTGATTTTAATGGATGTAATTTCTGATTACGGTCTTTCTTTCTTCCTCGCTTGCTTTCTTTCTCTTCTTTACTTGTTTTCTTCTTCTTCACTTTTTCCTCCCCTTCATGAGGATAGAGTTCTATTTATAGATGGGAGGAGGCGTCGTAATTTATGCAAAGTCCGCCATCTCTTGATTGACGGCTTAGAATGGTTCCTTGATCATTTGATGTATTTTGAGCATTTGGATGCCCAAATGAAGTCGAATTATGAGATCTTAGGCTCGTTAGATCACGAGACGCTTCGATTTGACTATAAACACTCTATATTTAAGAGCTATTTTGGGATGTAATTGATATCCCAAAGATTCCAAGGATATTTGTGCTTAATCTCTGCCTTGACTCAAATCGTCGCTTTTGATATTAAGATTCGGACTTTGATTAGCGGTATTTTGAGCACCATATCGTTGTCCCCTATTTTTGGATGAGATTGTCTTAATCATCCAAAATATATCAACCCATGACCAATATATTTCAAATATTCATATAAATCCAAGATTACGATAAAGCAATCTACGGTCTTTGGCATGAGATTCTGAGGTTATGAATTTATTTGATGCTCAAAGTTTTCGAGCATTTTTGGGAGTCCGTTGGTAGTACGACGCACTGCCCTCACGGTTGCATAGCCTGCCCATGTCGGCCCGCACGCAGGGAATCGAACGATGGCCGCTCATGTCGGTCGTCGAACTGCCCCTGGTCGCGGAACGCGCGGGCTCAGGTTCAGCCGCGAATGCACGGCTGGCGGCTACGCGTCGCTGTCGCGCTGGCGGCCGGGTCGGCGATTGGGTCGGTCATGGCTGACGTTCGGCGGTCAGCGCGGCCGCAGGTTCGTCGCTGCATGACGGTCGGTCGCTGAGTTGTCGCGCTGATGCGGGTCGCACGCTCGGGTCGCTGGGCTGACGGGTTCATACCGGGTCACAGAACTGATGCCCGGGTCGGATTGGCGTACAAGGTTTGTATTAGCATGGCTGTTGTTGCTCATACGTCCTGGCTACCAGCTGGCCACCCATGACCGAGTTTTAAGGAATTTAATGCATTTTTGAGGGTTTTACCCTTTTACCCTTGGCTATAAATACCCAGGTGAGGGAGAAAGGCATACCTTTCCCTCTCCCTTTCTTCTGAGTGAAAGTCCTTTGGTATCGAGGAGGATCAACCACGGCCATCTGACTGCTCAGTTTCTCTGTAAACTTCCTAACCGGACCGACCGGGGTTGAAGCGATCAAGACCAGTCATTGACAAGGCTCCAGCTTTCTCCCGAAGAGGGACCCCGGACCGATTGAGGCGATCAAGACCCGTAGTTATACTGCAAGGCTCAGCCCCAAAGGTGTAAACTAACCTAGACAGGATTGAGGCGATCAAGACCCGTAGATATAAGGCAGTTTCTCCCGAAGGGGTGTAAACTAACCTAGTCGGACCGAACGGGGTTGGAGGCGATCAAGACCCGCGTTCATACGACAAGGCTCCGTTTCTCCCGAAGGTGTAACTTAGTCGGACCGGATTGGAGGCGATCAAGACGTATACAAGCTCCGCTTTCTCCCAAAGGGTGTAAACTAACCTAATCGGACCGGATTGGAGCGATCAAGACGCGGTAGGTGCTTGATGCATGATTCCGACGATTGTCAAGATGATGGAGAAACAATCGAGCCGCTGCATGAGTCAAAAGTTTAGGAGGTAGTTCTCATACTCTTGGGAGGAATAGTGTCTCGCCCTTTCCCTCCTCTTTTTTTTTTTTTTTCATGCATAACGCCTTTTTTGGGATCGGAGATGAAAAATTCTAGCTAAAGTCATGAGAGTCAAAAGAGGGATGTCCAAGCAAGGGGTGAGTGAGCTTTACTTTACAAACTCTTAGATTTTGATGTTTCTCCCTTCCTCTACTTATTCATAATATATTTGCAAGCGATGGCCTAAGAGGCCTAATATTACGACATGAGATGATAACGTCCCTTATTACATCCAATTGTTAATAGTGTTTAAAAAATTTCATTTTCCCAATGATTTAGTGGCTATACCGCCAAGAGGTGATCGAGCTGCTCACTCCAGGATACTTTACGCTTTGAGATGATTTTACGTGCGGATTGATTTCCTCAGCTCACGATTGAGATCTTCAAGACATGTGGTGTGGCTCTATCACGTTTTCATTTCGCTTTAGTCATCGTTGGTTTCTTTTCGTGAGAGTGCGTATTTTGAATATTCAATACTTATGCGAATGTGTAGATTTACATGTGATGCTGAGCGCTTTATCGAGCCATAAAAAATTGGATAGAGTTCGCACGGATCCCTCCAAGAATTGGTCTAGTGGATTTTTTTTGTGAAGAATGAGTGGGGCCTCCTGGGGAAGGTTGAATGACCTCCCCATCCGCTTTCAATATCGAGAGCGATTTTAGCAACCCTTAATATTCACGATGTAGAGAGCTTGCGGCATGAGTTGCATCATATTGGAAAATATACAATAGAAGATAGGATGTACAAGGTTGGCTTTTCCATCCAGAAGATCTCATGCTCTTCCATTGAAGAGGTCGAGCAAAGGTGTTGAGAAGTCTCCTGTTCATAAGGTTCTTTCCGAGTCCGTCAGGATCAGGTGGTAGCAATGTTCCATCTTTACGAAAATAGAGACTTCGTCTTTGAAATGGCTACGCGATATTTACTGAGATAATGTTCCCTTGGCATCCGAGAGTTTAGCTTTGACTCATGATGGGGAGTTCGCTACTCTAAGCCACAAATTCAAGAGATATTAAATCACATATGTCCGGACGCCAACGGCGGATGAATTGGCGTTATTTTTCCTTCTATTCTTCTTCTTCCTTCTTTATATATAAATTTGAATCAATTTTTTTTTTTTTTTTTAGGTAACCCTATTAAAGAACTCATGAGTGTGCCGAGCTGAATGTCGAATTTCTTTTTCTCTCAAGTGTCGAGGAACGCGCGGATATCGATGAGGCGAGAGCGAGACTCAAGGAGAAGAAAATCAGGACACTTGTATCGTGATAAGAAAGTATTACAAGATCGCCTTTCAGGGAGCATAGAATGTCGCGGAGGCAAGTGAGATCTCCTTGAAGCGCAAGAAGACTTCAAGAATTCTCACGTCGTGGCCTTATCAAGACTTCGCTCAGAAGCTCGTAATCATATCTTTGATATTGAAGTGAAGGACTTGGAACAGCATTTAGAGGAGGGCTTCATCTGAGAAAGGAACTCGGTGGTACATCGCAAGACCGGAGCTAAGATAGAGGTATATCCCCAAGCATCCAAGATCCTTCGCATTCGTAAGATGAAGGAGTGGGTGGGCTCCGTGGAGCTTCTCCTGAGAATGAGGATGTTGATATTATGTAGGTTGTCATTTGTTCTATGCAATATCATTAACGTATCGAACTTAATTTCTTCTTATATCATCATATTGATGTCAATAATATCCGGATATATCCTCTTCTTTTCTTTCTTCTTTTTTTTTTTTTTGCACCCTTATCTTCGTTCTTGCATTGAGTATTATTTGACATTGCTAATATGGATGAATTGGATCCACGAGGATTTTCGACCTATCCAAGGTTGTCGAGTGTTACGATGACGCAACGTATGGAAGAGATCGTGGAAGTCCATCAAGGACTTTTGACCTTTCCTAGGTTGTTTGTCGAATTTTTGCTTAATGACATTAACGCAGACGGAAGAGGTCCGATCAAGTCCCCTGGGATCATATCGCATCGAGATATAACATGAGTTGTGTATTTCTCAAGTGGGAGGAAAAGTACCAATCTTGTTAGAACAGAGCTTGCAAATTCACTAGTTCAATGATATAATCATATGATGCGTATAAACTTCAAGAGAAAATGACAACAATACGCAACAATAATAAAGGACAAGAACAACAAAGTCTTGACCCCAGTGGGTTAGTTATACAAGGGTGAAATGACAAACCAGATAAAAGTCACAATAATCATGTAGTGAGAGTTACCGATAATATTCAAGATTCTTAGTATTCCAAGTTGAGGTAGAGTTTTTCCTTCTTGGTCCAGCTTGAACGCTTCGGCTGACCATATATAACCACATACGGGCCATCCAGAGGTGAGAGTTTATTGCGTTGAGGGCCTTTTCCGCCTCAAGACTTCAGACCAAGTCACCGAAGGGGGCGGTTTTACTCTTCGTTGAAGTGGCGAGCCACCCGCTGGTGATATGAAGTGGCACATATCACGAGTGTGGAGTAGATCTAGTGTCGCCGGAGTTTTTTCATTACTACCATGATCAAAAAATTGGACTCTTGGACTTGGAACCCGATATCCATCGGTATGATAGCTTCGTACCAAAACACAAATTATATGGCGTTTCACCGGTGGTGATGTAGCGCCCAAAGAACATTCGGAAGTTCATCAACCCATTGCCCCGCCTTCTCAAGACGCCGCTTTTAGTCCTTTGAGTATAGTCCTATTGGTAACTTCGCTTTGCCCATTGGTTTGAGGATATGCTACCGTATAGTTGAATGTGAAGATCTTTGCAAAAGGACGACTTTTCCAAGAATTGAGTTCCGTTGTCGCTGATGATCTTTGCGGGAAGGCCGACATATTATATTTTTCCACAAATTGTTTAGCATTGCCTCGTGATTTTGGCGAGTGGTTCGGCCTCTACCCATTTGGTGAAGTAGTCGACGGCTAGAATGATGAACTTTCGTTGCCCCGATGCGATTGGGAAAGGTCCCATGATATCAATCCCCCACTGAGCAAAGGGCCACGGGCTTTGAATGGATGAGAGTTCTGTATGCGGTATGTGAGGGAGGTTCGAATGCAATTGACAACTTGCACATTTTTTTGTGAACTCCAAGGCGTCTTGTTTCATTGTAGGCCAATAAAACCCTTGTCTCATGATTTTAAAGGCCAATGCTCTTCCTCCAAGGTGTTCTCCACATATTCCTAAGTGGACCTCTTTTAACGCGAATCACCTGGCGAAAGGCATTTGAGATCTGAGAAAGCTTGTATAATTCTCCTCCAATAACAAAAAAGTTTGAAGCTTGTCTTGAGACGAAGTTGGATCTTCAAGAAGGGTTCCTCCTTGTAAAAGATAAGATCGGGTTTATCCATGAATATTCTTTTCCTCATCAATAGTTTGAATTTCCCATGACCCTTGGATGCTAGGATAATGTATTTCTTCAACATGCTTTCTCTTAAATAGATCTCCAGTAGAAGTAGCAAGCAAGAGCCACCAGTATTCTTCTCGTAGTATGTGGATGATTTGATATGTTTTGAAATGAGTAAGAAGGGATTTTACCAAGTGAAGATATTGTGCACTGAGGATTGTGAGTATTAAAATCTCCTCCAACTTGGGAGGCTATAAGTCAAGATGAATTACTAAGTTTTGAGCTAATCAAGTCTCAATCGCGATGAGAGCTTCATATTCACCATATTATTAGTTGCAGAGAATTTTAAGCAAGTCCATACTCTAAGGTATTCTCACTGGGGAAATAAGTAAGATTCTGCACAAAGACACATTCTCAAGCTCCATCGACATAGAGGGTCCACTGGGAGGCGAAAGCAAGTAGCAGATAGCTCCTCTAGAGTTGGGGTTCCATTCCATAAAGTCCGCAGTACTTGAGACTTTATTGCGTCGAGGTAGAAAATTTATATCAAATTCTCCGACTCTAATTTGATTAATCTTCCGGATGCTTACGTAGGATGGCTCTTAATGGTAAATCGTGCAAACGCAGATGGTGTGAGCTTGAAAGTATGGACGCAATTTTCGTAAAAAACTAATGCCGAGCCATCCGTCGCAAGTGGATAACGACTTTCTATATCAGAGAGAATTTTACTGACATAATAAATTGGTTGTTGTGTCCCATCTTCCTCTCGTACTAAACTGAGCTTATTGGGAAGAAACTACAAGATACAAGTATAACGTTTCCTTGGATAGGTTTGGATAGTAGGAGATGCTAGATACTCCTTTAGTTGTTCAAAAGCACCACATTCACCCATTGAAAATTATTATTTTAGCTCCCTTCAATATTTTAAAGAACGGTAAGTATTTATCTCCAGCGGCTGAAGCGGGATAATGTGACCACCATTCGACGTTGGACTTCTTTGATATTCTTTGGAGGGATCATATCCCTGAGAGCTTTGATTTTCTCGTGGCCTCTATCCCACGCTGAGTTACCATAAATCCAAGAAATTTTCCGACGTAACCCCAAAAGCACATTTATGGATTAAGTCAGATATAGCGTCGAAGAAGATCAAAACATGTTTCCAAATCAAATATGTTGTGACTTTTCTAAGCTTTTACTAACATGTCATCCACGCATACCTCCATTGTGTGGCCTAGTCTTTAAAACCTTATTCATAAGGCGTTGATAGGTAGCACCGATTTTTCAATCCAATGGCATGACTTGGTAGAAGATAAACCTTTATATGTTTGAAATGTTGTAGCCTCTTCATCTCCGGGTTCATCTTTATTTGATTGTAAGTAATAAGCATCCAAAAGCGAGCATTTGATGTCCGGAGCATCCACCGTTGATCGATTCGAGGAAGAGGAAAACTATCCTTTGCAGCCTTATTAAGATCTGTAATCAATACATTCTCCATGCTCCACTTGTTTTCTTAACCATGACAACATTTGCCATGTTGGATAATGTACTTCGAATGAATCTCGCCTACGAGCTTTGACTTCTTGTTCAATAGCAAGACGATCGTAAACTTCGCTTCTTTTGGATGATTGGTTTGAACGTTGGATTAATCTTGAGGGAGTGAGATTACATTGGGTCAACCGGCATGTCAGGACCCCAAGCAAATACGTCTTGATTTCTGCGCAAGAAATCTGTATATTCTTCCTTTTGTTCTTCCGAGAGTAAGGATCCCACTTGCACTGTTCGTAATGGTTGGTCATCTGATAATGCTATTGAGAGTAAATCTTCTACAGGAGAAGCTTTTTGAGGTACTTCTTCATCTCGAAAATTAAAGTCTTCAATGTCAAGGTGATGGAAGGGCGAGCTCTGAGGTAACATGATCGGTTTCCACAAACCACCCCAACTCCGGGGTAGGGAATTTTATCTTCGATGAGGCAATAAGACCGAAAATTGATTGGAGGGGCCTCCATTATATGCAGAATCGACTTGACCACCATGAATTGAATTAAGTGAGTCACTTGTCGAAATTCTCCGAGAGGTAACGGAAGGGTAATTGTCCCTTCGATCGGGTGATTATCAAACCCATATAATGGTCCGTGGTTGGAGCTTTTCCCTGCACCCATATTAAGAAATGTTGAGTAAAATAAGACATCAGAACTCCCATTGTCGATCAAAATTCTTTTAACATTATAACAAGGATCATCGATCCTGCATTGATGAGTGGATCTTGATGAGGATCATGGACCCCTTCTAAGTCCGGTCATTGAAAGTGATGGAATGATCAATACAGACTTCTTTAACTCCGGTTCTTTGAGGCAAGAATTTGTAGAATTGTATCCTCCCGCGATCGTTTCAATTTCTCCAATTATTTTGGTTGTTTTTGTGATGATTGGCTTGCCCTTCAAACGAGGTGTGTTTGTTTGAGGTAGTCGACTCTTCACAAATCGCCGTAGATATCCTTGTTGAATGAGTCTCGATTTCTTCTGAGTTGTATGCATGCTTGAGTATGCCCACCGATGAAAGTGGCAATATTCCTCGATTTCTGAATTTGGTTTCAATGGATGCGCCACTTGATGCTTTCTTCATTGCGAATAGTCATCGGATGTTAACGAGATGTGTGTGTGTGTATGTTTTTTTCGGTCGAGGTTCATGTCGTGATATGAGGGACGTGGAGGGATCACGCATTACCTTGTCGCTTTTGATGTCATTCCGCTTCACTGGGTGCTTTTACGCTTCCGGATTGTTCAAATTGTTTATGATGGGCATTAATAGCTTCATCCGGAGATTTGTGCTTCTATGATGAACTAAATCAAGATAATGAGGTCCCGCATTAAGGATGAAAAGGCCTGACGAGTCCTCCAGGAAAACTCCTCTTAATAATTGGGTCTACCTCGGTATTTGGCGAGCCTCTAAGGAGAACCTCACGGAAGTATTCTTTGAGTGATTCACCCTCATTCTGGGATCGGAAGATGGGAGGAATATTTAATGATTCTCATTAATAAACTGCTCCACAAAGATCTGCGAGTTCGTTAAAGACGGATGGATCCCTAAGAGAGTAGAACCAAGTGTGCTTGAGGGTAATAGGAAAAACTTGACAAAGCGGTGTCGAGAGCTCGTTGGATATGCATGATATGAATGGTCGATATGTTCATGTGGGTCTTGCCCCATCATAGGAATCAATGCTCGGAAGCTTGAAACCTACGGAATGGGATGTTGAAGAATGGCTCAAAAGGTGAGGACTCCACATAACCGGTGTGGGTGAAGATAATCCTTGAAGATGAAATTCTCGCATTAAGCATCATCATCGCAATGTCAAGACGCGGATTAACCGGATGAGCATGTGTGATACAACATGGTGGATTAGTAATCGTCGAGCTGTTGGATGAGTAGAACTAGCGATGTCAGGAGATCGCGTTATGGTTTCATGAGGAACTATAACGTCGGAAGATTAGCATTTGACCCTCCCGCAACGACCGATCTTGGGGGGGGTTCATTTGTCGAAGTTGCGGCTGTTGTAGTCCTTGCAAAAGCTGAATCATCTTATTTTGGGACTCCTCCATTCGACATTACGATCCTCCAAAGAGATTCTCGCCCGCCTTGGTCATGCCTATCGGAGGGATTGAGGAAAAACTTGGCGTTCTTGGTTGGGACGGGTTTGAGAGTGAGAGTTGAGCGGAGGAGGCTCTGTGAAAGTGTTGTTTATTGGCCATGACGTGGATATTCACCGGAAGTATGATTGAAGGTTTTCTTCCCACGACTACCAAACCTGCATGCTAGAAATCGTGATGCAGAGAGTAAGAGTTTATGTCTTAGCCTTGTCGATAATCGAGCACCACACAGATATTTAAAGAGTGGGGAGCTTGAATTTTACGTGGAAAACCTCAAAAGAGGAAAACCACTGGCCAAGTTGTTCCACTATGGATATGTTGCAAAGTACAAATTCTTCCCAATGTGGGATTACAAGATGGTGTATGAGGTAGGAACAATAACTATGTAACAATGATTAGGTTGTAGATTCGATGATGGAGATGCGGGTAACCGATGCGGGTAATTTACAGTGCGGGGTGGCGATGGCGCTTTTTTCTTCCTTGCTTGGTTTCTTTCTCTTCTTCTTCACTTTTGCGTGCTAGAAATCGTGATGCGGTAGAGTAAGAGTTTATGTCTTAGCCTTATCGTATAATCGAGCACACACGATAAAGATATTTAGTAGGGGAGCTTGAATTTTACGTGGAAAACCTCGAAAAGAGGAAAACCACCCGCCCATGTTCCCACTATGGATATGTTGCAAAGTACAAATTCTTCCCAATGTGGGATTACAAGATGGTGTATGAGGAACAATAACTATGTAACAATGATTAGGTTGTAATGTCGATGATGGAGATGCGGGTAACTCACGCGGGTAATTTACAGTGCGGTGGTCGATGGCGCCTCTTTTCTTCCTTGCTTGGTTTCTTTTCTCTCTTCTTTACTTGTTTCTCTTCTTCTTCACTTTTTCCTCCCCTTCATATGAGGGATAGAGTTCTATTTATAGATGGGAGGAGGGGCGTAATTTTATGCAAAGTCCGTGCCACTCCTCTTGATCGGACGGCTTAGAATGGTTCCTTGATCATTTGATGTATTTTGAGCATTTGGATGCCCAAATGAAGTCGAATTATGAGATCTTAGACTCGTTAGATCCGTCGAGACGCCGATTTGACTATAAACACTCTATATTTAAGAGCTATTTTGGGATGTAATTGATATCCCAAAGATTCCAAGGATATTTCAAGTGCTTAATCTCGACGGCCTTTCAAATCGCCGCTTTTGATATTAAGATTCGGACTTTGATTAGCGGTATTTTGAGCACCATATCATTCATATACATTATTTATTCAGAAATATATGTTGTCTTGCACTTCTACCAGTTAAGAAATTTTTATTTTTATTTTGTAAACTACAAGATGTTCTTTAAAGATGTTTTTTGAACTCCTATATATTGCTAGCTTTCTTCTTCTTGATTTCTGTTATGACTCCAATTCCTCCAAAGCCAAAATAGATACAAAGATTACCATAAATAACAACTCATAGAAAAAAAAAAGCAAACACCGCCACCAAGTTCGAGAATAGGTCTGAGGCATGCCAGTTTACAACAGAGAAGAAAAACCCGAGCAGAAGGCATTACGTAAAGTTCCTGGATAACTATTCAAAGATAAGTCAACAAAAGCGGACTTGATAAACAAACTACAACAGCTAGAATCAAGAATCAAGACCTCAATCGGCCAATAAAATACAAGGCCATACAAAATAACGGCAAATAGAACCAACTACAAGCTAATCAGTGAATCTAAATAAGCGACAAAAGCAAGTTTAACTGATTGTAACAAATTTACAAATGATATAGCGAAGAAGATCGAGAGCGAAGAAAACTATAAATAGGGATGAGAAAAGCAAACAAGGGGTTGAAGAATTATCTCAAGAATATCCTCTTTTCCCTGTCTCCAATCTCTTCTTCTTCCACAAAGTAGTTCCACGGTTGATCCTCACTGGAAGGTCTCTCCTTCGGCGAAATCACCGGCGAACTCCTTCCTCTTCCTCTTTCCGCTTCTGGAGCAATTGACCTTTCCAAAACAACACAAGGAAAGAATCAAGTTAGGTTAATTCAAAGCTTCATCCAACGACCAAGAAGCAATCTCAAGTAACGCTCGATCCGGTCAAAGGATCAAGCCGATACAAAGACAGCACGTGTAATCCACTAACTCCTTTAAAGACTGAGAACCACATGATCAAGAAACAAATCCAAGGGCGATCACAACAAGGTGATCGACGGTTCAAGATCAACCAGTGAAACTCAATCCAAGTGCATAGCATCCAACCGAAAAGGCAAAAATCGGATCGAAAGCACCCGCCATTCCCACAGCAAATAATCCACTCAGCCGGGTTCCAACACTCAGGATTGAGTCAACTCAGAACGGAATCAAACTCAAGTCTCACCAAACAGACCCAATTGGCACTGTTCCAGACACAAATCAAATTAAGACGTATCTTTAAAGAGATATTCATATACATTATTTATTCAGAAATATATGTTGTCTTGCACTTCTACCAGTTAAGAAATTTTTATTTTTATTTTGTAAACTACAAGATGTTCTTTAAAGATGTTTTTGAACTCCTATATATTGCTAGCTTTCTTCTTGATTTCACTCTCTCTTAGCTTTAGGTGTGTTCAAATGAGATATCAAATTAACATGATTTTTAAAGAAACTGGGATGAACTTCGTAAGAGTTTTAAAAAAAATAATGCTAATGGCTATTCGTTTGTTTTTTCAAATTCATTTCATTTGTATTTGAATTTATATTACCACCTTAATAATTTCATTATGTCAAGCCAAAGCTTTGTTTAGTTTCAAGAGAAGTGGAAAGAATCTTGTATTTCTTAAGGATAATAAAGACTTTTCTCACCACTCCATAAAGACAACTTCATACACTTAGTAGAGATGCACTAAATCCTAAAGGGGAAATTATGTTTCACATAGGCATACTATATTTAACCTCTTTTAAAAGAATAAGTTAGAGCCCATATCTATTGAAGGAAAAAGTGTGAGATCTTTCCTCACCCTTGAAGGGAATTTTTTAATATGAATAGCAAGATTGAGAGTTAAAAAAATATAAAATTTTCAGAAATTTTGTACCTGTGCATATGTGCATGCTCCATCACTTACACGTGCGACATCACGAACACCCATCTACTCACAAACACTTAATGCGTCGCTCTCAAGACCTCGTGCATATCACTACCTTCACTACCAATAGCAGCTAGCTTAATAACCCCCACGTAAATATTTTTAGAGCTCAAGATCACTTTTTTAGTGTTTTAGATTTAATTTTTTGCTATTTTGATGGACGACAAATTTTATTCAATAGAATTTTATCAAAATTTTGATAATTTTTACAGCAATCAATGAGCTGAAATTATGTTTGTGCATAAAATCATTAGTTTATGATTCCTACAGAAGATTTACATTGAATAATAAGATGTAGTTGCCTTTTAAATCTCCCAGACTTATAATTTTACATTGCTTATATTTTGAGGGAATAATATATATTAGGACAAAACAAATATTAGTAATATGCAATTTAACGACAAAACTTCTATGATTCCCTGCAAAGAAATATTAGCAATATCCAATAATATCATAAATTCATTTCACAACGTTTTCCTTCTCCACAGATTCAAACTCACATTTTTATAATCATTTCATTCAAGTGATTAAAAAACTTTAACGTTTTATAATAAATTTCTCAATTTTTTCGTAGTTTTATATTGATGTATATATTTAAGAACTTGTTGTTCAGTTCATTTATGTTCATGAACAACATCATTTAAAGCTCATGAATAAGCTCATTTAGGAGCTCAATTATGGCTCGATAAAGTTTGATTAAAGCTTGTTCATAAGCTGTATCATTTATATTTCTCAACATGTTGCTCACGAATAAGCTCGATTAAGGTTTGATTAAAGCTCTTTTATTTCATAAATGAGCTACTTGTTAACAGGCTTGATAAGCCCAATATGAACTAAGCTCGCAAACAAACTTGAGCCGAGTTCGAACAAGATTTTTTTTTAAATGAGCTCGAGCTTGAACACACTGTTTTAAAGGATTCCTGTCATTATTATTTCGACAAATTTTACATCGATGCCTAGCTTAATCCTCAACTTTTCACACATGGACTTGGTCCGGCAAAGATAATATTAAAATAGAAGATGTACCTTGGTGTATGCTTTTTGCTGATGATATTCTTCTTGTTGATAAGACTAGAGAGGAAGTTCAAGAGAAACTGGAATTATAGAGGTCAACCTTAGAGTCTAAAGCTTTTCATTTAAGTAGATCTAAAATTGAATATATGGAGTTTAATTTTAGTTGTAGAAGTTCCAGTGGTAGTGTTGTGACATTGGTTGAACAAGTAATTAAAAAGAATGAACGATTCACATACCTAGGCTCTATTGTTCAAAATGATGGTCAAATTGATAGAGATGTTATTAGTAGAATTCAAGTTGGATGGTTGAAGTGGAGGAATGCATCTAGCTTGTTGTGTGTTAGAAAAGTACCACTTAAACTTAAGGGAAAATTTTATAAGATGGTGGTAAGACCTGCAATGATCTATGGTGCAGAATGTTGGCCAATAAAAGAGAAGCATAAGATAAGTTAAGTGTTGCAGAGATGAGGATGCTCAAGTGGATGAGTAACTTTACTCTTAGAGATAAAATGCGAAATGATATGTTCGGGAAAAAGTTGGAGTAGCCCCAGTGGCAGATAAGATTAGAGAGAGTCGCCTTAGATGGTTTGGCCACATAAAGCGTCGACCATCTGATGACCTGGTCAGGAGAGCAGATGCATTAGATTTGCCATATGTTAAAAAAGGCGGAGGTAGACTTAAAAAGACTTGGTTAAGATGTATAAAAAATGACCTTAGTATACTTGAATTAAATGAGAATTTGACACATAATAGAACATAATGGAGAAGAAGGATTCATGTAGTTGACCCCACATAGTGGGATAAAAGCTTGTTGTTGTTGTTGTTGTTGTGCTCAAGCTTGAACACCATCCTAAAAACTTGAATTAAGCTTGAGCTCAATAATGATAAACTAGCTTGAACTCGAACAAGCACATACTCAGCTCGGCTCGATTCGTTTGCAGCCCTAACATTTTTGGTACTAATTAGTCCTATTGGTAAGTGCTTGGAAAAAGAATCGAGAAGAAAATTAAATATATATTTTTATTTTTAGAATACAAAATACTTATTTAATTGATGTACAATTAGATTGCAGCAGATGAAAAAAAAAACAAAACTATTAAGAATGCAAATGATAACAACTTATAAATGTGTCCAGTCAAATCAGTTAAGCTTGCAATAATATATTTAATACTCCCGCTCAAGATGTTTGATAAATATCCTTGATGGCCATCTTACTATTTGGATAAGAAAAAATATTATTTTGTTGATCATAGCACTTTGACAGATATATCGATTTGTTGATGACTTGCCCAAATGAGTATGAGTATGATGAATTCAATGATTGCTTTGTCACGAGCAAAATGATAAACTAAATCCTCTTTCTTGGTTCACTCATGAAATATGAGATTGGTGGCAATATGAGTTGATGCCTAATTATCACAAATATGATGGTTGTGTCGTGTTGTTGGAACATAAAAGTCTTGTAATAGCTAATTGGTCCAAATCAACTAATTGATTATAGTGGTCAATGCATGATACTTTGCTTTAGTTAATGACTAAAGATGATCTTTTGTTTATTCATTTCCAAGAGAATAAGTCATATGTGAAGTTCTTTGTCAGGATAAATACTGATCTAACTAGTATACTTTAAAACTCATGTCATGGCAAGATAATGTGAGACAACAATTTTTTGATTTGCCTATTTATTATATTGCATCTAGAAGAAGAACCAATCATTTAATTTATTGTTGGGATACATGGGATTATTGGATTGGTTTATATGCGAGAACAATGTATCTTATTATAAAGTATAGCGACATTGAGATAGTGCGAGTTTAGTGTTGAATCAAACAATTTTGAGTAAAAAAAACCTTCATATCATCTAAATCAGTGAGTTGGAATTTTGTTCATGAAAAAAATATTTTTAAGACATTAATGGTGACAATAAAATGTCATATGATGATAATGTTAATGATATAAACCAATAAAGCAATGAAATTTAGGCTTCTACCTTAAATAGAAAGTAATCGATTTCAGTTGAGCAACAATTTACATGTTTAATTGAAACCATAGATAGACGTAATTTGCAAATAAGTTAATTATTTTTTTGTCATTGTTATCTGATGTCTGCCCCATGCCATCGCAATCAGAAAGTAAATTCATGTAAAAAAGTCATTAATTGCATACATTTAATTGAATAAGAATCTAATTTTTACTGGCTATGAGAGAGAGAGAGAGAGAGAGAAGTAGTTTTACAGTAACCATTTTAATTAGCTACAAGCAAAAAATTTCTAAAATGTCATCTCCTTGCTAGGTACGTATATCCTTTATATACGAGGCAAGCTTTATATTTATTTATAAGTGGATCTGAGTTTTCTTTATTCAAATAAGTTGATTGACAACTGATGGCGTGCTTTCCCTGTTGTAAGTTGACAGTAGTTTATTGTGGTTCAATTTTTGTTAATTGAGATGTTAAAATGAATGTTAATCCCAAACATTCAAAGACTTAAGTTGGCTAAAGGTGGTTGGTAATGAGGACCCTAAAACCGAGAATTGGGACATTTGAAGAAAATAAGATGAGAGAGAGAGAGAGAGAGAGAGAGAGAGAGAGAGGTAATATCAACGACTTTCCTGGCTATATATATATATTCTATAGATATATTTTATTCTAATTGGATAAGGGTCTGCCAACTGAAATAGAACAAATTGATTCAATTTTATTGAAGTAATATCAACCACTTTCCTAGCTATATATATATTACCATGTATGGAGTACTCTAAGTGCACCACAATTGTATTGGATTATGCTTGCGGCGTTGCAGGCTATTAGCAGTTTAATCTCTGTATGTGCAACAAGCTTGCGAAGGATAATTTTTTTCATGAACATAATAATGGAGCTAGCTGAGTCACATAATCATATAATATATATTATTGATGAGCTTATCGGAACAAGGAGTCTTGCAATATACAGAATTCATGTGTTAGAATAAGTTGTTTTATTTTTTTAGATAGCTTCTGTTGACCTCCATATGTGTGCCATAAGTCAAAGTCAAGCCTACAAATCAAATTCAACGACTTGAGGTGTGGTCATGATGAAGCTCAAAAATCGGGGCGCCAAAATGGTCGAACGACTCCGACGACGAACGCCGTCAGCGTTGACGTCAAAATTGATCGAATATAAATATTGCAAAATCTAACGAGTCGATTAAGTCTTTCTATCAATATATCGAGCGTATTCGAAGGCGAGGCGATGATGAGCACCTTCGTTCATGAAATTGATCGCGCCGTTAGCTTCAAAACGTTAAAATCTATCAAATAAGATGTTCTAACTCAATTAAAGAATGCTCATGTCGAGGATTGAAAGCTGCGTATTTTGGTGAAATACTCATTTGATGTTGACTGACCAAATGCCGATCCGGATGACATTGCATTACGAATAATAGAATTACCTAGATTGATATATATATATATATATATATATATATATATATATATATATATATATATATATATATATATATATATATATATATATATATATATATATATATATATATATATATATATATATATATATATTGACTATGAATTTAATGGCTCAAAATTCAAATTAAAACCGTTTAATCAATTTAAAACTTATTTTAAAAATTCCTAAATTATCTCCCATGCTCAACCGTTCCCCGCTCCCACTTTGTTTTTCAATTTTTCTGATAAAAAAAAAGAAAAGGAGGAAAAAATGATTTTCTCTCTCTCCCCAATTTTTTCCAGCGGTTCCTTTCCTCTCCCCTGCATTCCCTCTCTCGTTGGAAAAGTTTTTTGCATAGGTAATCATTCTCCCCTCTCGATTTCAACTGTTCTGCGCAAAATCGAGCATCTCGTCGTCGCCTGCCGCGCATCCTGCATTCCATCCAGTCATTCCGCCGGCATCATCCCGTCCCAAGCACCGGTTTTCGGCGTCGCACTTCTTGCATTACATTCTCAAATTGCATACCTAACTCCGTTACTTTGCCGAGCATTGCAGCACGCTGAAAAATGTGTCAGAACATGTGTAATCTGTGTGTGTGTGTGTGTGTGTGTGTGTGTGTGTGTGTGTGTATATATATATATATATATATATATATATATATATATATATATATATTATGTTGTGTTTTCTTTGTAGGTTTGAAGACTTTGTTGTGCTCAGCAGGGCATGAAGAGATGAATAAAATTTATGGTGTCCCAGACACCGCTGCCAGCTGGGAGTAAAAACACTCGTTAAATATTACTCCGCTAGAATCTTGCAAATTTTGTCTAATTTATAGACTTTGAAAAAAAAAGGGGATGAATATATATTGCATTGTATGTCTTCTTTTAGGTCTGAAGGCCTTGTCGTGCTTAAGAGGGTGTGACGAGATGAAAAACTGGCTGCGGTGTCGCAAGACATCACTCGCTACGCTCAAGAAAACGTACCGAGTAGGCTAAAACACCCCCGATGTAGATGACATTGGGAGGCTGCCAAAACTGCGTCAAATCTTTTAACTTAGAAAAAAAGGGGAGAATGAAATAAACTAACTTAAGAACGCTAAGTAAGAAAACCAGCTAATTTTAAACTAAAAGTGTCAAACAAGAAAAAAAAGGAGCCCTTAAAATTTTTTTTGGATAGAATAAAGCATTCATTTAAAATCTAAGTGAAACTTGGGGAGGCTAACATTAAATTCACAAACTTTAATTATAATTCTCTACGGCTTAAATTAAAGTGATAAAGTGAGTTATCTTTTCTTGCAAATTTCTCAAAATTAAACAAGCTTTAATTGAAATTTGGGGGGACTAATGCTAAACTTATAACAAACTTACAATAAACTTAAAGTCTAGGGATGAATCCAAATTGAGTTTAATAATTTTTATATGAATATAGAGGTGATTACTATGCTAGCTAATAAGCATAATTAGGGTTAAAGTAATAAACACTGAAATCAGCATAACTTATCAAAAGTGATGTAGATTGAACATAATCAAATTGAGAGAATTACAAAAACTCAACAAGTAAACTAAGTGCATGTAATATTTTTAACTACAATCTAAATCGAAATGTCTTCTTCGTCACCGAATCTGCAACTCTTTATACAAGCAGACAGAAGACGACACTAAACTAAATGTTGAATGAAAGAGCTTTCCTACAATACAAATTGAGGAATTTTCTTTATAAATTATGATTTTTTCAAAATCAATGAAATCATTAATTAGATGAAATTAGCTAAGCTATAAACACCTGCATGTGCTTGGACATAGAGATTTCAAGTGGAAATTTTAATGTCTGAAAAGGCTGTGCAGGCTAAATTGAAATAAAAAGAAATGAAAATACAAAATCAATCTCATAATTTAAACACAAAATTACCTAAAATTACTATACACCTACACGGGCCCTGACACTACGCAGAATGTTTAAATTCAAGTGTCTGATGATGTTGCGCAGGTTACTTCTCGGTTTAGTCTTAGGACTTGGTCCGTGTTAACAAAACCTAAAAACCTATAATAAGAGTTTCAAAACCTATCAAATATCTAAGAAATTAATTTTGTCAGGTGACAATAGATCTAATCCTCTTTTAACAACTAAACAGAGTTGACATGATCTATAACTCTTAAATATTTTCAAATTAATCAATTTTTCAAATCAAATTAAAGCGATAAAACTACTTAAATGAAATTTTATCATTAAAAGCTTGAAGCAAACTTGATTTATCCACCTTCCGCAACTGTTTATCGGGGGTGATAAATTAAGAAAAATCTAGCTCACAAAGGAGCCAATGTCAAATCAAGTGTTATGCTATGTTCACTCTCAATCAATCTCATGGTAGGGCGTGGCAATGTCCTCGACTCGCGTGCTTGGCCAATACTCCAGATGAAGCGATTCGACCGAGTCCTCACGGGTGGTTTGGCCAATTCGGCTCCATTATATTACGATCACGACCGTAGCCCATATGCTCTCCAATAGCTCTACCGTTTGAGTTGTGAATCATATGGTATACTTGATAGGAAAAATAGCCCTCTATCAGCTAAGGTAGACTTAAGATTGTCTCCTTAGATAAACACCACCCCAGGTCTACAAGGATTTCTTGGATGACGTAACCCATGTGTTGCTAATGAGGATCCTTCTATCAGGTTGGGTCGACTACCTCCTTTCACTAAGTAGACTATTACGCGGATGATGACCATGTGATCTAGGCGACATCATCATTCTCCAAACCATCCAGTTTAACCTTAAATGATGAATTTCATAATCTAAGTTCAAACTCTATATCACTACTTACGCTATGCATTCATCGATCTAATGACGGGCCTTAATCGAAAGTTCTCTCTCACTTATTGAGAGGGGTAATTAACTATAGGGGCTTGTGCCTATAGGAAACCTGGAACCAGGTCTAAAGTCCTCACAAAACGAGAGCGAAATCTTTGGGTAGTGTCTTATCTACTTTTCCATATGTCTTTGTTGACCTCCATATATGTGTCATAAGTCGAGTCAAACTCACAAGTCAAATTCGACGGACTTCGGAGGTGACAGTGTGCAAATAGAGGATCAAAATGCACTGGATGTCACTGAAAATGGTCGAAACGACCTCCAATCGGCGAACAGACTTCACTTTTGCATTGAATCGCCAATGTCAAATATAAATATTACAAAATCTAACGGCAATCGATTAAACACTCGCTATTAATGTAATGCGTCGCGCCAGTCGGAACTGCGGCGATATTCAACAACCTCGTTCATGAAATTGATCCGCCGTTAGGAAACATTAAAACTATCAAATGAGACTATTCGCTCAATTCGGACGAGTCGCGAATGTCGGTCAGCGGTGGCATTTTGAGTGAAAGTGATCTAATTCGATGTTGTTCAAATGATCTCCGTTCGTGAAGCAGGTCGTTTGTCAGATCATCATTAAGAATAATCCGATTTAACTAAAATTATCTCAAATTTATCGTTGAGATAAATTCTCCTAATTATCTCTTAATCACATGAAGTCAATGCCTCGAAAATGACAGCCACCCACTCTCATACCTCTACCTCCAATTCCACCAATTATGGGCCACCACATCATCCGTTTCTTATCACCTTACTGTTTTATTCCTGCTGCAAGCTGAAAGGGCAAAAACACAGAAAGGCGAATTTTTTCTCTCTTCTGCAAATAGACGAGAGCCTCTCTTCTCCTGCCCGCTCGGTCCCTGCTGCCAACCGCAAACTCCCACTCATTCGTCACGATAAGCTTTAAACAAAATGCCGATGGCATCCCCAACCGTCCTAGGATTCTCCGTCGTCTCCATTCCTCTCTTATCGGCCATCGTCAGTGGCGTTCTTGCTCTACTCTTATTCGCCGATTACTTCCACCGAAAGTGATTGAGGTCACGATGATCGTCGACCCGTTGGAGCTCACGGTAGCTGACCAAAAGTCCGTTGTAAAAACTCCTCCACCTATGTTGCGTTAGGCGGCGAGAAGTCTCAGCCGCGATCATTCCGCCTCTTCTACCACACCTTCGCATACCCTCAACAAATACCCGCCGGCCGATTTGTCCACTTCTCCGATTCATTAGGGAATAAAAATTGGAAATCATTAGTCAAGAAAGCCAAGTCGAGAGAAAACTTTCAAAAAATTAAAAATCAATCTTCGCTCTTCCGAGGTTTTTGTTGACTTTCGTTCTTCATAGTGCCGGATTGGTCTGGTGATTGCTCTAAGAAATTGTAGCATGTCAGGGAACAATCATCGCAATGGAACAGGTAGAAGATCAAGTGATGGTTTTAGGCTAATAATTACAACTCTTCTCGGACTTGCCCTTGGATTCCTTCTTGGAATATCGATTGAAAGCTTGTCCATTTCTAAGCATGGTTTAGTTTCTAGTCTTTCGCCGATAGTAAGCATGGCGCTCATTCATAGCAATTAATTTTCTGCGAATGCTCTTTCTTCAAAGCCTAGATATGGTCTGAATGCCAACAGGTCTGGTGAAAGACATGGTTTAAATGACATTTTGAGGATATATGTGGAGTCAAATCCTCCTGGTGCTGAGTTACTAGCTCCTGGTATAATTGTTTCTGAGTCAAATTTTTTTATCTCCGTAGGTTGTGTGGGAGACCCTGCTGAGGATCTCCCAACATGACCAAGGTACTTGGCAGCATTTGTTGTTGGTTTTGATCAATCAAAAAATATTGATGCAGCAGTGAAAAAGTTCTCCAAGGATTTTAAAATAATGCTTTTTCACTATGATGGCCGAGCAAGTGGGTGGGAGCAATTTGAGTGGTCTCAGCGTGCAATTCATGTCAGTGTGACGAGGCAAGCAAAATGGTGGTAAGCGAAACGTTTCTGCATCCGGATGTTGTAGTGGCCTATGATTATATATTTGTGTGGGATGAAGATCTTCGACTCAAAAAATTTGATGCAGAGAAATATCTTCATCTGGTGAAAAAAATATGGCTTGGAGATATCACAACCAGCTCTGGAGCCAAGTAGAGGGTTAATATGGAAGATGACCAAAAGGAGAGGTCACAATGAAGTTCATAAGGACACCTCAGAGATGCCCGGTTGGTGCGTCGACTCACATTAGCCACCATGTGCAGCTTTTGTGGAAATGATGGCTCCAGTCTTGTCAAGAGCTGCTTGGCGTTGTATGTGGCATATGCTTCAGAATGATTTAGTTCTGGATGGGGCTTGTACTTTGCACTGAGGAAATGTGTAGAGCTAGCTCACATGAAAATTGGTGTGGTTGACTCCCAATGGATTGTTCATCAAGCCATCCCATCAATTGGAAATCAAGTGTTTGAAGATCCTGTTATGCTTATAGAGAATGAGGTTAGAAACGTGATCGTGTGTATGAAAGCAGACCGTTATCTTTGATAGACGGCGAAGGTCGAATAGACTCACGTCACTATCGGGAAGATCTTGGGAAGAGAAATTGTGACAGAGACTTAATTAATTTAATACAAAATAAACTCTAAGCTCAAAATTAAAATATGAATTGAAATTGCAGGTGTTTGAAGACCCTGTTATGCTCAGTAGAGATGAAAGGTTAGAAGATCACGATCGAAGTGTCGCAAGATATTAAATGTTATGCTTAGTAGAGCTGACGGGAAAGTTGAATAGCTCACGCACTATCACGAGACGGCAGGAGAAGCCGAATTTTGACCGACGGAGACCTAAACAAAAACAAATAACAAGCTTTAATTGAATTTATTTGAGAATGAAAATTAAAGAATAAACCTACATATATGCTCTTTTTATGCAGGTTTTTGAAGACCCCGTTATGCTCAGTAGAGATAACGGGTAGAAGATCACGATCGTAGTGTCGCAAAACGACCGATTATCTTAGTAGAGGCGGCGTGAAGGTCGAATACGATGTATAGCCTACGGAAAGGCGTTGGGAGGTTTGTCAATTTGGATTGTCATAAAGCTTAAATATGATTAAATAAGAGTATTCATAAGCTTAACTTAAATTTAAATAAAAAAATGATGAATCAAATCCAAACCTACATATAAAATTCTAAAAGTCTTTAAATAAGAATGATCTTCGATAACTTGTTGACAATCATAAATAATACTTTTAACAAACTTGAAAATTTGTTTCTAATAAGAATAAAATTCAGGTAAAGCTTCTGATTATCTTGATAGTTGCCTGCGAGCACAAACAAAATTTATTGTGGATTTAAAAGCTTGTCTTTCAATCAAAATAAGGATTAAATATAACCGCGAGAGCAAAAAAAAAGAATTTGAATGAGACTTGTGATGAGCCTATGAGCTTCTTAGCGATCACGAGCTAAGTTTTATTGAAACTTAAAGAACTCAATGTGTTATGAGCTAAATGCATACAAATGAATATTAATCTAAATAATTGAATAAGAGTTGAAACACCTACGCCATCGAATTCACAACATATACTACAAGCGAACAGAAGACGTTAATTAAGACATCTTAGATACACCTGCATGTGCTCGGACATAAAGATTTAAAGTGCAAATTTTAATGTTTGAAAAGGCTGTGCAGACTAAATTGAAATCAATTAAATATTAATCTGAAAAAATCTAATAAGATATTAGATCAATCTATAACATCTTACCAATTACGCTATGTTAGCGAACAAAAGGCGTTAATTAAGGATTCAATTAAACTCTTGCACATTATAAAGCATGATTAAAACTCAAATTTAATACCTCAAAAGTGTTCAAGTATTCTTAAATACACCTGCATGAGCCTCGACACTATGCTGAATGCTTAAACTTATTATCTGAGGATGCTGCGTAGGTTGATTCCCGGTTGGATCTACGGACTGGGTCCTGGTTAATAGAATCTAATGATGTTGTTATAGTTTTCTCCGCTTGAGAAAATCTCTGAGAAGCTAATTCTATCATTTGGCAGTATAACGATTATTTCCTAATTCCCCAATGATAGCTGAGTTGATTGAAGATATCAATTGGAGGGGTAACTATTATCAAAATATTTAAGATATTATATTCAATATTCTCAAATTCAAAATCCTTAAAATATCTAGGTCCATCCTCTATTATTAAATTGATAGAGTTGTCAAGATCGAAATAATAAATTAAATGATTTAAACACCATGGGCGACCTATCTTTGAATGCTTAAACTTAGTGTCGAGGATGTCTTGTGCGGGTTTGGTTGTACATGGTGAGTCAGGTTAACAAAACCTAATGATATTGTTATATCTTTCTCTACCTGAGAAAATCTCTGAGAAGCTAATTCTGTCATTTGATAGTATAATGACTATTTCTTAACTCTCCAATGATAGCTGAGTTGATTGAAGATATCAACTAGAGGGGTAACTATTATCAAAATATTTATGATATTATATTCAATATTCTCAAATTCAAAATCCTCAAAATATAAATCTAGGTCTGATCCTCTATTATTAAATTAATAGAGTCGGCAAGATCTGAAATAATAAATTAAATGATTTAAACACCTGTATGGGCCCCGACACTATGGTGAATGCTGAAATTCAAGTGTCTGAAGATGCTACGCGGGTTGATTCCCGATTTAGTCTTAGAAATGGGTCCGGGTTAACAAAACCAACAAATCTATTATAAGAATTTCAACTTAAGTAAAATATCTGAGAAGCTAATTCTATCATGTGAGAGATCCATCTTCTATTAGAGCTAAACAGTTGTGAGATCTAAAGTTTTTAAATATATTTGATTCAATCAATTAAACACCCCGATGATGGCTGTGTTGAATGAAGATTTCAACTAGAGGGATAATTACCATGAAAATATGCTTGCAGGCTCAAATCAAATTAATCAAATTTAAATATCAATACAAACATGAAATCACGTAAGTCACTAAGTTATAAATGTCAAAATGAAATTCAATATTTAAAACTTAAAGCCAAAAAAATTCAACTCACCTTCCGTAATAGTTTGTTAAAGGTGACAAATTAAAAAAAATCCTAGCTCACAAAGGAGTCAAATTCAAATCAAGTACACAACTATGTTTACTCTCAAACAATCTCATGCCAGCAAGGATGTGACCCGTGTCCTTTGATTGTGTGATTTGGTCAATAGGTTTCACATGATGCAGTTACGACCAGAGTCCTCTGATCGGGTGGTTGTCGCCAAATGAAACCATTATATTACGATCTGGCCAGTATGCTCCCAGGTGCTCGCCTTTTGAGTTGTGAACCATATAGTATACTTGATTGGAAAAATGCCCTCATTAGCTAAGGTAAAACATGTCTCTCCTTAGACAAACACCACCCAGTCTACAAGGATTTCTTGGATGGCAACTTGGCGCGATAGGGATCCTTTGGTCGGGTTGGGTACCTCCTCACTAAGTAGTTAGGGACCGCGATAGGGATGGTGAACCATGGGATCTAGATGGTGTCATCGTTCCCCCAACCATTCACTTTAAGTTAAATATAATGAATTTCATAAATTCTAAATTCGAAACTCCACATCGCTACTTACATACATTACTAGCGATCTAACGACTAGCCTTAATCAAATGTTCTCTCTCAGCATTGAGGGGGGTAATTAACTATGGGTTCTTGCACCTATAGAAAACTTAAAACCAGATCTAAAGTCCTCACAAAATGAGGGTGAAATCTCTAGGTAGTGTCTTATCTACTATTCCAACTGCCTTCTAAAAATTACATATCGACACTTTAAACACTCTCTGCATCGAGAGGTCGGTGGAGAATTTTCGGAGCCCACAGATTTCTAGCGACTCTGTTAGGGATATGTTTCTCTTTCCATCTCTGGCTAGTCGAATTATTTATAAAATGAAAATGAATAAAATTTAAAATTATTTCTATAATGAACATAATTACGAAGTTCTTAAAATCTTTCTATATACATAATTTATTCTTACGACTAATTTGTTTATTCTATATATCGATGGATCTTCAAACACCGTTCATCATGTAGCTAGGTCGAAGCCAACATTCGCTTGGCTAATGCTATAATCAATATTGGAGATGTTGGAGCTACCATTCAATTTGGTAGTGTAGACTTTCCAACCATTGATGCTGCAAATAATCCTCTACTTGAAGCAGCTATGTATTGTACACACCAACCTGTGCAAGGGAGGAGAACAACTGGAATGCCCACTACTGCTACTGAGGTTCTTCGAAAGAGAGCATTTGTATTCAAAAGATTTGGTCATTCTGAGGCACCAGTCAAAAAAGAATCGCCACTGGACAGAAAGTTTCAATCATGCCTGTGAATGCAACCACTCTGTTAGTTGAACCTTTCGCAATAGGAACGTATGATATTGATGCCTCCTCTTTTAGAGGAAAATTAAGTATAAGAAGGAGAAGAAATGCTGAACTGTGAGCTCAGCAGTTGCTGTCTGAATCACTAGTCATGCGATCAGACTTGATACCAGAAGCGAGTGTTCCCACTCACAACAAGTTTGAAAATCTAAAATGAGTGAAAAGGAATAACTCTACTAGTGATGTTAAGCAGTCTTTTTGGGCTCAACAACAGGCAGCTCCAACTCTTCAAAAGAAATAACCTAAAACTCTATCTATTCAAGTACATAGAGTCCTGAAGGTTGTTAAGAAAAAAAGGCCTTATGAAGAAGAGATATAAAAGACCAATTATCAGTGAAGCCAAGAATGCTCCACAATAGAAACTACCACCAGTGGTAGTAAGAACTCAAGGTCATTCTAAACAAGTTTTGCACGGTGAGCATCGAAGCGTGACACTTGGACAGCGCATCTAGGAATCCACTACCGAAAGGTTCCGGTAGAAATAAAAGTAAATCTGGAGAGCAAAGCCTCGAGAGGAAGTCCTGCACGGTGAATATCGGGGCGTGACAACTGAACTGCATGTTTGAGAATCCACTACCGAAAGGTCCCAGTAAAAAATAAATAAATATGGATGCCGAAGCTTCAAGAAGAAGTGACAACATTGGAAGCAAACTAACCCAGAGGTAGCAGAGAAAGAGAAATACTGGGCTGCATGCTCAGTAGCCATTGTTCAATCAGAAATTGTACAACTAGCTATGGAACCAGAAGCGTGTTCCAACTCATAATAGGTTTGACAGCCTATGATAGGTAAAGCGGAATAGCTCTACTGGTCAAATCAAATAGCCCTTCTAGACTCAATAATGTTAGGTTACAGCTTCTCGAGTGAGGAAACTCTAAATTGTATATGCAAGAGTGTATCGGGTCCTTAAAGTTGCTAAGGATAAAGGACTGATTAAAAAAAATATCAAGGTCCTGTTATCAAGGAGGCTAGAGTTACTTTTCTTAGGAGACCTTCTTCTACAACCCCACTAAAATGTCAACCAATTCAAGTCCTGCACGGTGAGCATCAAGGCGTGACACTTGAACCACAAATCTAAGAATCCGCTGTAGAAAGGTCCTGACAAAAATGCAAGCAAATTTGGAGGCTAAAGCCTCGAAGTGAAACTGCTTTAAAGAAGGATAGCGACGTGACATCTGGACTGTACTCACAGAGATCCACCACAAATGAAACTCATTAAGAATGTGTACCTAAGAAAAATATCCTATGTGATGAGATTTTTGACGGTCGGCACCTTGGAGCTTATCGCCAACCATCTCCATATCTTCGAGAAGGGGTCAGGTTCGATCGTAGTCCTCCAAGCCAAAATTTATTAGAGGCATCGACCAGAGTTCCACATCCAAAAGGAAAAAAGTTGATGTAAAAGGATACTCCTTTCAAAAGGATAAAAAATGTTGAGAGGCTTTTGATAGTATCAAGAAGTATCAATTAAATCTGCCCATTCTCGCAACAGTAATCCTAGGAAAACCTCTCATCTTGTACACAACAGCACTGGAAGTATCTTTACGTCCTCTGTTAGTGCAAACAATGAAGAGGGAAAGGATAGCGCTCTATATTACATTAGTCAAAGATTGATAGGAGCGAAAATGCGCTATTCTACAATTGAGAAGCATTATTTGATATTAATTTTTTGCTTTTCAAAAAGCTATGTCATTATATGTTATCTCATAAAATTACTGTCATCTCAAGAATCGATCTGCTGAAGTTCTTGTTGACAAGACTAGCGTTGACAGGTCATTTGATACATTGTTATTATTCTACTATAATTTGACATCACATATGTTCCTAGAAAATGGTGAAGGGGTAAATTCTGACAGACCTCCTTGCTGCACACCCTATCCCGATAGATTCATCGCTCAATGATGATCTTCCTAACAAGCAGATCATGCATATATATGAAAAAAAAGTAGCAAATATGGGGATTGTATTTTGATGGAGCTTTATCCATCAAATACACTCAACCCTCAAATCTCCCAAAAGCTCAAGCTGACATCAGTCTCATCTTGATTAAGCTAGAAGGTCATATAATGAGGCATTCCTACTGGTTGATTGAGCCACAAAGCATAATACGAAATGTTGGTGGTAGGTCTGGATGAAGCCATCTTCATGGGAGCTCAAAATGTACAAGTTTGTGGTGATTCTCAGCTCGTCGTTAATCAAGTGTTGAGCCTTTACAAAATCAACAAGCTTAAATTGACCCACTATCATAAGTGAGTTCTCAGGCTCATAAAGCAAATCCAAAATATCATTATGACTCGAGTTTTTAGAGCGCAGAATATACTGTTTAGCTAAGTTAGCTAAAGAAATGATGATTATGTACTAATTAGTGTTCGCACTCGCTGGATTCTAAAGCCAATAAATCAAAAATTTCTGCTAGAAGAGGGGTCATCAAATGCAAGCCAGCAGAAAGCAACTCACGTTGCTCCTCACACTGCCTTACAAATTGCTCATCAAAATCAACAAGATGAGGCTCAGACTATTCAGGAGGTAAGAACTCAATCTGAATAAACTCCAACACCACAAAGTGAAATCCTTACAGTAGAAGAGCAGGAAGATTGGAGACAACACTTCATCGACTACTTTAAGGAAAGAAAATTATCGAGCATTAAGCCAATGGATGTACAACTTGAGAAAAGGGTTTGACTATATGCTTATATTGGTAATACCTTATATCATAGATCCTTTGAGTAGATGTGGCTACGGTGATTAGGAATAGAAGAAGCCAACAATATGTCAGACAATGAGCCAGCCTTCAAAAGCACTAAAATTTATAGATTTCCTGATCGGAATAAGATTGATTGGCGATACTCGTCGATTTATAATTAAATAGCAAATGGCTTGGTTGAGGCTTTCAATAAAACACTAGTCATGCTACTCAGAAAAATCCTTACAAGAAATAAAAGGGAGTGACATATCAAGCTTGTTGAAGCTTTATGGGCTTATTGCACCACCTACAAGACTCTCACAAAATCCACTCTTTATGCAGTAGTATTTGGGGTTGATGCAGTTCTACCAGTTCAGAGGAAGACTCATGTTTTCCTAACAAAGATGAGTATGAGCCTTCAAAGACATCCCAAGTGGGCGCTTGAAACTTGGCAGTGACTCTGAAGCATCCACACAGTCCTCTGAGGTAGATGGTGACTTTGAAGGACCTACCCCTTCTGAAGAGTCTGAGCTGAATAAAGTAGTCCAAGTATAACTAAGGAGTGACAAGATATTACCACTTCCATTAAAGAAAGGGCTATCAAATAAGCACATAACCAGAAATGAAGATAAAATTATTGAAGTTAATGAAGACATCATCCCTAAAGACCCTAAGAAGAAAGAAAATTCAAGAGGAGGAATTGATTATAATATCCTATCACATTTGAGAAAGATCCCTACACAATTGAGTGTGTATGAGGATCTCTTGATGTCGAAGGACCTCCGAGAAATACTAATTCAAGCTCTTAAAGATCCAAAGGGATATAAAGCATATTTTGCTGAATGGAACATAACTAAAGTTTTGCAAGCTCAGGATCTCCCAATGATCACTTTATTTGAAGAAGATTTTATGCTTGGGACGACGGAACACAATCGCCCATTATATGTAACTACAGAAAGTGATGGAATTATAATAAATCAAATTCTGATTGACCCAGGATCATCAGTAAATCTTATGAGTCTGCAAGAACTTAGGTGGTTATCCTTAGACATTCAAGATCTTGGACGAGATAAATTGATGGTCCATGGCTTCAATGAAATGGGGTAGAGGACTCTCAGATCTTTTATTCTACTGCTTAGGTTTGTAGAACTCTATACCCAAGCTAAATTTCATGTGATAGATGCTGACACCTCATTCAAAGCTCTATTAGGCTGTCCTTGGCTCCATGAATATGGTATGATTCCATTTACTCTACATCAATGTATGAAGTACATAAGAGACGAAGTAGAACGCAAGCTTCTTGGCACTATTCAGGCATTTATAATTCAAGAGGCAAAATTTTATGAGGATGCAAAGTATTTTCTTTCAAAAGAAAGTAAGCCTCAGCAATTTACAACTCTAACTTCAAAAACTATGAAGAAACCCAAAGAAGAGAAAGAGCGAAAAGGAAGAAAGAAGGCTGCATTAAATCTCTCTAGAACTTATGACACATCACCAAAGTTGAAGAGGCATGTTCCTCATTTGGGCAGTGATATAGAGGGAGAAGAAGATATTCTAGTTGAACTCAAGGAAAAATGTGAGCCTTCAACAAAAGCAAATAAGATACATAACCTTGATTCTGACTATGATTTTGAGTCCATCTATGCAAGTGAAGTTTAATGTGTCTCTTCTAGAAGAACTACTAATCTATTAGTATCAAATGATTCATTCATAGTTACACGGCTCCTCCCCAATATTTCAAAAAATTCATGTCGCACGATGTTTATAATATTGAGGAACTAAAAATCTTTTATGTACCTCCACGACCTCGGAGCTACAGATTGGGAACTTCATTCTATATATCAAGAATGTGTATGATTACTTAGAGTTAGAGATGGAATGGTACCCAGAGTTGAAGGATGATGATACACAAACTTGGAATCGATGTTGGAATAGATAGATGACGAGCTCTCTTCTTTGATAACTTATGGAGTTCAAAGGGTCCATAGACCTCTCTAAGAAGCAATAATTATACCATTGAGGGTCTTGGATACATCCAACAAAAGCATCATCAAAAGAACACTTACTATACAATAAAAGTGAAGTTGAAATCGAAATTGAAAATGAAGATGACTTTTATGAAGTCGTTCTCAATCGATGAAGTAAAGTAAAAACTTGAAGATGGTGGGCAGATGTCTACCATGGATGAGTTGAAAGAAATTAATTTAGGGACTGAAGAAGAACCCCACCCAAACTTCATTATTGCCTTTCTACTTGATGATAAAAAATTGCTTTGTGAATTGTGAATTACTTTACATATTCGAGATGCCCTGACTTATCCCAATGTGGCAATTCTAGCTATCAATTATGATTCAATACCAGTCAAACAAGCTCCTAGAAGAATGAGACTGGATATTGAAGAACAAGTTGTTGTTGGAAATAAAAAAGCTAATTGAAGTAGGTTTCATTCATGAGGAGAAGTATGCAGATTAGATAGCTAACCTTGTTCCCATAAAAAAGAAGACTGGTCAGATTTGAATCTACATCGACTTTTGAGATTTAAACAAGGCATGCCCAAAAGATGATTTTTCACTCTCTGTGTCAGAATTGATAGTGGATAACACCTCCAACTATGACATGCTCTCCTCTATGGATGGATCATCGGGGTATAATTAGATCAAGATGGCTCTTGAAGATGAGAAACACACATTATTTAGAACATCAATTGGTATTTATTGTTACACAGTCATGTCGTTCGATTGAAGAATGTTTGAGCTATATAGTAGAGGGCCATGACACGCATCTTCAATGAGTTAATTCATCAGAAAGTAGAATGCTACGTTGATGACCTGTCATTAAAAGCATTGATAGAAAAGATCACTTGGAAGATTTAAGGATTGTCTTTGAATGGATCAGGATGTACGATCTCAAGATGAATCCTCTTAAGTGTGCTTTTGGGATTTCCTCAGGAAAATTTCTTGGATATGTTATAAGACATAGAGGAATTCAGATTGACCCTAACAATATCAAGGTGATCGTGGAGATGCCTCCACCAAAGAACCATCGCCAGCTTCGCTCTTTACAAAGACAACTCACATTCATTGTTTTATATCAAACATGTCAGGAAGATGCCAACCTTTTGCGAAGCCAATGAAAAAAATGCTCCATTCAAATGGGATGAGGAATTCTAAGAAGCATTTGGGAGAATTAAAAAGTATCTACTTAATCCGCCAATTCTAGGAGCTCTATCCTAAGGAAACCTCTTATCTTATACACTATAGCCTTAGAGAAGTCCCTCGGGCTTTACTTGTGCAACACAATGAAGAAAACAAAGGAAGTGCGTTATACTACATTAGTTAAAGATTAATAGGAGCTGAAGTACGCTACTCTCCTATAGAGAAATATTGTTTAGCACTGATATTCGCAGTCCAGAAGCTCCGCCATTACATGCTTTCTCATAAAATCACACCAATCTCAAAGATCGATCCACTGAAGTTCTTGATGACGAGACCAACATTTACAGGTCATTTAGCTTGATGGGCAATACTCTTATTATAATTTGATATTACGTAAGTACTCCAGAAAGCCATTAAGGGACAGATCTTGGTAGACTTTCTTGCTGTGCATCCTATCCCAACTAAGTCACCGCTTAATGGTAACTTGCCTGATGAGCAGATTCTATTTGTTAATAAAAGAGAAAACCTACAAATCTGAGAGATGTATTTTGATGGAATGTCATCGATCAAGCCAGCATAACCTCTTAACCTACCCAAGGCGTGAGTCGGTATTGGCCTCGTATTCATAACACCTAAAGAAGGCATCATAAGACATTCATATGTCTTGACTAAACCTTAAAACAATAATGAAGCTGAGTATGAGGCTTTGATAGCGGGTCTTGAAGAAGCTATTTCCATAGGTATCCAAAATTTATAAATTTTTGGAGACTCTCAACTGATCATCAATCAAGTTTTGGGAATCCATAGGATCACCAAGCTTGAGTTAACTATTATATCATGGCGAGTTCTCGAATAATGACATAAATTTTTAATGTTACATTGACTCGAGTCTCTCGATCCATAAATAATAAAGCAGACTATTTAGCTAAACTAGCCAAAGAGATGGCAAGCATGAACGATGAGCATGTGTTGATAGAAGTCTTCACCCATTGAGTTTTACAGCCAGTGAATTCATATTCCCCGATGGAAGAGGGATCATCAAGTGTAAATCAGAGATGTAATTCCAATTGATCCTCACACTCCTTCAAAAATATCTAAAACTCAACAACAAAAGCATACTCGAAAAGAACACAAATTTGAAGAACCTTTAGAAGTACAACAAGAAGCCTTCATAGTATAAGAACCAGATGATTGGAGACAACCCTTCATCAACTATTTTAAAGAAGGAAAATTTTCTAGCAGTAAATTATTAGCCTCGCAAATGGAGAAGAGAATACTACGATATGCTTATGTCAATGATACTTTATATCGTAGTTCTTTTGAACAAATATGGTTACGATGTTTGGAAAAGGAGGAAGCTAGTAAAGTGATATATGAAATTCATGAAGGACTTTGTGGTGCACATCAATCAGGTCTTAAGATGAAATTCCAATTGATCGTCACACTCCGTCAAAAATATCTAAAACTCAACAACAAAAGCACACACAAAAAGAACATAAATTTGAAGAACCTTTAGAAGTACAACAAGAAGCCTTCATAGTAGAAGAATTGATGATTGGAGACAACCCTTCATCAACTATTTTAAAGAAGGAAAATTGCCTAGCAGCAAATCATTAGCCTCACAAATGGAGAAGAGAATACTACGACATGCTTATGTCAATGATACTTTATATCACAGTTCTTTTGAACAAATATGGCTATGATGTTTGGGAAAGGAGGAAGCTAGTAAAGTGATATTTGAAATTCATGAAGGACTTTGTGGTGCACATCAATTAGGTCCTAAGATGGCAACCAAACTTAAGAGGATTGGTTATTATTGGCCATCAATGGTGAAAGATTGTATCAACCATGCAAAAGGGTGTTATGAATCTTAAGTCCATGGTAATATCATTCATCAACCTCCGAATTCACTATATCCAATGGTCGTATCTTGGCCATTTGAGTGTTGAGGAATAGATATAATCGGACCTATTGATCCACCATCTATCACTTTATCTTAAATCGACTATTTTTTCAAGTGGGCGGCAGCTCCATTTAAAGAGTTACTTCAATTGAGTCATCAACTTCTTCACTCATAATATTATCTATAGATTTGATATACCATGATGAGTCATCTAAGACAATGACCCAACATTCAAGAGTGCAAAGATCCATAAATTCTATAACCTATACAAAATTGAGTGGAGATATTCATCAATTTATAATCCAAGAGCCAATGGTTTGATAGAAGCTTTTAATAAAATACTGATCAAACTACTCAAAAAGATCCTTGCGATGAACAGAGAGTGGCATATCAAAATGCTCGAGGCATTATAGGCATATAAAACTACTTACAAGACGCTAACTAAAGCCACTCCTTATGCTTTAGCTTTTGGAGTCAAAACAGTTTTAGCATTAGAAGTCAAACTACCATCACTTCAAGTAGCTATCCAGTATAATGTCACTCAAGAGGAGAACACCCATTTATGGATGGAAGAGCTTGACATGCTTGACAAAATCAGACTTCAAGCCCAATAAAGCTTAGAAATATATCGAGCAAGAATGTCTAAAGCCTTCGATGGAACAGTGTGCCCTCAAACTTTTCAAAGAGGAGAGTTGGTCTTAGTGCTGAGAAGATTGCTAATCTCTCACAAAAGAATCGGTGGTAAATTTGAAGCTAATTGGGAAGGCCCTTATATCATAGAGAAGGTATACGAAGGAGGAGCCTACCAGCTTATTGATTCGAGTGGTCGATGACCTATGCCACCCATCAATGGTCGTTATCTTAAGTAGAATCATGTTTGAGTGCAATGATTGCATGATTAGATAAACATTTTATTCATGACTCCTCATATTATATATATATGAAATAGCACTAAAAAATTCTCTTGCATTACGAAAATGCATTTTCGAGTTGCGATGAAATTCCCCTGCAAGATAGGGAACTTTTTTATATATTTATTTAGGTTCATATCATGCTTTCTATCGATATCCTAAGATGAAAGTATATATATATATACATATATATATATATATATATATATATATATATATATATATATATATATATATATGATCGACAATAAGCCTCATCTAATCTTAGCTCGAAAATTCTCCTGTCATACAGGGGCATTTTAATTTTTTTTATATTAAAAAGCACTTATGCCTATTTTGGGTTGACATTACGTCTTGTGCTGAGATCCCCAAATAATATTTAAAATTATATTTGTTTAAGCAGGTGACTATGCGAATGATAGGCAAGATTACATCCACTCAGGATGTGTAGAGGACAACTTTAAAGGCTAGAATTTCGCCTCCTAAACTCATCAGAATCTCAAAGATGAAGAGAAAAAGCTTTCAGGTTTTATCAGACTCACTAAGCCCAAATGTAGTCGAGTCGCCAGCAAACCATAAAAGAAAGGCCGAAAGGAAAGAGCCCCTCTCTTGTTTGTCTAATGACTATGATTGTCTATTCTCCAAAGCTAATCCAACTCAATGAATTTAAGCAATCCAGATCGGAAGAATCTTTCCAATTGATCGATGAATCAAGAGAGGATTTGAGGAGAAGTCTGAGTAACCATAATGGATAGACCTACATAACTTCTTCAATAAGTCTGAGAAAATAGCAAGCACAGGGCTGAAGAAGCTATCATGAAGTTCGTAAAAAGCTCATAGGTGAACTAAGAGAATTTTGTAGTCAATTAGCCTATTAAAACACACAGTGTCAGACTGATGACTTCTTGCCATAGACCTACACTCATCTTGAGGACTAGATCGCCGGCTCGCATCCTTCAACAAGTCTGCCAAAAGCAACAAACAAAAGATCGAAGGTATGCACATTCTCCTGATAAGTCAATTTGGATAAATCAGGTTAATCCTTCAATGAGTCTGCCAAAAGAAACAAGCAAATGACCGAAGGTATGCACATTCTATTGACAAGTTAATCTGCATAAATCGTTACTATAAGTCCACCAAAGCAAGCAAATGACCGATGTATGCACATCACATCCTCGACAAGTCAAGTTAGACAAATCAAGTCAATCCTTCATCAAGCCCATCAAGCTCGGTTAGTGTAAGGAATCCAAAATTTTAAAAAACATATGTACAAAATTCTTCCTTCACCAAGCTTGTTAAGCACGAAACTAAGGCAAATGGAGGATTAAAGATAAAAACCACTAAGATGAGACCTTCGACAAGCCCATCAAAGTATTAAGCATATGGCTGAATGTATCTCTCTTCCTAGTTGGTGAGTCAATAAAGACAAATCAGGTCAAATCTTATATGGTCAACTAGTTTGCAAAAAATATAGTTCACTTTATATGCACACCATATTTGTTGGGGGCATTTGTTGACGCATTAAGCATATGGCTGAATGTATCTCTCTTCCTAGTTGGTGAGTCAATAAAGACAAATCAGGTCAAATCTTATATGGTCAACTAGTTTGCAAAAAATATAGTCCACTTTATATGCACATCATATTTATTGGGGGGCATTTGTTGACCTATAAGTAATTTTCAAATGCTTAATTAATCAAATTAAATTTAAATTAGCATAAATGAAATTAAACATCATCTGCTAAAAATTGATAATTGAATTTTGTTAACATTAAATCAGAGATTACATAATTGATATGAATTAATTGGTTGTAAAAATCTTCCTAAATTATTTTAATTTGAATCAATAATTTTGAGATCCCACCTGACTCGAAAAGAAAACTCAATTAGTCTACAATTAGGGCACCTTTATCCCCTATTTTTTCCCTCCCGATTCGAAGCAGAACGGCTCCATTATTCTTCCTTCTGCAAATCCATCGTCCATTTTCTCGCTGGCCCTCCCTATTCACTCCATGCAAAATGTAGCCGAAGGAAATGAAACCTCTCCCGCATTCGCTCGCTCCCTCTCGGTTCGAAGAATAGGGGATGGTTCGTTAAGACACCAGCTTCCTTCTCAAGTTCGCACGAGGCGAATCATCCCTCCCGCTCTCTCTCTCTCTCTCTCTCTCTCTCTCTCTCACTGACGTTAGAATGAATCCTTACTTTCCTTCGTCGTCTGAACGAACCCACAAGAAAGACTTTATCGCTTTCTCTCTTTCTTTTTCTAGCTCAGAACCTCTCGTCTCTTCTCTCGTTCTTCCAGATATCTCTTCTACCTTCTTGTCGACGGAATCCTTCTTTAGATTATTTTGTTCCTCAACTCCACTAAGCCAAATCTTCTAATTTCAACTGTTTATCTGCTTCCACTTGAAATCATATCAACTCCTCACACCCTTTCTATCTCCCCTTAAGCCACAAGCAACCGAGCCTACCTCAAATTTCCCCCTTTTCTTTTTGGCAGCCGAGAGGCAACTCCATCATCAAGCGGGTTCCTTTCAACATGCCCTTCCCGAATCCTCCTCCGATTATTCCCTTTGTCATAGCTGAGAAGGAACTTCATCATCAAACGAGTTCCCCTCAATCTCCGACATTTTCCCATTTATTTCCCTCTCTCTCGGTTTACTACTCCAGAAGCACGAGATTTTCTTGCTTCTTCCCGTCGGTTGTCAAAACAACAACCCTCTCTCACACTGACTTGCCATTGATTTCCCCTTCTCTTGGCATACCGAGCTCTCTTTCTTTCTCTCACTATTTTCTCTTTGTCTCCTCCAAAATAGAAAATAAGATTTCAAGATGTAATTTGTGGATGAGTAGGAATGTATGGATGTAGAAATTATATTGTATATGTGTTTCTTTATGTAGGTTTGAAGACCTTGTCATGCTAATCAGAGCATGATGAGATGATAATCGGCTGAGGTGTTTTGAAACATCAACAGTCATGCTCATCAGGGCGTGACGGGTAGGCCAAAAAATAAATTTGTTAGATGCAACCTCCTATGCCGAAATGCTGCCAATATTTTGACTAAATTTTAGATTTAGAAAAAAAGGGGAGAATCAAGATTTATTTAAAAAGAAATAAAGCACATCAAAAATAAATAATATAAAATGAAATTTGAATGTGCTAAATTATAAAATTTCATAAAGCAAACATAGACTTGAATTTCAAAAAACCAAAATAAAGAGAAAAGCGAGAAGAGCTTATAATCTTCAAAGAGACTTGAATGCACACTTGAACTTTGGATAAGAGTCTCTCTACCCTCTCCTTTTCAAATGAGGAATGTGAAAGGGAATAGCTCCTATTGCCTTAATTTATATAAGTAAAAAGAATCAACCGGGATTTTTAGTAAATATTAAAGTTATGTCAATAATAAAAGTTGACATTTTATGGATTTAATTATCTATCGTTAAGCTTAAGCAAAACTCATAAAGGATACAACATTCTCTTCATAAGCATAACTATATAACTCACCAATATTTTTATACAATGATTATGAAGGTTACACTTTCAATGAATACTTGGATTTGCCTTTAAATTCAAGGCAAAAGCATATAAGACCTACAATGCATATAATGTTCTCCTATGAGCATCGATATGGTCTTGCAATGAACTTAATGTTCATTTACAGCTAGAAAAAGAAAATTTTATAATAGATTTAATCACTTGTTAATGGACATAAATAAGGACCTTTGGTGAGCTTAAATACTTTGTTTATCAACACAAGAAGGGGTTCTTAATGAATAAATGCCTCATGCTTAACTCCAATTACATAAGTTAAGAAGAGTTGAAGAAATTTGAATAAAATTTATAAAGAATTTGGTAGCTTGCCAATGAATTTGAATGTAGTTCTTGCAATATTCCACTTCGAGAAATCTAAGAGAAAATCTAAGTTAAACAAAAGATCACTTGAGATTTGCAACAAGTTTGAAATCTAGCTTCGAAATACGATTGCAATGCAATCATGACTTTGAATTCATGTCATACTTATAGTAAGGTTGCATGAAGCTAGAAGGATAATTTTCAAATGAGAAAGAGTTCAATCAAGCTCTAGAGTGAGATTCACAAAGAATGAGCCTTCTTATTTAATCCATATATCATAATGTCTAATTTAAGATGGACTAAAGAAGGCTTCAAGTAAACATAAAATTGATACATATGAGATATGTTGAGTGTTGTTTTTAAGTTAAAGTGAAAATCAAATGAAATTCAATAGAGATTTTCACTAAAGATGAGCATCCTGTTGACAAGCATAACTAAAGCCCATTAAAGACTACAAGCCAAATAATATTTGAGAATTGGAAAATTCAATAAGTAAGCTAATTGCGAGCAAAACTATAATATTTTGGATTTCAATCTAAATCATCATAGAACTTGCTATTCTTCGTACAAGCAGACATAAGACAATATTAAATTAAATTCCACACAAATTATGGAGCTTCCTTCAATCCAAAAATTAGAAAATTCTCATTCTAATTATGATTTTCAAAAATTAATGATTTCATTAATTAGATGAAATTATCTAAGTTAAAAAATAGTTGTATGTGCTCGGACATCGAGATTTAAAGTGAAAAATTTAAGGTCTGAAAAGGCTGTGCAGGCTAAGTTGAGATTAAATAAATATGAAATTGATCTCATAATTTAGAAATAAAATTACCTAAATTACTAAATACCCACATGGGCCCCAACACTTATACCAAGCACCTAAACTTTGTGTCTGAGAATGCTGTGCGGGTTAAAAAAAAAAAGAGAAAGAATGATGAAATTGATTCAATCCTTTATGGTCAATGAAAGAGATAAATATTCAACTCCATAGATTATGATCGCAATAGGCCTAATCTTCTATGCATGAAATAGTATTGATAAGGTCTACTAACTAATCAACTTCTAAATGAACTTAAATTACAGTAGATCATAAGATCTAATCCTCTATATTTACAATGGAGTTAACAAGGTCTGTTATGATAACAATTTTCTAAAAAATTTAAGTGACACATAAGTCAAAGACCTGACCCCTACTACCAAATAAGTATAGTTGACAAGGTCTACCCCAATGACAGCTGAGTTGATTGAAGATATCAACTGGAGGGATAACTATTATCAAAATATTTATGATATTATACTCAATATTATTAAATTCAAAATACTCAAAATATAAATCTAGATCTCATCCTCTATTATAAAATTAATAGAGTCGATAGGATCTGAAACAATAAACTAAGTGATTAAGCTTATATAACCCAATGATGGTCGCGTTGATTGAAAATCTCAACCGGAGGGGATATTATCGTCAAAAGATACTTGAGCTCTAAACTAATTGATCATAAAACCAAATTTCAACTAAGTAAATATTTAAACTAAATTAAATTTATTATTTAAATGCTTAAAGCAAATAATTCATTCACTCATCCACTATCGTTTGTTGGCGATGACAAATTAAGAAAACTCTAGCTCACAAATGAGCTAATGTTAAGTCAAATAAATCACTATATTCAAACTCAAATAATCTCATGCTAGTAAGGATGTGGTCCATATCCTCTGTCCATGTAGCCAGTAGGCTCCATATATGATGCGAATATGACCAAAGTCCTCTGATCGGGTGGTTGCTGCCAAATTGTACCATTATATTATGGTCATGATCGTAGACTATATATTCCCTAATGGCTCAGCCATTTGAGTTATGAATCATAGGGTATATTTGATAGACACAAAGCCCTATTGTCAGTAAAGGTGGACTTAAGTTTGTCTCCTTAGACAAACACCACCCCAGATCTATAAGGTTCTCTTAGACGATGCAACCCATGGCTGCTGATAAGGATCTTTCGATCAGGTTAAGTCACTACCTCCTCTGATTAAGTAGACCTTGGACCACGACACCTCAGGATACGGAACCATGTGATCTAGATCGGACATGTCATCATTCCACCAACCATATGCTTTAAGTTAAATAATGGTGAATTTCATAAATTCTAAATCTCAAATTTTAAACTCTACATGCTACTACTATACGCTACGTATTTAGGGATCTAACGACTAGCCTTAATCGAAAGTTCTCTCTCGGCATTGGGAGGGGTAATTAACTACATGCCCTTGCGCCTATAGGAAACCTGGAACCATATCTAAAGTCCTCATAAAATGAGGATGAAATCTTTGGGTAGTGTCTTATCCACTATTCCATCTACCTTCTAAAAATTTTACCGATACTTAAATCATACTCTCTTAATCGAGAGGTCAGTGGCAAATTTTTAGAGCCCATAATGAGAAAGTTGTAAAAGTCCCATTCACTAGCTCCAAGGGATTAAAATATTAATTCCACATTGGACTCAGAGTCACGATAAGCAAGAAAAACCTCTTAAATTATTGTGTGCCATCTATTTGGAGAAAATAATTTATTGAGAAGAAAAGAATTAGAGCATAACAAAGCCATAGAATCATATATTGAAATCCAACAAATGAAAATAAATTGACAAAGAAATCATTCCCCAAGATTGCCCAAGGGCCATTTAGTGAAAGGTGGACAAAAAAGCTTGCTAAAATAATATCAAATATCAAGCATAGAAGGATACTCTTATAAAAAAGAAAGTCAATAAAAATTAAACCATCTATAGTTTTCATCCAATTCCAAAAGCATCCAATCCATTGAAACACAAATTTTGATTAAGTAAAAGCCTTTTAGTCCATCCAGATGCAGCTATACTAATAAATGAGAGATGAGTCATACGAATATTATTCCAATTAAAAAAATTAATATCTATGATCTACAATATGTAGGAATTAAGTTTCAATTCATCATAATTTCCTCTATAGAGTCTTCTTCATGCAGCATAATCAATTTTTTTTATTATGATGGTCCACTTTCAAAATAACTAGTTAATGCTTGGGCATTTCAACTCTTGTTCAATTATTTATATTAATGTTCAATTGTTTGCATTTAGTTCATAGCTCATTGAGTTCTTTAAGTTTCAATGAAACTTAGCTCGTGATCGCTAAGAAGCTCGTAGACTCATCATAAGTCTCATTCAAATTCTTTTTTGCTCTAAATGATTTGTTTGATGTGTTATATAGCACAATCCAAATTGTTCACATAATTTGATCATTAAATAAGAAATATGATTTAAGCTCATTGACGAATTTTCAAGCCTTATTAGTTCAATATTTTTGATACTTATTCTTATTTGTATAATAGTTATTATAACCTCTTTAAGCATGTAAGTAATTGTTGGATTCTTTGCAAGTTCTATGAAGATTTTATCTAATTTTTGTTCTAATTAAAAGACGAGCTTTCAAATCCACTGTAAGTCTTGTTTGTGCTCGTAGGCAACTATCAATATCACTAAAATCTTTACTTGAATTTTTTTTATGTTAGGAGACAAACCCTCAAGTTCATTAAAAGTCTTATTTATGATTGCCAACAAGTCATCGAGTCCCCTGTAAGATCATTCTTATTTAAAGAATTTTAGAATTTTATATGTAGGTTTATTTTATAAATTTTTATTTTTAAACAAGCTCAATTTAAGCTCATCAACACTTTTATTTGTTCTTGTTTAAGTCTCCCATCAATCTAAAATTTGGCGCCTCCTGTGTCCACGCATGAGAGGCTATTCAACCCTCCCGCCGCTCTCTTGAGCATAGCGGCCGATTAATACGTGACACTTCTGGTCATGACCTTCTACCCGTTAGCTCTACTGAGCATAACGGGGTCTTCAAGCACTTGCTCGCTAAGAAAGTGTGCAAAAACAAAAATCAAAGAGTAAGAACTAAGTTTGTAATCCCTTCGCATTGCCTGAAGAAGATCAAATTGAACTCTCGCCTCAATAGTTATGTCTTTGCTTTCTCGTATGCCATACTGTCTTGAAGAGAAAGTGGTATCTCGAACATGGACTTGGCTATTTCTCACATGGCCAAGGATTGGAAATCCCATTATCTTGAGTGCTTCAGCTCTCTCAATCAGATAAGGTAGATCAAATTTATAGATGTTATATCCTATTAAAATATCAGGATCTATCTCACGGATGAAGTCCCTCTATGCAAGTAAAATGTATTTTTCTTCAGCAAAGGACATCACATCAACCCCAATAATAGATGAACAGGACTTCAGAGTCATGACATTTCGTATGAAATGTTGGTCTTCACCTTGGAGAGTGACTAAGTTGGCAATCTGTATAACAACATCATGAGTAGGCTTAGGGAAAAGTCCTTTACGACCAGCACACTCAATGTCAAAACGTAATATGCAAAATGGAGCCATTTTTTAGTATTCTCCTTCTAGAACATGACTAATTAATTCAAAGTATAGGCAATCAAATTCCAATTGGCAATAAGAAAAACTTGCCGCCTATTTCTTATACTTCCCTGCAGAAACTTCTATTTAGTTTCCACTAACAATGTTGCAATCAATCATGAAGTGTAGAGTGAAAAGAACATTGCTTTCATATGTAAGGAAGTTCTTTGAACCAAGGCCCTCAATTTATATGCCCCTCTCCAAAATGCTAAGATAACTAGCAACCATGGTTAGCAAAGCACCCACAATCTTTAAGAAAGGTTGGGCCTTGTGTTGCTGATAGTACATAATGCTCTTCTTTTGAACCATCTCAACTCGCTTAACAAACCTAGGCATATTGCTGCTTCTATTGGATTCTCTCATTCTCCCCTCCAAAGTTTGCTGAAATCCTTCCTTGGTTACTCCAAAATTCGAGAATTGTCAGGCCGAACACATTGGAAGCAGCTCCTTGTTGGTGTCTCCAATCACATAATCAATCTCTAACTACTGAAAGAGTATGTTTATTGATGATGAAAGATAGGATGGGGAAAGGGCGGGGTGTCTCCATTTGGATAACCGAGATGCGAGGGCCTCATCTTGAAGGAGACGGAGGGAGGAGGGAGGAGGCTTGTCGCTCAGTGTCAACTTTCCGTCTGAGAGAAAATGAGAGCGGGAGGGAGAAGAAAGGAAGCACTCGGATTTTTTGTTCATCCGCTTGCCGCAGGAACAGACGAGAGATGGAGAAAAAAGGGTTTCGGCTGCTCCACATGGACGGGCCATATGTGGCTACCTCTAATTGGCCGTCATGGGCAGCTAATCATGGATGAGGGTGGCTACAAGTTTCAAGAAGTTGATTAGACACAATTAGAAAATCATTAGGTTGATTTTACCTCAAAATTTGTGTTAAGATCTTTAATTAAATTGGATATCTATTCTCAATAATTTTGATGATCTGGACACAACGGCACAATCCATTTCATGCTCCAAGGCCATTTGGTTCGAGTCGGCGTCGAATCGAGTTAATTTTAACTCTGATTTATGCACTGTCGCTTCTGAGCACTTGGTATTCACGTTGACTCGTCCGAATTGAGCGCAGACAGCCTTATTTGATAGGTTTTGATGTTTCGATGATAACAATAAAATCAATTTCACTAATGAAAGTCATTTAGGTGTCATCGTAGCCTCCCGACTCTGATATCCGTGTAAACACTTTGATGGCTCGATCGCTTGATCGGTTGATTGTTAGATTGTGAAATATTTATATTCCGATCAATTTCAATATTTTGAATGCGACGACAAAGTCCGTTCATCGATCAGATGTTATTTCGACCAATATTAGTGATGCCGAGTGTATTTTAGCTTCAATTTTTGTGTCATTGCATCCGAAGCCCATCGAATTCTGCTCGTGAGCTCGACTCGATTGATGTGACATACATGAAGGTCAATAAATGCCCCCCAACAAATATGATTCGTGTATGGAGCGAGTCACATTTGTTGAAAACTAGTTGACCCTTTGGGTCAGCCATGAATCTTGAATTACTTCAGCTTCAACGGGCTCGCTGAAGATTATCTTCCACCATTTGCTCCCTACTTTGATGGGTTTGCTGAAGATCTTTTGATTTGTGTCTTTGTAGATTTGGATTTCCTCCGACCCTAACTTCATGCTTGATCGAGTTTGATGGAGGAATTGGTTTGTTTGCTTTGAGATTTGAAATTCCTTCAGTCATAGCTTTAAGTTTGACGGACTTGATGAAGGATTGATCTGATTTGTCCATATTGACTTGTCAGGAAGTGTATGTATGCCCTTAGTCTTGAACTTACTGCTTTGACAGATTCGTTGAAGGGTGCATACAGATGACCCAGTCTTCTGGCTTATATTAGGTTAATATTGAGTTATCAGTCTAGTAATGTGTGCTTTAATAGACTAAATAACCATGCAATTCCTTTAGTTCAACCATTGCCTTTGTATGAACTATAGAATTGCTTCCTCGGTCCTGTGCTTTCTGCTTTGGCAGACTTGATGAGAAAATTGGCTTTGATCTATGCTTTGTGCTTGATAAGACTATTTGAAAATTGATTGTGATATCACCTTGCAGGTAATACAAATACTGATTTGAGGTAGCTCTAGGTTGAGAGTTGTTACCTCATATTGTCCTAGTCCATCGATCAATAGACCTCCGGATTACGGTTGCTTGTAATCATTAAGCTGGATTTGGTTTGGGATTGAATAGCTATCATCAATGTATTGACGAGCAGGGGCACTTTCATTGTGATCTTTTCTTATGGCTTGTTGAGTGAGGAGAGTGTCAGCGACTCGACCATTTGTGGGGCTTGTTGAGTCCGACCGTTAGAACCTACTTGAGTCTTCAACTTAAGCTGTGATGGGTTGGTGGTTTGATTATCAGACTAACGAACAAGGGCTCTTTCACTACGGCCTTTTCTTGCGGCTTGTTGAGTGAGGAGAGCGTCAGCAACTCGACCATTTATGGGCTTATTGAGTTCGACCTTTAGGACCCATATGTGTCATAGATTGAAAATGTAGATGTTGATATTTTTCCAACTTAGTTGATTGAAGCTTCTAAAATTGGGAGTTTTTCTAACTTGATCTTTGAAACTTGATGAATATTGGAGATAAACTTTTGATATTTAGAGCTGTCTTTTCATGCATAGAAATGAATTTTTTTTCTTGTAAGAGCCTGCAACTTCAACAGTTATAAATATAGTCGGATCTCAAAGATAAAGCTCGATGTTAACCTGAATATATATACAAAGTCCTCCTATTTCATAAGAGAGGGTTGAACAATCTTAATCATAAAAAATGTCCCTTGTCTAACAGGGGATTACATATTAGTTCAAAAATATATTACGATATTTGATTTCCTTTACTACAAAATATACATGATATTTTTTTCAATCATAATATGTATCTATCTAATGATCTCGGTCTAGAGCACGATAGTAACTTAGATAAATATATAAAAATGCCCCCTATGGGAGCTTTCTTAGTAAATATTGAGAGAATTTGGAATATATTTAGTCCGATGCTTTGTGCTTTCAGACTTGTTGAAGACTTCCTCTTGAGAGTTTGAAATTTATATTTTTATCTTGTCTTGGTTTTGTGCCTTAGTGGACTTGATGAAGTTGATGATTTTTTGGTGACATAAGAACATATACGGTCCTATGCTTTGTGCTTTGATGAACTTGTTGAAGATTAAATCTCGAAATTTAAAATTTATATTTTCCTCCTGTCCTCGCTTCGTGACTTAGTGGACTTGATGGAGTTGATGACTTGTTGGCGAGATAAGAACATCTTTGGTCCTATGCTCGGTACATTGACGGACTTGTTGAAGACTTCATCTCGAAATTCATATCTTGTGTTTCCTTCTATCCTAGCTTCGTGCCTTGGCGAATTTGATGGAGAAAAGTCCTGAATTGTCTTGAAGACTTGTCAGGTGATACAAAATTACATTATGCCCCAGCTTTTTTTACTTTTGTGGGTTTATAGAAGGATGTCTGCCGATGACTTAGCCCTCAGAGCTTGTGTTGGGTAAATGGCAAAGAGTCATCAGTCCTATGCTTTACACGTAATGGACATATTAATGACATGACTCCCTTAGTTTAGCCTTCAGCTATGTATGAACAATGAGATGACTTCTTCAGTCCCTTACTTTTTTGCTTGTTTGGACTTGTTGAAGAAGAGTTTTCTTCAGTTTTTGCCTTTTGCTTTAACAGACTTGTTAAAGAAGTTGACATTTCTCATTTGATCGACATCAAACTGCCTTAGTGCCTTCTTGAGTGAGGATCTTTTTGTTGGATTTTAAAATGACCTTACGACCATTAGGGATGGTCTCCTAGTCTGGGCCACTTGAACTCACCAAGTTGAAGAGATTTGAAGATTTAGATGCTCTTGTCTTTGAGCTAACGAAGTAGGAGGATCTCTTACTGTGGCCTTCATGGCATGTTGAGTAAGCAGACTTGTCAACAACTCGATCATATTTGGGCGTGTTGAGTCCCACCTTATGCACCCACTTGAGTCTTGGACTTAAGCAATTGATAGAGGATTTTATCATCGAGCCAATGAGATAGGGGATCTCTTACTACGACCTTTGTGGCGTGTTGAGTAAGTAGACCTGTTAGTGACTCAGTCATATTTGAGCTTGTTGAGTCTGACCTTATGCACCAACTCGAGCCCTAAATTTGATGTATGGAGTGATGATGTGTCTCCAATTTGATTTATTGTAGTTTGCAGACTTGAAAATTTCTTCTTTTGGTCAGTAAGACTTTTAGACTTAAGAACTTTAAATGAGCAAGTTTGGTATACTTTATGCACCATTAGGGATGGTCTCCCAGTATGGGCCACTTGAACTCACTAATTGACCTTATGCACTAACTCCTAGTCTGGAATACTTTCATGGTTCATAACAAGAAGAAGAGGGAGCTAGAAACACTTTTTGAAGTAGAGACAATGGAGAACATTGTTAATAAGTCTCGGGTAATAATACTTCTACATTTCAACCAACTAGTGTTCATAGCAAGCCTACTGATCAAATGAATCAACAACCTGATTTTTTTTATAAAGGATTATTCGCATTTCAGATATAATTAGTATTATGATCACAAATAGAATAAGGTTTTATTTCCTCCTCGATGAATGCTAGAGGAGGGATGGGTTTCTCAAGTATTACTTCCTTCCAATCTATGGCTTGATATGTATCTACATAAACCTTAGTATAATGCACATATCATTATTAATTTTAGGATTAATAATCAAAACTTTCATATTTTTTGTATCCATTATATTGACAAATTGATTATTAGGCTTTTGGGTTTCAAATATGGATGGAAAATGAAACACTCCTTGGCTTAGGGTCCATGGATCTTACAATGACTACAAACGACTGAGAATTTTTCAAATTATATTTTCTAGAAATAGCCATTCTTCTCCAATCACTCCAAATTTATTAAGGATACTTTTTGGCTCCAATTTCACTAAAACCCTAACCACAAAAGGACATGTATCAGAGGCAGTTGCTTGCTCTTTTTGATGGGATCAACTAAAGATTGAATCTATGGCATGGATAACTTGGTGGTTAATCAAGTGAAAAAGCATATTAGAAAGAGAAATCCAAATAGGGATGATTATATTTTCTTCTTTTATGTCAAAATAGGGAGCTCATTTAAGTAAACAGACTTGACAATTACTTATATAACAAAAATTATGGGCAAAAATACAGCTAAAAGTTGAATCGCAACATCTCTAACATTAAGTGAGAAAAAAAACCATAAGATTGAATAATCTCTATCGAAGGACAACTAAGGGAAAATTTTCCAATAAAAGTAAACTACACAGGAATTACAAGAGCTTCAATATCATCATTTATTAAGATGACAGTAGGCTTATCATGAAAAATTGAGATTTTAGGGTTTAGGTTTGTACATGTGAAGATCAATTTATTCGCAATCAAATATTTAAATGAGTGAGAGGCAACAATACTCGTTATATCTTGTTTCCTGAAAGTGTCATTAACATGATTATATAGATTTGAGAATGGAACACATAGACTCAGGTGAGATTCATCAGTAAGGTGAGACGAAGACGATGCCATAAGGAAGAAATGGGGTGTCGTCGGCCCTAGGCTCTCATTCTCTAAAATTATTATGGTCTTTTTCATGATTTATTTTTATTTTACTTATTAATCATTCTTAATCTTTCTACATAATAGCATTTATATTACAGATGATGCTTTAAGGTAACTATTAGCATTGCTAATTGTCATTTTTTAAATTTATTATTGTAATATTATATTCACAAATAACATTTGTATCATAGGTAGTGTAACAAATCTTTTCAACTAGTCACCAGTATGTTTTCAATCCAAGTCTTTATCAAAGATCTCCACAAGCTATCCTCCTTTCATGATGTTGAAATAATTCCTTCCTCTCAAAATCTATTCCTTCTCTATTAATTGACATAGCAAATTATAGGTGCAATGGGTAACTAAATGCCAACTACATGAATAATTGATTGTAGTTGGGTGAATTCAATTTTGATAGAGGCTATAGCATGATATTCAACTTCAGTGGATGAGCGACTAATCATTCGTTATTTCTTGAAGCTCATAAGATAATATTATGGTAAAGGAAAAAAAACTATATGAGTAGTGATTTAGGTGTGAAAAATAAATGTTTCCTACGTAGTTGGTATCAGAGATACCATGTAAAAATAATGGAAGTGGTGATGATGAATTATCTGATGATTGATGGTTGTAGTGGTAGGTTGGCACTCTAATGTGTAGTCGTAGGCCTATGCATATTTTGGAGAGAGTTTATCAATAATAAAGGCAATAATTGAACTGATTGAAAAAGCGTTAAAGAAGCCCACTCACAATAGAGTGATATTTTATTGCATCTATAGATCCAATGCTCTCAAGAATGGATGACATGTGGTTTGAAGACATAAAGGTGGTGACCTTATTTGCAGTGATTATATGAGCCTTGTCAAGAAGTTCATGAAAATGTTTGCTTTGTAAAAGAAAGAATTTTTTTGAGAGGAAGTGATTATTTCAACTTCATGAAAGGAGGATAGCTTGTGAATGTCTTTGATAAGGACTGGGATTACATACTAATAACTTGTTGAAGAAGATTATATACATATATACCTATGATATATGATATATATAGATATATATATATATATATATATATATATATATAAACAAATTAATTAGATTATTTTTTCAATATTAATCAATATAATAATAATTTTCAATTATTTCATTTACTACTTAATTAAGTTAACTATGATAATTTTTAATAATAATAATAATATTATTATGCAAACTTAGTGATTTCAAGTCATCAGAGAAATTTTTATAGAAATGGATGTAGTTAGTTCTTTAGAAATAGGCTTGATACACCCTCAAAAATAGGGCAACACCTATAAAGTAGAAAAGAGACATGATTTTAGTGCTTGATTTAAGGACTGATATCAATAGTTATAAGTTTTAGAGTGAGAGGCTCCATTATTGTGGTGCCATTGAATTTGTATTTTATAAATCCTGTAATGGTGAGATTTCATCCAATAGATAGTGACAACCTATTTTGTTTCAAAAAAATTTTAATGACAAAAAAATAGACATTTTATGTGGAAAACTCAATAATAAAAAAATGAATGGGGTCTTGATCAATGAGTAATCACTATATGATTAAAGTTATAAAAGGTCACTCTTCTTCTTAATTATAAAATATATGATTATATAATAGGGAATTTAAGCAACAATAATCCCAACAAAAATATATATATATTCAAAGTATAGCCGTTGGTCGTGGTTGGAGATGACTATCAAGGGTCGTTGGCTTCAAATTTTATGTTGTTGAGTTTATCTCATCAATAAATTGAAGTTAGAATGATTATAAATTTAATTTTTTAAAAATTTATTATGTATAGTACCTCCGGATTGAGGGAAAATAAAAATGCTAATTTAGATATAAAATATTTCGCTGATGTTAGCACGTGAGTCATATCATTTTGGCGGATTAAGAATCGTTCAAGGGACACGTAAAAACGAACTGAAGAGAAGTTGCCCAATTTTCGGTAGAAGACATGGATTTAAGGAGGTGACCTGATATGAATCCAAATCATCCATGGCCAAATTAACAATAAGAACAGACTCAAACAGTAAGAAATACAAAATACAGCAAAATAATACAAAAAATCATTACAACCTTTCGGGATGATTCTAGAGAGAAAGAAGCGAAGAAGTTCTGAGGAGATAACAAAATAAAAGCCATTCTAAGAACCTTAGAGTGCAGTGCGACAGAGATAAATTCTCCCAAACTAGCCTACAAGTAAGAAAAAGAACAATTCTGAGAGCAGGGATGAAGACTTTTACAACAAGAACAATAAAATGCCCAAAGTAGACTTTATTAAATACAAGACATATGAAACATCAAAGCATAATAGAACCAAAACTAGCTAGAGTAATACGTATGAGCACCAAAGTACAAAGGATAATCTGAGATATTCTAGATAATTCAAGAAAACCCTGCAGCAGTTATCCATAACAGAATGAAAATCAGAACCCATGAATCAAGAAACCAAATAAACAACAATAACCATTTTTTGTTATTGTTGTAACTAAATGGAGGCTGGCGAAGATATAAAGAAATCAAGAATCGACATCTCAACTTATATTCCATAAAGACAGAAGTAAGCAATAGAAGGAAAATGATCCAATATGAAATTAGTTATTTTGTAGAAAAGAGGCTTGCATAGATCCAAGCTTAGATCAAAGAAAGGAAAGTATAAATAGAGATCAAAAGCCAAACAGAGGGATAATCAAGAATTTTAAGAAAGAAACTTATCTCTTCAGTCTCCTTCTTCTTCTCTTCTTTCTGCTCAGGTTCTTCTTGGTTTTCCTCACCGAAAACCACCGTCTTCCATCGGAGAATCCCTAAGTTCTCCTCCGATCCCCCTAGAGGAGTGCTTCGACGACTTCAACAAAACAAACAAAAAAACAAAATATAAAGTTGGTTTCTCTCAAAGCTTCATCCCACACGAAAGCTACAAAGCAAGGTTCGAGATCGTGGATCAAGCGTGTATTCCACTAATTCCTATAAGAATCAAGAAGCTTGATCAAAGATCAAATCAAGGGCATATAAAAAACCCAATCTCAAGAATGTTCAAGAAACTCAATCCGCATGATTAGATTCAACGGCTGAGAATAAGACACTCAATCCAACGGTTCATAAAGCACCCAATAACTCTTCCCCCATTATCAGAACTCAGCCGGGTTCCAAGCACTCAGTAAGTCAACTCACCGAACCTCACTCAAGCCTGGGACCAAAATTGACGCAGGACCCATTCTCTCGCTCAAATCTGATTAGACCATATTATTGTTGCTCTCGTTGACTACAACATCACTCAAAAAATATGGCAGAAGGCACAAGACACACATCCAAAACCCTAGAAGAATGTGTGACAAGGCTAAACAAAATAGAGGAGCAAATGTCCTCAATTACTATCATATTGAATGAAGTTTCAAGAAGGCTATCGGTTATAGAAGCCAAATTGGACACAAATTCTCAAGAACAACAACAATCATAGGTATGTACCCCTCATACTGAAATTTCCTTTCCTGCTACACAACAACCACAACACAACAGTAAATCGGTGAAGGTTGATATGCCAAGATTCAATGGAGAAAATCCTAGAGGTTGGTTGTTTAAAGCAGACCAATTCTTTCAATACTATAGCCTATCTGAAGATCAGAAGTTCTTAATTGCATTTGTATACATGGATGGACCAGCATTAAGCTGGTATCAGTGGATGCATCTTAATAAATAGCTGCACTCTTGGACACAACTTAAAGAACAAGTTATTCAGAGATTTGGCCCATCTTTGTACAGAGATTTAAGGGGTGAACTTGCTAAATTACAATAGAAATCTACAAGATGCAAATTTTATAATGAGTTTTGAGGAAGTGGTAAATCGATATTGGGTATTCCACGAATTCTTACTGAGTATTTTGAATGCAGATATAAAAGGGGAAGAGCATTGCTAGTTCCCTGAAGAGCCTTCCAAGCTAAACTAATGGAGGATTGATGAGGTTTATGCAAAGAAGAACCTTAAAATTTAATTCCCCTATAGCAATGAAACAACAACCACCACTACTTCCTTCACCAGTCATGTCAAATAATACCAGCAATATTCAGAACAAATCACATATTCCAATATCAATTCAGAATTTAATAGCAACTCAAATAGAAGACAGAAAAAGAAGAGGCTTATGCTTCAATTGTGATGAGAAGTATCATAGAGGGCATATCTATAAGTCCAAGTTATTTTGCATTAATGGCGCCAATGATGACCAAAGAACATCAACGCAACATGATAATCACCCGAAACCAATGGGTACAAGAAAAATATTAGCAACAAGCTTCATGTATCAACCATTTAACCCAAAGCAAAGCCTATCTATCAAGCATACATAATTATTAGCCACCTATATCCTATATAGCTTAGTGTTTTGATAACACATCCTTACATCTAGCACAGAATTACCAATAAGCTATTCCCTAATATAGAGTATAATTGCAATCAGCAGTTCATTACATACAGCCCTATCCAATAGATGAGTCCAGTTTAGGTGAATTCCCAGAGCTGCAACTACAATATCCACCTAGTGGTAATCCAGCTACAAGATCATGAAAGGCGTAAACAAGTCTACAACAAGGGGCAGAATTTCCGTTCTTATTAATAGAAACCAACAATCATTTGACAAAAGAATACTACTTCCGAAAATCAAATTGCTACTTTCATAGTGGGGGAGGGAAAGTATATCGAGAGCTTCGAGAAATGAATTGAAGCAGAGAAGACAGATGTTCATTTTGACCTTGAGGACAAGGTCAGTTTGAGAAGGGGAGTAATGATATGAATCCAAATCATCCATGGCCAAATTAACAATAAGAATAGACTCAAACAGTAAGGAATACAAAATACAGCAAAATAATACAGAAAATCATTACAGTGACCTTTCGATGATTACTGGAGAAAGAAGCGAGAAGGAAGTTAGAGATAACAAAATAAAAGTCATTCTAGAACCCTAAGTAATAGCAACCGAGATAAATTCTCCCAAAACCGCGGTAAGAAGAAAGAATAGAGCAATTACTGAGAGCGATGGGATGAAGAATTTTACAACACAATAATAAAATGCCCAAAAGTGACTTTATTAAATACAAGACATATCAAGCATCGAACAATAGAACCAAAATCAACTAGAGTAATAACAGCGACAAAACCCCAAAGTACACACCGTGAAGGATAGCTAAATCTGAGATATTCAGATAATTCAAGAAAACCCTGCAGCAGTTATCCATAATAGAATGAAGATCAGAACCTATGAATCAAGAAACCAAATAAACAACAATAACTATTTTCTGTTATTGTTGTAACAGAATGGAGGCACAACTGAAGATATAAAGAAATCAAGAAGCTCGATATCTCAACCAACTTATATTCCATAAAGATAAGAAGCAAAGTAAAAAAGCGATCGATCTAACGTTATTTTGTAGCAGAAAGTAGTTAGGCTTGCATAGATAACTTAGATCCAAGCCTAAGAAAGGAAAAGCGAAGCATAAATAGAGATCAAAAGCCAACAGAGGGTAATCAAGAATTTTAAGAAAGAAACTTATCTCTTCTCTTCTTCTTCTCTTCTTCCTTTCGGGTTCTTCTTGGTTTTCTCACGAAACCAGTCTTCCATGAGAATCCCTAAGTTCTCCTCGATCCCAGTACAACCCTATTTCCTCTGAGTGCTTGCTTCGAGCGGTCAGCGAAACAAAACAAAACAAAATAAGGTATAAAGTTAGTTTCTCTCAAAAGCTTCATCCCACGGCCAAGAAGCAGCCACGCAAACTACAAGCAAGGGTTCAGATCAGATCCCAGGATCAAGCCGCGCAGAAGGCAACAGGTGTATTCCACTAATTCCTATAAGAATCAAGAATCAAAGATCAAATCAAGGGATAAGAAACAAACCCTCAAACGGTTCAAGAATAGGCCCAATCCGCGTGATTAGATGCAGCGGTGAGAATAAGACTCAATCCAACGGTTCATAAAGCCAACTCTTCCCCATTATCGACTCAGGGTTCCAAGCACTCAGTGAGTCAACTCACCGAACCTCACTCAAGCCAAGCCGGACTAGAATTGACACAGAACAGACCCATTCTCTCCAGCCAAACTCAAATACAGAATTAGACCGTATTATGTGACCTCTCAGGCAAACTCGCCGCTTTCCCATTCTCGACATCCCACGCATCATTGTGGCAGTGGGTGTCGGCCTTCTGCTGGAGAAATGAACCGGCGGCCGGAAAAGTCCATCGGAGAAGTTGGAGCTGCTCGACCGGAGACTGTGAGGTGGCCGCTAAATGGAAAACATTGGAGCGCAGAGGGAGATCTTACCCCGCCAGTACGTTGAAGAATATGGAGAGAAGAATTGGCCCGCAAGCCATCACTGGTTTTCTTCGTTCCAGGAGGAGCTGCCGTCTTCGATGGAAAATCAACTCGATGTTCCGCTGAAAAAAGCCTCTTTTCCGACGAGCGGAAGCAGTGTATTTTTGAGTTGTACACGGAGTTCGTCAGCAAATTGTCGAAATTAAGAGAACACGTATGTTTCCAGTTGCTTCTTAATAATTCGTTTTCAGGTTCCAACTCAAGGTACATTGAACCTTAAAGATGGCTCCCAACTCAATTCAAGTCTCTATTTACCATGTTCTTAACAGGGCTGCTATGGGTTAGGCTCAACGATGGCTCGAACCCACCGCCGGGATGCCTTTGTGGGAAGATGGCGAAGCTCTTCGACCGGAGTAACTTTTCTGGTGTCAAGAAAAAAAAAAAAAATCCGTGAACTTGTCAGAATGCGTGTGCTGTTCACGCGGCAAAGCTTCCTTTTGACGAAGGGCCGGCACGTCCCCTCGTCGGTATCAGTTCCACATACTCCTCTATGATGACTCCAACTACTTCGTGAAGTTTAAACCGTCACAGAGAGGAGACTTGAGCATGAGTTCGTGAAGCGATATTCGCATATCGGAGAGAGAAGAGACATTACACGATGCTTCACTGCGATCCGGACATATTCCTCTTCCGTTTTCGCGGACAAATGCGAGAAACTAACATTACTAAGAAGGCTGACACCAACATTATGAACATGTACGGATCAATCCAAAGTACACATGGAACATCCTAGTACAAAGATTCGTATGTAGTTGTCATCCCGGCATAAGGAAATGTATCTAAGCTGATATCCATTAGTGAATACGCTTGCATGTGATCATGATTTAGAAGAATTAAAGGTAAGAGATCGATACGCAAAGGCTCAACACCTAGTTGAGCCCGCATTGAGAGGAACCTCTGTCTGATACTATCACAGCAAAATGGCTTACACTTCAAAATCAGCCTCAAGTTTGGGACTGCGCATATTATCTTTGCCCAAACTTCTAATACTTTTGGTTTTATCTTCGCTAAATTATTAGAATTCCCAAATGTGATAAAATCATTTGAAAGTGCAGGGGTAGGGGATACAACACCAGCTTCAGAAGAAGGGGTGTAGCAAAGAAAGCATTCACATAGTTGAACCAACTCTTCAACTTGCTTCTGACGAGTAGTAGGTGGATCTACAAATGAGTCTGAGATTCTATAATCTATGGAAGGTAAACCAGATGTATTTGGATATCCAATCCAAGTAACCTGAACAGGTGCAGGTCTACAGGCGGATGATCCTAATTTGTTGTTTGCAATATGACCAGTGAGCTCCACAAGTATGTCGACCTTATCCTCTCTCACCATGAGAACAACATTTTTTTCATCAATACCATTAAGCCACCATTTTTAAGCACTTTTTCCATGAATTTGAATGTTTTGGCATCTGCCTTCACAACAGCTGAGTACACAACCACCTGATATTCGGCATAGTCATGGTATGCGAGGGGAGCTTCAATGAAATATGACACAGAATGAGTAAAATAATCGGGTGAAACATATCCAAATATTAGTGGTTGGTCAACATCTTTAGGATTATCCCAGCTCGTGTATTGCTAATAAAGCCTCATAAAATACCTCCCCCATTCCCTGTACACTTCGAACAGTTTTTCATCTGAGCCCTCATTGATGTATTGTTCATAGCAAGTAGTCGGTTCTGACCCGCATTCCTTGAATCAGGATCTATCTCAAGACATCTCTCGAATTCTTCTATATCCTGATTAATATTGCATGCATCTCTATATAGAACCCCCAAGTTATTGTATGCTTCAGCATATGTAGGATTTGCCGCAATAGCTTTCTCAATCATGCCTGTTGCAGCATCAATTTTTACGTATCCTGAACAGTATAAACAACACCAAGGTTATTAAGTGACTGCGAGAAGTTGGGTTTGATAGACAATGCCATCTGATAACACACCACAGCTTTATCGAGATTATCCCAATCTTTGTATATCACTCATAAATTGTTGCATGCCTCCGCACAATGGGGATTGAAGTGCAATGCAAGTTCATTAAATACAATTGCCATGTCAAGTTTCAACATTTCTCCATATGCTACACCCAGATTATGCTTTGCATCCGCATAACTCCAATTGTAACACAAAGCTTTCTGGTATAATTCCACACCATGGGTTATATCCCCTCAAGTTTAACCTTAGCCCTAAAATCAGCCAAAGCTATTGTTCTATTATTCTTTGCAATCTCAAAGTTGGGAGAAACAGCTAGCCAAACACCTTTCATAGAAGGCAATAGCAGTTTCTAAATTTCCGAGATTTTTATATATGACCCCAATGTTGCAGATAAATAGGTCTCTGTAAGGTAGCCTTCTCATAACAACTAAGAGCTAAATAAAATTGCATCATCTCTGAGTAAACCACTGCAAGGCTATGATATGCTACAGCATATTGACTGTCGGCATTAATAGCTTCACAATACTTTTGATACCAGCTTCTGTGTTCCCAGCAAGTTTTAAGCTGCTAACAAAATCCGTCAGGACAACAGCAAGGCATTCTGCAGCAGGTTTGTAGGAGCGGTGCCCCTTGAGAGCTTTCTAATATCTCTCAACAACTTCAAGAAGACGAACTTGTGCAAAACTCCACAATGAGTGAGAACGCATGCGTTTTTTGGATCCAACTTAATGACATCCATAAAGCTCTCAAAGCTTTCTGGTTCAGATTCTGTGCCTGGAGCCAAATCCCTTTTCCTTTTCAAGAACAATGTTATACAATATAAGAGCATCTCCAAATTTGTTTGGAGAGCGGAGGATATTGACATAAGAAAGAGCATCCTTCCCTACAAACTTATTCCCAAGAGGATAGATTAGATTGGCTTGGACAATCAACAGTATCGGATAAAGACCTCAACCCTTTAATGCAGTCAGTTTCAGATACCAACCATCTCTCACTTTCCTGTTGCCCACATACACTACCGGCCATGTCATTCTCATTGAAATCTAGTACTTCAAACTAGCAAACGAGACGCTTGCCCAAAGGGGAAAACATATGTGCCTCGGCAACGGACGCAGCAATGGAGGAGGCGAGCAAACTAGCTGGATTCTGGTGGGAGGAAGTCGAGGTTTTTGTGCAGGGGAGAGACGCAAGGGAGTGAGGAAGAGAGCCTGTACTAGTTCGTCTCTCGAGTCTCTATGTAAGGATCCCCTAATTTTAATTTATTACTTGATTTTTTTTTTTAAGATCATTTAAGTCAAATTTAGTCATATAAATAATAATGGAGATTTTGGCGGTGACAATATCAAATCGCCATTAATACAGTCTCTCCTAGCCTTGGATCAATGCCCATCAAGCAGCTCTATTCATGGCTCAAGCAACAAGTTTTCCATGGATTTGTCCTCAAGTTTAGAAGCGTGGAATTCTTCCAACATTAATGGTGAGCTCAACCCTCATTTCAAATTAAATTTCTTATCTCTCTCTCTCTCTCTCTCAGATAAATTTCTACCCTCTTCATAGATTGCAACCTCCAAGTAGTGGGGCAAAACTCTCGCGGAAACTATCAAGAGAAGAGATTGCTTGACAACGACCCAAATTTCAATCTCTCTATACCCATTCAAGGTTCTTCTACTTCAACAATAAACAACAATACTGTTTCCGTCGAAGCTGAGCTGCAGGCTGATAATGGAGTTGATGAAGATGTCACCCTCGGCTAGATACCACTGTTGTCACTAAAATGTTTTTTTCATAGTAAAACAATTATTGTGATTTCTTTATTGTAATCTCTTTCTTTATATATATTATTTTGTTCAGTTTAAATATTATGATTTATAAATCATGTGTCTTCAGATTTTATGATCTGATTGTTCTTAAACATAAATTACTTTTTTAAATATATAATACTATAGATTTAAAGTTCATGTTCATCATTTGGTTCTATGGGTTCAATTATTGTGACTTCTGGGCATTTTTTAGGATTTGACATTTGTTAAATTGCTTTGATAACCTATACATGGCATATAATGGCTAAATATAATATAACAAATCACATCACTCAAGCTAAAGCATGGATGGTTCAAAAGTGATCAAGAAATTCACTTAAAAAGAAAAGATGGGAAGAGGGCTATGAGTTACACCTATAATATGAATTTTAGGACCTCCAAAGATAAGCAACTTTCATTTTTATGTGCTTAGTGTTGTTGATATTTTCTTGGTGGAGGCAAAACCAGGAAATAAGTAGGATTGAATATTGGTCTTTTGGAAACTTGATTGTTTTTATCTATGTATCCTTCTTGTTTTTTAACATTATGCTAGTTCTATTTTTCTTAAATGTGCCCGCAAAAAAATATCTTTGCATTTCTTTACATTTCCAGAAAGTGTAGATGGAAGTTGATGCTACTCATCTCATCCATTTATTTCTAATTCAAAAACATTGAATGCTAAATCGTTCTATTTATTATGAAGTATTAAAAGAATATTATAATATATGAATTACCATATAATCCATATTCTTAGGCAAAGGAATATCCATGCCTATTGGCATGAAAAATTTGCTATTGACTATAGAGCACATATAGAATTCAGAGTTCGTAAATTATCTTATGAGTTTAAAGAGCTAACTAACTTGGTGTGATGTTTATTTTTAGATGTAGGAGGGACACCACGCAGATTGTAGGGGTTACTTATTGAAGTGATTAGGTACGTCATTGAGGTATGATATACAATCTCGAAAGATAGAGATATCACCATTCAATGGACCTAATCATCTAATAAGGACTCCTAAGACATGATGGGTCTTTGAATGTACCAGAGATTTTTTTCCCTACTTTATATGGATGAATAAAATAATATTTATATTAAATCGGGTTCTAAAGTTTCCTATGAGGGCAAGATCTCATAGTTAATTACATCCTAAGAAACGTGAGTTTCTTAGGAATACTCTCGATTAAAGTAAGTAATTATTGTCTCCAAAGATTTTAATGATAGACTATCAATAAACTAGTTATATTGGAAAACCAACTAGAAAAGATCAAGGAGAAGACTTATTTTTGGAATTCAAAGGGATGGACTAAGAAATACTCATGATAATTGTGGGCTCCGAAAATTCACCACCGACCGCTCCAATGAAGAGAGTGAATAAAAGTGTCGGTGTAATTTTCAGAAGATAGATGAATAGTAGATAAGACACTACCTAGAGATTTCACCCTCATTTTGTGAGGACTTTAGATCTAGTTGGCGCAAGCACCTATAGTTAATTACCCCTCTCTGTGCTGAAAGAGAACTTTCGATTAAGACTAGTCGTTAGGTCAGTAGCGTATAAGCGACATGTGAGTTTGAATTTAGAATTTATGAAATTCATTATATTTAACTTAAAGCGGACGGTTGGGGGAACGATGACGCGCCCAATCTAGATCCATGGTTCCATCATACCGGGTTGTCGTGGTCACTAGTCTACTTAGTCAGAGGAGATAGTCGACCCAACCTGACCGAAGGATCCTTACCAGCAACACATGGTTACGTCATCCAAGAGATCCTTGTAGACCTGGGGTAGTGTTTGTCTAAGGAGACAAGTTTAAGTCTACCTTAGCTAACAGAGAGCTTTTTGCCCAATAAAGTATACCCTAAGGTTCACAACTCAAAGGGAAAAACTATTGGGGAGCATATGGGCTACAATCCTGATCATAATATAATGGTGTCATTTAGCGACAACCACCTGGTCAGAGGACTCTAGTCATAACTACATCATGTGTGGAGCCTACTGGCCAAACCACCCAGTCAAAGAACACGGGCCACGTCCTTGCTAGCATGAAATTGTTTGAGAGTAAACATAATTATGTACTTGATTTAACTTTGGCTCTTTTATGAGCTATAATTTTCTTAAATTTTCACCTTCAACAAACTATTATGGAAGGTAGATTGAATGGAGTTTGCTTAAAATTTTTAGATTGAATTTCATTTAAACATTTATAGCTCAAAGATATTTTAAAACCTGTATTTAGATTGATGTTCAATCTAAGTCAATTCATTTTGAAATTGCAATCATATTTTTGATGGAAGTATCTCCTTCGATTAAATATTTCATTTAACACGACCATCAGTGGGGTGGTTAATTGATTGAATCAAATATATTTGAGAACTTTAGATCCTGTCAACTCTGTTTAGCTCCTAATAAAGGATCAGATCTACTGTCACATGACAGAATTAGCTTCTCAGATATTTCACTAAGTTGAAATTCTTATAATAGATTTTTAGGTTTTGTTAACCGGACCCAGTCTTAAGACTAAACCGAGAATCAACTCGCGCAACATCCTCAGACACCAAATTTAAATATTCATAGTATCGAGGCCCATGCGGGTATTTAAATCATTTAATTTATTATTTTAGATCTTGTCGACTCTATCAATTTAATAATAGACGATCAGACCTAGATTTATATTTTGAGAATTTTGGATTTGAGGATATTAAATATAAATATCTTAAATATTTTGATAATAATGATTACCCCTCCAATTGATATCTTCGATCAACTAAGTTATCATCGGGGATATAGGTGATGGTCGTTATACTGCCAAATGATAGAATTAGCTTCTTAGAGATTTTCTCAGGCAGAGAAAGTTATAACATCATCATTAGGTTTTGTAAACCCGGACCCAGTCCGTAAACTCAACCGGGAATCAAACCGCGTAGCATCCTCTGACACTAAGTTTAAGCATTCAGCATAGTGTCGAGGCATATGCGGGTGTATAGTAATTTTAGGTAGTTTTGTATTTCAATTATGAGATTGATTTTGTATTTTCATTTTTTATTCCAATTTAACCTACGCAGCCTTTCAGACATTAAAATTTGTACTTTAAATCTTTATGTCCGAGCACATGTAGGTATTTTTGGCTTAGCTAATTTCATCTAATTAATGATATCATTGATTTTGAAAATCATAATTAGGATGAAATTTCTTGATTTTTGGTTGAAGGAAATCCCATGATTTTTATAGATTTTGATTTAGTATCGCCTTCTATCTGCTTGCACAAAGAGTTGCAGATCCGGTGGCGAAGAAGGCGTTATAAATTGATTTAATATTTTATTAGATTTTTCAGATTAATATTCAATATATTCCAATTTAGCCTATGCAGCCTTTTTAGATAATAAAATTTGTATTTTAAATCTTTATGTCCGAGCACATGCAGGTGTAGCTAAGAATGCCTTAATTAACGCATTCTGTTCGCTTGTATGATGTGTTGTAAATCCGGTGGCGTTAGAAGATATTATAGATTGATCTAATATTTTATTAGATTTTTCAGATTAATATTTAATTGATTCCATTGCTTTGCGCGGCGAATATTAAAATTTGCACTTTAAATCTTTATGTCCGAGCACATTGTATCTAATGTCTTAATTAGCTTTATATTTCATGCGATGTGTTGTATTGGTGGAGTTAGAAGATGTTATAGATTGATATAATATCTTATTAGATTTTTCAGATTAATATTTAATTGATTCTAATTTAGCCTGTGCAGCCTTTTTAGACATTAAAATTTACACTTTAAATCTTTATGTCCGAGCACATTCAGGTGTATCTAAGAATTCCTTAATTAACGTCTTCTGTTCGCTTGTATGATGTGTTGCGAATCCAATGACATATATATTTTTTAAAATCTTATTCAATTATTTATATTAATATTCATTTGTTTGCATTTAGTTCATAGTTGATTGAGTTCTTTAAGTTTCAATGAAACTTAGCGCATGATCACCAATAAGCTTATAGACTCATTACAAGTCTCACTCAAATTCTTTTGCTCTGAACGATTATATTTGATCATTATTCTGATTGAAGGACAAGCTTTCAAATCCAATATAAATTTTGTTTGTGCTCAAGGCAATTATCAAGATAATTAGAAGCTTTACTTGAATTTTATTCTTGTTAGGAGACAAATTCTCAAGTTCGTTAAAAGTCTTATTTATGATCGTCAACAAGTTGCCGAGATCATTCTTATATAAAGACTTTTAGAATTTTATATGTAGGTTTATTCTTTAATTCATCATACTCAAATAAGTTCAATTTAAACTCATCAACACTTTAATTTGTTCTAATTTAAGTCTCCCATCGTCAAATTCGGCCTCCTAGTCCCTTGCAGGCTGCGTATTCGACCTTCCGTCCTCGGCGTAAGATGTCAATTGCGACCTTACTACTGTAATTCTTCGTCGTTAGCTCAACGCGTAACGATGCCTTCAAACACAATTTCAACTGAATTTTGAGTTTATAGTTCTATTTTGCGTTATATTAAGTCCTTTGTCAATCCCATTTTGGCGCCTCCTCTTATAGTCTGAGTCACCTTCGTTACTCTATTAGCATGCGGTCAATGTCTTTGATCTACTAGTGGCTTCCCATAGCTCTCTTACGGCGTGAGTCTTCAAACACCTGCTTCTAATCACATCTGCAGACCAAACTTTTCACCTTCATGCTAAGAGGTTAGATAGATACCAAAACATGGAGCAACTAAACTGCCTCTGCTGAGATTTCAAGCTCACTGGTTCAAATCATGGAAATCTCTTTGCAATACAGTGCAACTATTCTCTCTCATATACTGTTTGTTGTGGATATGCCTTTTAAACCTAATAAGAGGAGTAGCATAAGCCAAGCCAAGAAATAGGAAGGGAGAATAAGCTAGTCTTGAACTTCAGCTGGACAGAACCGCTTCCACGCAGAGATCTCTTCCTTTTTTTGGACTTTTCTGATTCCTCCATAAAACCCATCTTCGTTCCCATCTTCTCTATGTTCTCTCCGATTAATGATTTTCCTCCTCCATCTTGATCCTGGAGGGTAGTGATTGAACTCTAACACAATGGTATCGCTAGCCTGACAACAGCAGCGATTGTCTCCTATTGCACAAACCTCCAAATGACCACCAACCATATGGGAACTCTTTAGTTCTTTCTCCACTGAATCTCAATATGATCACCAGGACTCAATTCACTTAAACAGTCTGAGATGTGAAGATCACGAGCAGAAGTACCGAGAGGAGCTCTTACACTCTCCCATGGCACTTCCTCTATTGTTGGAACTCTTTTACCATGCGGTGGATACCTATCATAGAACTTGTTTTTGCGAGAATTGTAACCAATCTCGGCATCATAACATGACAGTAAAAACCCTGCATTTCCATTCTCACGATTGTAAACCTGTGCTGGAAAAGAGAATCTGCCGCTCTCTAACACGTGATAGAAAGAAATTAGTGAACTCGCGGGTAAAATGCTCCTACGCTTTCTTCCATCTTCCATCTTGCGCTTAAGCCATGAAGGAGGCCGCATGCAGCCAAGCCATCCCATCCTCCCCTTCGAACTAACTCCTCTGGTTTGGTGTCCGATGTCAAGGTCCCTCCTTGACGCAACCTGCAACTCCCACTTCCTCCATGCCGCTTCGCCTATGACTCTGTTCCACTTCTCCTTCATATGCCTCTTCCACAGATGATCACTCGTGCACCTCTCCCTCAAATAGCTACAAACACCAGACATTTTGCAGAGCTCGACCGGCGAAAGCTTTTCCAAAATGCATTCTATGGTTAGCTCTGGTAGATCAAGCATCGTCATCTTCGCCAAAGCCAACTCAAACGCTTCGTGCCAGACTTTACCTTCAAGGAGTGGCATTTCCTAAAAGGCATGGCGGGTGGATACCTGAAGTCTAGGATTCCGGAGATGCTCCAGTTCTTGAACCACTTGAAAGTGTGGTAAATGGCTTCCTGCCGTGTCGTGCGAAGTTTTGGAGACGGCGGGCTGATTGATGAGTGCCGTCGCCGACATTCAGCGCATCTGACGGTGGCGGCGCCTTTTGCGGCTTCGACCATTTGTGGCTGTCGTCCATCGGATACCATCCAGGGGAAGCTTACGGATTTGTTGTGAGACACCGAGGAACGAGAGCGGAGAGCCTCTCGTCCATTTGCGGCAGAGATAAAAAAAGTTTGGCAATTATTTAAAAATAAGTATCATTAGAATAAGAATTAGTTAATTAAGTATGATCAAAATAAAATTTAAGAATAGGTATAGTCGCGATTAATTGGCAGCGTCGGATCTGACAGTAGTATCGTTGAAATGGCGCCATTAATCTGGTTTAAATAATTAAGTATTCTTAATGTTAAATGATAAATCGGAGAGATTGATTGAAGATAAAAGTTGTGTTCAAATTCGTTTATTTTTTTAAAATAAATTTAAATTTTTAATAGATAAATATTATTCTAATCGATTTATTTTTTATTATATTTGAAAATAAATAATTATTTTTATTTAAATTAAAATTAATAAATAATTAATAATTTATAAATATTTATAATTATATCTATATTTTAAAACTATTATTATTTAAAATAAAATCTATTAGGTAATATATCTTATTAAAATTTAAATTTATTTTAAATAAATTTAAATCGTGGATAATTATGACTTTAGATCTAATCTGATAATCATCGCTACATTAAGAAAAAATTATTAAAAGCATTAAGTGACGCTCATTGCGACGACATTTGGCGTGACCATTTACGCGTCGTGTCAGGCGTGGCGCAGTCGCCCTAATTGGGCTATACCTGTCTTAAATTTTATTTTGACCATACTTAATTAACTAATTCCTATTCTAATGATACTTATTTTTAAAAAATTGCCAAAAAAGTTTTGCCCCACTATCTTTTGCCCTTTCGGCTTGCAGCAGGAATAAAGCACTGAGGTGATAAGAAACGAGTGATGTGGCAGCCCATTATTGGTCGAATTGGAGGTAGAGATATGGGAGTGGGCGGCTACCATTTCGGAGGTGTTGACTTCATGTGATTAAGAGATAATTAAGTGAATTTATCTCGAAATGCGTGCTAATTTTGACAAAATTTTAAGTGAGATAATTTTAGTTAAATTGGATATTTATTTTTGGTAATTTTTGCGTTCTGGACACAATGGCGCAGTCCGTTTTATAATCGGAGGCCGTTTGAGTGACTTCGGCGTCGAATTGGTCACTTTCAGTTCTGAAATACACATTATCGCTTTTGACTGCTTGACATTCGTACAACTTGTCCAAATTAAGTGCGATTAGTCTTATTCAATAGATTTTGACATTTCACTAACGATGTGATCAGTTTCATGAATGGAGGTCGTTTGGACATCGTCGTAGCTTTTCGACTCTAATATGCGTATCGATATATTAATAGCTCGAACGTTTAATTGATTTATCGTTAGCTTTTGCAATATTTATATTTCAATCAATTTCAACTTTTATCGTGAGTCCGTTTCGATGGAGGTCGTTTTTTTTTGGTGATGTCCAGGCATTTTGATCCCGATTCGCCAGCTTAAGTCCGTCGAATTTAAGTTGTTTTTCTTGTCTTGACTTATGACACATATATGGAGGTCAACAAATGCCCCAATAAATGTGATCCGTGCATGAAGCAAGTCACGTTTGTTGAAAATTGATTGACTCTTTGGGCTGGCCATAGAACTTGGATCATTTCAGCTTTCAACTTCGATGGGTTCACTGAAAGTCTCTTTCTTTTTTATCTTCATAGCTTTGGGTTTCCTCCTACCCTAGCTTTGTGCTTGATCATGTTGGATGGAGGAATCAGTTTGTTTGCTTTGAGATTTGAAATTCCTTTTTTCATAGCTTTAAGCTTGACGGACTTTGATGAAGGATTGACCTGATTTATCTATATTGACTTGTCAGGAAGTGTATATACACCCTAAGTCCTTTGCTTGCTGCTTTGACAGACTTGTTGAAGGGTGCATACAGTTGACCCAGCCTTCTGGCTCATATTAAGTCAATGTTGAGTTATCGTTGTGTGTTTGCAGATTGAATAATCATGAAATTCCTTTAGTTCGGTCATTGCCTTTTTGTGAACTATGGAATCACTTCTTTGGTCCCGTGCTTTCTACTTTAACGGACTTGATGAAAAGATTGGCTTTGATCTGTGCTTTGTGCTTGATCAGATCATTTGAAAATAGATTGGAATATCATATTGCAGGCAATATATAGATTGATTTGATGCAGCTCTAAATTCAAAGTTTCTTCAGATTGTCTTGGTCCATCGATCAAGTGGAAAGATCTCTTAGATTTTGGTTGCTTATAGTCATTAAGCTGGATATGGTTTGAGATTGAATAGTTAACATCATTGGACTGACGAGTAGGGGCTCTTTCACTGCGGCCTTTTCTTGCGGCTTGTTGAGTGAGGAGAGCATTAGCGACTCGACCATTTTATTGTTGTTGAGTCTGACTTTTATAACCTACTCGAGTTCTTGCATTAAGTTGTGATGGCTTGGCGGTCTTGTCATTAGACTGACGAACGGGGGCTCTTTCACTGTGGCCTTTTCTTGTAATTTGTTGGAACCCATCTGCGTCCTAGACTTGAAGATGTAGAGGTTGATGTTTCCCAACTTAGTTGCTTGAAGCTTCCAAAATTGAGAGTTCTTTTGACTTGATCTTCAAAATCTGATGAATCTTAGGAGACAAACTTTTGATAATTAAAGTTTTCTTTTTGTGCATAGAAATAGATTCTTTTCGCTATTGCAAGAGTCTGTAATTTTTACGATAACAGTTATAGATATATTCAGGGATTTCGGCATAAAGCTTGATGTCAACACAAATATATATACAAGAAAACCTCATGTTTCAGAGTAGAGGGTTGAACAACCTTGATCATTTAAAAAAGGCTCCCATCTAATAGGAGGATTGCATATTAGTTCAGAAATATATTCCAAGGTTTGATTTCCTTCACTACAAAATAGACAAGATATTTTTTATTTCTAATTTTAATCATAATATGTATCAATCTAAGGATCTCGGCTTAAAGCACGATGTCGACTTAGATAAATATATAAAAATGCCCTTTATTTAATAGTGGGGCTTTCGCAGTAACTATTTAGAAAATTTGGAATGTCTTTGGTCCTATGCTTTATGCTCTCGGACTTGTTGAAGAATTCCTCCTGAGAGTTTGAAATTTGTATTTTACTCCTTTCTTGGCTTTGTGCAGTAATGGACTTGATAGAGTTGATGGTTTTTTTGTTGAGATGAGAACATATTTGATCCTATGCTTTGTGTTGGACTTATTGAAGATTCAATCTCAAAATTTGAAATTTGTATTTTCCTCCAATCCTAGCTTCGTGCCTCAGTGGACTTGATGGAGTTGATGAGATGAGAATGTCTTCGGTCCTATGCTTCATATTGGACTTGTTGAAGATTCAATCTTAAAATTTGAATTTTGTATTTTCCTCCTATCCTGGCTTCATGCCTTGACGGATTTGATGGAGGAAAGTCCTGAATTGTCTTAAAGACTTGTCAGGTGATACAAAATTACCTTATGCCCCAGCTTTCTGCTTTCGTGGGCTTATAGAAGGATGTCTGTCGATGACCTAGCCCTCAGAGCTTATTTTGGGTCAGTGGCAAAGAATCATCAGTCCTGTGCTTTGCGCATAACGAACATGTTGATGACATCAAGCCCTTAGTTCAGCCTTTGGCTTTGTATGAACATTGGGGTGACTTCCTCGGTCCTTTGTTTTTTACTTGGCTGGACTTGCTGTGGAAGAGTTTCCTTCGGTCTTTACTTTCTTCTTTAACAGACTTGTTGAAGGAGTTGACATTTCTCATTTGATATTGATACCAAACTCAGCTTAGTGCCTTCTCGAGTGAGGATCTTTTTGTTGGATTTTAAAAAAATGACTTTACGACCATTAGGGTTGATCTCCCAATTTGGGCCACTTGAACTCACCAAGTTGGAGGGATTTGGAGATTTGGATGCTCTTTTCTTTGAACTGATAAAGTAGGGGGATCCCTTACTACGGCCTTTGCGGCGTATTGAGTAAGCAGACCTGTGAGTGACTCGGCCATATTGGGCTTTTGAGTCCGACCTTATGCACCTACTTGAGTATTGGACTTGAGCAATTGATGGAGGATTTTTATTAGGTTAACAAGATGGGGGATCTCTTACTACAGCCTTTATGGCATGTTGAGTACACAGATCTGTCAGCAACTCGGCCATATTTGGGCTTGTTGGGTCTGACCTTATGCACCAACTCGAGCCTTAGACTGAATATATGAATGGAAGATATGTTTCCAACTTGATTTGTTATAATTTGCAGACTTAAAAATTTCTATTTTTGGTCAATAAGACTTTGAGACTTGTGAACTTTGAATACATAATTTGAATATGTATATGAAGATCTCAACCTTAGGCATGATGTCAACCCAAATACAATAGAAAAGTCCCTATTTCATAGAGAGAGCCTGATATTTTACTGTAAAATTTAAAAAACCCCATGTCTAACAAGGGGATTTTTACTTCATTTCGGAAATGCATTATTGTATTACAAGACAATTTTCAAGCAAAACTTATACATGTAATGACAGTGAAAAATAATTAGTCTTCTTAGTACCATGAATAATTCTCCTTGTTGTAAAGCTCGAGGACGTAATGTATGATCGAATGCTTTGGACGTCCTCACTCGATAGACTTCTAAATTTTATTAAGCTTGGAGCCTAGCTTTGTCAAGCACATCAAGTTCTTCTATCCATTGACGACATTCTCATCTTGAGTAAGATTGTGTTGAATGGCTACTCGGAGTGAAGGTAATTCAACTTCAAGTGGGAAGACTACTTCAGCTCCAAATACTACTATAGAAGGAGTGGATTTTATGAGAGTCTTGTAGGTGGTGCGGTAAGCCCATAAAGCTTCAACAAGCTTCGTATGTCACTCCCTTTTATTTCTTGTAAGGATTTTTCTGAGTAGCTTGACTAGTGTTTTGTTGAAATCCTTGGCCAAGCCATTTGCTCTCTATTATAAATCAATGAGTATCGTCAATCAATCTTACGTCGATCAACAAATCTATAAATTTTAGTGCTTTGAAGGCTGGCTCATTGTCTGAGATATTATTGGCTTCTTCTATTCCCAAGCATCGTAGCCACATCTGCTCGAATGATCTATGATATAGGGTAATGCCAACATAAGCATATAGTCGAAGCCTTTTCTCAAGTTGTGCGTCCATCGGTTTATTGCTCGGTAATTTGCTTTCCTTAAAGTAGTCGATGAAGTGTTGTCTTTAATCTTTCTTCTCATCTACTATAAGGATTTCACTTTGTGGTCTTGGAGTTTCTTTAGATTGAGGCCTTTCCTCCTGAATAGTCCGAGCCTCATCTTGTTGATTTCGATGAGCAATATGTACGGGAGTGTAAGGAGCAACGTGAGTTGCATCCTGCTGGCTTGCATTTGATGACCCCTTTTCCAGCAGGGATTTTTGATTTATTGGCTTTAGGACCCAACGAGTGCAAACACTAATTAGCACATAGTCATCATTTCTTTAGCTAACTTAGCTAAATAGTCAGTTTTGTACTCTGGAAACTCGAGTCATAATGATATTTTGGATTTCCTTTATGAGCTCGAGAACTCGCTTATGATAATGGGTCAATTTAAGCTTGTTGATTTTGTAAAGGCCCGGCACTTGATTAATGATGAGTTGAGAATCACCATAAACTTGTAGATTTTGAGCTCCCATGAAGATGGCTTCATCTAGACCTGCCGCCAACATTTTGTATTATGATTCATGGCTCAATCAACAGGTAAGAATGTCTCATTATACCACCTTCTAGCTTGATTAAGATGAGACTGATGACAGCTCGAGCTTTCGGGAGATTTGAGGGCTGAGTGTATTTGATGAATGAAGATCCATCAAAATACAATCATATTTCTTTTATATATATATATATATATATATATATATATATATATATATATATATATATATATATATATATATATATATATATATATATATATATATATATATATATATATATATATATATATATGCTCATCGAAGATCGTCATTGAGTGATGAATGATAGGTGTCGAAGAAGGTGCATAATTTACCCTTTCATCGCTTTCTGGGAACATATGTGATGTCAAATTGTAGCAGAATAATAGCCCATCATGTCAATGCTAGTCTTGTCATTGAATTTCAGCAGATCGATTCTTGAGATGATAGTAATTTTATGAGATAGCATATAATGACATAGCTTTTGAAAAGCAAAAATTAATGTTAAGCAATGCTTCTCAATTGTAGAATAACATATTTCTGCTCCTATCAATCTTCGACTAATGTAATATAGAGCGCAATCCTTTCTCTCTTCATTATGTTACGCCAACAGAACACATAGAGATTCTTCCAATGCTGGTGTGTACAAGATGAGAGGTTTTCCTGGGATTGCTGTTTCGAGAATGGGCAGATTTAACAGATAATTCTTGATACTATTAAAAGCCTCTCGATATTTTTTGTCATATTTGAAAGGAGTATCCTTTTATATCAGCTTCTTCCTCTTGGACGTGGAACTCTGATCGATGCCTCCAATAAATTTCTAGCTCAGGACTACAATCGAACATGTCCTCTTCTCGAAGATATGGAGATGGTTAGCGACAAGCTCCAAGGTGTCGACCATCAGAAATCTCATCACATAGGATATTTTTCTTAGGTACATATTCTTAATGAGTTTCATTTATGGTGGATCTCTAGGAGTACAGTCCAGATGTCATTCATATCCTTTCACTTTGAGGCTTTAGCCTCCAAATTTTCTTACATTTATGCCAGGACCTTTCGACAGCGGATTCTTAGACTTGTGGTCCAAGTGTCAAGCCTCGATGCTCACCATGCGGGACTTGAATTGGTTGACATTTTGGCAGGGTTGTAGGAGAAGGTCTCCTAAGAAGAAACTCTAGCCTCCTTTATAATAGGACTTTGATATTTTCTTTTCATCAGCCCTCTCTCCTTGGCAACTTTGAGGACTTGATGCCCTATTGCATATACAGTTTTGAGTTGCCTCACTGGAGAAGTTGGAACTTGACTTTGTTAGGTCCAGAAGGATTGTTTGATTTGACAAATAGAGTTGCTCTGCTTTACCCATTTTAGGCTATCAAACTTGTTATGGGTTGGACACTCGCTTCTGGTTCACAATTGATTGTACAATTTTCTGCTTGAATAATAGTTGTTGAGCACACAGTTCAACATTTCTCTTTCTCTAATATCTCTAGGTTTGCTTGCCTTCAGATGAAGAAGCTTTGGCGTCGCTACTTCTTCTCGAGGCTTCAACCTCCATATTTATTTATTTTTCTATCGGGGCCTTTCGGTAGTAGATTCCTGAACATGCGGTTCAGGTGGCACATCACTGTCCTTCTTTAAGGCTTTAACCTCCAAATTTGCTTACCTTTTTCCCCGGACCTTTCAACGATGGATACTTGAACCTATGGTCTAAGTGTCATGCCTCGATGTTCATGGTGTGGGACTTGAATTGGTTGACATTTTGGCAGGGTTGTAGGAGAAGGTCTCCTTGGAGAAGCAACTCTAGCCTATTTGATGATAGGACTTTGATATTTTCTTTTCATCAGTCCTTTCTCTTTAGCAACTTTAAGGACCCGATACACTCTTGCATATACAGTTTAGAGTTTCCTCACTAGAAGAAGCTGGAACCTGACATTATCAAGTCTAGAAGGACTATTTGATTTAACCAGTAGAGTTGTTCTGCTTTACCCATCTTAGGTTATCAAACTAGTTATGGGTTAGAACACTCGCTTCTAGCTCCACAGCTGGTTGTACAATTTTCTACTTGAATAATAATTGTTGAGCACGTAGTTCAGTATTTCTCTTTCTCTGCTGCCTCTGGGTTAGTTTGTTTCCAAATGAGGAAGCTTTTGCGTTGCCACTTCTTCTTGAAGCTTCGACCACCATATTTATTATTATTATTATTATTATTTTACCGATACCTTTCAATAGTGGATTCTCAAACATGCGGTTCAGGTGTCACGCCCTGATGTTCACCGTGCAGGACTTGTTTAGAATGATCTTGAGTTGTTACTATCACTGATGGTAGTTTCTATAGTGGAGCATTCTTGGCTTCTCTGATAATTAGTCTTTGATACCTCTTCTTCATAAGGCTTTTTTCTTTGATAACTTTCAGGACTCTATGCACTCGAGTAGATAGAGTTTCAAGTTGTTTCTTCTGACGAGTTGGAGCTGACTGTTGTTGAGCCCAAAAAGACTGCTTAACATCACCAGTAGAGCTATTCCTTTTCACCCATTTTAGATTTCCAAACTTGTTGTGAGTGAGAATACTCGCTTCTGGTATCAAGTTTGATCGCATGGCTAGTGATTTAGACAACAACTGCTGAGCTTGCACTTCAACATTTCTTGTCCTTTTCCTTCTACTCAATTTTCCTTCATAAGAGGAGGCTTCAGCATCATATTGGCCTAGTATGAAAGGTTCAACTGGTAGAGTGGTCGCATTCACAGGTATGATTAACACGCTGAAGGCTCCTTTCATGATGGCGCCTGAAATGACCCAATCTTTTGTAAAGGCTCTTTAGGAACCTCACTAGTAGTAGCAATCATTCCAGTTGTCCTCCTCTCTTGCATAGGTTGGTGTGTACAATATGCAGGTGCTTCAAAAAGAGGATTGTTTGCAGAATAATGGAAGTTTACACTACCAAATTGGATTGTAGCTCCAGCATCTCCAATATAAATAACAACATTAGCTAGATGGATTTTGGCTCCGCGACCTAGCTTCAAGATGAACTGTATACTCCAAAGATTCATTAATATAGAGAGCAAATGGATTAGTCATAAGGACGTGATTGTCTTAGATTTAATTTCATTGAAAATTAAATTAAATTGTTTTCAATTTTTTTATACTCCACTATTACTATAGCTTAGATTTGACTAGCCAAAGATGAAAAGAGAAACCTATCCCCAGTGGAGTCGAAAGAAATTTATGAGTTCTAAAAAGTTGTCACCGACCACTCCGATGAAGAGAGTGATTTAAAGGTCGGTGTAATTTTTATAAGGCAGATGGAATAGTAGATAAGACACTGCCCAGAGATTTCATCCTCATTTTTTGAGGACTTTAGATCTGGTTCCAGGTTTCCTATAGGCACAAGCACCTATAGTTAATTACCCCTCGCAGTGCTGAGAGAGAACTTTCGATTAAGGCTAGTCATTAGGTCTCTTAGTGCGTAGTGTAAGTAGCAGCATGTGGAGTTTCAGAATTTAGAATTTATGAAATTCATTATATTTAACATAAAGCAGATGGTTCGGGAAACGATGATGCGCCCGATCTAGATCCCATGGTTCCGTCATCCCAGGCTGTCGTGGTCCCTAGTCTACTTAGTCAAAGGAGGTAGTCGACCCAACATGACCGAAGAATCCTTATCAACAACATATGGGTTACGTCATCCAAGAGATCTTTGTAAACCTGGGGCGGTGTTTGTCTAAGGAGACAATTTTAAGCCTATCTTAGCTAACAGAGGGCTTTCTGCCCAATCAAGTATACCCTATGGTTCACAACTCAAAGGGTAGAGCTATTGGGGAGTATATGGGCTACAATTGTGATCATAATATAATGATGTCATTTAGCGACAACCACCCGGTCAAAGGACTCTGGTCGTAACTGCATCATGGGTGGAGCCTACTAACCAAACCACGCAGTCAAAGGACACGAGCCACGTCCTTGCTGGCATGAGATTATTTGAGAGTAAATATAGTTGTGTATTTAATTTAACTTTAGCTCCTTTGTGAGCTAGAGTTTTCTTAATTTTCCACCTTCAACAAACTATTATGGAAGGTTGATTGAATGGAGTTTGCTTTAAATTTTTAGATTGAATTTCATTTAAACATTTATAGCTTAAAGATATTTTAAAACCTGCATTTAGATTGATGTTCAATCTAAGTTATTATTTTTGAAATTATAATCATATTTTTGATGGAAGTATCTCCTTCGATTAAATATTTCATTTAACATGGCCATCACCGGGGTGGTTAATTGATTGAATCAAATATATTTGAGAAATTTAGATCTTGTCAACTCTATTTAGCTCCTAACAAAAGATCAGATCTACTGTCACATGACAGAATTAGCTTATCAGATATTTCACTAAGTTGAAATTCTTATAATAGATTTTTAGGTTTTGTTAACCCGGACCCAGTCCAAAGACTAAACCAGGAATCAACCCGCGCGACATCCTCAGACACCAAATTTAAACATTTAGCATAGTATCAAGGACCATGCGAGTATTTAAATCATTTAATTTATTATTTTAGATCTTGTCGACTCTATCAATTTAATAATAGAGGATCAGACCTAGATTTATATTTTGAGAATTTTGGATTTGAGGATATTAAATATAATTATCTTAAATATTTTGATAATAATGATCACCCTCGATTGATATCTCAATCAATAAGTTATCATCGAGATAAGTGATGGTCGTTATACTACCAAATGACAAAATTAGCTTAGATTTTCTCGTGAGAGAAAGCTATAACATCATTAGGTTTTGTTAACCCAACCCATCCAGACCCAACCGAATAATTAACCGCAACACATCCTACACTGCTTAAGCATTCAACATAGTATCATGGGTGTATAGTAATTTTAGGTAGTTTTATATTTGAATTATCAGATTGATTTTGTATTTTTATTTTTTATTCCAATTTATCCTGCACAGCTTTTTCAGATATTAAAATTTGCACTTTAAATCTTTATGTCTGAGCACATGCAGGTATTTATAGCTTAACAAATTTCATCTAATTAATGAAATCATTGATTTTGAAAATCATAATTAGGATGAAATTTTTTGATTTTTAGTTGAAGGAAACCCTATGATTTTTATAGATTTTGATTTAGTATCGCCTTCTGTCTGCTTGCACAAAGAGTTGCAGATCCGGTGGCGAAGAAGGCGTTATAAATTGATCTGATATTTTATTAGATTTTTCAGATTAATATTTAATATATTCCAATTTAGCCTATGCAGCCTTTTTAGACAATAAAATTTGTATTTTAAATCTTTATGTCCGAGCACATGCAGGTGTATCTAAGAATGCCTTAATTAACATATTCTGTTCGCTTGTATGATATGTTACAAATCCGGTGGCGTTAAAAGATGTTATAGATTGATCTAATATTTTATTAGACTTTTCAGATTAGTATTTAATTGATTTCAATTTAGCCTGTGCAGCCTTTTTTTAAAATATTCGCACTTTAAATATTTATGTCCGAGCACATGCATGTGTATCTAAGAATGCCTTAATTAACGCCTTTTGTTCGCTTGTACGATGTGTTGCGAATCCGATAGCGTAAAAGATATTATAGATTGATCTAATATCTTATTAGATTTTTTAGATTAATATTTAATTGATTCCAATTTAGCCTGTGCAACCTTTTCAGACATTAAAATTTGTACTTTAAATCTTTATGTCTGAGCACATGTAGGTGTATCTAAGAATGCCTTAATTAACGGCTCGCCAGATGTGTTGCAAATCCGGTGGCATTAGAAGATGTTATAGATTGATCTAATATCTTATTAGATCTTTCAAATTAATATTTAATTGATTCCAATTTAGCGACTTTTGATATTTAAATTTACTTTTAAATCTTTATGTCCGAGCACATGCAGGTGTATCTAAGAATGCCTTAATTAACGCTTTCTGTTCGCTTATACGATGTATTGCGAATCCGGTGGCATATGTATTTTTTTAAATCTTATTCAATTATTTATATTAATATTCATTTGTTTGCATTTAGTTCATAGCTGATTGAGTTCTTTAAGTTTCAATGAAACTTAGCTCATGATCGCCAATAAGCTTATAGACTCATTACAAGTTTTACTCAAACTCTTTTTGCTCTGAACGATTATATTTGATCCTTGTTCTGATTGAAGGACAAGCTTTCAAATCCACTATAAATTTTGTTTGTGCTTGTAGGCAACTATCAAGATAATTAGAAACCTTACTTGAATTTTATTCTTGTTAGGAGACAAATTCTCAAGTTCGTTAAAAGTTTTATTTATGATCGTCAACAAGTTGTCGAGATCATTCTTATATAAAGACTTTTAGAATTTTATATGTATGTTTATTCATTAATTCATCATACTCAAGTAAGTTCAATTTAAACTCATCAACACTTTAATTTGTTCTAGTTTAAGTCTCCCGTCACCCAAAATTTGTTCCGGATCATCCCCGTGATAGGTTGCTACATTGGGGGCTATTCGACCTTCCCGTCAGCTCTATTGAGCATAACGGTCAGTGTCTTGCGACACTACAACCATAGTCTTCTGCCCGTTAGCTCTACTGAGCATAACCGAGCCTTCAAACACCTCCAATTTCAACTCAAATTTTAATTTTGAGTTTATAGTTCATTTTGCATTAAATTAATTAAGCCCTTTGTCAATCCCCATTTTAGCAGCCTCTAGCATCTTCCTTATATAGGGGGCTGCATCGGGAGTCTATTCGACCTTCTAGTTAGCTCTATTGAGCATAACGGTCGATTTTGACTTACTACTGATTTCTACCCATTAGCTCTACTGAGCATAACAGGATCTTCAAACACCTGCTTCTAATCACATGCAAACCAAACTTTTCACCTTCCTGCTAAGAGGTTAGATAGATACCCAAACATGGAGCAACTAAACTGCCTCTGCTGAGATTTCAAACTCACTGGTTCAAATCATGGAAATCTCTTTGCAATACAGTGCAATAATTCTCTCTCATATAGTGCTTGCTGTGGATATGCCTTTTATACCTAATAAGAGGAGTAGCAGAAGCCAAGCCAAGAAACAGGAAGGGAGAATAAGCTAGTCTTGAACTTCAACTGGACAGAACCGCTTCCACGCAGAGATCTCTTCCTTGTTTTAGAATTTTCTGATTCCTCCATAAAACCCATCTTCGTTCCCATCTTCTCTATGTTCTATCCGGTTAATGATTATCCTCCTCCATCTTGATCCTGGAGGGTAGTGATTGAACTCTAACACAATGGTATGCTAGCCTGACAATAGCAGCGATTGTCACCTCTTTCACAAACCTCCAAATGACCAACAACTCCACCTACCATATAGAGAACTCTTTGTTCTTTCTCCACTGAATCTCAATATGATCACCAGGACTCAATTCACTTAAACAGTCTGAGATGTGAAGATCACGAGCAGAAGTACCGAGAGCTCTTACTCTCTCCCATGGCACTTCCTCTATTGTTGGAACTCTTTTACCATGCGGTGGATACCTGGCATAGAACTTGTTTGTGCGAGAATTGTAACTAATCTCGGCATCATAACATGACAGTAAAACATTTCCATTCTCACGATTGTAAACCTGTCCTGGAAAAGAGAATCTGCCGCTCTCTAACACCTGATAGAAAGAAATTAGTGAACTCATCGCGGGCAAAATGCTACGCTTTCTTCTTCCATCTTCCATCGCTTAAGCCATGAAGGAGGCCACATGCAACCAAGCCATCCCACCCTCCCCTTCGAACTAACTCCTCCGGTTTGGTGTCCGATGTCAAGGTCCCTCCTTGACGCAACCTGCAGCTCCCACTTCCTCCACTTCGCCTATGACTCAGTTCCACTTCTCCTTCATATGCCACAGATGATCACACGTGCACCTCTCCCTTAAATAGCTACAAACACCAGACATTTTGCAGAGCTCGGCCGGCGAAAGCTTTTCCAAATGCATTCTATGGTTAGCTCTGGTAGATCAAGCATCGTCATCTTCGCCAAAGCCGACTCAAACGCTTCGTGTCCGACTTTATCCTCCAAGGAGCGGCGTTTCCTAAAAGGCATTGCGGGTGGATACCTGAAGTCTAGGATTCCGGAGATGCTCCAGTTCTTGAACCACTTGAAAGTGTGGTAAATGGCTTCCTGCTGTGTCGTGCGAAGTTTTGGAGACGACGGGTTGATTGATGAGAGGATTATTTTTAAAATAGTCATATTATTAACTTTAATTAGTAAATTAAGCATCAAAATTTTTTTTATGAAAATAGGCCTAATCGACGACAGGCCATGACGTCGTAGCCAGTGATCTATTTGACGGACGACTAGCGCGGATTTTTTTTTTTGCTTTCGGTAGGCGAGAGAGAGAGAGAGAGAGAGAGTTAGGAGAGAGAGAGAGGGTTTTATTGATTTTTTTAATTAATATAATTATTTAAAATATTTAAAATATATAATTAATATATATTTTTTATAAAATATTTATTAATTAAATATTTATATATTTAGTTATTAATTAATTTATTTATATATATAATTAAATATATAATTTAAAAATATTTTTTATATATATAAATTTAGAAATTTATTTAATAATTTTTTATTAAATTAATATTGATACATCCTCGAAAGTGTCGATCAAACGAATCTGAGGCATTTTCGAAATCTTTAATCTAATCAGCGTTGAATTTCATGCGAACTACGGTGGCCGGCAGAGCATGGCGACATCGGCGTCGGTCAGTCGAAAAGGATCTATCAGACGTGAAAATGGATCACGATCGCCAAATGATCCACCAAAGCGATATTTATATTGTCGGCGGCTTCGTCGAGGCAGAATCCAACGAATCAAAGATTGACATCATTAAGGCACCCGGATCATCAAAATACACCGTCAGTCGGATGGGCCGTCAGATGGGTGGTTGGGTTTTCCCGCAATTTACTGAGGCCACTCCCAAAATCATATAGAAACTATTCTCCTACTTGGGATTTGAAGATTTAAGAGCTCAGAGTGAACCAGCAGCCGATCTCCCATCGCCTTAGGTACCACCTGGCAATGCGAGGGAGCTTCGCCAGGAGATTGCAGGGTAGAAAAGACAGTTCATCCTTTCTCCAGAAGATCGAGAGGTTGCTCCCAGATCGGTTCTGCCGCTTTTTTGGGAAACTCCTGGGTTGAGTTGGGGTGCATATTATCTTCCGCTGAATATTATTTAGGCTCAACACCTCTTCTCGAACTAACGAGCAAGCGAGGACGTATCTTTTAAACTCATAGTAAAGTTCCTGGTGCAAGGCCAGTGGTTTTCCATAGGGTTTTCCACATTATAACCCGTGTTCATATCCCTTGTGTGTTGGATAATTTTTTGGGCTACGGCGAAGATCTGCATGCTGGGAATAAGAATTCTCTAGCATAGGTTTGCAATGGAAAAAGCAGTTCCCGTTCTTTATATCTCCAATGGTTTGGTAAGCGGGGTTTTGCTCCAAATGGGATCGGGGCCTCTCCAGCCATTCTCTGCCGGAGACTTCTATCCCCGGTGTGTCCGGGTCAGGGTCTTTGGAAGATCGCGTTCAAAGGATGGAGGATTCCCAGGCAATTCTTTGACTCCTGAAGGGCAAAAGCGTTCCAGTGCGCTGGAAGAAACCACGGGTTCTCGGCCTGGCCCAGATTTTCTTCACGAGGTAACTGTCAGGATCGGCAAGTAGAGAACCCAGCACCACATCGGATCGAACCGGATGCGCGGTTCTCACCCACCCGGTAATGGCGCTGGTGTAAACTCCACGTCGCTCTGGCAGGCTACGACGGCGTGCGGGGAAAGTTCCGTGTGTCCGAATTCTCCGCCGTCTCTTCAAACTCGTCCCAGCTACGAGAATCTCGCAATACCGTTAAAGCCGAGATTCAAGCTTCCATGGACCACTGGACTTCTTAACCGATCCATAGAGCATATCGATCACTTCGACGATCATCATACATTGTCTGCATCGTCTTGTGTGGGTATTTCCAGCGACTCTCAAAAGGCGGGGCTGGTACCTTATTGCGGCTAAAGGGTCCATCAGATCATTGGAGGCTGCTTTGATTTTTTGTAGAGCGGTTCTGAACAAGAGAATCATCGGGGATTCATCACATCTCTAGAATCGAGCGATGGAGGTCCCTCGAATACTTCCGAGGTTCTCCTGCAGCGCGTGTCTGGTAGATCGAGGCTTTTGAGGCGTGCTTCTCGGAGGACTCCGGCAGGGATACTTATTCATCATTAATGGGGAGCAGTCCATTCTATCTTTGACTGGTCCCGAATAGAGGCACAAATCGTGACTGTCAGACATCGAGCAGTTTGAACCACCAAGCGACAAGAAGAAGGTTCCCAAGGTGATGTTCAAACATCTCTGAGAGAAAAGAGAAGAGGCGACAACCTCCCCAAAACCTCCTGGCGACCTCGGATAACTGATGGGAGAGGAATATCTCAACCGACCGTCATCATGTGAACATCCTTTGAGGAAGATGGATAAGTGGCAGCCGGCTTTAAAGCACGGAGTGATCAGAGAAATTACTTTCACCGATTGGGGCACTGCTGAAGGATGGCCGGGAGGGTGAAAGACTATCGTCAGGTATCTAGGCCATTTATACAAAACCAACCCTTTCGTCCGAAATCTTTGGGGCAACAATCGGAGAAGCGGTGGGAGAGATAAAAATAATTGCGGGAGCGGTATCAGCCAAATATTCATTGCCACCCTTGAAGGCAGGCGAAGAAGTCTCGGGTTGACCATTCTATCACCTTTGATGATTTAGATCTAGAGGCTTACGCATCCCATCAGATCCCCTTGTCAGTGTGAGTGGGTGATCCATGCTTCAATATTAAAGGATGTGATTGACAATGGGAGTTGGTTGATGTTCTTTTTACTCCACTTTCTTAGCATGGGTATAGAAGAGAAGCTTCAACCAGCGGCCACTATATGGATTTGATGTCGGGTATTAGTGGAAGGTCGATCTTCCGTGCGCTCTTGGAGAATTTCACGAACCACTTAGCCGCGATACAATTTGTAGTCAAGTAGAGTCCACGTCGTCAATATTTGGGGAGACCTCTCGATTATGTATGATCACATTGCCTCACCTCAGATGAAATTCGACACCGGTAGGCATCGTGATAAGTGGGAATCAGCAGATAGCCTGGCGTATATCAGCAAGCGGTATTCGGTAACCTCGACATTGAGAACTTGACTGAGATGAGGATGCCTACGAAGGAGCTTCTCAGGTTGAAGATGTAATTTGTCTTCACATCTCGAAGTTGATCCATGGTGAAGGTGAGATACTACCCCACGGTTGGCTAACGAGTGTTAGTCAAGGCCAACGGTTCGGAGAATGTGCAATTACACCGACCTTAATCGCTGCATGCCCAAAAGATAGCTTCCCCTTCCTCGTATCGACCAACTAGTTGATGCGACATCGTGACATCGATCGAGCTTCATGGATGCCTATTCGCTACAATCAAATCGGATGAACAAAACAGATGAGGAAGCAACATCCTTCCAAACGATAAGGGACTATACTACTATCGTCATGCCATTCGACTAAAAAATGGAGCAACATATCAACGCTTATGAATAAGATCTTCAAGGATCTTATAGGCACAATATGGAGGTGTATGTTGATGATATCGGTGAAGAGCTTGGAAATATCACAAAGATATTTCGACCGCAAGCTTTGACATTCTTCGACACTACAAGATGCGCTCAACCCAAGCAAGTGCATTTTGAGTTTCCTCCGGGAAATTCCTAGGCTTCATGGTCACTCATGGGATAGGCCAACCGAGAAGATAAAAGCACTCAAGGACATGTCACCTCCAAGAACGATCAAGGAAGTCCAACGTTGATGGAAGGATTGCGCCTTTATCACGATTCTTGGCCCGCCAAGATAAGTATCTACCATTCTTCAAAATCTTGGGGTGCACGAGGAAATGGATTCCAGTGACGATGAATGTCGACGCTGAGCAACTGAAGTCTATTTAGCTTTCTATTATCAAAGCTATCCAAGGAGAGAAGTCGTACATCTATCTTGTCTTTCTCATGCCGTAAGCTCCGTTGAGGAGAATTCATTACAACGACCCATTTATTATGTCGAAAATCCTTTCTCGAAGACGCTATCCACTAGAGATCGTTGGCCTAGTGCATTCTCGCACGAAAATTGCACAGACTTTCGCCCACACCATCAACGCCTACACTCATCTTCCATTAAGAACTATTCGCAAAAGTCGATGTATCCGGAAGGTTGATGAAGTGGTCGGTCGAGCTTGGAGAGTTTGACATCCATTTTCTTCCACGTCCTGATATAAAGTCACAAGTGCTCACTGACTTCGTTGTAGAATGTACCATCCCATCACCACCTGAACAGATCATTCATCACTCCATGACAAATCAATGGACATTATATGTTGATGGAGCTTCGTGTCCTCCGGGAGCAGGAATTTTGCTTATCTCCCCAAGTAAAATAACTTTAGAGTACGGGCTTCGACTAAAGTTCCCGGCCACCAATAATGTTGTTGAGTACGAGGCCCTCGTAGCAGGACTAAGGCTCGCCATTGACTGTGAGGTCCAGAACTTAGCCATCTACATAGACTCACAGCTTGTGGCCTCACAGGTTGAAGGAGACTTCGATGCCATCCGCATGCCGCATCTGCCTTTTGGCAAAGTCACTTCTTGCCGAATCGAGACCCATCGATAACTCATATTCTAAGGAGCGAACACGCGGCGATGCCCTCTCTCCAAGTTAGCCACAACAATGACGGAGATCTTTTCAAGAGAAAATACATAGAGGACATCCACTTTCCCGATTCAAGGCCCTTGGGTGATACAATCTCTGGAGGACCCAAAAGAATCTTCATGGATTGACCCGATCATGTCCTTTCTTCAAAGCGGGGCCTTGCCAACAGACCCCACCGATGCTATCCGTCTCCGACGTAGAGCACTGAACTTCACCATAATCGGTGACAAACTCTACAAGCGGTCCTTCTTAGGGCCCTACTTAAAGTGTCTACCACCTTCGGAGGCTAACTATGCAATGCGAGAGGTTCATTCAGGAATTTGTGGTGAACATTTGGGAGGAAAAGCCCTCGCCCTCAAAATCATGAGGCAAGGTTTTTACTGGCCTACAATGAAGAAGGCGCATTGGAGTTTGTAAAGAAGTGTAACAAGTGTCGTTACATTCCAATCTCACTCATACACCATCTAGAACTCACCACATCAGAGCCCGGCCCTTGCTCAATGGGGATCGATATAATGGGACCCTTTCCCATTGCCAGGGCAACGAAAATTCATAATCGTTGATTACTTCAATGGCGGGTGGAAGCTGAACCGGGCCAAAATCACCAAACAAATGCCAAGCAATTTGTCGGAAAAATATTATTTGTCGTTTGATTCCAAAGAAAAATCATCACCGATAATGAGACGCAGTTCACAGGAAAGACATTCACATCTTTCTGCCAGGAGCTGCATATCCAGTTAATCCACATAGCTGTATCCCATCCACAGGCAAATGGGCAGACCAAAGTCACCAATAGGACAATACTAAAAGGGCTAAAGACACGACCAACCATGGGGCAATCAAGAACTATCCAATGTTCTTTGGGCTTACCGCACTACATCAAGGACCCTACCGGAGAAACGCAATCTGTGTTTGAAGAGGCTATTATTCCCGACATCGGTCCAGCCCTAGAACCCATAACTTTGATGCGGCAAAGAACAATAAGCGATTCCATCCGGATCTCGCAAGAGACCCGACATGTCGACTAATGGCTTCCTCGAAAGGATTGCTCGAGGTTTCAACCGGTAAAGACACAATATCCGTTGGGGACCTCTCCTCGTAAGTCTCGAGCCAGGAAAAGGCCCACAACAACAAACTCTCACCGCTTTGGGAAGGCCCGTATGTGGTGGTGTCAAAATCAAGCCGGCACGCTTCAAGCTTAAGGATAGTATGGAAGACTCTCCACGCACGGAATGCTACAAACCTAAGTACTACTAGTGATGTATCGCCTTTTTATTCTAGTGAATGCGAAAACATTATCATCGTGTATGTATTGCAATTATTGTTATCAAATTAAACATTTATCGATTGCTTATCGTACTTATTGTCCAACCTTGGCATCAAGGTGTTTAGATTTATGTTTCTATCTATGTTAAAGTTCTCATACTTATTGTGACTTTTTCTTTATGCTTGCATTTTAAAACACCACTCAAGAGATACGCAACTATTGTTATATCTCATTCGGTAAGATCGATCCCCGGGAATTGACCGATCTTCCTATACAGTTAACATCCGAGTAACGTTCTGATAAACAACCTTGGATAAGTTGGCAATCCTCTATAGACTGCCTACAACTTTCTCCATAACAGGTTAACATCATCGAGTAAACGCTCCGATACACAACCTAGGATAGATCGAGAGGTTCTGAGAGAACCTCTATAAATATATTCCGTGCAAGTTTGTCATCAAGTAACGCTCTGGTAATGATCTTAGAATAGATCGAATTATCCTAAAGGGATTCCCGATGATCTCTTCTACGCGAATCTTTATCATCGAGTACACTTTGACACACAACTCCGGAAATATTCACAAACAATTTTATGGATTGTTAATATTTAAAACATACAAGTACAATCAACCGTAAATAATATACAACACCAATGCAACATAAAGGAACTACAACTACGCTTGATGGTCTCATCAGATGATGAAGAACTATCGAGTCATCCGCCGCTAGAAGGGTCGGGAAGCTAGGAGAAAGGACCTCAACACCAGCCTCCTAGCTTGCGTACCAAGCGTGTCCCCTTCAAGAAACCTCGGATGAAGCCTTCATCAACACCGCCGCTCAAAGCCTTCACCTCTACATCATACACGCGGTCTCCGGCCTCAACGTGATCCCAGATGATACTCTTGAAGGTCGCCGTTCTTGAAGTCCTCCACGGCTTGTGATCCGGCTCCCGCTTCTACCCGAGATAAGGCAACCTCTTTCTCTGAAAGGCGAGTGCATAACTCTCGGTTCTTTGCCTCAAGACCTGAAACCTTCTCAGAAAAGATCTTCAGATCCTTTGCACAACCAACCTCTGCTCTAGCCTCCACTAATTCATCCAGTCCGCCAACTTCGACTAAAAGAAAGAGAAGTCGCTGAGTCGCCAACTCGGTCTGCACTCATCAAGTTGATTCTCCAACACGGATATCTCTTTACTTTCTCCACATACCGCTTCTTATATTCACCATGGAGAAACTTGACCTTCTGAACTCGATCATTCAAAGACAATGTTCATTTTGAAGTCAAGTTCTTGCTTCAAGATTCAAAATAAGAAAAATTACGTTAAGCACAAGGAAATGGGAAATAAAAGATGATGAACGCAAGAAGGATTGTTACCAGTTCTTTGGCATGCTGACGACCTACGTAGAAATGATTCAACACATCCTCAGGAATGAAGATCCTTGGGGACGACTACTAAGGCCCGACTCTGCATTCGATATCACCATCACCTCTTCGCCTCTTTTCCTCTTCTATTGAGACGGGTCCTTCAGGGAAGAAGCCGAGGACGCAGATCGGTGAAACCTCTTTGTTGGGCTTTCAACGAATCGCATAAGACCGCCGGATGAATAGAAAGCCCGCCAAACAAAGATTCCTCCCGACAAATTGATATATCGAATCTCAAATCAAGATCTTCAATATTCGGAATTTCGCCGCAGATATCTTCATCACCAACTCAGGGGAATGGGTAAATCTCGCCTTTCCCCATTTCTCGAGAAGACCGCCATTCTTCACAAAAAAGAATCGCTTGCCCAACTTGGGAGGATCCTTCATCCGGAGGTCAAGTACCGACTCGCAGTGATACGACCATGTGCATCGCAGTAAACTTGCACATCCGCAGGTAATCAATAGTCAAGCCGCCTCCGAAAAGACTATAAGTCCCATCACGATCATTGCCTCGCCAAAACCGGGAAATGCAAACCTTGATGTCGACAAAATGGCGATCATCTCGGGATGGGGAAACCGCAATCCGCCCAAACTCATCTCGTAAGTGGTGAAATACCACGGTGGAGATTGGGCTCATCGACTTCTTCTGACACTTAAGAACCAAATCATTCTAAAATAATATTTTTCCACGATCAATGTGTCTCCGTGATCGACGACTCCCACGAATCTTCAGTCCTCCCATTTTTAGAAGGTTCCCTCGTCGCTGCCTCCGTTACAAGGGTCGAACGTGTCTCTTTCAAAAGATTCTCACCCATCTACAAACACCGCAACTAAGAGATAAAATTATTCCAAGGAGAGTGCCCAAACTCCCACCGTGGGGAGGGCTATGCACTCCGGCTTGGAGATGAGGAGGTGAGGTTGATCCAAGAAGAGTGCCCAAACTCCCACCGTGGGGAGGGCTATGCACTGCTTGGTGGAGATGAGGAGGTAGAGGTTGATCCAAGAAGAGTGCCCAAACTCCCACCGGGGAGGGCTATGCACTGCTGGAGAGGGTGGATCCAAAAGAGTGCCCAAACTCCCACCAGGGGGAGGGCTATGCACTCTAAGAGGAGATGAGAAAAGTGTGCCTTTCCCTCTTACCTTAGGGGGGTTTTTATAGACCCCTTCTAGGGGCAAAGTAAAAACCGCCTAAAACCTCAAACCGTCAAACGCCGGGCCATGGCCTTCCGGCACACTGCCAGCATAGAAGGCCAGATCAGCCATCGCTGAAGCATACAAGATGCAGGCCACAAGACGCTGTCGAACACCACGGCCTGACAATGGATGGTCGTGAACCTGGTCCAGGTCGAATCTACCACGCCCGTCTCAGCGTAAACCGCTCCACGCGTGGCTGCGGTCGATCCCACCGGATAACGCCGGCCCATGGTCGCGAATCGCGGGTCGAAACTATCTCCGTTCAACTCGGCTGACATAATCATCGACCCGGATCGCTCTCGACCAGCTCGCTCGCCTACGTGCCATGACGGACGTCTCATCATACCGGACGATCGCCGCTCTGCTGCGAACCCGCTGAAGCGATCCCGCCCGCTTCATGACTCCGGACATAGCGCGCACAGTAGCGTAAGGGCGCTACGCGATCCATTGCGGGCTTCGTGGCCATGCGCTTGAACGCTCGACCGGATCGATCCAGAACCTCAAAATATCGCACACATACCTATCGATTTACTCGTGACTTTCCGTTATAATATCTGCATGAAGATCTGCTCTCAAAATGCGCTTGATGGACTCTCAAATTTCATTGAAGAATTTGCTATTTTCAAGATTTGACATATATTTTTGGATGATGAGATAATGTCACCCAAAAAATAGAAACCGATACATCCTCAGAAAATTAATTTGATCAAGCACGAATCTCAAGGCATTTTCAAAAATTGCTTCGATCTAATCACCGATTTCAGCAAACTTACTAAATCAAGCCTCGAGAAGAACATAGAACATCAAGCATACCGATCCGAGCTCGAATCGACATCAAGCTATCGAGCATGAAAATGGATCCCGATCCGCCAAATGATCACCAAAACCGACATATTTATCCGATCGGCTGCCGTGACGAATCCAACGAATCCAAGATCACCCAATTCCAACATCATTAAGGCACCCGGATCATTAAAATGCACCGTCGATCGGGGGATCGTGACCGGGCCGTCCAGAGGTGGTTGGAGTTTTCCACGAATTTACAAGGCTCACTCCCAAAATCTATAAAGAGCTTCATTCTCACCTGGGAGACCAACTGATTTGAAGACCAGAGAGCTCTGAGAACCACCACTCGACCTCGACGCCGACGATCTATCACCACCAGCACACCAAGGGTCAAGATCGAGTCGCCTGGGAGATCGCTCTGGGACTAGAAAAGACTGCGCTCCTTTCTCCGAAGATCAAGAGGTTGCTCCTAAGATCGCTCGCCGCTTTTGGGAAACTTCTCCTTGGGTTGGAGTTGACCGATATTGTATTTTCACACTCGAATATTATTTCCCTCAAAACACCTTCTTCTCAACTAACGAGAAGCGGACAGATCTTTTAAACACATAGAAAGTTCGAGCGCCGTGGTTTTTTCCTTAACGGGTTTTCCAATGATAACCCGTGTTCATATCCCCTGCTTGTGTGTTGATAATTTTTTGGGCTACGACCAAGATCTCGCATCTACCTAATAAAATTCTCAAGACGAACAAATATAATTATTTAAATATATAATTTTATTAATTTGTTGTATATAATTTAAAATATTTAAAATATATAAATAAATAATTTTAATAAATAAATAAAGAAAGAAATAAATTATATAAATATTTTATAAATTATATAAATAAAGTAGTTATATATAAAATATTTAGTTAATATATTTATTTATATAATTTTTTGGTTATATATAATAAATAAATAAATATATAAATAACTAAATATTTTATAAATATATAAATAACTAAATATTTATATAATTTAAAAATTATTTATTTATTTATTTAACTAATTATATATTTTAAATAAATAAATATTTTTAAATAAATAAATAACTAATTAAATAAATAAATATATATATAAATAACTACTTATTTATTTTAAATATTTTTAAATTATTTATATAACTTAAAAATATTTATATAATTTAAATATATAAATAACTATATATATATATATATATATATATATATATATATATATATATATATATATATAATTATTTTATTTATATAATTTATAAAATATTTATATAATTTATTTCTCTCTTTATTTATTTGTTAAAAAATTATTTATATATTTTAAATTTTTTTAATTATATATTAAAAAAAATTAATAAAAATTATATATTTAAATAATTATATTAATTAAAAAAAATTATTAAATAAATTTCTAAATTTATATATATAATTAAAAATATTTTTAAATTATATATTTATTTATATATATAAATAAATAAATTAATAACTAAATATATAAATATTTAATTATTAAATATTTTATAAAAAATATTTTTAAATTATATATTTTAAATATTTTAAATAATTATATTAATTAAAAAATTAATAAAACCCTCTCTCTCTCCTACCGAAAGCAAAAAAATAAAAAATAAAAAAAACCGCGTCACCCCCCTCCTCTCTCTCTCTCTCTCCCCCCTACCGAAAGCAAAAAAAAATCTCCGCGCTAGACGTCTCCATCATCAATCGTCCGTCAGATTGACGATTATCTATTTTCATAAAAATTTTTTGATTTAAACTGTTAATTAAGATTATTAATAGTCTATTTTAAAATAATCCCATTGATGAGTGTCGTCGCCATTATTCACATCGACGGTGGCCTTTTGCTTCCAATTTGTAGGGTCGTCCATCGGATACCATCCAGGGGAAGCTTGCGGGTTTGTTGCGAGGCACCAAGGAACGAGAGCGGAGTTGCGGTAGAGATAAAAAAAGTTTCGCCCCACTGTCTTCTGCCCTTTCAGCTTGCAGCAGGAATAAAGCAGTGAGCGATAAGAAAGGGGTGATTTGGCAGCCCATGATTGGTCGAATTGGAGATAGAGGTATGAGAGTGGATGGATGCCATTTTCAAGTTGACTTGATTAAAAGATAATTATGTGAATTTATCTAATGCATCAATTTTTTAATGAAATTTTAAGACGATAATTTTAGTTAAATGGATATCCATTCTAGGTAATTTCAAGATTCGACAATAATGCGTCCATTTTACAATCGAGGCCATTTGAGCAACTTTGCCGAATTTCACTTTAGTGAACGCATTATCGCTCGACCGATGATCACGAAGACTTGTCAATTGCGATTAGTCTAGATATATCGATATTTGAACGTGATCATAACGGAGGTCATGACATCGACAGCTTTTCACTCGATATGCGACGACATTAATAGCAGCTTAATCGATTGATCGTTAGATTTTTATAATATTTATATTTCGATCAATTTTGACATTCAACACAACGAAAGTCCGCTTCAATCGGTCGTTACCCATTTTCGTGACGCGCTGAGCCCCAATTGACCGCTGTTTCAAGTCCATCAATTTAAGTTTTGTTTGTCTTGACTTATGACACATATATGGAGGTCAACAATAAGGAAGCTTAGTGAGCATTCCAATATATCATATAGGGCTTTATATATATTTAAAATTTGAAGAGAATTATTTCATTTGAGTTAAAATTTTATTATATTATTAGAGCTTATAATCCATCAACATAGGTTGTGGAAAAGCCTAAAATGTGAGGATTTATACCTGTAGCCTGAAGGAAATAGCTATCTTGGATCCTAAATATAGGGAGCTTTGGCAAGAGCTAAAGCGTGACCTAAATCTAACTGAAGATGGGTATTAGGTTTATCTCTATAAGAGAGGATAAATCACACGACTGCTGAACCTATAACTACATAGAGTGGTAGCCAGCTAACTCCTACGCTTTAAATTCATGTGGTTCGGTCATATAAAATTGCAAGATAGTTGGGTTGTCATAATTTAGAAAGAGACTAAAGTCCTTAAACTCATTCCCTAAGATACTAGAGCATGAGTGGTATGAGTAATGACTTAATCTACAAATGTAAAATCTTTTAAAATTTTATTTCAATTTTGGACACTTCATTTGGATAAAGGCTTTGGGATTTTTATTCCTAAATACATGATGAAGATAGGTTATTGGTTAAATCAGTAAGAAATGGGTGTTTTCCATCACAAGGGATGCCCTCACAGGTCAAGCATTTCCCTAACGCACAATGATGAAATCTCCTATTTTTAAGAGATGAAATAATATGCATGCATGATGTGCAATATTCAACCATACAGCTAAGAGATTACTAACTCTTTTAATTATCTTGATTTACATTCTAGGCTTTATGGTGAGGTTATGAGTTGTTTACATTTTAATTATGAGTGATTAGTTAGGGTAGAAAATTTATTTTATCCTAAGTGTCTAATCGTGATTCAGCCACACATTAAGGCATCAAACATATAAGAAACTAAGAAAAGTATGTTATTTATAATGTGCAATTTTAAATATAACATCAATTAATTTTATAAAACTAACACAAAAGAATAAAATGCCGGTGCGGTCAAGTGTCGTCGTACAACTTGAAAAGAAAAGATGAGTAGCTGAGCTCTACCATTATACAACCTGAAATTACAAAAGAATAATTATAATTATAATGAATGAATGTTATGGGAGGTCTTTATTCTTCATGTTTTCATCTTCATATCACCATTTGGTTTGATTTACTCCACTTTAAAGGTATCACATGGCCTCCTAGGACAAAGTCTTCTAGCAAGTGCTCATCTTTATCCCCCATAACACTAATCATAATTCCTAATGCAAAATTGCATTAAAATTAGAAAATGTAAATCTAACTATATCAGAAATGTGTTAGCTAAACAAACATACATCCCCAAGCAATTATATTTATAATTTAGACTTAGCACCTTACATATATGTAACCAAGCCCACTTGTCCTAACTTAGATTTTGCTTAGAGATTTAAGCAACCTACAAAGAGAGCATTTATATTTATTTTAAGCACCCCTTAAGCACAATTATGATTATATTTTAACATTACATATAATATATACTATTTTCTAAAAAGAATTATCTCTAATTATTATTGTGTGGTATTAAGCATTAATGTTATGATTTTCTAAGTGATTTTCAAGTGGGTGATTTGATTGAAGTTATTTAATTTATTGAGAATTTATGTTTTCATTTCATAGGATCATAAATCCTTTCTAAAGCATGTTAATTTGGTTTAGTTCTCTTTAGTGAATAATTTATTAAATGATAATTAATCTTAAGTTTAGGTTCATTTTAAGTAATTTTATTTGACATGTAAGGCATCTTAAGATTAATCCAATTGAATCACTAACACATGACACATATCAAATCATTCCTCTCCATCACAAATATCATGCATATGATTTAATCCTAAATGTATCTATACATATAACATACTTAAATGATGAATGTATGTGTATGTGGAATTTATATTATTTTATGTGATTGAATTATTTAATCACATTAGCTTAAAGCTCTATCTAAATTCTTATACAAAAATACATAGGGATGAGATTAAAAAGATACATATCATTATTAACTAGGGAAGTGAGGTAATCAAGTGATCTCCTTGGGGCTAGCTAAAGCCTCATATTCCCGGGATGTCCAAACTATATACCCATTACATTCATACTTATGTAATTATATATATATGATATAAGAAAGAAAGCTCCAAGTTACATGATTAATTAATCCAATGGCTAAATAATTATGGATGCATGTATTTTTAAATAGAAAAGGGGATTATCATCCTCTAATCAAATACACACATATATGTATAAAATACATAAACAAGTACGTGTCTTTGTTAACCAGGGAAGTGAGGTAATCAAATGACCTCCTTGGGGATACTTAAAGCCTCATGTTTCCGGGATGTCCAGACTATATACCTATTTTTCTTGAATACATACACATGTATTTATAATTAAGAAGATGAAAATCATGCAAAGATTATATTTCTTTAATGGAATTATTTAGGTATATGAATTAAAGCTCTATTTAAATTATAATGTTAGAATACATAGGAATGAAATCAAATGAGTATGTGCCGATGTTTAAACCAGAGAAGTGAGGTAATCAAATGACCTCCTTGGGGCTACTTAAAGTCACGTATTCCTAGGATGTCCATACTATATGCCCATTACATTCATATTTATGTAAATCAACAAGTGAATAAAGGAAAAATACTTAACTTCATACACTTAAGGTATAATCACATACATCTCCTATGTGTTTATAATTAACATCATAACATATATTACTACTCATTTATAAGCCTTTAAAAATACATTTAGATTTAGTAGTGATAATAACCACACATATATTAAATTAAATCAATACATACAAGATTACATAAAGAAAAATCGTTTGATTTAATTAAACTTTGAAAAGGGATGGATGCATGGAATCAAATAACATACAATATGTAGCATGATTGGAAAGGAATAATCAAATACAAGCATGTGATTCATTCAATCCAATTAATTCATAAGGACAAACATACCAAATAAAATTATTTAAAATAAACCAAAGTTTCTTTAATGTTATTGTCAATTTCATGTTCAATTTGACTTAAGGAATGTGAGAAGGAGTTTGCTAATCCTAACCCATCCCCATGTTTGTAAGTTAATTTAATTTAAGGTGATATGATTAAGTTAATTTTATGGATTAATTATGTTGTAATATACATTAAGTTCATTAATTAACCCTTTCCTATGTTACCTTAACATAATTATCCAAATAATTATGAGCTTAGCATGATATGTAAATGAATTGAAAAGTAGATTATCTATGGCCTTAAGAAATGAAAGGGCCTAATGCAGCTCATAATCATTGGTTAATTAGATTAAGGAACTTAATTAAGTGTTCTTATGGTTTTCCCACACAAGTGGTAAACCATAATTTTCTTAAATATCTTTAGGTTAGATGTGAATGTATTTTAACTTAGTTAATGAAATCATTAATTAATTAATTAATTTCTTACTTAATTTTCCAAATTGATTAATTATCCTTCAAATAAAATAAACTTAAGGAAAAGGTTGGGAAAGAGGTCACAATCCTATTTCATGAGTTCCTCATTTGATTAAGCAAGATCGATGTCATTTGAACTTTAATTTAATTAATTAATTAATATTTCTTGAAAAGTGAGAAGAACTTATGAAAGATGTCCCAACCCAATTCCATAAGCCTCCTCACTATTAGACAGTGGTTAAGAAGTCTAATTAATTAATTATTTTTTTACATGCTTAATTAACACTTAATTAAGTTAAGAAGATAATTAGGGTTTAATTAACTAATTTCTCTAATTAATTAATCAATAAATCCCAAGAAAATTAGGAGAGGCAGAGGTCATCCCCTTAAACAATCTCAAAAGTTTGAGGTTATTTAATTAATTAATTAAGAAGTAATTAACATAATTAATTTCTTTAATTAAACCCTAATTATCTCTCATTACTATTCAAAATTAATTAAAGATATTTTTAATAGATTCCTCTCTGAAATACCTTTAAAATGAGCATTTATATATTTTTTTGAATTTTTCTATGATTTATTGTGATTTTATGAAGTTTCAACCTTTAATTATAATTAATTAGCCTTAATTAATCCTAATCTTGCCAACACCACATGGCGTGCTTTCCACGTGTCACCGTGGGATTGGATATTGAAGTTGTCGCCATCAATGCTGAGTCAGCTGGCGCAGGGACGCGCTTTCTCATGCACCGTCGGATTTAAGATCGGATGACCATGATTAATCTTGTAGTTAATAAAGGATTAAAATAAGATGATCTAACAGATCTAACCACAACCATTCGTACTGATCAACCAGAATGGACGGTGTGTGATTTATCTCCTTGCTGGCGATGATAGACGGAAGTCATCCGCCATTGCCCGCACGATCCGAGCTCACTCGAGCTCGGATCCACTTCAAATGGATCCCACACCTTCACGATCGAGGGGATCCAATGGTCAAGTTCACATGACATTCAAATTCTCTTTGAAAAGCTCCAAAAAATTAAACGAGCCCAATTTCAATGACATTACCTCACCGAGCTAACGACGCCGACGGAGAAGCTTCATCCGTTGAGACAAAGCCTGTTGAGCGTAAATTGAGTTGGTTCCAAGTGGTTCACGTAGAAGACCAAGATCCATCCTTTGGAGGCTCGCCTTGATCAGTCTCTGGTGGCTTGGAGCTCGAGGGAAGATTCGTTTGGCTTCGACGATGTGCGGGGATGGTGTGTGCAAGAGAAATTTGATTTTGATTGAGAAATGAGGGAGTTTGGATCAAAGGAGGCTTGCCCTATTTTAGATGCACTCAGAAAGGAGAAATTCGGCAAGGGGAAGCCTTGGGAATGCTTGGGAGCTCACTAAGGAACTCAGAATTGCCTTAGGAAGCTCTCACAAATTGAATGCATGAGTTTTCCGTGTGAATTGAGGGGGTATATCCCTTGATTTACTGTGATGGATGGATAAGATTATCTCCCATTTTTCGGCTGGCCAGCCACCGCCAAAGCACTGGAATTGTCTCCATCACCTCCACGTGGCATGACTTCAGTAGAGGAAGGGTTAGGAGGTGGCTCAAGGTAGAAGTGGGGTGGTTTGTATCAAATGGGTTTTTGGCTTGTGAGGGAGGTGAGTTAACTCACCTCCCTTTGGTCCATGCCAAGGTTAGCCCACTTAGGGTGCGCTAGGTGGCTAGGTCAGACCCAAAAATGGGGTGTGTGATGGTTGACAAGGGTGATAGGAGAGTGGACTTTGCTATTTTGGGGATAATCCTATGTGAGGTGGCATATCCAAGAGAAATCACTTTGGTTTTGACTCCAATTGGGTTTAGATTGATTTTGGACTGATCTTGAGTGGGTTTGGGTGTTAGATCAGCACCCAAGGTGTCATGGGTTGGTATCAAGGGATTTAGCTCAATTTGGGTCATATGGGTAATTTTGGGTCATGTGGGGTTAGGTTGAACAATTGGTCAAATTGGGTAAAAATAAGGCATGAGTCAGGTTCAAATGATGATTTGAAGAGTTTTGGTTTAAGTTGTTTCAATCAATTTAGCCTAGGTTTAATTTTGGCTCATTTGGAATCAAATGGGTCAAATGAGTCAATTTGACCAATTTGACCAAATTGGTCAAATTGGCTTGTGTTAGGTGTTGGTTCAAGTTTAATTGATTAGTTGAAGATGATTGTAGGATTTAGTTTGAATCAATTTGGATTTAATTTGGATTTTGGTCAATTTGACCTTGTAGGTTAATTTGGGCTAAGTTGGCCAGTTGGGTTCAATTAACCAAATTGGGCTCAATTATGACTTTGGACAAGTTTAATGATCAATTTGGAATGAACTTGAGCCATTGGTTGCAACAATTTAATTTGGATCATGATTTGACCTATTTTGGCCTTTTAGGTCAATTTGGGTCAACTTGGGTCAAAAGATCAATTGTGATTAGTTTGGCTCAATTGATAGTCAAGTCATATTCAATTATTGATCATGGGTTGGTGTGAATCAATGGTTTCAATTAATTTGGTGTAGGATAAGTTTTGGCTAGTTTGGGTTTCACATGGGTTAAGGGTTGACTTGGTCAAATGACTAAGTTGATTTGGTTTGACCCAATTTAAGGCATTTGATCATCCTAATGTGATCAATGATTATGGTATGAGGTTTGGATGAGCTTGGTTCAATCTAATTTGGGTTGGAATAAAACTTGGTTCAAATGGGTTCTTTAGGCCATTTTGGGTCAAGTGAACCTAAATGGGTCAATTGACTTGATTTTAGTTTGATTAAGGTTTAGTTTAATTCATATATGGGCTTAGGATTGAAATATAAATTCAACTGTAATCAATTTGGGTTTCAATAGGTTTTAGTTCATTTGGAACTTTCAAGTCAAAAGGGCAAAGTTGGGTTTGACTTGGGTTATTTTTAATTTGGCTTGGTGATTGTAGATTTCATTTATACTTCAATAGATGATTGAAAGAATGATTAATTCAAAAGAAAATCCATTGATTTTGGCTTGATTTATATGAGTTTTGGTTAAGTCCAAAGAATTGACTTAAAGGGTTCAAATTGGGTTTTTATTTGATTTTGGATTTAGTTTTGGCTATTTGAATGTATACATCATTTATATTTGGAAAGATAATTGATGGAATAATTGATTTATAAGAAAATCAATTGGGTTTGAAGTATTTGAGGGAAAATTTGGCTAAGCTCATGAAGGAAAGTCCAAAGGGCTTTGAAGAGAATTTGATTTAGTTTGATTTAATTTTGATCATTGGAATGCAGATTTAATTTACATTTAGGAAGATAGTTGATGGAATAATTGATTTATAAGAAAATAAATTGATTTTTGGTTGATTTGGGTTAATATTTGGCTAAGCTCATGGAGGTAGGTCCCTATGGCTTGGGAAGGGTCTTTACTTGACTTGATTTAGTTTGATTTAGTTTTGATCATTTAAATATAGATTTGATTTATATTTAAGAAGATAATTGATGGAATAATTGATTTATAAGAAAATTAATTTAGTTTGATTTGATTTGAATTAAATTTGGCTAAGCTTATGCAAGTGGATCACATGGCTTTAAGAGGGATTTGGAGTTTGGAGTTTGGATTTGATCTTGAGTTTTAATCGTTTGGAGTTGAATTTGGATTTGAATTTGATAAATGATTGAGGGATTGAATTGATCTTGGAGAAAATTAATTGAATTTGAATTGAATTGGATTTGGTTGGAACTAAGTTTATGGAATTCAATCATAAGGCTTAGGAAGGATTTTGAGTTTGGGTTTGATTGTAGATTTTAGAAATTTGAATTTGGGGTTTTCTTTGAGAGGTTGAACATGGATTGGGTTTAGGCCATAGGGTAGGTAAGTCCCCCCTAAGTCCCTAAGGCATAGCTTACTCCCATGACTAACCATTCTAAGTCTCTAGGCTTAAGTTAAGTGTTCACGTAATTAGAAGAAGTGTCTTAAGACTAAGAAACTCTTAGTGTCTACAAGAGTCCTAGATTTATGATGAGGAGAACTCACTCCAAAAGTGAGGTCAATACTTGGATAAAATGGTTTATCCAGACCTAAGACATGTAATTACTATATCCTATTTTACTTCATGTTCCTATGTTTGGTCTTTCTTTTATTTTTCTAGTCCTAGGATGTCACACTATTCATCTTACCTAAAGTGAGTGTTGTTTGTTTAAATAGCTAGTTTTGTTTTTGAAAGATCCAACATGATCATAGCTTCGTCATGTTGTATTTATGATTGGTGGTTGAATTTTAAAAATACTTATGTTATTCTTGCTTGGCATTCAAATTTCATAGCCATATCACTAAACCTTACACATTTAATAAAGGTAATTTTATGCATAGGCCAATATATTTTCCATTTCTATTGTTATAGGGAATTGCACTTGGTTTTACTTTCTACTGTGGCTATTACATTTGATGATGTTGTTGGGGGCTTGACATAATCACCTTTATAAGTAGCTAATGTTGATATTATTTTGCTTATGCTTATCATATGAATCAAACATGCAAAATTTTTATCAAAGCATTTTTTGATTTTAATCTTATTTTTCAAAATAACAATTATGGTTATGATTTTAATCTACTTATTTGAATTTCTAACTGCAAGCAACAACAACTTCTTCTTAGCACTTGGATAGCATCAATTTTGAAGAGCACCTTGAAGAACAATCAATCCAACAACCCCTTAAACTTTGGTCATGATTGAATATTTATCTTTATCCTCTCTAATCTCTAGAAAGCATGTTAGAAGGCATCTTCTTTTTTACTTGTATATTTAATAACATATGTTGCATTGTATTTTCTAGATATTTTGTCTTTTTATGTGATTTTTTTGTAGACCTCTTCTCTTGTTGATTCAAGACTTTTGCCTTTGTTTTATTTAACTCTTTCTTAATTTGGGGAGTCTTTTTCTGTAACTACTATGCTTTAGTAGTCATCTCTAACACATACCTTTTATTAATTAATGATATTCATCTTTTTTTCTTTGAGAAAATAAAAAAACACTAAAAGTAATTTCCTTAAACTCATCTAACAATTCGCCAACATAAACCTCCTCAATGTCTATAGATTGAATTTTTTTTACAAATCATTTGGTATCATTTTTTGAGTATCGGGCTCTTCCTCTATGGGATTAGGCTAAAATATGTAACCAATGGATTTGAGGGCAAAAATTCCTCTAATTCGTGAGAAACTTTGGGTATGAATCCTATGTGTAATGAAAAAGAGGCTTTAAAAATTTAAGTAAAAGTATAATTAGGTTGTTTAAGTTGTTCTTCCTTTAAAATTATTTTTTACAAACTCTTAAGAACATTACCAAGATAGGGCCATAAGGATAAAAATATGTTCTTTACTTAAAATTTACTTTTGCCAAAAGCCTTTGTGTGAGAACCAATCCAAATGATAGCCATGAAGCTTTAAGAAATATCAACTTCAACAAGAACTAATCTTTAGAGTGTGAACAAGAAGATATGTGCTCTTAAATGATAAAAGTAATCTAAATGAGGATAATAAAAAAATCATTTAAGCATTGAAATTTTAGAATCTATGTTGATAATCACATTAAAAGGGTACAAATCATCATAGATTTTGTCATAAAAATAGATTGTTTTTCCCAAGTTTAGGATTAAAGAGATTCTTAGGATATATATATATATATATATATATATATATATATATATATATATATATATATATATATATATATATATATATATATATATATATATATATATATATCTGTGTGTGTGTGTGTGTGTGTGTGTGTGTGTGTGTGTGTTAGCTACGAGTTAATGAGGTACATAAATAGTAGAAATTTTGGTTATAAGTTAACGGTCCAGATGATGTGATGCTTAGTGGGATGATAGGTGAGTTTGTTGGCTCATTAAAAATTCTTCAAGCTAGCTCATATATATATATGCAACAATACAACAAAATATTGGACTTGAATATGCTGGCTCATTAAAAATTCTTCAAGCTTTAGCATATGGAACCAAACTACTTTTGAAGGAAAATCTTCTCTCATCTTGAAATAATTTTTGTTTAATTAGGGTCATACCTTTGATAGGTCTTATATCAATTCTGCTAGGTTATTTAGTAATTCATTTTAGATATAATCTTGTTTTAGCTAATCTCAGTATAAGTGTTTTTTATGGATTATTTTTTCAAGTGTTTTCCTCATTGGTCTTTTATATCAGAATATGGATCAAATAATAAATATTCCTTTTCAGAAGGTCTACGAGCTGCAGCTCAATCGATTAGTTATGAGATATCATTAACTCTATGTGTGTTAGCAATATCTCTACGTGTTATTCGTTGGAACAAGAACTTTTCTTTTATCTTTTCAAGCAAAGATAAAAGAAATTGATTTAAATATAATAAAATAGAAATCTAATTCAATAATTAAATATGATGATGAAAGAAAAGAAGAGAAAAAGAATTTTTTTCTTTATTTCATTTAGAAACTTTAGACTTTCTAAAGTAAGTGAAGATAAAGAGATTGAATGCCTTACAAAACTGCTCGTCAATTTACAGTAAAATAATAAAAATCTCATTCCCTAGGTACAACAAGAAATTTGAAGTAAACATAAGTTTAAGTTGTTTGCCCCAAGATTGAGATTATTTTCTTAGTCATCATATCTTGAAGCCGATATAAAAGATCAACTATATTTATTACGATACTAGGATCAATAAAAAAAAGTGGGAAATTTGAAGTAATCATAAGTTTAAGTTGTTTGCCCCAAGATTGAGATTATTTTCTTAGTCATCATATCTTGAAGCTGATATAAAAGATCAACTATATTTATTACGATACTGGGATCAATAAAAAAAAAGTGGGTTGTTAGGAACACTTAAGTATACAAAGGATAAGTAATGGAAATAATGTAAGGTATCAAACAAAGTTATTTTTTGCATAAAGCTTCACATAAAATGTATCATAATAAGGGCTTGGAGTTGGTAGAAATGATCAGCAGTTTTCCCCACAATTTTGATCTAGAGACTAGAGTATGCTACTATTCACTGATTAAATAAATGACTATCAAGAAAGAATTAATCTTTCATTTTCTTTCCTTTTTTGATTTTGAGAAAGAAGAACATGAACAAGATAAATAGAATGAATATGATAATATAATAAAAAAAATGGGAATAATAAAAATCTTTCTTTCTTGATACATATGCATATGAAAAATTCATTAATTAATGTCTAAATCATTCTATTTATGAATATAATCAGTATTTGATTGAAGGCTTAAGTTATTGTTGAACAAAATAAGTTTTTTGATTATATTCATTAGAATATTAGTAATATAAATGATCAGATTTATTCGGAAGTGCATTTTCTTTATTCTCAAATAGAATTTTATTGATCCAATTGATGGCATATAAAGTATTTAAATCAAATATGAAAAATCATAGGCCACTTGAATAGGAAAACAATATATATATATATATATATATATATATATATATATATATATATATATATTAAACAATATGCTCACAATTTGCCAGGCGAATAAAAGAATTTAGAAAGGCTCCAAAAGAAAATTAAATGACATGATATAGACACATTATGACATCTTTCAAATAGTTCGAAAGACATGTTTTTGTTTTGAGTTGGACAACAAAATTCAGTTGCAAATGACTCTTAAATAGAGATGATAATTTGATTATATATTTAAGATTAGGAAAAACGCTTATATTATTGTTGTGTGCTAGAGAACCAGTTGTGGTAGAGTGAAAGTTTACGTCTTAGCCTTGTTATGAAATCCAACACATACAAAGAGATTTAAAGAGTGAACAAGAGAACTCCAGAAATTTTTACGTGGAAAATCTCGAAAAGAGGAAAAAATCGCAAACTTTCCTAAAATCTTCTATGTATCTTTTGAGTCAAAATCTTCTCCGATTACGAATTGTATATGAGAAGAATAAAGTATGTAGTCACGTTGGTGGTACAACAGTAGTATGAATGATGATGGTGACAACAACATGATTGATGATGAAGGTCGTCATGATGGAGATCGGCGAGAGATTGGATGCGAGGGATGTGGCGGAGGTGGGCGACCGTCGAGTGGTGCACGATTGTGTTGGAGGATCTTCAAGCTTTAGAGCTCTCCTCTCTGCTTGGGCCTCATATGAATGAGCTATAGATTGAAGGAGTGAATACCTATATGCAATCGAAATACTCCACTTCATCGATGACAATGATTCCTTTGATCATTTGATGTATTTTAAATGCTCAAATGAAGTCGTAAGATCTTGTTGTTGATTCGTCAAGGCCTTTGACTATAACTTCATATTTGAGAGCTATTTAGGGATTTAACTGATATCCCAAAGTTTTCAAGATATTTTAAGAGCTTGATCTCGATCAGTTCCAACTTCGGATCAGCTTGCTTTTAGCATCAAGATTCGTGCTTCGACTAGTAGTATTTTAAGTGACATCAATTATATTGTACCAAATTTTCTTGTCAAATTTATCAAATCATGTATACTATATTCATCTTTGTGATTGAGTAGCTCAACAACTAATAATAAGTTCGTCCAATATGCAAACATTCACGCATTTGAGATTTCTTAAAATAAGAAAAATAATAATGTCACGTACTTAAACATATTTTATTTCAAATCAGAACATAAACAAACAAAAAAAAAGCAAATAAAAGTAAAATTGATCACAAACAACCTGTTAGTCTCTTATGATCATCGTATTCTTCATCATCTTCCCCTTATCTATCAAATGAAAAACTTAACATTTATGTGACTTCTCTCATGTATATTTGGAAACTACTACTAGAGGCAATCCTAGTGTTGAAGAGAGAATGAGAGAGAGCAGAGGTCCTCGCCATTAAACCTCTCCTTGCTTGCTTGCTTCTTCATCAAGGCTTCTATTAATAACCATTCGGTTCTCCTGAGTCCTCTCTCACCTCATCCGCACTCCCCAAATTCCAAAATCTAAATTTTCATCTTCTCTTGCAGCTTGTGACTTTGCCCTAGTTCTCTTTTCATCGGAGGCCGGTGAGTCCCTTGTCGTCCTTCGATTCCATCGATCTGATGGTGTTTTTTCGATCTCTTTAATGCGGTTTTACTATTTCTTCTAGTCATATTGTGATTTTACATTTCTTTTTTATTAATAAGGGACGTTTTCAAGAGAGGCACCGTGATAAACCGAAGGGTTATCAAGAGAGGCACAGTGACGAAACCTGAAAGCAAGGAAAGATTTAATGCGCGGTGAGGACTTCTGCTCTCTCTCTCACTCTCTCTCTCTCATCAACATTAGCATAGCCTCTAGTAGTAGTTTCCAAATTTACTTTAGAGAAGTCATATATGTCATTTGAGGTTCGACATGCCAGATTATATAAACGGATGAGCTTTCGTTGAGAGAGAAGCACTTTATATATATATATATATATATATATATATATATATAGATATATATTTAAGAAGATTTACCTAATTTTTAAATTTTTATATATTTTTATATTAACAACTTCATAACATAAACATATAAAGTACTAATATATAACAGCAGATTATATAAATGAAATTAAGCTTATTTTCTACTAGAGACAACATACATTAAAAAGAAAAAGTAACCTCGCAGTGAATGATGAATTTTTTTTTCCAATGAATTTCTCATGATTTATATTATTAAATAAACAAAAGAGATATGACAAATAAGGAAGTCATTTATTTACATCATTTTTCTTCTAAATTTGTTGTAGTATACTAATAATATAGTAATAAATAATTATATTAAGATAACATGCCAAGAATAATGAATAGAATTATGAAAATTTTGATAATATGATAAAAGTAATTGGAATTAAAAGCATTCTTAAATATAAATTAAAAAAAATTTCTTTCTAGCGCACACACCAGACATACACTACACACACACACACATATATATATATATATATATATATATATATATATATATATATATATATATATATATATATATATATATATATATATAAAAGATTATTATTTATAAATCAAGTATTTGTTTAGGGTAGTGCATAAAATCAAAAATTTTAAAAAAAGTCATAGTTTAGAAGATATTCAAAGAATTAAAAATTTCTTGATATAACCAAAAGCACTCTCGTACGTTTACAAAAAAAGATAGAGGTATAAATGCATATTTTATATTTCTTTGAAAAATATTAAATGTATTGGACAACATGTAATATGTTTAAATAAATAATATTTAAATTTTTTTAAATTATAAAGGCTTAACTTAATTTCCGAGCTAAAATCACCAAAATGGGCTATATAGACATAAATAGCCATATACAAAATAGTTTAAAAGGAAACAAATGAAGACATTTAAATAAGTCATGCTACAAAGAGGAGCCCTAAACCAAAATGCGCCAATGAGAGTCCGGCGAAGGAAATCGAAGCACCTACAAAACAAAGAATTATATAATGAAAATGGACTCAGAGATTGCCATAGCCAGACAAAGGCACCTTTCCTTATTTGCCGAGAAGCCATCCAAACAAAAAATGCTCGAGTATATTGCTACTCAAATTTTTAACATGGTACCAACGTGACATGGTGTTGACGATATGACCATCGATAATGTCTTATATATGTTCCAGTTAAGTGAATAGGGCGAAGGCGGATGAGAGAGAGATGATGAGAGAGAGAGAGAGAGAGAGAGAGAGAGAGAGAGAGAGAGAGAGAGAGAGAGTGAGAGATGAGATTTATGTTATTTAATTTTTTATAATATTAATATTATTTTAAAAATTAGATATAATAATATATCTAAAATATTGAAAGTAGAAGACATGTAAATATTATTCAATAAATTAATTTAAATTTTATTTATTAGTCAAAATTATATTATAGAAATTATTAAATAAATTTTAAAATTTGAAATTAATTTAATACTTTAAAATGATTTGATGAAGAAACATTGAAAATAATGTACATAAAATACCTTTTTTATATGTTAATTAGAAAATATAATTAAATTAGAAAATTTTAAAAATAATGAGCATAAATATAAAATTAATTATGTGAAATTACATTTTAAAAAAGGTTTATTGATTTCCTTCTAATGATTATTTACAAATAATAATAAAAATCATTTATTTATTTTCTTAATAAGTATGTTTTAGTATAAAAATAGTTAATAGCTTAAATATAATATGCCAAGAATAGTAAAGAGCATTATGGAGATATTGATAACTTGGTAAGAAGAGATGGAAGAATTATATAGGCATTATTGGCTAGCATACCTTTACATATATAAAAAATTTTTTAAAAATAATATGCATTATTTCTTTTCTAACTTTTATATATAAAAAAATTATATTCCAGTTGAAACTATAATTATTTTTGGAAGAATCATTAATCAGATTTTTTGTCAATGGTATGACTGCATCTTTTTTTTATATTTTATTTTTAGAATTGATTTTGAAACAAATTTGTCTTTTTTATTTCTGTTTATTGTGTTTAATAGTCAAGATGTTAATGAATTGTTTTTGTTTTCATTCCATGGATAATGAGTCAGGAGGAAAAACAAAGGATTTTTATCTTATTCATATTCTTTTGTTTATTTAGTTGGAAAAAAATTAGTAAATTCAATGGTGGGAAGTTTAATTATTTTCATATTATTAGGAAGGTGGAGTTTCAAATTAGAATGTTTTATTGGGCTCATTTATTATCTTTTCATTTTTTAGGGAGTCCAAGATGTTTAATCTTTATGATTAGCTATTTAAGGTGAATATTTCTAAGACGTTTGCACCTATTTATGGGATTAAACCTTTCCTTGATGATTTGATGAGGTTAAACTTAATTCAAATGGTTGCATTAATAATTCTTATTGGCGAGGTGGTGGTGGCTAAGTTAGAAATTGGCTGTCAAGCTTTTCTTAAAAAATATATAGAAGACAAAATATTTATTAATAAGTGAAAAGAGAAACAAAAGTTTAAAGCTTATAAAAAATGATCAATTTATTGATATCTCCATCAAATGGCTTTGCAATTCTAAATTTATTTTATTTTGAACTAAATTGTCGACACTCCTATATCAAAACATCAATTTGCAAGGAACAACACCACAAATAATCGTTACATCTCTCCACTACCTCTATCATCTACATCACAAGAATTTAATCTGGACGATACCTTTAACTAAATGAAATGCTAGCCATTTTAATATTATGAATATATATATATATATATATATATATATATATATATATATATATATATATATATATATATATATATATATATATATATATATATATATATATATTAGAGTTCACCGATGAACAAGAATGTGTTAAGGCTTAGAGGCAACCCATCGATGTTGATTAAGCTCTCTAGACATTATGACTAATAACTCGATGTTATTAGTAAAGCTGGAAGAACAATGAGAGATGATGAAAGCATGAGATCTTTAATATTTTCTTTTATCCAAAATAGTCATCCACAAAATAATGTCATTAAACTTTGATTCACACAAGATTAGTACTTATTCCATTGGAACTATATATAAGAACATCAGAAGATGATGATGAGGAGGAATCTCTATGTAAAAATAACTAGAAGTTGACTACTTATAAAACACAACCATTTTCAAATTCTCACACAAATATTAAATTCATGATAACAAATAATAATTTATTTATATTCATTGATGTATTTAATAAATGATTAATTGGATTAATATATTATGATATATATATATATATATACTTCATGTAGTTCAATCATGAACAAGAATTGTGTTAAAAAAGCAACATGGAGTATTGATTAATTCTAATTTGATAATAATATGTTATTTAATTTAAGAACAATGACAAGATTATAAAGCATGAGATCTTATTGAGATTTTCTTTTATAAAAATAGTCATGAATAATGTCATTAAATTGATTCACACTAAAGATTAATTTGTTATTGAACTATATATAAGAACATAAGAGAAGATGATGGTGAGAGGAATCTCTATCTAAAAATAACTAGAAGTTGATATTTATAAGCAATTTTAAATTCTCACACAAATATTAAATTCTGATAAAACTCAGCATTTTATATTTTAATTTTGGAAGTATTCAATGATTTGATCTTAACATGGATTATGTATAGTTTAATAGTTAAAAAAATAAACAAGTTCTCAAAAGATCTTATTAGTATTCAAACAATAAATTTTGTTTTTTTTATTTATCATTGGGTTATAATTAGAATCTAATTGATTGAATAATAATGAAATGTACATGGGTATATATCAATTCTATAATTTTATTATGTTTGTAAATTTAGAATAAGTATATTATCTCTTTATATATTATTTATAAGTGTTCTTAGAAGGTTACATCACACAAATGAACAAGATTGAATGTAATTAAGAAAGAAGAAGAGAAAATTATGAACATTCTTTGAATGAAAAGCCATAAGTCATAAATTCTCTCTAAATTATATATTATTTTTATATATATATATATATATATATACCATATATATATATATATATATTTTTTCTATATATATATATATATATATATATCTTTTATATATATATTATAATTTTGATTTTATTTTTTGTGATGTAATATTTTTTATATGTTTCATGTGCATGTGATGGCAGGCGATCTTAAAAATATCTTATAATTGTGCTTAATAAATTAAAAAATATAAAATTTGTTGTGCATTATACCCAAAGCATAATAAACAGATAACTTGTTTACCCATATGTGGTGCTAGTCCAAATTATTCATATAAATTATCTTATTAATCTCATTTCTGATTTAGTTAGATTTGTTTTCCCATTTTAATGTAAATTTTGCAATTATGATTTGTAATGAATGTTATTAGAAAACATTGGTCATAAGATCATGTCTTATGTATCATGTGAAGCCTTTAGCAACCACATTCTAAAGCCAAAAGGAAGAAAAAAGAAGCAAATAAAAGAATGAAGAATGAAGAATGAAGACCATTCTATTCTCTCTAAATTATAATTCTTCATTTGTAATGAGGGTTGTATAAGGTGGATCTACTCACATTTATTTTAGACTTTATGCGGTCTCAAAACCACTTCTTTTTTGCTTCTTGGCTTTATAAAATTGTTTGATATTTATTTAGCTAGTGCATTAGATGGCATGATTTTTAGTTTCTTCATTGTGATGAATGAATTGGATCTTAGGCTCTTAAAAATAAATTTGCTATCCAATTAATCAACTCAAAATTTAAATTAAACAACTCATAATTTCACCCAAAGCCTAGATATAAATCAAGATAAGATTTAGCATACCATGGATGTTGTATGTCCTTTGCATTAAATCATCTTTCTTCACTCTTGCTTATGCTTCCACCTTTGAGATGAGACCTTTGAGAGTCATGGTGGAAACACACCTCCTTTTCTTGTTTTCTTAACCAATTTCCTCATTAGGCATATGAATCCCATAAATGTAAAAAAAAGTCCAAAATGAAAATAAACTTAATAAAATTTGCATTAGATTAAGTAATGAGTTCATTTTGCTTCATGATCTAGTCCCTAGGAAGTGAGTTTAGGACTTAGTCTTCTTTCTAAATCTTTCCTTAGCCATCTCAAAAAAGACTTTATTTTATATACTTAAAATCATAAGAAGTTGGTTTTAAAAAAATTTATAATTCTTATTCTCTTTTGTAGATAAAAGCATATATTTTGTATTTTTTAATTTATGCTTTTCGTCAAAACTTGATTTAAGATTTGAGATCGCTATTTACTTAGCATAAATCCTAATCTTATATTTTAATGATCTTGTATTATAGAATTGTAATATAGAGTTCTAATAAAAATTCAACTCTTTATAATCCTCCTCAAATTTCAAAAATAAGTTTAACTATAAGATAGTTTTGGATGCTCTCATTCTAGCATAAATTGAATATTTTACTTATCTCCCTTTGGTTTTGATAATAACTCTCATTTTATTAATCTCACTTTGATTTTATAAAAATAACCAATTTTGATAGTATCTTTGAAATCTTTGGAGAAATCATTTATCTTAATCGAGAGTTTTCTTAAGAATCTCATTCCTTAAGATGTAACTATAATCCATAAACTTAATGAATCTTATAAACCCCACTTTACTTTTTTTTCATATAAAGTAGAGAAAGATCTCTACACACTCATTGTCCTTATCTTTATTATATTAGTTATACAAATGTGACTTCAATCAGAAATGGTATCATTCCTCAATACTATCACCCTACTATATTGCATATCTATGTATCAACAATATACACAACCATCATTTTTTATTCAAATTCCCAAGAGTTTAATAGAAACATATAGATAGAAATGTTTTAATATAGCTTTTATGCTATATATAAAAGGAAATATGTATTATTAACATTTATTTATTTTAGTAAACTATATATATATATAATATATATTAATGCAATAGTCATATATAAATATACAAAGCAATAATATATATATATATATATATATACTTTTAAATGTTAATTAGAAAATATAATAAAATTAAAATATTTTAAAAATAATGTGCATAAATGTAAAAATTTATTGTGAAATTACATTTTTAAAAAGGTTTATTGATTTCTTTTTAGTAATTATTTACAAATAATAACATAAATTTTATATTATTTAAAACATTATTTATTTTTACTAGATTTTCAAAAGAAAATTTTAAGTAAAATAATAACAAATGAAAATTGTAACCACTAATACTGAACTCGTCAATACAAAAACAAAGTATCCTCATTAATATTGCCTATATATCCTGCATCTCTAAATCCTAGTTAATATCGTGCATCTCTATATCCCACATCTCTATATCCTACATCTCTATATGTTGCATCTCTCTATCCTGCACCTCTGTATCTTGCATCTATATATCCTGCATCTCTATATCTTGCATCTTTGTATCCTACATCTCTAATTCCTGCATCTCTATATCCTACATCTCTATATCTTCCATCTCTATATCCTGCATCTCCATATCTTGCATCTGTATATACTACATCTCTATATCTTGCATCTCTATCATCAAAGAGAGAAAAAGTAACCTCACATCGAATGGTGAATTTTTTTTTGAATGAATTTCTTATGATTTGTATTATTATATATAAATAAAAGAGATATGACAATCAAAGAAGTCATTTATTTACATCATTTTATTCTTAATATGTTGTAGTATAGTAATAAATAACTATATTAAGATAACAAGGAAGATAATTATGAAAACTTTGATAATAGGATAAGATTAATTGAAATTAAAAGCAATCCTAAATATAAATTAGGAAATATGTAGTTTTTTCTTTCTTTTATCCATGCGTGTGTACACACATGCACACACACCAATGATAGTGAATTTGATAGAAAAGTTAGAAATAGTTCATTTTCTAACATAATATACATTATCACTTATTCTTTTTAAAATTTATTAGTTATAAACCAAGTATTTATTTAGTGGTGTAAAAAATCAAAAATATTAAAAAAAATGTCATAATTTAGAGATGATCAAAGAATTAGAAATTTCTTGATATAACAAAATGCACTCTCGTCCATTTACAAAAAAAGACAGATGTGGGCTCCGAAAATTTGCCACCGACCTCTTCAATGAAAAGAGTGGTTTTAAGGTGTCGGTGTAATTTTTCAGAAGGCAGAAGGAATAGTAGATAAGACACTACTCAGAGATTTCGTTCTCATTTGGTGAGAACTTTAGATCCGGTTCCAGGTTTCCTATGGCAGCATATAATTACCCTCTCAATAAGTGAGAGAACTTTCGATTAAGTAGTCATTAGATCATTGAATGTATAGAGTATAGTAGCGTAGAGTTTTAGAATTTAAGATATGAAATTTATCATTTAAAAAGCGAATGGTTGGGGAATGATGACATGCCGATCTAGATCTGGTTATCATCCGCCAGTCCCTAGTCTACTTAGTCAGAGAAGGTAGTCGACCTAACCTGACAAAAGGATCCTCATCAGCAACACATGGGTTACGTCGTCCAAGAAATCCTTATAGACCTGGGGTGGTGTTTATCTAAGGAGACAATCTTAAGTCCACCTTAGCTGATAGAGGGATGTTTGCCCTATCAAGTATACCATATGATTCACAACTCAAAGAGCCATTGGAGCATCTGATTCGATCACGATCGTAATATAATAGGTTGGCGGCCAAACCATTCGATCGACTCTAGTCATAAATGCTTCATCAGTGGAGCTCTTGGCCAAGCCATGAGTTGAGGATCGGACCATGTCATGCGGCATGAGATTGATTGAGAGTGAACATAGCAGAACACTTGATTTGACATTGGCTCCTTTGTGAGCTAGAGTTTTCTTACTTTGTCACCCCCGACAAAAATAGTTGCAGAAGGTGGATAGATTGAGTTTGATTTAAGTTTTTAATGAAAGAGTTTCATTTAAACAGTTTCAGATTGATATTTGATCTGAGTTGAAAATTTGATTAATTTGAATATGTTTAAGAGCTTTAGATCCTGTCAACTCTATTTAGCTGTTAATAGAGGATTAGATCTACTGTCACTTAACAGAATCAGTTTTTCAGACATTTCATTGATTTGAAACTCTTAGTATAATTTTTTAGGTTTTGTTAACCCGGACCCAGTCCTAATACTAAAGCGGAAGCAACCCAGCGACATCCATGAACACACGAATTTAAGCATTATGAGGGTGCATTTAAGAATTTAAGCAATTTTTTGTTTCTAAGTTATGAAATTGATTTTTTGCATTTTCATTTAATTCCAATTTAGCCTGCGCAGCCTTTTTAGACATTAAAATTTGCACTTGAAATCTCTATGTCCGAAGATATGTAAGAATTTATAGCTTATATAATTTCACCTAATTAGTGATTTTATTGATTTTAAAATTCATAATTAGAATGAAATCCCTCAAATTTTGATTAAAGAAAACCTTATGATTTTTGTAAATTTGGTTTAGCATCGCCTTCTGTCTCCTTGTATAAAGGGTTGCATCCGGTGAAGAAGTTGTGAATTGATCTAATATCTTTTAGATTTTCATTAATATTTAATATATTCCAATTTAGCTACACTTTTTTAGATACATTAAAATTTTCACTTGAAATCTCTATGTCCGAGCACATGCAGGTATTTATAATTTAGCTAATTTCATCTAATTAATGAAATTATTGATCTTGAAAATCATAATTATGATGAAATTTATTAATTTTTGATTAAAGGAGGCCCTATGATTTTTGTGTATTTTGATTTAGTATCACCTTCTGCTATGCAAAGGGTTGCATCCTGGCGAAAGAATGTGTTTTGATTTAGATTATAGTTTAACACACTACTGGCACATAGTTTACTTGTTGAGTTTTTGTAATTTTCTCAACTTGATTATGCTCAATTTACATCAATTTTGATAAGTTATGCCGATTTCAGTGTTTGTTGCTTTAGCCCTACTCATGCTTATTAGTTAGCATAGTAATAAACTCCACATTCATATAAGAATTATTAAACCTATCCCAGATTTTGAGTTTATTGCAAGTTTGTTATGAGTTTTGCATTAGTCTCAAATTCCAATTAAAGCTTACCTAATTTTGAGGAATTTACAAGAAAAGAGAACTCACTCATTACTTCCCTTTAAGCCATTGAGAATAGCTATTAGAGTTTGTGAGTTTAATATTAGCCTCTCCCAAATTTTACTTAGATTTTAAATGAATATTCTATTCTTTCCAAGATTTGTTTTAAAGGCTCTCGCCCTTTTTTTTATTTGACTCTTTTTAGTTTAAAATTGGCTGCCAATTTTGCTATTTATCATTCTAAGGTCAACTCATTTAACTCTCCCATTTTTTTCTAAGTCAAATGATTTGACAAAATTTCGGTAGCTTCTCGGCATCATCCCCATGTAGGGGGCTGCATCGGGGGTATTTTGGCTTATTTGGTACGCCCTAATGAGCGTAGTGAGTGGTGTCTTGCGACACCACAACCAAGTTTTTATCTCATCGTGCCCTCTTGAGTACAACGAAGCCTTCAAACCTGAAAAAGGACAAATGCAATATATATTCATTCCCCCTCCCTCTTTTTCTAAGTCTATGATTTAGACAAAATTGCAGCTTTCCGGCCATCCCCATATGCTGAGGTATTTTGGCTTTGGTATACCCGATGATGAAGTGAGTGGTGTCTCTGACACCACAACCATCATACACACCACTTGACTGAGTGGGGGTCTTGAGAAAGAAATGCAAGCAATACAATCAGTACAAATTAAAAGATTTTAAGATAGAGGTGTCACATCTGACGGTTTTGGGTTACTCGGTACGCCTTGATGAGCATAGCGTGGTATCCACAACGCAGTGATTTCATCTCGCCACGTATGAGCAGACGAGGTCTTCAAACCTGCACAGATTAGTTTGCCACAAGATATTCAAGAACATATTCAATATCCTTTGCATCAAACACCCACGATAAACTGGACAATTTCCCTTTGTTGATTCATGCTATCATGAGAGTTGGAGAGGCATTTCCTTTGGACTTCAACCGATGAAGGATCAATTTCCAATGTCTAGTTTATTTCTTTGGTTTCATTTTTTTTTTCTTGGGTCCATTTCCACAAAAGTATCATGCATTCACTGTGGAAGCGGTTGATAGTAAGACATCAACTTCATAAAGGGCAAAGAAGTACTTTTCTTCGGAATCTATAATTTGGACCTCTCGAGTGAGGAAATCCCATAGGATTTGAGGGACCAACATATTTTACGGATCACCTTCTTTGAATGTCTATGGTTTTGATGTCAAGATTCCTTTGGTGAGAGAATACAAATTGCAAGAAGATGAACAAAAAATATCAAGATCCATAGTTGATGTTGGTCTCTTAAATGCGAGATATCACCTACTAGATCGATTGGCAAGAAGACTAGCCAATTTATCTATCTTCGCATCTTCCTGGGTGGAGAAATCCCAGTGATGGTCCACCGGTAACAAAAGAGAATTAACAATAAGTAGCGACAAGTACTTGGTAAGTGGCTTGGTTTCTTGATAAATTTCAGATCTGTTGGACGGACAAAGTATGCCATCCTTGTGTTTATCCTTGAGGGACTTAGTGATACCGCTTGATCCAGATTTCGAGACGTTATCGCATCGCCGACCATATCAAAATAGAATGAATGCGTGGCAGCAGGGTGCTAGGGTGCGACTTACATGGGGCGGCTAACTTCTTGGCCTTCGTCTTCTTCAAAGCAGCTTCCTTGTTCTCCTCGCTGACGGTGACGGTGGGTGCTTCTGGAGGAGAATCGATAACCGGATGGAGAACTAGAAAACGGGATATAAGCTATGGTTCCTTACAATTTCTAGGGAAATTGAACGAGAGGGAGGCGGTTTTTTGTTTGGACAAGGGAAGAGCGGCAACAGGTAATAGAAGGAGGTGTGTCCTCTTCTGGAACGTCCACCAACCCAGTAATGTCCACGAGAGAGGAACAGTGCCATGCAGTGAGGCTTGCGATTTCGGATGAGGAAAATCATGGAGAGCTGCGGTTTAGGAGAAAATATACGAGTCCGCGTAGTTTTATGCGACTCCAATCCACCTGATGATGCGTGTCCCGGTTTTTTCCCATTTTAGCATTAACGAGCAAAGAAGATAAGACGGCGTAAATATATTCTGCCCACCGAACGCCGATGATTAACGACGGGCCAGAATACATTTCCTGCCCGACCCGTAAGCATTCAAAAGCGGAGAAGAAGAACGAGAAACATTACCGACTGACATTCCTCATCACAAAAGTACGTAATAGTTTCTTTCGAAGGATTTTTTCTTAGCTCCCCGCTCTCACGCCCTGGATGTCGCCGATATAGCAAATCATAAATTGAGGTATAGGTGATGAGGTATTTATACATGCATTCCGAACTTGAATGAATTTAGGTTAACTCTATTATTCTCACCGCCCAAAGGAAAGATTGGCTATTTTTATATGTTATTTTATACTGTACCCTCTCTAGAGGGTACATAACTTTACTGACTCTTTTACCGCTTCTTAGCTTCTTGAGATTATGTTCATTATATTCAAATGGCAGCATTTGATGGCAGTTTGGATGGTTTTGGGTGGGTATTTTACATCTGTACTCTGTGTACCTCTTTGGAGGGTACATACCATTTTTGACCTTTTTTTCTCAGTTTATTCTGCCAACCTCATATGATTATGTTTAGGGCATTCCAAAGGAATCATTTGGAGGAAGTTTGGATAAATTCTGGGTGGTATTTTGCATCTGTACTCTGTGTACCTCTTTGGAGGGTACAGATCATTTTTGACCTTTTTTCCCAATTTTTTTGCCAACTCCTTATGATTATGTTTAGGGCATTGCAAAGGAAGCATTTGATGGCAGTTTGGGTGATTTTGGGTGGGTATTTTGCATCTATACCCTGTGTACCTCTTTGGAGGGTACAAATCATTTTTGACCTTCTTTTTGCAGTTTATTTTGCCAACTTCTTATGATTATGTATAGGGCATTGCAATGGAAGCAATAGGAGGCAGTTTGGGTGGTTTTTGGGGGGTTTAGTGCCAGACTGTACCTCTTTGGAGGCACCATTTTGACCTTTTTCCAGTTTATTTTGCCAACTTCTTATGATTATGTAGAGGGCATTGCAATGGAAGCATTTGGAGGAAGTTTGGATAAATTCTGGGTGGTATTTTGCATCTGTACTCTGTGTACCTCTTTGGAGGGTACAGACCATTTTTGAACTTTTTTTCCAGTTTTTTTTGCCAATTTCTTATGATTGTGTTTATGGCATTATAATGGGAAGCATTTGGAGGATTTGGGTGGGTGGCATATACCTCTTTGAGAGGGATTATTTTGACCCTTTTTTTGCAGTTTTTTTTTGCCAATTTTTTATGATTATGTTTAGGGAATTGCAAAGGAAGCATCGATGGATGGTTTGGGTGGTATTTTGTGACCAGATCAGATACCCCTTTGAGGGTACATCATTTTGACAATTTTTTCCCAGTTTATTTTGCCAACTTCTTATGATTATGTTTAGGGCATTGCAAAGGAAGCATTTGATGGCAGTTTGGGTGGTTTCTGGGGGGTTTAGTGCATTTGTACTCTGTGTACATCTTTGGAGGCCATTTTTTGATAATTTTTAGTTTATTCTGCCTTCTTATGATTATGTTTAGTATCGCAACTATATGCTTTGATGGCGGTGGTTTCGGGGGGGTTTAGTGCATCAGATCAGGTACCTCTTTGGATGGTACACCATTTTAACCTTTTTTTTCATATTGCCAACTCCTTGATTATGTATGTTAAAAGGAAGCATTTCATGACAGTTTGGGTGATTTTTAGTATTTTGCATATGTACTGTATCCTCTTTGAGGGTACCATCGACATTTTTTCCCATTTTATTATGCCAACCTCTTATGATTATGTTTAGGGCATTGTAAAGGAAGCAATTTATGGTAGTTTGGATGGTTTCTGGATGGTATTTTACATCTGTACTCTGTGTACCTCTTTAGAGGGTACATATCATTTTTGACCTTTTTTTCCAGTTTATTTTGCCAACTTCTTATGATTATGTATAGGGCATTGCAATGGAAGTATTTGGAGGAAGTTTGAGTGGTTTCGGTGGTATTTCAGACTCATCTTTGAGGGTACATCATTTTTGAGCTTTTTTACAATTTTTTTTGCCAATTTCTTATGATTATGTTTATGGCATTATAATGGAAGCATTTGGAGGCAGTTTAGGTGGTTTTGGGTGGGTATTTTGCATCTGTACTCTATGTACCTCTTTAGAGGGTACAGACCATTTTGACCTTTTTTTCTCAGTTAATTTTGCCAACTTCTTATGATTATGTTTATGGCATTCCAAAGGAAGCATTTCATGGCAGTTTGGATGGTTAAGAACTGGTTTAGTGCATCCAGACTCGTGTTCCTCTTTGAGGGTACGATCATTTTGATGCTTTTCGCTTTTTTTGCCAATTTCTTATGATTATGTTTATGGCATTATAATGGAAGCATTTGGAGGGTGGTTTTGGGTGGGTATTTTGTATCAGACTGCATTCTTTAGAGGGTACACACCATTTTTGACCTTTTTTTCCCAGTTATTTTTGCCAACTTCTTATGATTATGTTTATGGCATTCCAAAGGAAGCATTTCATGGCAGTTTGGATGGTTAAGAACTGGTTTAGTGCATCTGTACTCTATGTACCTCTTTGGAGGGTACATATCTTTTTTTGGCTATTTTTTTCTCATTTTTTTTCCAATTTCTTATGATTATGTTTAGGGCATTCCAAATGAAGCATTTGATGGCAGTTTGGATGGTTTTGGGTGGGTATTTTGCATCTGTACTCTGTGTACCTCTTTGGAGGGTACAGACCATTTTTGACCTTTTTTTCCCAGTTTATTCTGCCAACCTCATATGATTATGTTTAGGGCATTCCAAAGGAATCATTTGGAGGAAGTTTGGATAAATTCTAGGTGGTATTTTGCATCAGACTGTACCTGAGGGTGATCTTTTGCGCCAGTTTTTTTGCCAATTTCTTATGATTATGTTTAGGGCATTGCAACTATATGCTTTGATGGCAGTTTGTGTGGTTTCTGGTGGGTTTAGTCTATCTGTACTCTGTGTACCTCTTTAGAGGGTACAAACCATTTTTGACCTTTTTTTCCCAGTTGTTTTTGCCAACTCCTTAAGATTATGTTTAGGGCATTGCAAAGGAAGCATTTGGAGATTGTTTCGATGGATTCTGGGTGGTATTTTGCATCTGTACTCTGTGTACCTCTTTGGAGGGTATAGATCATTTTTGACCATTTTTCCCAATTTTTTTTGCCAACTCCTTATGATTATGTTTAGGGCATTGCAAAGGAAGCATTTGATGGCAGTTTGGGTGATTTTGGGTGGGTATTTTGCATCTATACCCTGTGTACCTCTTTGGAGGGTACAAATCATTTTTGACCTTTTTCTAGCGTTTATTTTGCCAACTTCTTATGATTATGTATAGGCATTGCAATGGAAGCAATAGGCATTGGTTGGTTTTTTTGGGTTTAGTGCATCATGTACCTCTTTGGAGGGTACATATCATTTTTGACCTAATTACTTGTCTTTTTGAAGTTTATCATGTCTGGGAAAAGGATAACTTTGAGGTGCAGGCCTACCACTGTGAGAAATGTGTTTGATAATATTACAGCACGCTTTACTGATGATGCCACTGACATTTTAAAGAGGCTTCATCTCCATCAATTCATTAGACTCCATGGCATTAAGCAAGACTCCGCTTGCCATTACATCGCCTTTGTTTGGGACATAGAAAAGCAAGCTTTCTTGCTGGGTGGGCAATATTCCTTTCACCCCTGATGAAGTTGCATTGATGATAGGGATGCCAAACAGAGGGGAGAAGGTTGTAAGGAAGAAATCATTGCCGTCATTCATCTGACTACAAGAATCGCTTGAGAATTCGAGATGGTTTTGCCCGCAGCTTTGTGATTGTATATACCTTTTTCTTCTATCAAATCTATTTTTTGTATATCACAATTGGTGGCATCGGAATTGATTGCTTACTAGATGATATAGATAGATTTGTCGAGTAATAAGATGCCATTTGGGACTTCTAGTTTCCCAATTTGATGTTATTGCATCAAGATTGCACCGGCGTGGTTACATGAGTGGCTTTGTCACTCTTCTGATGGTATATTTTATATCTCCATTACTGTGAAATATAATGTCTTGAAGTTTACTGTTTAATATATTCATTGTAGATATGGGCGAGCACATAAGCATCATAAGCCATCGACCTCAAAGCCACGATGTCACGATGGGCTAAAATAGAGTTCCCAAAAAATGCTTTCACCGGTTTGGGAGGATGACATATAATAATATCACTTAGTTCATGTAAGAATGTATTTATTTATGTTGTATGTCTTCAAAATTTTTTATCCTTTTACCATGTGCCTTTTCATTCGAGGACTTATTGGAAGATGAGAATTGGCTCCTTTGTGTCCCCGCCCAACAATCTACACATGTGGTGAGAGTAGTCCCATTTTAAGTCCAATTATTGAAGCCCCCACTGACTCTCCTTATATCTCTCCTCGATATTCTCCACCCTCTAGTGTTTCTAGCCTGCCCTCTGCTACTACCCCAACAGCAGACTTTGTGGTGGAGAGGATGTTTGTAGGTTTGAAGGACCTGAGAGAGACAGTATCGTCTTTCCATAAAATAATAACTGAGCGGTTGGATGGGCTTGATTTGCGGGTTACTGCTATCGAGGATGTTCTAGCCAGGCAGCGGGGTCCTACCACCCCAAATGCAGGGGAGGTTCCTATGGGGTCACCACAGGGAAACTCTTCAGGAGGCTACCACGGAGCTTCCCCTGTGGAGGGTACCCACGGGGAGGCTACCATGTGTACCCCGAGGAGGGCAGAGGAAGCTCTTATGGAGGCTACCACGGAGCTTCCAGTTGGATACTTCAAAAGGGGAAGCCGTGGGAATTGACCGTAGAGAAGTTCTTGTGGAGGCCACCACACACATGACGATGTTCAAACCCGTAATTGGCGATTGAGCGGTGTGTGTTAAGCTCAAGATAAGAAAGAGGAAAACTATTACTTCCCCTTTCACACACACTTACAGGAAGTCTCGAGCAAGAATAAATGATGTGGTGGCCTCCACTCAAGCTGCAGAGCCGGCAGCAGAGGTATTAAGTTACTTTCTTTTAAATTTGAGATAATAGAAATAGTTTTCACTAAATTTTTTATAGGTTCGCACAGATGAGGCAATAAAGGTCGATGACCCATAGGCTGCTATTGTTGTTGTGGAGGAGCATCTGTCGGAGGTATGAATCATCTCAGTAGATAGATCTTTTATTCATAGTTAATCTAGCTTGTCATCACTTAATTTTTTTATAGGTTCACAAAGATGAGCCAATAGAGGTCAATGACCCACAGACTGCTATCATCGTGGTGGAGGAGCATCAATCGGAGGTATGCATCATCTCAGTAGATCGAGAATTTATGCATAGTGAATGTAACTCTTCATCACTAGCTTTCATCATCAGTAATTTCATTGCAGGCATCAGAGGCACTTCATGTTGTTGATTTCTCATCCAGAGCTATTTTTCCTAAGCCAATGCTCAATCTTATTGACACGTCGTGCTCCCGGTTCGAGGACAAGTAAGTCAAGCCTCAGTCAGGTCCTTCATACGTAAAATAACCTATTCATTTAGTTGAGATCACTTTAAAATATTTATTACTTGCAGGGGTGATACAGTATTCACGGCTGGGAATATCATTATTGCACGAGGGCAGATCGATGAGTTGCTGACAGATCAATATCTCTTAGATGCACACATTGATGCCTTTGCTTTCTTACTGATCGAGAAGTACTTGCTCTGCCCGGGGCTGTATGTCCCATATTTGTACATTTCATGCTTGCATTGGGAATGTTACCCCATGAATGATTCAATTCTTGTTTGTTTAGATGAAAGCAATGTGTAATCATTCTTTTTTTTCACAGAGTTATGCTGCCCCCTAAAGATGGAAAGCAAGATGTTCATCCAAAGATATCACGCCGACAAGGTGTCGAGTGAGTTAATCTTACGAGATAATCGACTGGACACTCCTAGTTGGACATATTAAGTCAGAGGCCTGGTATTTTTATGACTCATTGCCCAAACCCACTCATAAGAGCATTCTTCCTGAAATTGTAAGAACTGCTTTTCAAATTCTTCTTAACTATTTTTTGCTCGTCCAACTTATTGAGATTTTATTCGCTATTTAGATCAAATTACTTGTTGAAGATCAAGTGTGCTTTGAAGCATCCAGTAAATGGCCAATCGATATAGTGAGATACCACCAAGAAAATAGTGTCATCGGAATGTTTGTCAAATACATGGAGGCAAAGAATCGAAACCTCCAGGATTGGGTAGACCAACAGATTAGCCAAAGAAAATGAATATATTTAGTTTGAGTTGCTTATACATTTTGTCGGGACTTAAAATCCAAAGTGAGAACAATATTATTTTCTTTGATATAGGATTTTGTTTAATGCATTTGTTATATTTTTATTATGAAAATAAAGCTATAGATTCATAGCTCTGTCATTTTCTTCCTGCCCTCTGATCAGTGAAGCACCCAAAGCTTAATCCAAGAGCTCTTCTTCAAGTAGTGTGAAGAGATCAATGGGAGGGAACTCATCCTCTATCTACTGTTCCTGCTTCAGCTTTCCTCAGGCAAGTCACATAATAGAGAAGAAGAGGATGACTGGGAATGGAGGTGAACAAGTTAATAGCTCTTAATTTAGGTGTTTGATTCCTCCGTTCTATTATTCAGTGTGTTTTCTTACCTTCTTCCTTCACCTAGTTTCTCAGTCCTCCATGTTTAGTGCAATGCTTGTGGAATTGATAAAGAATGCAACAAAGAGTGATTTCCTTGCCATAAAGAGTAATTGCATTGTATATTTCCTTGAATATTGAGCATTTCCTTGACATAAAGAGTGATTCTGCATTGTATATTTCCACATATGATATGGATCTATTTATATTTGAGAGTGATGATTGATAATTCTCAGGTTGCTCAGGTTCAGTTCCTATGAGATGGATCTATAAAAATTACCTTCCAAAATAAAAGAACAATGATTGAAGATCAAATATTCGAGTCATTGACGTACTTTGAATGAATGCTTAGGTTTTGCTGGAAATGGCTTTGTTTGTTTTATGATTAATGTTAAATATATTGCTGATATGCATTGTAGTTATATCGTGATGATTTAATTAAGAAAGGATTTATTGCACCTATATATATTTTTAATATTTCTGATTGTGAGCTAAATGTTGATTAGTAGTTCTATTTATTAGGGTAGATGGTTAGTTGTGCTTAACATGTTGTAATTTTTCTCACTTTGAACATATTTATGAATTTATGTGGTGTCACATTAGGGTTGATATTCATTATGATATACATTATGGAGTTTTTTTTTGAGTTAAATCAAAATCGAAATCATTGATTTGAACAATTATATAAATATCTATGATGCTTTTATGCATCTATTCGAGTTTTACAAAACTTCATTTTATGGTAACTCAAAGAGAAAGTCCTCCTATAAAAGTGATAATGCCTTATTATTTGTCTTTATTATAATAATGCTAAAACAATGAATTTCTATTATTCATGCATATATATTTTAAATTTTAGTTATTAGTTTAATGATTTAAATAAGTTATATATAATAAATTTTTTTATAATATATCTTTTAGAGGCTGAATTTATTCATTAAAGAGGCTAAAAAAGTTGGCAAAAAGAAAAGCAAAAAAAGGTCAAAATGATTATCCAAAGAGGTACACAGAGTACAGATGCACTAAACCCCCCAGAAACCACCCAAACTGCCTCCAAATGCTTCCGATTATGATGCATAAGCATCATAATCATAAGAAGATGGCAAAATAAAGAAAAAAATGGTCTCGATTCTCCAAAGAGATACACAGAGTACGATGCAAAATACCACCCAAAATCACCTAAACGCCTCAAATGCTTCCATTATAATGCCATAAACATAATCATAAGAAATTGGCAAAAAATTGTAAAAAACTAAAAAGATAGATTCTCCAAAGAGGTATCAATCATGCACTAAACCCCCCAGAAACCACCCAAACTGCCATCAAAGCATATAGTTGCAATACCCTAAACATAATCATAAGAAGTTGGCAAAATAAATTGGGAAAAAATGTCAAAAATGGTCTGTACCCTCCAAAGAGGTACACAGAGTACAGATACAAAATACCACTTAAAACCACCCAAACCATCACTTCCATTGCAATGTCCACACATAATCATAAGAAGTTGGCAAAATAAACTGGAAAAAATTAGCAAAAAATGGTCTACTCCAAAGAGGTACACGAGTAGATGCAAAATACCACCAAAACCAAACAACCCATCATGCTTCCGCAATGTCCTATACATAATCATAAGAAGTTGGCAAAATAAACTGAAAAAATCAAAATGGTCCCCTCCAAAGAGGTACAATACGATGTACCACCCAAATCACCCAAACTACCTCCAAATGCTTCCTTTGGAGTGCCTTAAACATAATCATAAGAAGTTGGCAAAATAAACTGTAAAAAAAAATTCAAAAATGGTCTGTACCCTCCAAAGAGGTACACAGAGTACAGATGCAAAATACCCACCTAAAACCATCCACACTGCCATCAAATGCCTCATTTGGAATGCCCTATACATAATCATAAGAAATTGGCAAAAAAAATAGAAAAAAAACTGCCAAAAAAGATCTGTACCCTCCAAAGAGGTACACAGAGTACAGATGCACTAAACCCCTCAGAAACCACCCAAAATGCCATCAAAGCATATAGTTGCAATGCCCTAAACATAATCATAAGAAATTTGCAAAAAAGAAAACTATCAAAATGCATTCTCCAAAGAGGTACACAGTACGATGCACTAAACCCCCCAGAAACCACTAAAACTGCCTCCTAATGCTTCCATTGCAATGCACTATACATAATCATAAGAAGTTGGAAAATAAACTGGAAAGAAACTGGCAAAAATGGTCTGTACCCTCCAAAGAGGTACACAGACTACAGATGCAAAATACCACCCAGAAACCACCCAAATCAACATCGATTCCTAATGTCCTATACATAATCATAAGAAGTTGGAAAAAATAAACTGGGAAAAAATGTCAAAATGTCAGACCTCCAAAGAGGTACACAGAGTACAGATGTAAAATACCACCCAGAAATCACCCAAACTGCCTCCAAATGCTTCCTTTGGAGTGCCCTAAACATAATCATAAGAAGTTGGCAAAATAAACTGTAAAAAAAGGTTAAAAATGGTCTGTAAAAAAAGGTCAAAAATGGTTTGTACCCTCCAAAGAGGTACACAGTACAGATGCAAAATACCCACCCAAAACCATCCACATTGTCATCAAATGCTTCATTTGGAATGCCCTATACATAACCATAAGAAATTGGCAAAAAAAATAGGAAAAAAATTGCCAAAAAAGATCTGTACCCTCCAAAGAGGTACATAGAGTACAGATGCACTAAACCCCCCAGAAATCACCCAAACTACCATCAAAGCATATAGTTGCAATGCCCTAAACATAATCATAAGAAGTTGGCAAAAAAAAACTGGGAAAAAATGTCAAAAATGGTCTGTACCCTCCAAAGAGGTACACAGAGAGATGATGCAAAATACCACCCAGAAATCACCCAAACTGCCTCCAAATGCTTCCTTTGGAGTGCCCTAAACATAATCATAAGAAGTTGGCAAAATAAACTACAAAAAAAGTCAAAATGGTCTATACCCTCCAAAGAGGTACACAGAGTACAGATGCAAAATACCCACCGAAAACCATCCACACTGTCATCAAATGCTTCATTTGGAATGCCCTATACATAATCATAAGAAATTGGCAAAAAAATAGGATAAAATTGCTAAAAAAGATATGTACCCTCCAAAGAGGTACACAGAGTACAGATGCACTAAACCCCCCAGAAACCACCCAAACTGCCATCAAAGCATATGCTGCTAAACATAATCATAAGAAGTCAAAATAAATTGGGAAAAAACTCAAAAAAGATCTCAGACTCCAAAGAGGTACACGAGTACGATGTAAAATACCACCCGTAAAACCACCCAAAACCGCCATCGATGCTTGCAATGTCCTATATAATCATAAGAAGTTGGAAAATAAACTGGAAAAACTAGCAAAATGGTCTCAGACCTCCAAAGAGGTACACAGAGTACAGATGCAAAATACCCACCCAAAATCACCCAAATTGCCATCAAATTCTTCCTTTGGAATGCCCTAAACATAATCATAGGAAGTTGACAAAATAAAATGGACAAAAACTGTCAAAAATGGTATATACCCTCCAAAGAGGTACACAGAGTACAGATGCAAAATACCACCCAGAAACCACCCAAACTGCCTCCAAATACTTCCATTGCAATGCCCTATACATAATCATAAGAAGTTGGCAAAACCACCCAGAAGTCATCCAAATAGCTTTGAAATTGGCTAAGATCGAATGTAATGAACATTATTTCAAGTATCAGGCAAAATATACAGAAAAAAGGCAATAAATGATCTATTATTTATTGCACATATTTATTGGTACAGTCCAATGATTATAATGTCCTCAGCAGGGGATTAACTCAATCACTATTGCTTAAAGAGCTACAAACAGACCAGTGTCAAAATCTCCTAGCTAAATACACAAAACCGATAATGTCATGCATCAAAATGTTTCAAATAATATCCATCATCGCCTTAGTGTACCCTTCACCGATTGATTGATGGATGGAGTTAAATTCGCATGTAGAACATCATATTAGTTGATACTTACAACATCGATGTGTGATATTATTCTCTAAAAAAATACCGCATAATAGAGAGGTGATGCAACTGTGAGGAAACACGCTCAAGAACGCTATCGATCACTTTGGTTTCGCAATAAAAAAAGAAGGGTTTGAAGATTAACAAATATTTAAAATACCAAAAAATAATAATGCTAGTAGAAAATTACTCTGGCTTTCTTGGATTTCTCCCAATATCCCTTAAGCCTGAGTTGGAAACACCCTTTGGATGTTTCTTAACCTGATCTTTAAGATGTCTTTTCCTTATCCGTCGTATTGACTTCTTTTCTTAACTTTGTCGATGGAGGAGAATTCCCACTTATTATAGAGTCGACATCATCATATAGTTTTTCTAGGGATCCAAGCATATAGTCCTCGCCTCTTGTTGCCCCCCTCGACGCTTATTTGATATATCGACTTATGTGGTTCAAAATAATGCAAGCATTTCCATCTGGTTTTACATCTCTTAATTTTCAGATGCACTATCAATGTAAATATCCTCTTGCTCGTAGACCATCGCTTGAGAAGATACTTGTCCGGAATGCGCACATCTTCCTGACTAAGAACTCTGATACAATGGGCACAAAGTAATCCCATCATTTCAAATTTTTTGCAAGTGCAAGTTACTTTAGTCATCAAATGCACATTATATTTTGATGCATTTTATTCTCTAAGTTTCTCACCAAATACTCCATGGTGCCACATTCCGACTTAGTCGATAGCCTCTACTCCATGCAAAAATTCCTCTTCAAACATAGTGTAAACCTTTCTTGTATAAAACATAGCAGCTTATTTTAGAATTGGACTGGTCTTAACAATAAGAACAATCGATGACTGGCTACACTTGAAGTCTTCATCATGTTCATTCCGATGCCATGTCTCCATAACCTTTTCCAAACCCAAGAAATAATCTGTGAGCGAGCTTGTTGGTTTAGATATTCCATGACATACATTGTTCGTGGACTCACTACGTTGTGTTGATAAGATGCCCATGTAGAATGTGTCCTTGCTGAATGCAGTGGACCACTTGGATCTAATCTTATAAAGCTCAGACAGCCAAGCATGATCATGCAAATTGCCTTCTTCTAGCATGCATGCCAAGCCTCTTTAAACTCTTCCTCCGAGTCACACTTACTCATGTATTTATAAAATAGCCTTGTACTATCTTATTACTATTAAAGCAATGAACCTTGGAAGGAGTTTTCTTTGAAATATTCCATTGCACAACCTATGATGAGTTTGCGAATACAATTTCAATAATAGCCTAATCTTGATCGGAATATTGTTATAGATGTCACATTCATCAACCCAAGAAATGTTTGGAATAGCCATGAGAATGACTCAATTGTCTCTTCGATAAAAGGCTACTCCAAAATATATTTTCCTGATGATTCACTCCAACAAGAGGTGCACAAATGAGATTATATTTATTGAGTCGAAAGCTTGTAAAAATTATCACATCCCCAAAACAATCATATTCTATCCTAGACATGCCATTACTAAAAAAAACTTACTAAGCAATCCGACTCATCAACTTGCACATCCCATGCAAACATCCCATCCGCTACTTGCCTTTCCTTAAATAACTGTATTAATGCATTACCGACACCATTCACGATCCTCAATCTTTTCTCTTTCTGAATAAAATTGAAAGCATCTATTTGTTAACGATATTCTACGCCAACTTCCTCGCTAAATAATGCATCGCTTTCTAATACCTGTCATTCTTCAACACGGACGCCTTCTCATAATGCATCTAGTGATCCGAGAAGATGTAGTCAGGCTCGCCAAAGAATGATTATGATTTTTGTATGTTTTTAATCATCCACCCCCTCCAAATCAACAGAGAATCTAATCATCGGACAACCGCTTCTTGTATCAACTTTGAATTTTGTTAAGCTATTTAGAGCAGACTTCTTCCCACCAAATTTTTGCACATAGAAAATCTTTTGATTTCAATTTCTTTGAGTTTGGCCTATAACTAGTATGGTCCTTCAACACCGAACCAATTTGATGCATAGTCACAAGATCAATACTCGTTTTCATTCAATACAGGTGCAAAGAGTTTCCCAAATTTGGCATTTACGCCAAACAGATACAAAAATATGCTAGAAATTATAAATACAAAATACCACCTAGAAACCACCCAAACTTCTTCCAAATGCTTACATTGCAATGCCCTATACATAATCATAAGTAGTTGGCAAAATAAACTGGGAAAAAAAGGTCAAAAATGGTCTGTACCCTCCAAAGAGGTACACAGAGTACATATGCAAAAAACCACCAAGAAACTATCCAAACTCCCTCCAAATGCTTCCATTGAGATGCCCTAAACATAATCATAAGAAATTGACAAAAAAAACTAAAAAAAATGGTCAAAAATGGTCTGTACACTCCAAAGAGGTACACAGAGTACAGATGAAAAATACCCACCCAAAACCACCAAAATTGCCATCAAATGCGTCCTTTGGAATGCCCTACACATAATCATAAGAAGTTGGCAAAATAAATTGGAAAAATCAAAAATGGTCTGTACCCTCCAAAGAGGTACACAGAGTACAGATGCACTAAACCCCCTAGAAACCACCCAAACTGCCTCTTAATGCTTCCATTGCAATGCCCTATACATTATCATAAGAAGATGGCAAAATAAATTGCAAAAAAGGTCAAAAATGGTCTGTACCCTCCAAAGAGGTACACAGAGTACAGATGCAAAATACCCACCCAAAACCATCCACACTGCCATCAAATGCTTCATTTGGAATGCCCTCAATATAATCATAAGAAATTGGAAAAAAAACTGGAAAAAAATTGCCAAAAAAGATCTGTACCCTCCAAAGAGGTACACATAGTATAGATGCAAAATACCACCCAGAATTTATCCAAACTTCCTCCAAATGATTCCTTTGGAATGCTCTAAACATAATCATATGAGATTGGCAGAATAAACTGGGAAAAAAAGATCAAAAATGGTCTGTACCCTCCAAAGAGGTACACAGAGTACAAATGCAAAATACCCACCCAAAACCATCCAAATTGCCATCAAATGCTTCATTTAGATTGCCCTAAACATAATCATAAGAAATTGGCAAAAAAAATTGGAAAAAATAAAAAAGATCATTCTCCAAAGAGGTACAGAGTAATGTGATGCACTAAACCAGTTCTTAACCATCCAAACTTCCATGAAATGCTTCCTTTGGAATGCCATAAATATAATCATAAGAAGTTGGCAAAAATGGAAAAAAGGTCAAAATGGTCGAATTTCCAAAGAGGTAGAGTACGATAAAAAACCCAAAACTACCTAAACTGCCTCCAAATGCTTCCATTATAATGCCATAAACATAATCATAGGAAATTGGCAAAAAAACTATAAAAAATTATCAAAAATGATCTGTACCCTCCAAAGAGGTACACATAGTACAGATGCAAAATACCACACAGAAACCACTCAAACTTTCTCCAAATGCCTCCATTGCAATGCCTTATACATAATCATAAGAAGTTGGCAAAATAAATTGAAAAAAAGGTCGAAAATGATCTGTACCCTCCAAAGAGGTACACAGAGTACAGATGCAAAATACCACCCAGAAACCATCCAAACTGCCATAAATTGCTTCCTTTGCAATGCCCTAAACATAATCATAAGAGGTTGGCAGAATAAACTGGGAAAAAAAGGTCGAATGGTCTCAGATTCCAAAGTGAGACAGATGAAAATACCCGAAAACTACCCAAACTACCATGCTTCCTTTGCCGCCCTAAACATAATCGGGAGTTGGCAATATAAACCGAGAAAAAAAGGTCAAAATGGACTCCAAAGAGGTACAGAGTACGATGCAAAAAACCCTCAAAATAAAATTTGATAAAAAAGCATCCAAATTGTTTCTAATTGGATGTAATGAACATATTCTCTTCAGACAGAACAAGAGAAACATTACCGATGAAAAAAAATGCACAACAAACCATAGAAAAAAAATGCACCAGAAATATTACCAATGAATTTCTATTTAAAACATCCTCAGCTAAAATGGTTGTTATTTCTTCCATCTTCATGGTTCTAAAAAGGAAATGAGATTTTCTATTTCTCTTCTAAGCTCATTTTGCCTGAAAAAACTAACCCTCAACCCTAAATCTGTCTATATATTTCTTTTAAATTCCTCCCGCGCTTTCCTTGAACGCTTATGGGGCGGGTCGGGCCAGGGGAAATGTATTTACAGTGCCGTCCATTAATATGCCATCAACATTTACGGGCTGGGTCAGACCAGGGACATATATTTATAGCGCCGTCCGTTATCTTGCTGCTCCGTTAATCACTAAAATGAGAAAAAAAACTGGGACACGTGTCGTCCGTGGATTGTAGTCCGCACGTAAAGCTACGTGCGGACTCCGGACGTAATATTTTCTCACGGTTTAGAGGGCTTGCCATTCCTTTCTATTTTTCTGGCGAGTGGCTTGTAGTTTTTTTCAAGCGAATGAAAAGGTCGAGATCTCTTCAGAGAATATCAATGGCTATGGCATATAGCTTCCCTCAACTCGACATTGCGTTCGGAGAAAGAGAGAGAGAGAGAGAGAGCCATTGTTGCTGCCGTTCTCCGTTTCGGTTTGAAGGAGATGAACAGGAAAGAGAGGTCCTCGTTCGATTTCGTGCGGTTGAGGGGAAAACCAAAGAAAAAGGGGGGAACGGTTACTGCTCGAATGAGGACGAGGAGCGTTTTGATTTTAGGAAGATCCCTCGTAGCTTGGAGGGAACGGTTGAGGAGCCTACGCGGAGAGAAAATATTATGCCCGGAGTCTGCACGTAGCTTTACATGCGGACTCCAATCCTGGCCCGACGCGTGACCAATAGTTTTTTTCCCGTTTTAGTGCTTAACGACGCTGTAACTGGATGGACGGTGACAACGCCGTTTATCCTAGCCCGACTGCCCGCCCACCTGCTCAAACAAATGGAGAAGAAAATGAGATCGCTTCATTCCTCCGCCATGCAGCTTATTTTCTCCTAGCCTCCGCCTTGATCAACGTCGCCACTCAGTGATTTAGCAAATCTTGCGAATAACTTCCATTGAGGTATTGTAGGTGACTACATGAAGTATTTACACATGTGTTCCCAAACTTTAATGAATTTATGGTTTTCTCTGTACTTCTCACCGTCTAGTATGTGAACATTTTAGAACATTTGAGTTCTTTAAATGAACGAGAAGTATTTTAGTAGTTTTTGAAGATGTTTTGCATGTGTACTCTTTGTACTGTCAAGATGGTACATGCCGTTATTTTCAAATTTTTGAATTGATTAGCCTTGTGAAATTTTTAGTATATCACATGGTAGGATGTTTGGTTATGTTTCAAGATGAATTCTGTGGCCTGAGTAGGGATGATAGTATGTTCAGTCGATGGCATTAAAATTTATTTGTAGGTTGATTTTTGATTTTTTGCTTCAGTTTTGTATGTGTACTCTTTGTACTCTTAGAGGAGTACAACCCATTTTAGCCCATTTTGATATTTTTTTAAAATACTTCTGTACCTGTTTGGATACAAAATGCTCAGTACATGGCTTATGAAGTAGATTGAAGGCTCACTGCTTGGTTTTTAGGAGTTTTTTACATATGTACTCTCTCTACTCTCATGAGAGAACAAAGCATTTTGGTCATTTTTTTTTCAGTTTCTTTGGTATGTTTGGAGGAAATATGCTCATTAGAATCCATTAGGAATAATTTGGAGGCTGATTGGTTAGTTTTTTAGTGTTGTTTTGCATTCACTCTCTCTGAGAGTACGCATAATTTTGGTCAATTTTTCCGCTTTGACTGGTTGTTCGATTATGTTCATTACATTCTAGTGGAAGCAATTTGGTGGTCGCTTTGGATGATTTCTGAGATTTTTCAGATTTTCAGTAATCATGAGAGTACATATGATTTTCTAAATATTTTTACAGTTTATTTTGCCTAGATGGAGAGAATATGGTCATTACATTCCATTAGAAGCAATTTTGTGGCTATTTTTTCCAGTTTCTTTGGCTTGGTTGTTGAGATTATGTTCATTACATTCCATTGGAAGTAATTTGGAGGGATGTTTAGATGGTTTATGGGAGATTTATGCATCTGTACTCTCCATACTCTCATGAGAGTACATAGCATTTTGGTCATTTTTTCTAGTTTCTTTGACCTGTTCGGAAGAAATATGTTCATTACAATCCATTAGGAACAATTTGGAGGCTGTTTGGTTAGTTTTTTAGTATTATTTTGCATTTGTACTCTCTATACTCTCTTGAGAGTACAGACAATTTTGGCCAATTTTTTCGCTTCTTTTGTATTTGAAGGAAATATGTTCATTACATTCCATTGGAAGTAATTTGGAGGGATGTTTGGATGGTTTGGGATTGTGATTCACTCTATACTCTCATGAGAGTACATAGCATTTTCATTTTTCTAGTTTCTTTGGTGCTTCTGAGGAAATATATTCATTATAATCCATTAGGAATAATTTGGAGGCTGTTTGGTTAGTTTTTTAGTGTTATTTTGCATCTGTACTCTCTGTACTCTCTTAAGAGTACAAATGATTTTGGCCAATTTTTTTGAGTTTCTTTGGCCTGTTTGGAGGAAATATGTTCATTACATTCCATTGAAAGCAATTTAGAGAGATGTTTGGATAGTTTATGAGGATTTCTGCATCTGTACTCTCTGTACTCTCATGAGAGTACAGAGCATTTTGGTCATTTTTCTAGTTTCTTTGGCCTGTTCGGAGGAAATATGTTTATTATAATCCATTAGGAATAATTTAGAGACTGTTTGGTTGGTTTTTTAATATTATTTTCCATCTGTACTCTCTGTACTCTCTTGAGAGTACAAATGATTTTGGTCAATTTTTTCTAGTTTCTTTAGCCTGTTTGGAGGAAATATGTTCATTACATTTCATTGGAAGCAATTTGGAGGAATGTTTAGATGGTTTCTGGTTGGTTTTTTAATATTATTTTCCATTCAGACTCTCACTCTCAGAGTACGCACAATTTGGTCAATTTTTCTAGTTTCTTTGGCTGCTTGGAGGAAATATGTTCATTACATGTTTGGTTTTTAATATTATTTTCCATCGTAATTTCTCTTGAGAGCATACAAATTTGGTCAATTTTTTCTAGTTTCTTTGGCCTGTTTGGAGGAAATATGTTCAATTTGGAGGAATGTTTAGATGGTTTCTGGTTGGTTTTTTAATATTATTTTCCATCTGTACTCTCTGTACTCTCTTGAGAGTACAGACAATTTTGGTCAATTTTTTCTAGTTTCTTTGGCCTGTTTGGAGAAAATATGTTCATTACATTTTCATTGGAAGCAATTTGGAGGAATGTTTAGATGATTTCTGGGAGATTTCTGCATCTGTACTCTCTGTACTCTCATGAGAGTACATAGCATTTTGGTCATTTTTTCCTATTTCTTTGGTCTGTTTGGAGGAAATACGTTCATTACAATCCATGAGGAACAATTTGAAGGCTATTTGGTTGGTCTTTTAGTGTTATTTTGCATATGTACTCTCTTGAGAGTACAGACGATTTTGGCCATTTTTTCTAGTTTCTTTGACATGTTTGGAGGAAATATGTTCATTATATTACATTGGAAGCAGAGAACACCTACATCAATTTGGTTGACGCTGGAATGCTTTACAAGGATGTGTTTCATATGTACTCTTTGTACTCTCTTGGGAGTACACAGAGTATTTCATCTATTTTTCTTCAATTTTTCTTGGCAGTTTTGGATAAATTATGATTAATAGAGAACATCTGCGCAATCTCGTTGAAGCTGGGCTGCTCTACTGAGATGTGTTTCATCTGTCCTCTTTATGTTATTTATGCTATCTCTATACTCTCTTACTCTGTCTCACTGTACTCTTTGTCTTGCCTCTCTGTACTTCTGTACCCTCTATTCCATTGTTTTTGGTCTAAGAATATTTTCGTGCTTAACTCTTTGTATTCTCCTCATAGTATAGATTATTTGCTTATTTTTTTCCATTTTACTTTTGCTTTGCAGGACGGAGAGGAATTGTTCACTATAACCTTAAAGCAAGTTAGATGCTCCTGGGTTGCTTTTTTATGAGTTTTCTGAGCAGTTTTGCATGTGAACCCTCTCTATACTTTCTGTACCATCTATACTCTCTGTACTCTCTATACTCTCCTTATTGTACTCTCTACTCTTTGGACTCTCTGCTCTCCTTGGACTCTCTGCTCTTCTCTACTCATGGGTAGTTGATATAATATTGTTTATGATTCTATGATGATTTCTTTACTTGTTTTAGAAAATAAGCTTAATTTTATATTCAAATTATATCATATTTTAAATTCGGATCAAAAAAAGTGAAGTTAAAATTTACATTATCTAAAATTTCGTTATACTTTACATTCGAATGCCTCAATCGAAAGTATGCGAGAAACAATATGAACTACTTAACATGTAAAGCGTAATATAAGTTAGATGATTATTAAACTTAACTCTTTAATAAAGGAAATTATGATCTTTAAAATGTGGTAGAATTTTTGAATGCATAAAATTACTTTCTACCAATCGAAATCATGTTTCTTAAAACCTACTTTCTACTAAAATATGTGCATAAAATAGACAAATAAACTGTCGATGATGCGGCTTACCAACGTCTTATTCAGAAATATAAATTTTGAAGGTAATGTGGAGCAAATTCTATATTTTAAGATGATGAATTTTTTCAAATAATGTAATAATTGAAAATATCATCTGAATTAAATTAATAATATTGATAAATTTATAAATAATTATAAACTAATATCATCAGTATTAATATCATCTTCATCACGAATTTTTTTTTTCTTAAACTACTAAACTTGTTGATAGGAAAACGGGCTTATCAAAATTGTAATGCATGCAATAAAAATCATTGGATAAAATGTACTTTATAGAGTATATATGAAACTATGTAATGAATATCATCTCTAAGTAAGCAAGGTAGACTCATCAATCTGAAACTGCAATTTGGTAAAATATGAGAAATTTTATTACCACAGTCTAAGGATTACAAAGTCCTTAATAGGGGATAAAAACCAACCTAAACAGCCTCCAAGTTGCTTCTAATAGAATGTCATGAACATATTCTCTCCAGACAGGCCAGGAACTCATGAAAAATAATATAAAACTAGTTAGTACTCTCATGAGATTACAGAGAGTATACCCACGTAAAGCAGATCCTCAAAACAAGCAAAGTCCTCTTGCAAAGAACTCCAAACAGTGTAGAAAATATACACTAAATAAAAGAATTTCAAGGAATAACTAACAAAAAAATTAATATACTGATGGTTGAGAAAAATTATCGATGAAACATAAACAGTATTATATCAAGTTACCCATGAGTTGAGAAGAGTACAGAGAGTACAAAGTACAAAAAGTATAGAGGGTACAGAGAGTAAAGAGAGTACAGAGAGTATAGAGAGTTCAGAGAGTACAAAGAGTATAGAGGGGGCAGTCTTCTTGCTCATAAGACTTCTTTTACTTTGTATTTTTTATCTTCAAGATGCTCTTTAAGGGCTTCCTCACTGGAAGTGCTGACCTCACTGATAGCACAATCCCTCTATGTCATAAGACCTTCTCCCATCTATTTGGCATCCCTATAATCACTGCAACTTCATCAGGGGTGAAAGGAATGCATTGCCCACCCAAAAAGAAAGCCTGTTTTTCTATGTCCCAGCAAGACAAGATTGAGGTAATAGCAATTGAGTCTTACTGAATTTCGTGGAGTCTAATGAATTGATGTAGATGAAGCCTCTGTAAAATGTCAATGACTTCATTACTAAAGAGTGCTGCAGTATTATCAAACACCGTTAGAACAGTGGTAGGACTACATCTATCATTTTCCCAGACATGGTAAACTTCAAAACGAAAAGTCAGTAAATGACAGTACAGATGCAAATCAACCATAAAAATCAACCAAGCACCCTACAAAATTGCTACTAATGGATTGTAATGAACATATTTCCTACAAATAGGCCAAATAAACTACAAAAAAACATTAGCAAAATCTCATCTCTCATGAGAGTGAGAGACAGCAAAAATCATCTAGAAATCATCCAAACAGCTGCCAAATTGCTTCTAATAGAATGTACTGAACCTAATCTCAACAACCCGACCAAAAAAACTAGAAAAAATGATCAAAAATTATATGTACTCTTATGAGAGTACAAAGAGTACAGATACAAGAAAACACTAACAAATCAACTAAATAGCCTCCAAATTATGCCTAATGAATATATTTCCTCCAAACAAGCCAAAGAAACATGAAAAAAATGACCAAAATGGTCTGTACTCTCAAGAGAGTATAGATATAATGAAAATAATCTCAACAACCAGTCTGAAGAAACTGGAGAAAATGTCCAAAAATCATATGTACTCTCAAGAGAGTACAGATGCAAAATAACACTAAAAAAATAACCAAACAGCCTCCAAATTATTCGTGATGGATTGTAATGAACATATTTCCTCCAAACAGGCCAAAAAAATTTGTTTCTAATAGAATGTAATGATCATATTCTCTCCATTCAGGCAAAATAAATATTCGAAATCTGTACTCTCATGAGAGTACGAGTACAGTAAAAATCCCTCAAAACAAGAGTCTTCTTGCTCCAAGAGTGTAGGAAATATAAACTAAATAAAAAAATTTCAAGGAATAAAACTAACAAACCGTAAAAAAATTGTACGTATACAACGGTTGAGAAAAATTACCAATGGATTTTTATTTAATACATCCTCAGCTATTTCCTCAAGGCCATAACTTCCAAATTCATTCTCCATCTTCATGGTTCTTTCATAAAAAGAAAATGAGATTTCTCTTTCTCTCGGTTTGCAGAAAAAATACACCCCTAAACCCTAAATCTAGATATATATTTCTTTTAAATTCCTCCCACGCATTCCGATGCTTCTTCTCCCATTTGAGCAGGTGGTCGGGTCAGGATAAACGACGTCATCACCGTCCGTCCAGTTACAGCGCCGTTAAGCGCTAAAACGGGAAAAAAAATCACTGGACACGCGTCGGGCCAGGATTGGAGTCCACACGTAAAGCTACGTGTGGACTCCGGACGTAATATTTTCTCCTGTGCGGGAGCGGTTGCATGCAAACCGTGCATGATGGAGGAGCGGGTCTAGTGGCTGTGCATTTGAGTTATTGAGAATTAATAGACTTTTTTAATAAATTTTCCAAATATTAATCAATTTTAAAATAAATTTTATGCCCACATCATCATATGGTTAATATATATGTTGATTCAAGGTTATTTCAATGTTTCGAATGCAACGACGCAATCCGTTTCGTGATCAGAGGCCGTTTGATTTGCCAAATTGAGTCGCTTTAGCTAAAATGCGTCGCGCGCTTTCTCAATTTTCGCGGTGATCAATTGAGCGAATAGTCTCATTTGATAGATTTCATAATTTTGAAGCCAATTGCATGATCAATTTTACGAACAGAGGTCGTTTAACTTGCGTCGGTGCCTCCTGACATCGATATGCGTGCAGACGCGTTGACGACTCAAGCGCTTGATTGATTGCTCATCAAGTTGTCCAATATTTACATCCTGACTAATTTCGATGTTCTGAACATGATGGCGAAGTCCATTCGTCGATCGAAGGTCGTTTAGATTGATTTTGGCTACGTGTGGTGTATTTTAGCCTCGATTTGCGTGCTATCACTTATGATTATTTAACATTTCCACATGCTCGTCCGAATTGAGTGCGGACAGTCTCATTTGATAAATTTGGATGTTTTGAAGCTAACGGCATGATCAATTTCATAAACTGAGGTCGTTCGGATATCATCGCAGCTTCTCGACTCTAATATGCATGTTGGCACACCGATAGCTCGAGCGCTTAATCGATTGATCGTTAGGTTTTGCAATATTTATATTCTGATCAATTTTGACATTCAGAACGTGACGGTGGAGTCCGTTCTTCAATCGGAAGTCGTTTCGATCATTTTCGGTGACGTCCAATGCATTTTGAACCCCGATTTGCGCACTGTCGCTTCCGAAGTCCGTCGAATTTGGCTTTTGGGCTTGACTCGACTTATGGTATATATGTGGAGGTCAACAATAGAGATATAATGCATATTTTATATTTCTTTGAAAAATATTGAATGTATTGGACAACATGTAATATATTTAAATGAATAATATTTAAATTTTTTTCTTTTTTTTATATATTATAAGGGCTTAACTCAATTTCCAATGAAATAAAAACTAAACTCACAAATATGGGCTATATAGACAAAAATAGCCATAAACAAAACAGTTTAAAAGAAAAAAGAAGACATTTAAATATGACATGCTATAAAGAGGAGCTCTTAACCAAAATACGCCAACGGGAGTCCGGAGAAGGAAATCGAAGCACCTACAAAATAGAGAATTATATACTAAAAGTAGACTCAAAGATTGTCATGGCATGAGAAAGGCACCTTTCCCTGGTTGTCGAGAAGCCATCCAAAAAAAAAAAAATGCTCGAGTGTATTGCTGCTGGATGAAATTTGAAAAATCGGCAACCTACGTTATTAGCATAATAGCATCCTTTAAAAAAAATTAGAAAAAATTCTACATTGTCGATGGTTAAATCTTTAACCTTGTCGACGATATGACAATCGACAATGTCTTATATATATATATATATATTCTAATTTAGTTGAATTGAGCGACGATGGCAGGAGATGGGGAGAGAGTGGGGAGAGAGAGAGAGAGAGAGAGAGAGAGAGAGAGCGTGGGAGAGAAATGAGAGTTATGTTATTTAATTTTTTGTAATATTAATATTATTTTAAAAATTAGATATAATAACATATCTATACTTTGAAAGTATAAGACATGTAAATATTATTCAATAAATTAATTTAAATTTTATTTATAAGTCAAAAATTATGTTATAGAAATTATTAATTTAAATCTAAAATTTAAAATTAATTTAATACTTTAAAATAATTTGATGAAAAAATATTTAAAATAATGTACATAAAATACTTTTTTAAATGATAATTAGAAAATATAATTAAATTAGAATATTTTAAAGATATTGAGCATAAATGTAAAATTTATTATGTGAAATTATATTTTAAAAAGGTTTATTAATTTCCTTTTAATGATTATTTACAGAGAATAAAAAAATCATTTATTTTTTTCCTAATAAGTATGTTATAGTATAAAAATAGTTAATAGCTTAAATATAATATGCCAAGAATTGTAAAGAGCATTATGAAGATATTGATAACTTGGAAAGAAAAGATGAAAAAATTATGGAGGCATTATTGGTTACCATTCCTTTACATATATAAATAAATGAGCCAAATAAAACGTTCTAATTTGAATCTCCACCTTCCTAATAATATGAAATAATTAAACTTCTCGCCATTGAATTTCTAATGTTTTTTCCCAACTAAATTAACAAAAGAATATGAATAAGATCAAAAATCCTTCTTGACCACCTGACACATTATCCATGGAATGAAATCATAAACAAATAATTAACATCTTGATTATTAAACACAATAGAATGAAACAAAAAAGATATTTGTTTCAAAATCAATTCCCAAAAATATAATTTTGACATAATAAATTTTACATTTATGCTCATTATCTTTAAAATCTTCTGATTTAATTATATTTTCTAATTAACATTTAAAAAAGTATTTTATGTACATTATTTTAAATGTTTTTTCATCAAATTATTTTAAAGTATTAAATTAATTTCAAATTTTAAAATTTATTTAATAATTTCTATAACATAATTTTAACTAATAGATAAAATTTAAATTAATTTATTGAATAATATTTACATGTCTTCTACTTTCAAAGTTTAGATATGTTATTATATCTAATTTTTAACATAATATTAATATCACAAAAAATTAAATAACATAACTCTCATTTCTCTTCCACTCTCTCTCTCTCTCTCTCCCCCCTCTCTCCCCATCTCCCGCCATAGTCGCCCAATTCAACTAACCAATTCAACTAAACTGGAATATATATATATATATATATATATATATATATATATATGTCGTCATTGTCGTTATTTATTTATGATAGATTTTAAATTTTTTAATTTTTTAAGGATGCTATTATGCTAATAACATATGCTGTCAATTTTTAAAATTTCATCCAACAATTCAAGCATTTTCTTTTTTTGGCTTCTACAGGAAAGGTGCATTTGTCAAGCTATGCAATCTCTGAGTCTACTTTCAGTATATAATTCTCTATTATGTAGTCCTTCTTGAGTCCAAATTATTTTGGTTAATCTCTTTATATATGACATATTTAAATCTTTTTTTTTTTAACTATTTTTGTTTATATATACTATTCATATTTGTGATTTTAGCTTTTATTTCAAAATTGAGTTCTTATAATATATATAAAAAAAACTAAATATTATTCATTTTAAATATATTACATATGTCCAATACTTTCAATAATTTTCAAAGAAGTATAAAATATGCATTTATATATCTTTTTTTTTGCAAATTCTTTTGTTAAATCAAGAAATTTTCAATTCTTTGAATATCTCTAAACTTTTTCATTAAATAAATATTTGGTTTATAAATAATAATTTTTAAAAGAAATAAGTGATAATGTATATTATGTTAGAAAATGAACTATTTCTAACTTTTCTATCAAATTCACCATCATTGGTGTGTGTGCACACGCATGGATAAAAGAAAGAAAAAAAAAATACATATTTCCTAATTTACATTTAGGATTGCTTTTAATTCCAAGTACTCTTACCCTATTATCAAAGTTTCCATAATTCTCTTCATTATTCTTCCCTTGTTATCTTAATATAGTTATTTATTATTATATTATTAATATACTGCGACATTTTAAGAATAAAAATGATGTAAATAAATAACTTCCTTGATTGTCATATCTCTTTTGTTTATATATAATAATACAAATCATAAGAACTTCATCCAAAAAAAAATTCACCATTCAATGCGGGGTTACTTTTTCTCTCTTTGATGATAGAGATGCAAGATAGAGATGCAAGATATAGAGATCTTTGGATAGAGATGCAGATTTTGCATAGATCTGAGAGATGCAAGATATAGAGATACAACATATAAAAATGCATGATATAGAGATGCAAGATACAGGGGTGCAACATATAAAGATGTAGGATATAGAGATGCAGGGATATAGAGATGGAAGATATAAAGATGCAGGATATAGAGATGCATGGTAGATGCAGGATATATGAGATGGATATAGAGATGCGTGGGGTATAAGATAGGATATGGATGTGCAATATTAATACATTTTTTTTTTGTATTTTCGAGTTGTATTAGTGGTTACACTTTTTGTTTGTTATTTTGCCAAAACTCTCTTTTGAAAATTTAGTAAAAATAAATAATGTTTTAAATAATATAACCAGGATAATTATTTAAAACTAAAAATATATGACATGGTTATATTATTGAAAACAGTATTTATTTTTATTAGATTTTCAAAAGAGAGTTTTAAGTAAAACAAATACTAACCAATACTAAACTCAAACAAAAAAAAGAGGTTCTGATTAATATTATATATCCGCATCTCTCGCATCTATATCTATATCTCTATATCACTCATCTATATCCTGCATCTCTATATCTTGCATATATATATCCTGCATCTTTATATCATGCACCTCTGTATCTTGCTTCTCTATATCCTGCATCTCTATATATTGCATCTCATCTTATCTCTATCCATCATGCATCTCTATCTAAATCATGCATATATGCATCTCTATATCCTGCATCTCTATCATCAAAGAGAGAAAAAGTAACCCCGCATCGAATGGTTAATTTTTCTTTTGAATGAATTTCTTATGATTTGTATTATTATATATAAACAAAAGAGATATAACAATCAATGAAGACATTTATTTACATCATTTTTATTCTTAATATGTTGCAGTAAAGTAATAGTATACTAATAAATAACTATAATAAGATAACAAGTTAAGAATAATGAATAGAATTATGGAAACTTTGATAACAGGATAAATGTAATTGGAATTAAAAGCAATCCTAAATATAAATTAGGAAATATGTATTTTTTTCTTTCTTTAACCCATGAGTGTGCACACACACCAATGCCAGTGAATTTGATAGAAAAGTTAGAAATAGTTCATTTTCTAACATAATATATATTATCACTTATTCCTTTTAAAAATTATTGTTTATAAACCAAGTATTTCTTTAGTGTAATGTAGAAAATCAAAAATTAAAAAAGGCCATAGTTTCAAAGATATTCAAAGAATTAGAAATTTCTTGATATAACAAAGTACACTCTCATGCATTTACAAAAAAAGATAGAAATATAAATGCATATTTTATATTTCTTTGAAAAAATATTAAATGTATTGGACAACATGTAATATATTTAAATGAACAATATTTATATTTTTTTCTCCTTTTATTTATATTAAAAGGGCTTAACTCAATTTCCGTTAAAATAAAAACGAAAATCACAAATATGGCTATATAGACAAAAATAGCCAAACACAACACATTTTAGAAGGAAAAAAAAAAGAAGACATTTAAATATGTCATGCTACAAAGAGGAGCCCTTAACCATAAATGCGCCAATGAGAGTCCGTAGAAGGAAATCGAAGTACCTACAAAACAGAGAATTATATACTGAAAGTGGACTCAAAGATTGACATAGCCTGACAAAGGCACCTTTCCCTGGTTGCTGAGAATCCGTAAAAAAAAAATGCTTCAGGGTGATAACAATAATGAATTCAACACTACTAACACTTGTTACGTCTCTCCACTACCTCAATCATCTACAACACATATAATTTAATCTCCACGGTACCTTTATAACTAAATGGAATTGTGCTAGCCATTGGATTGGAATATTCTTTGCTGATTTGGTTATATATATATTGTCATTAAACTTTGATTCACACTAAAAATCAGTACTTATTCCATTGGAACTATATATTAAGAAGAAAATCACAAAGAAAATGATGATGAGGAGAAAGGAGTATAATATAAATATAATAATAAATTAATTATAGGTTGTCGGAAAATTCGCCACCGACCTCTCGACAATTTTTGATGAATTTGAATTGAAGAGAGTATGGTTTAAAAGTGTCAGTGTAATTTTCAGAAAGTAGATAAGATAGTAGATAAGACACTACCCAAAGATTTCATCCTCGTTTGGTGAGAACTTTAGATCTAGTTCCAGGTTTCCTATAGGCGCAAGCCCCTATAGTTAATTACCCCTCTCAGTGAGTGAGAGAGAACTTTCCATTAAGGCTAATTGTTATATGTGTGTATAGTAGCAGATATGGAGAATTTAGGTTATGAAATTCATCATTTCGCTTAAACCGGATGGTTGGGATCACAAGCCCTCTTTATGTTGCTATAGAGAGTGATGGCATCTCGATCAACTGAATATTGATTAATCCAGGTTCTTCTATCAATCTTATGAGTCTAAAGGTACTAAGAGGATTATCACTTGATATACAATATCTTGGGAGAGATAAGTTGATGGTTCATGGTTTCAATGAAAAGGGGAAGATAACTCTGGGTTCTTTTATTCTTCCGCTCAAGTTCAGGGATTTATATACGGAAGCCAAGTTTCATGTAATCGATAACGATACATAATTTAGAGCTCTCTTGGGTGGGCATGTATGGTCCCATCAACTATGTATCAATGTATGAAGTATCACGAAGATAGAATTGAGAATTCAGATGTAACAACCATTCTCTCCGTCAATGAAGCAAAGATATATGAAGATATTTCATCCTCAAAGAGCCTAAGCTAGCAGAGCCTCTTCAAGCGGTAGCATCCACTTCAGGAACTAAAAAATAATTTCACAAAGTGAAAGAGCAGAAGCAAAGAGGAAGGAAGAAGACAATGCAGACTTTACCTAAAGCACTCGATTCTGCACCCAAGTCAAGCAAATCAGTTTCTCATTTGGGAAGTGACACAGAACAAAGAGAAGATATTCTTGTCAAACCTAAGGAAACTTATAAGATTTCAAGAAAGATAGATTATGAAATAAGTGATTCTGATTCATACTATGATTTTAATTTTACTTATGGAAATAGAGTTTAGATGGCTACATCAAGGCGGATAGCTCACTTGGCAGAGTCAGATGACTCACTCAAAATTATACCCATCCCTCAACAGTGCTTTAAAGAAATCACTCCATGGGAGGTTCATAATATTGAGGAATTGGTAACATTCTATGTGCCGCCGTTGAGTGAGAGTGGTGGAACAAGAACTCTATTTTACAAATCTGAAAAGTCTCAACCGTACAATTTTGAGCAGCCGACTCAACATGAAAATTCTGATGAAATAGTGCTAACAAGAATACTAATATATTATCTACAGAAATTGCGAAGAATGATACATAAGCTTGGAATTCATATTGGAACTACTAAACATAGGACTCCAATCTTTAACAAGATGTGGAGCCAAAGAAGTCCTCAAAATAGAGCCTGTTATAATATAATAGAAGCTGAGATAGAAACTCTTAGTGATGAAGAAGATGATTCCTATGAAATTCTTCTTAAAAATGATGAAGAAGTAGAAGTCAAGCCCGCACTTGAAGAACTCGAAGATGTTAGACAAATATCTACTATGGATGAACTTAAAGAAATCAACTTAGGAGCTGAGGATGATCCCCGTCCAACTTTCATCAGTGCCCTTCTTCCTGATTAGAAAGTTGAGGGCTAAAAATGCTATTTTGTGAATTCAGGGATTGCTTTGCCTGAACATATTCTGAAATGCCAAGCTTATCCCCTGATGTAGTAGTTCATAAACTAACTATTAAACTAGATGCAACGTCCGTTAAGCAAGCTCCTAGGCGAATGAGATTGGAGATTGAAGAACAAATAATTACAAAAACTAAAAAGCTAATTGAAGCAGGCTTTATCCGAGAGGAGAAGTATGCAGATTGGATAGCCAACATTGTCCCAGTTAGGAAGAAGAAGTAAAATTCATCTCTGCATTGACTACCGGGACCTAAATAAGGCGTGCCCAAAAGATGACTTTCCACTTCCAATATCAGAACTACTAGTAGACAACACCTCCAACTATGATATGTTCTCATTCATGGATGGATCGTCGGGATACAACCAAATCAAAATGGCACCTGAGGATGAAAAATATACATCGTTCAGAACACCTATTTGCATCTATTGCTATACGACCATGTCTTTTAGCCTGAAAAATGATAGAGCTACAAACCAAAGAGCCATGACGCATATTTTTGATGAGTTAATTCATCAAAAGGTGGAATGTACTTAGTAGTAAAAAGCTTGAATCGAGGAAACCACTTGAAGACTTGAGTCTTGGAAAGAATCAAAATATGATCTCGATGAATCCTCTAAAATGTGCATTGGGTATCCTCAAAATTCTTGAAATTGATCATTCAAGGCAATGTGGAGATGCCTCCATAGAAAGTTTTTGTCATTCTTTACAAGGACAACTTGCATTCATCCGTCAGTTTATATTAAACCTATCAGGATCCTGTCAACCATTTGCAAGGTTAATAAAGAAGGACGCTCTGTTCAAGTGGGATAAGGAGTACCAAGAAGCCTTCAATAATATTAAAAGCTACTTGTTAAATCCACCAATGATTACAGTGCCTACTCCTAGGAAGCCCCTCATTCTATGCACAGCTGCATTAGAAGAGTCTCTTGGAGCATTATTGGAACAACACAATGAAGGTAGTAAAGAGAATGCTCTTTATTATATCAGTTGGAGGCAGATTGGAGCAGAAATGAGATACTCTCTGATAGAGAAGCCCTGTTTAGCATTAACCTTTGCAGTCCAAAAGCTTCGTCATTATATGTTATCTCACAAGATTACCCTCATCTCAAGGAGTGATCTTGATGAAGATGACAAGACCAAGATGGTCACTACAATTTGATATCACATATGTTTTAGAAAGCGGTGAATGGAAAGTCTTAATAGATTTTCTAGCACATCCCCCCTGGACTCTTCTCTTAATGATGATTTTCCTAATGAGCAAATTATGCTCATTCATGAAAGAGAAAAATCATAAATTTGGGAAATATACTTCGATGGAGCCTCATCGATCAAATAAGTTAAACCTCTAAATTTCTCAAGGGCAAGAGAAGGAATCGGCATCATCTTCATAACATAAGAATGAGAGATAATGAGACGATCATATGGATTGAATGAGCTAAGAACTAATAATGAAGCTGAATATGAAATATTAATGGAATGTCTGGAAGAAGCTATTTTCATAGGCATTCAAAACTTGCATATTTTTGGCGATTCACAACTTATTATAAATCAAGTACTTGGCATCATAGAATCAACAAGCTTGAGCTTTATATCACAAGCGAGTCCTCGAGCTAATGAAGATACCAAATATCACACTAACTTCGAGTCTCGATTCGAGAATAGCAAAAGACCAAAATTAGCTAAGAAAATGTATGAATGGTGATTATGTCATGAGCGGCATATTTACTCCTGTTCTAGAGCCAATAAACTATCAATCCCATAAGTAGAGGGGTTACCAAATTACAGGTAGGATCCTCGGGTTGCTCCTCATACTCCCCAAAATCAACAAGAAATTATACCAAGAGCTAAAGTGACATTGCTTGAAAAGTAGAATGAAGCCTTTCTGTAGAAGAGTCCGCGTGATTGGAGGCAACCCTTTGACTACTTTAAAAAGGCAAATTATCAAGTAATAAAGAACTAGATCGAAAGAATCTTTATGCTTTCATCAATATATTTATATATAGATCCTTTGAACATATGTGGCTCATGCCTAGATGTAGATGAAGCTAGCAAAGTAATGGAGGTTCATGAAGGACTTTATGGTGCACATCGATTGGTCCCAAGATGGCGATAAGATGAGAGGATGGGTTATTGTGGTCATGTGATGAGAGAAATTTGTATTAATCCGCTAGAGAGTGTCAGTATAGAAATCTCATCCATCGACCTCAAATCCATTACACCCAACAATAACCTCACGACCATTCGAATATTGGGGATGTAGATTGGACCAATTGATCCAGTCGTCTGGTCGTTATTTATTTCTAGCGGCGATGACTATTTCTTTAAGTGGGCTGAGGCTACCCCATTTAAAGAAGTTGCTACTGACTGAGTGATCAACTTCTTCACGCATAATGTGGTCTATAGATTTGGAGTGTCATGCCAAATAATATCTGATAATGGCACAACTTTCAAAAGTGCAAAGATTTACAGATTCGTCGATCGACACAAAATTGATTGATGATACTCTTTAATATACAATCCAAGAGCAAATGGTTTGGCAGAAGCTTTCAACAAGACATTAATCAAGTAGATCAAAAAGATCCTTGCTAAAACAAATGACATACAGCTAATAGAGGCTCATAGAGTATCTCAGACTACTACACCATTAAAAGCCACTCCTATTCATTGGTATTTGGGGCGCGGTTCTTAAGTTGGTGCCTTCACTCAGGTAGCCATCGGTACAATCTAACGATGATCAAATGCACATCTAAGAATGGAGGAACTTCGATAAACTTATTGAAGTTGCAAGCTCATCAAAATGTCGGAAGTCTGGGTGAAGCTCAGACATTCCAAAAGGAGAATTGGTTGCAGTGGCGAGAAGACTAATTATTCCTAATTGAAAATTTGGTGAGTACATAGGGGGGCATTTTAGATTCATATACATAGAGCAAGCGATGTTACATGTGAAACTCTCTTAGAGCATATTAAATATTGATGTATTTGTGTATTTTCATCTTGAAAATTCTCTAAAATACTTTAGATTCCCCTGTCTGGGGCATTTTTTAGTTTATGTTAAGTTTATTTGAGTTGACATGTGCCATAAGGCGAGATCCTCGAATATATTCTAAGGGTTGACATCGAGCTTTATGAATCACGAATCACATCTTAATTATTACTATTAAGTTGCAGGTACTTGCAAGGAACAAAAAGGATCTATTTCCAATCTCTTTCTATGCATGAAAAGACAGCCCTAAATGTCAAAAAATTTATCTCCCAAATTTTCCAAATTCTAGAGATGAAGTTAGGAGAACTCTCAATTTCGGATGCTTCAATCAATTAAGTTGGAGAAACATCCACCTATACATTACAGTTTAGGACAGAGGGTTCTAAAGTTGGGACCAACAAACCCACAAATGGGTGAGTTCTTTGATACTCTCCTCACACATGACATGCTAAAGAAAGGCCAGGTGAAAGAGCTCCGTTCATGGGGTTTGATGACAAAACCACCAACCCTCTACAGCCGAGAGACTTCGAGGTAGGTTCTAAAGTCGAACTCAACAAGCCCAAATATGGTGAGTTGATGGCCTCACTCACTCTGACCAAGCCATGAAAAGCGATGAAAGAGCCACTCTCGTCGGTTCAATGATAATATTTGTTTAATCTCAAGCAGATCCGGCTTAGTGATTATAAGCAGATCCAGAGCGATCTTTTCTACTTGATCGATGGAAAATCTAAGGGAACTCTCAATTCAGAGCTACCTCAAGTCAATCTTTATATTATATGCACGGTGATATCTCAATCTTTTCTCAAATGATCTGATCAAGATCAAAGCACATATCAAAGCCAATCTGCTCATCAAATCCGTCAAAGCAGAAAGCACATGACTGAGGAAGCAATTCTATAGTTCATATAAAGCTGATGGTTGAACTAAAAGAATTTCGTGATTATTCAGTCTGTTAAAGCACATGTTGCTAGACTAATAACTCAACATTGACCCTATATAAGGTCATCATCTCAGATGTACTTCAATGAGTCTCAAAGACAAAGTGCATTTCATGACATACATATGACAAGTAAATATTGACAAATCAGGTCAATCATTCATCAAGTCCATCAAGCTTAAAGCTAGGATAGAAGGAATTTCAAATCCGATCAAGCACGGATAAACCAATTCTGTAGCGGAGTCCTTCATCAAAATAAGCAGACTAATTCCTCCATCAAACCCAACCAAGCATGAAGCTAGGGTCGGAGGAGGCTCAAATCTGCAAGGACATAAAAGAAAGAGATCTTCAGAAAAGCCATTAAAGTAGATAGTATATGATGTAAGAACTCTTATCAATCTGACAAGTCGATTCTAACAAATCAGTCAAGCCCGTCATTTAGCTTGTCCTGAATAAGGAAGCATACTAATGACAAATCCTATCAAACCTCCGTAAGCTATTGCAAGTGAAATGATCTAAGTTATATGGCCAACCCAAAAGGTCAACCAGTTTTCAACAAATGTGATTCCATCCATGCGCAAATCACATTTATTGGGGAGTATTTGTTGACCACCTCATATGTGTCATAAATCAAGACAAGCACACAAGTTAAATTTAACGGACTTCGGAGGTGATAATGCGCAAGTCGGGACTCAAAATACACTAGTCATCATCGAAAATGATCGAAACGACCTCCGATCAATAATCGGACTTCACCGTCACATTCAGAATGTCGAAATTGATCAGAATATAAATATTGCAAAATCTAACGAGCAGTCGATTAAGCGCTCAAGCTATCAATGTGTCGACGGGCATATCAGAGTCAAGAAGCTACGATAGTGACCAAACGACCTCCGTTCGTGAAACTGATCACACTGTTAGCTTTGAAACATCAAAAACTATTAAATGAGACTATCCACATTCAAATCGGACGAGTCTATGCAAATGTCGAATGTCAAAAGTGGCAGTGCGGAAATCGAGGCTCAAAATGCACTGGATGTACCGAAAATGGTCGAAACGACCTCCGATTGATGAACAAACTTCATCGTCTCGTTTAGAATGTCGAAAATGGTCAAAATATAAATATTTTCAAATCTAACGATCAACCAATCAAGCGATCGAGCTATCAATGTGTCGACGCGCATATCAGAGCCGAGAAGCTATGATGATGACCAAATGACATCCGTTGATGAAATTGATCACGCTGTTAACTTCAAAACATCAAAAACTATCAAATGAGACTGTTCATGCTTAATTCGGATGAGTCTGTGCAAAAGTAGAATAATCAATATTGGTAGTGCACAAATCGAGGCTGAAATGCACTAGACGTCACTGAAAATGGTCGAAATGACCTCCGATCGACGAACAGACTTTGCAGTTGCATTCAGTACACCAAAATTGGTCAGGATATAAATATTACATAATTTAATGATCAATTGATCAAGCGCTCAAGTCGTCAACATGCTTGAACGCATATCAAAGTCAGGAGGCGCCGATGCAAGTCAAACGACCTCCGTTCGTGAAATTGATCAAGTCATTGGTTTTGAAATGTCAAAATCTATCAAGTAAGACTATTCACATTCAATTCGAATGAGTATGCACAAAAATCGAGTGGTCGCAAGCGGCGACGCGCATTTTGAGCTGAAATGGACTCAATTTGACGTCGACTTGAACTAAACGGCCTCCAATTGTGAAACGGACTATGCCATTGCATTCAGAATATCAGAATTACCTTCAATTGATATATATGTTGATTATGTGCATTTATCATCGCAAAATCTACTTTAAAACCATTTAATCAATTTAAAATTTATTTAAAATCCCTAAATTACCCTCACCCATGCTCAACCGTTCCCCCTATTTTGGCTTATCTGGCTCAAAAAAAAAGAAAAAAAACCACCCCTCCTCTCTCCCTCCATTCCTAATGCTCCGCCTCCAACCTACTGTGTAATTTTTCCTTTCCACCCACCCCATTCTCACTTCTCTTCATTCTCTGTCTCGTTGACCGCTTCGTTCACGTGCCATTGCGTCTCTAGTAATCCTCAGATCTCCAAGCCCACTGCTGCTCAGATGGTGTTGCCTCTGATAATCCATCCAGCCCCAGATCCACATCCCCAAGGCTCCACTGCTCGCCTGGCAGGCTTCATAAGCCGATCTCCGACTGCCCTGCGGCTTCCCCCGCCTCCACGTATTCCAGAGCCAGCGGCCATCCTGCTCCTTTCACCCACTCCACTCATCATTCTCTTATAAGCACCAGCGCTGCGTCAGGTGGCCGTTCAGCCACAAGCACCCGCGGCTAAGACTCAGCATCCCACTTTGGCTCATCTCCGCGCTCCCATTCCTCCTCCCGAAACTTGCCTCCCATCATCTTGCTTCCCAGCCAAACCTAAGCCGACCTTCCTTCCAATCCCTCCATCCTGCAAGCTAATCCATAAACCTTGTCCGACCCACATGTCTTTTCTCCACTCCTCTTCTCAGCCCATCCAATTTTTGCTTCGCCGCAAACCGGGGAAGAACATCATCAAGAGGCGGGTTCTTCTTTCAGTTTCTGGCCTCACATTCCTTGCATAACACGTCCAATTTTCACTACACTGCAAATCAGGGAAGAACATCGTTAAGAGACGAATTCTTCTTTCAATTTCTAGTGTCGTACTCCTCGCTTTATCCTTCCAATTTTTGCTTCGCCGCAACCCGGGGAAGAACATCGTCAAGAGGCGAATTCTTCTTTCGATTTCTGGCATCGCATTCCTCGCATTACCTCCTCAAATTCACCTCGCCATAGCCAGAGAAGCAACACCGTCAAGAGGTGGGTTCTTCTCTTGGTTTTCGGCATACCCAACCTTGTTCCCTTACCGAGCATTGCAGCGCGTTGAAAAAATGAGTCAGAACATGTGTGATATGTGAATGTGGATAATATATAATGTGGATAATATATATGCTTGTGTTTCTTTAGAAGGCCTCGTCGCTCAGAAGAGATGGCTTGTGGTGGCTAAGACACCGCTTCACTCAGGGCTTCGAGTAAGCACATCATATGTCCCCAGGCAATGTCAAAATTTTGTCTAATTTCTAGACTTAGAAAAGGGGGGGAATGAATATGTATTACATTTATCTTCTTTCAGGTTTGAAGGTCTCGTCGTGCTCAAGAGGGCATGACGAGATGAAAACCCGGCTATGGTGTGACAAGACACCGCTCAAGAGGGCGTCGAGTAAGCCAAACACCCGATGCACCCACCTGGGATGATGTGGAGGCACAAATTTAGACTAAAATTCTGGACTTAAATAAATTCAAATTGGAATTACCTAAACTTAAGTAAAATAAAAGAATATATGATAAATATGAAGATAGATGTTAAATCAAAGAGAAATAATGGGGGGAGGTGGAGCCTTTAAAATTTTTTTTGTAAAGAATGGAACACTCATTTAAAATGCAAATAAAATTTGAGGAAACTAATATTAAACTCACAAACTCTAATAGCGATTCTCAATGGCTTAAATTGAAGTAATAAGTGAGTTCTTTTTTCTTGTAAATTCCTCAAAACTAAACAAGCTCTAATTGTAATTTGGGGAGACTAATGCTAAACTCATAACAAACTTGCAATAAACTTAAAGTCTAAGGATGAATCCAAATTGTATTTAATAACTCTTATATGAATATGGAGGTGATTATTATGCTAGCTAATAAGCATGAGTAGGACTAAAGCAATAAACATTGGCATAACTTATCAAAAGTGATGTAAATTGAACATAGTCAAGTTGAGAGAATTACAGAAACTCAACAAGTAATCTAAGTTCCATTAATATTTTAAACTACAATCTAAATCAAAATGCCTTCTTCGCCACCAGATCTGCAACTCTTTGTACAAACAGATAGAAGACCATACTAAATCAAATTCTACAAAAATCATAGGGCTTCCTTTAATCAAAAATTGAGAGATTTCATTCTAATTATGAATTTTAAAATCAAGAAAATCACTAATTAAGTGAAATTATTTAAAACTATAAACACCTGTATGTACTTGGACATAAAGGTTTCAAGTGCAAATTTTAATGTCTGAAAAGGCTGCGCAGGCTAAGTTAGAATTAAATGAAAATCTGAAATCAATTTCATAATTCAAAAATAAATACTACATAAAGTCTTAAATACACCCGCATGGGCCCCGACACTACGCAGAATGCTGAAATTCAAGTGTCTGAGGATGTTGCGCGGGTTGCTTCCCAGTTTAGTCTTAGGACTGGGTCCGGGTTAACAAAACCTAAAAACCTATAATAAGAGTTTCAAATCGTGAAATATCAAAGCGATTTTGTCGTGTGATAGATCTAATCCTCATTAGCCTAAATAGAGTTGACAGATCTAAAGCTCTTAAACATATTCAAATTAATCAATTTTTTAAATCAAATTAAATAACAATCTGAAACTGCTTAAATGAAATGTTATCACTAAAAGCTTAAATCAAAACTCAATCAATCCACCTTCTGCAACTGTTTGTCAGGGGTGACAAATTAAGAAAACTTTAGCTCACAAAGGAGCTAATGTCAAATCAAGTGTTCTACTATATTCACTCTCAATCAATCTCACGTCAGTAAGGACGTGACCCATGTCCTCTGATTGTGTGGCTTGGTCAAGCTCCAGATGAAACAATTTATGACGAGTCTTTTGATGGTGGTTTGGTGGTCGAGCTTCATTATATTACGATCACGACCATAGCCCTTATGCTCCCCAATGGCTCTGCCCTTTGAGTTGTGAATCATAGGGTATACTTGATAGGGAAAACATCACATTTAGATAGATTGTCTCCTTGACAAACACCCAGTCTACAAGAATTTCTTGGATGACATAACCCATGTGTTGCTGATGAGGATCCTTCTATCAGGTTAGGTCGACTACCTCCTCTGACTAAGTATACTAGGGACCACAACTGCCTGGGATGACGGAACCATGGGATCTAGATCAGGCACGTCATCATTCCCCAACCATCCGGTTTAAGCTGAAATGATGAATTTCATAACCTAAATTCTAAAACTCCATATGGTGCTATTATATGCTACGCATTTAGCAATCTAATGACTAGCCTTAATCGAAAGTTGTCTCTCACTCACTGAGAGGGGTAATTAACTATAGGGGCTTGCACATATGGGAAACCTGGAACTATATCTAAAGTCCTCACTAAATGAGGATGAAATCTCTGGGTAGTGTCTTATCTACTATTCAATCTGCCTTCTAAAAATTACACCAATATCCTTCAAATCATACTCTCTTCAATTTAAATAATTATCGAGAGATTGGTGGCACATTTTTGGAGCCCACAGATTTCTGGCGACTCCACTGGGGACATGATTCTCTTTCCATCTTTGGCTAGTCATATATGTGCTATAATAACAATAAAATTTTGAAAATTCAAAATAACAAAATGATGATTTAAGTGTGTAATAAATTCAATATGAGGCTCTATGTAGAATGAATCATTCCGTAGAGTATATCTTTATTACACCATTATTTTATCCTGTAGCGCCTCTGCATCTTGAATTCAATATGAGGCTCTATGTAGAATGAATCATTCCGTAGAGTATATCTTTATTACACCATTATTTTGTCCTGTAGTGCCTCTGCGTCTTGAAAGTATGGGATGAAATAATAATTGCTAATTACTAATCTCCATCTTTCACTTTTGCAGAAATGGATCTACAAAGCACTCCTTTCACCGTTCAGCTAGGTCGTGGTGTGAACATCTTCTAACGCGTTGTCATGCGATAAGAGATATCGGACTACCATTCAATTTGGCTTGAATTTCTCTATCGTAGTTGCAACTCCCCGGTACCCACTCATGATACATTATCCGAGGCCATGCTAAGGCCTCAAGTTATTGAAGCTCCTACTAGCCATGTCCAACCAACAAGCCAACTGTCAAGAGTTCTCCTAACATAAAACTTCAGTTTTCAAAAGGCTAGGTCAATCTAAGCCCCCGTGATGAAAAGAATCATCAATGAGCAAACTGTCTTTAATTCCTCGTGATACAGATGCTGCGCTGATTGAATCTTTTGTACCGAGAAAGCATGATCATGAAGCTTCCTCATCAAGAAGCAAATTAACCATAAGACAAAGAAGAAGAAGAAATACTGAGCTGAGGGCTCAACAGATCCCCTTGAACCACTAACAGTGAATGAACGACCGCCGTAGTATTCCTACCCACAATAATTTTGACAACCTAAAGTGTATAAAGAGGAATAGCTCTAATGGCGAAATAAAATAGTCCTTTTGGAACCAACCACGTCAAGCTCCACCACCACATAGAAGACAGCCTGAAATATTGTCTACCTAGATACATAAAGTTCTCAAAGTAGCCAAGGATAGAGGCCTAATGAAAAGAAGATTTCAGAGGCTTGTAGTGATGAAAAATACTGAAGCTCCATCAAGAAAGTTGTCATCTCTTCTGTAAGACATCGAGCCCACACGCGATGGTGAGCATGACACTTGGATGCGTCAAAAATCCGCTTCAAAGGTCCTGAAAGGATAAGTAAATATGAAGGCCCTAATGAAGTCCTCAAGAATGGAAGAGGTGTGACATCCGATACATATATACCGTAAATCCATCTCAAAATCAACTCATCAAGTGGATACCCAAAAAAGAGATATCATGATGAAAGATATGATGGTCGACACCGGAGAATCCTCTGGGATCCCATCGCCGATCGGGCCACCCCTACAAGAGAAGGTTAACATTGATTGTGGTCCTTAATAGAAGTATTCATTCCGCATTGAACCAGATCCACTAAAATGTCAAAATTCATGTGCAAGAAGAAAATAATGAAGAGGAATCTATGGAAGTGAAAGTTGTCTATATGGTCGAGATATAGATGAGCTCGCCAAGCACCATTAATCACATCAAATCCGTGAAATTGAACAATTTGATGCTTAGGAAGAAGAGCCTTCATAGAAGCAGATAAAGAATGGATCTTTGATCTTTGCTGAAGATGAAGAAGAAGAAGACCAAAATGAGAAATATTTCATGGGTGTTGAAGATGTCTATATGGTTGAACCAGGAACTGATTAGCCTGGTACATGCTTTTATAATCAGCGTCGTCGTATAGCCCCAACAACAGTTATCTACAAATGCACAAGGAGAAGGATAGTCAAGTTCTTCCCCTGAAAATGAGCAAGGAGCAGAACAACAATAAGAAATAAAAGAAGAGGAAGAGCCTATACTGATTGACGTCATGGTGCTAGCTAGAGAGCAAAGAGAAATGCAGCATTAAATAGAGATCAAAGACAAGTAGATTGTATAGCTTGATACCAAAATGAATGATATGATGGTACAAATGAACATCATGATGGAGATGTTGCAGAAGAATATCACATCAAGTGCAGCACCTGTTTTGTCTGCTAATCAATAGACAGCTAATAATGCAACTTCTATACCACCAGCCACTATGGTACCTCAAGCTCCTGCAGTACATGCTAGCATGAAGAGAGGAACGAAATTAACCCACTACCTCTCCAGCCGACAATTCAAAATCTGGCTAGGTCACTTGGAACAGTAACAGCCGCTCAACCAGAAATGATAATCAAAGAAAATATAAAGGTAGTCATAGTCTCGGAGCAGGCTGAAAAGCTGGTGAGTGAGGGTCGCCCTTACCCAGTTGAATATGACCAAGTGCAGTACTCGAAAGGTTACTCAGTGCCAAAATTTGATACTTTCAATAGGCTTGGTAATCCAAAGAAATAACTAGTCCAATTTAAGGCTACTTGTGGCAATACAGGAGGGAACGATGCACTACTTTTCTATCAATTCGTTAGTAGTCTGACCTCAATCGCTTTTGAATGGTACATGGAATTATCGAATGATTTAGTTAAAAAATTTGTTGAATTAGAGACTATATTTGTGAAGAGGTTTGCTAGTGCAACCGAGAAAATCACAATCGCTGACCTTGCCTTGCTGAAAAGGAGGAAAGATGAGTCAATGACAAAATTCATAAGTCATTGGTGCAACCTAAGTATGAAGTGCGAACAATAATTAGAAGAAGAACATGCAATCCAATTGTTAATGGATAATATGGATGATAAAATGGCACCATTTTTATGCATAGACATCGATTGCAACATTTTAGGACTTGCTCGATAGGGTGGCTAAATTTGAAAAGCAAAATCACCCTAAGTCTAAAGTCTATGTAGATAAAGCAAAGAGAAACAAACCTTCAGACTCAAGAAGAAATGAAATTCATGTCGCTTCCTATAGCTCAAATGGCAAAAAGCGGGTGATATATAATGTGGATAAAAGAAAGAAGCCAATGTACAATGATGATAAGGGAAAGAAGCCTATTTATTATAATCCACAGCCAAAATTGGTGTTAGGAGGTAATGACAAATCTCAAACTTTTCTAAGTAGTGGAGAGCGTCCAAAACAAGCAACAAGAGATGATGAGCGAATACGACCATCTCTTAAAGAAAAGATGAACAAAGAATATTCCTTTAGAAGGGACTGTGTGGCTAAATTATTTCGATAAGCTGTCGAAGCTGGTTTACAATTACTAAATATTAAAAGACCTGAAGAAGCTGATCAAGTCAATAATCCAAACTACTGTCTCTATCATCGGATGATCAGTCATCCTATCGAAGATTGTTATGTCTTCAATAATTGGCTCGAAAGGAAGTATCGGCGAGGTGAATTTACACTATCCGACAGTGTTCTAGTCAACCCAAAAAGAGAGTCTATAAGGATGATTACGCCATCTTCTGTATCATCCAGCAAAGACAAACAGAAAGAGAAATCAGTTTAGACTAAAGAATGGCAAACGATAGTCTCCAAAAAGACCGTGAAGATGCTAAAGCAGTTAAAAGATGTCCCTAATGTTAAGTGGAAATCACCACTTGAACCCTTATTGGACTTAAGAGAGATGCCTAAACCAAGTATTTGGGCTTCTCAGCGGCATTCTGATAAGGCTACTTCATCACAGTATCTGAAACAGTATACTAAACGCAGGCCTCGTAAATCAAAGAAGCTGGCTAAGAAAGGAAGATCAAGAAGAAGACTACAACTCAAAATATCATTAATAATATAGAAGAGTATCACAAGCCGACAAGACAACCATTTAAGCTTGCATACTTCATGTCTAAACTTCACATTGCTGAATCAGATGAAGAAGATAATGGTGAATCTTGTCCAGTAGAGATATGCTGAATCATCTACATGATGTAAGATGTTCTTCGACATCAATCACTCTGAAATAATAAGGGTAGTCAAACAGACTCGACCAACCCATCACAACTCTTATCAGGAAAGCAAGAAGAGCTTGAGGAGCTAATGTCTGAATTTTATTTAATGACTCAACAAGACAATAACAGTTCAAATGAAGATCTATGTTTTCCCAATGGAGAAGAGTCAGACTCATCGATATCATCATGTATGAAACGTATGACGTTAAAAAATGAGTCTAGCACTTTTGGCCAATCTTCTAGAATAAGAAGAAAACTTGAAGAAACTACCTCTTCAAAAGAATCTGAGCAAGATAAGGTGATTCAAGTTCAATTGAGAAGTGATAATGTCTTACCACCTTCATCAAAGAAGGGAAATGCAAATAAAGACAAATGCAAACAAATTGAAGTCAATGAGGATATCATTCCCAAAAATCCTATAATGAAGCCTAAATCAAGCGAAAAGATATATTATAATATTCTATCACATCTAAGAAAGATCCCAGCACAATTGAGTGTGTACGAGGCTCTCTTGATGTCAAAAGACCTCCGAGAAACTTTAATGTAGGCTCTCAAAGACTTGGAGAGTTATGAAGCTTACTTTGCTGAGAAATGAATGGCTGAAGCATTGCAAGCTCAAGATCTCCCAGGAATCACATTTTTTGAGGAAGATATTATGTTGGGGACAGTGGATCACAATCATCCTCTTTATGTTACTATAGAGAGTGATGACATCTCGATCAGCCGAATATTGATTGATCCAGGTTTTTCTATCAATCTTATGTGTCTAAAGTTACTAAGAGGATTATCACTTGATATCCAACATCTTGGGAGAGATAAGTTGATAGTTCATGATTTTAATGAAAAGGTGCATAAAACTCTGGGTTCTTTTATTCTTCCACAAGTTTAGGGATTTATATACGGAAGCCAAGTTTCATATAATTGATGCTGATACATCATTTAGAGCTCTCTTGGACTGGCCGCGGCTGTATAAGTATGGCATGGTCCCATCAATTATGCATCAATGTATGAAGTATCTAAAAGATGGAGAATTAGAATTCTGGTAACCTACATTCAGCATCAATGAAGCAAAGATCTATGAAGATGCAAAATATTTCATCCTCAAAGAGCCTAAGCTAGCAGAGCATCTTGAAGCGGTATCATCCACTTCAGGAACTAAAAAGAGGATAGCTCACTTGGCAGAGTCAGATGACACACTCAAAATTATACTCATCCCTCAGTAGTGCTTCAAAGAAATCACTCCATGGGAGGTTCATAATATTGAGGAATTAGTAACATTCTATGTGTTGCTGTTGAGTGAGAGTGGCAGAACATGAACTCTATTTTATAAATCTGAAGAGTCTCAACCTTACAATTTTGAGCAACCTGCTCAACATGAAAATTCTGATGAGATAGTGCCAACAAGAATACCAATATATTATCCATAGAAATTATGAAGAATGATGCATAAGCTTGGAATTCATATTAGAATTACTAAACATAAGACTCAAATCTTTAACAAGATGTGGAGCCAAAGAAGTCCTCAAGCATCGTGAAGAAGTGATAAGTTTATCACCAAAGGTCTTGGATTCATCCATAAATCTCATCAAAATAGAGCCTGTTATAATATAATAGAAGCTGAGATAGAAACTCTTAGTGATGAAGAAGATGATTTCTATGAAATTCTTCTTAAAAATGATGAAGAAGTAGAAGTGAAACCCGCACTTGAAGAACTCAAAGATGTTGGACAAATAGCTACTATGGATGAACTTAAAGAAGTCAACTTAGAGTGAGGATGATCCCGTCCAACTTTCATCTGCCGCACTGAGAAAGTTGAAGGGCTAAAATCTATTTTGTGAATTTAGGATTGCTTTTCGGACATATTCGAAATGCCAAGCTTATCCCGATGTAGTTCATAAACTAACTATTAAACCTAGATGCAACGTATTAAGCAAGCTCCTAGGAATGAGATTGGAGATTGAAAGAACAAATAATTACAAAACTAAAAGCTAATTGAAGCAGCTTTATCCGAGGATAAGTATGTCTGATTGGATAGCCAACATTGTCCCATTAGGAAGAAGAACATCAAATCCATCTGCATTGACTTAGGGACCTAAATAAGGCGTGCCCAAAAGATGACTTTTCCTTCCAATATCGAACTACTAGTAGACAACACCTCCAACTATATGTGTTCTCATTCATGGATGGATCGTCGGATACAACCAAATCAAAATGGCACCTGAGGATGAAAAATATAAATCGTTCAGAACACCTATTTGCATCTATTGCTATACGGTCATATCTTTTAGCCTAAAAAAATAGCTAAATACATAGAGCCATGACGCATATTTTTGATGAGTTGATTCATCAAAAGGTGGAATGTTATGTCGACGATTTAGTAGTAAAAAGCTTGAATTGAGGAAACCACTTCGAAGACTTGAGAATTGTACTGGAAAGAATCAGGAAATATGATCTCAAGATGAATCCTCTAAAATGTGCATTTGGGGTATCCCTCAGAAAATTCTTGGGCTACATTTGTCATGCGGTATTGAAATTGATCGCTAAATTCAAGGCAATCGTGGAGATGCCTCCACCGAAGAGTTTGCATCATCTCCGTTCTTTACAAGGACAACTTACATTCATCCGTCAGTTTATATTAAACCAATCAGGATGCTGTCAACCATTTGCATGGTTAATAAAGAAGGATGCTCTATTCAAGTGGGATAAGGAGTGCCAAGAAGCCTTCAATAGCATTAAAAGCTACTTGTTAAATCCATCAATGATTGCAGTGCCTACTCCTGGGAAGCCCCTCATTCTATGCACAGCTGCATTAGAAGAGTCTCTTGGAGCATTATTGGCACAACACAATGAAGATAGTAAAGAGAATGCTCTTTATTATATCAGTCAGAGGCTGATTGGAGCAGAAATGAGATACTCTCCGATAGAGAAGCACTGTTTAGCATTAATCTTTGCAGTCCAAAAGCTTCATCATTATATGTTATCTCACAAGATTACCCTTATCTCAATGATTGATCAACTTGATGACAACACGATTGGCGTTACTTGAGATGGGCGATGTGCTTCTACAATTTGATATCACATATGTTCCGCAAAAAGTAGTTAATGGACAAATTTTAGTAGATTTTCTAGCTGCACATCCCATCCCCGCGGACTCTTCCCTTAATGATGATTTGCTTGATGAGCAAATTATCCTCATTCATGAAAGAGAAAAATCACAAATTTAAGAAATATACTTCGATGGAGCCTCATCGATCAAACAAGTCAACCTAAATTTCCGCAAGAGCGAGAATGAGCATCATCTTCATAACACCAAGAAGGAGGGATAATGAGATGATCATATGGATTGATCAGAACTAATAATAATAATGAAGCATTAGTCACGGAAGCTATTTTGATAGGCATTCAAAACTTGCATATTTTTGGTGATTCTCAATTTATTATAAAGTAGTAGGCATCTATAGAATCAACAAGCTTGAGTTAGCTTTCTATCACAAGAGTCGAGCTAATCAATAAAAATATCACACTAACTTCGAGTCTCTCGAGAATAATAAACTGCTAGCAAAATTAGCTAAGGAAATGACAAGTATGAATGGTGATTATCTCATGATCGACATATTTACTAGACTACTTCTAGAGCCAATAAAGTATCAATCCCTGCAGGTAGAGGTTACCAAATTCGACACAGTAGGATGCGACTCAGGTTTCTCCCCATACTCCCCAAAATCAACAAGAAATTATACCAAGAAGAGCTAAGAGTGACATTGCTTCAGAAAAGCAGTGTGAAGCCTTTACAGTAGAAGAGTCACATGATTGGAGGCAACCCTTCATCAACTACTTTAAAGAAGGCAAATTACTAAGTAATAAATCACTAACAGTTCAAATCAAAAAGAAAATGCTACGTTGTGCTTTCGTCAATAATACTTTATATATCGTAGATCCTTTGAACAAATATGGTTATGATGCCTAGATGTAGATGAAGCTAGCAAAGTAATGGTTGAAGTTCATGAAGGATTTTGTGGTGCACATTAGTCAGGTCCCAAGATGGTAGTAAAGATCAAGAGGATGGGTTATTATTGGCCATCTATGGTGAGAGATTAATCATGCTAAGAAATGTCACGAGTGTCAAGTACATGGGAATCTCATCCATCAACCTCCAAATCCATTACACCCAACAATAACATCCTGGTAATTCAAATGTTAGGGTACAGATGTAATTGGACCAATTGATCCATCGTCATCAGCGGTCAGCTTCATCTAGCGGCGATTTCTCGTGAAATTTTACTCCATTTAAAAGTTACTGGCGGCCGAGTGATCAACTTCTTCTTGCATAATGTGATCTATAGATTTGGAGTGCCACGCGAATAATTTCGATAATGGCAAAGTGCAAAGATTTATAGATTCGATCAACACAAAATTGATTGATATACTCTTCAATATATACAATCCAAGAGCAAATGGTTTGGTAAACTTTCAATAAGATATTAGTTAAACGCTCAAGAAGATCTTATTAAAAAAAAAAAAAGAGAATGACATACCAAGCTAATAAAGGTTTTATGGGCGTATCGAACTACCTACAAGACCACTAAAGCCACCCTATTCATTGGTATTTGAACTAATATGTTCTTCCAGAAGTTGAGTTGCCTTCACAGTAGCCATCCAATAATCAAACGAAGATCAAAATGCTCATCCGAGAATGGAGGAACTCAACGCCTTGATGAAGTTAGATTGCAAGCTCATCAAAATCTGAAGTCTATCGAGCAAAGATGTCTAGGGTTTTAGACCATACGGCGACCCTCAACATTCCAAAAGGAGAATTGGTTCTGCGTGAAGACCAATTATTCTAATCAAAAATTTGGTGAAAAATTTGAGCCTAACTAGGAATGCCCTTTATCATTGAGAAAGTTTACCAAATAGGGGCATACCAACTCATCGACCTAAAGGTGAAAGACCAATGCCGCCAATTAAAGGTCGATTCTTGAAAAAATATTATACATGACGATACATTCGAGGTATAATAGAAATCAGATAGGGGCATTTTTTTAGTATATCTATTTAGGTTGACATCGTTCATGCCGAGATCCCTAAATAAATATACTCATGAAAAAAAATTTTTATGAAAATTCCCTCTTACATAGGGGCATTTTAGATTCATATACATATACGAAAGCAATGTTACATGTCGAAACTCTCCTAAGAGCATATTAATTCAGATATTGATGTATTTGTGCATTTTCATCTTAAAAATTCTCCTAAATGTACTTTAGAATTCACTCTGCAAGATAGGGGCATTTTTTTTAGTTTATATTAAGTTTATTTGAGTTGACATCACGCCATAAGACGAGATCCTCAAATATATTTCTCATTGACATCGACCTTTATGCCAAATCAATACATCCTAATTATTATTAAGTTGTGCGTTCAACAAAAAAGAATCTATTTCTATGCATGAAGCTAAATGTCAAGAAATTTATCTCCCGCCAAATTCGAGAGAACAAGTTAAGAACTCCCAATTTCTGAGGCTTCATCAATTAAGTTGGAGAAACATCAACCTCTACATCCAAGTCTATGAGGGGTTCTAAAGGTCAACTCAACAAGCCCACAAATGGTCGAGTTGCGACGCCTCTCCTCACTCAACATGCCAAGAAAAGTCCAGAGTGAAAGAGCCCTGCTCGTCACGATGACAAAATCACCAACCCAATATACTTAAGTCAAGAGTAGGTTTTAAAGGTCTAACTCAACAAGCCCAAATATGGACGAGTTGTCGACGCTCCTCATTCAACAGAAGAAATTTGAAAGAGCCCCGCTCAATGACAATATGCTCAAACATCCAAATAGTGATTAGTGATTAAGTGGATCTAAGAGATCTTTCTACTTGATCAAGACAATCAGAGAACTCTCAGATGCCTCAAGTCATCTTTATATTGCCACACGGTGATATCTCAATCTATTCACAAATGATCCGATCAAGCTCAAAGCAGTATCAAATCCAATCTCCTCATCATCCATCAAAGCAAATCATCATAGGAAGCAATTCAAACAAAGTCGATGGTTGAACTAAATAAATTCTATGATTATTCAGTTTCTTAAAGCACACATTACTAGACTAATAACTCAACATTGACCTAAGTAAGGTCATCTGTAATGATTTATTAAATGAGTCCATCAAGACAACAAGCAAAGGATTCATGACATACATACACTTCCTGACAAGTCAATATTGACAAATCAGGTCAATCATTCATCAAGTCCATCAAGCTTAAAGCTGTGGAAGGAAATTTCAAATCGATCAAGCACGGATAAACCGATTCCCTAGGAGTCCTTCATCAAAAAAGTAGACCAATTCCTCCATCAAACCCAACCCATAAGGAGGAGGCTCAAATATGCAAGGACATAAAAGAAAGAGATCTTCAAAGCCATTTACATAGTAGATGATGTAAGAACTCTTATCAATCCAACAAGATTCTCGACAAATCAATCGTCATTTAGCATCCCAATAAGGCGATACTAATGACAAATCCTCAAAGCTGTAAAGATATTGTAAAAGTAAAATGATCCAAGTTCTATGGCCATCCCAAGCTTTTAACAAACGGACTAGCTCAATCACATTTTTGGGGCATTTGACCTCATATGTCATAAATCAAGACAAGTCCACAAGTTAAATTCGATAGACTTCGGAGCTGACAGTGCGCAAGTAGGGGCTCAAAATGCACTACACATCACCAAAATGGTCAAACCTCCGATGATGAATAACTGTGTATCGTAACATCAAAATTGATTAATATAAATATTGCAAAATCCGAGCAATCATTGAGCTATCAATGCCGACGCATACCTGAAGCGGTCATACGATGACCAATGACCTCCGCTCATGAATCACGCCATATTTCAAAACATCAAAAAAATCAAATGAGACTATCCACGCTCAAATCGAAGTCGTTAAATGTCAAATGATTAGAAGTGGTAGTGCGCAAATCGAGGCTCAAAATGCACTAGACATCACCAAAAATGGTTGAAACGGCCTTCGATTGACGAACGGACTTCATCATCACGTTCAAAATGTCAAAAATGGTTAAAATATAAATATTGTCAAATCTAACGATCAACCGATCAAGCCCAAATATCGCGTACGTACATCAAGTCTAAGCTACAACCGATGAGACCTTGCTCATGAAATTGATCACGCATCTTAACATCAAAATTATCAAATGAGACTCACGCTTAATTACAAGTTCTGCAAATGTAGACTAATCAACGCAGCAAATTAAATGAGAACGCTCTAAAATGGTCGAAATGACCTCCGATTGATGAACGGACTCCGTCGTAGCCTTCAGAACGTCGAAATTGGTCAGGATTTAAATATTGCACAACTTAATGATCAATTGATCAAGCGCTCAAGTCGTCAACATGCTTCCATGCATACCGAAGTCAAAAGATGCCGACACAAGTCAAATGACCTTCATTCGTGAAATTGATCAAGTCATTGGCTTCGAAACGTCAAAATCTATCAAGTAAGACTTTTCGCACTCAATTCAGATGAGTATGTGCAAAAATAGAGTTTGAAAGTACGCGCATTTGAAAATGGACTCAATTTGACGTCTACTTGAACCAAACTCCCGAAACAGACCGGCCATTGCATTCTGAATATGGAATTTTATATATATATATATTGACTATATTTAAAAATCCATATTAAAACTATTTAATCAATTTAAAATTTATTTAAAATCCATAAATTATTTCAACCATTTATTATTCTCCTAAAAAAGAAAACCACTCCTCTCTCTCCCTCCATTCACGCGAATTCTCCCCCTCCTTTCTATCTCACATCCTATTCCATCCAGAGCTCTCAGAATCCCTGATCCTGTAAAGCTTCCTCGCCACACTCCATCAGAATCTCCTGCAGCCAACGTGAATCCGATCCCCATTTTGACGGCCCAGGCTTTCTCCTCTCAAACTCATGCTATCCCGGCTGGCCACCATTCTGCTCCGCTCCACCATTCTCAGCACTATTCCCATGCTGCACCCAGGGCTCCTGCGGCTGCTCAGCACCTCCGAGCCTCCTGCAGACTATCTGCCTGTTCAATCACCCCACTTCGGCAGATCCCGCCAAGCTCATTCTACCTCCTGAAAACCCCATGAATCTTCCCACCACATTTTGCTCACAGAAACTGCCACCGCAAGTAGCTTCCTTCCGAATCCCTCCATTTGCAGTTAATCCGCAACTCAGTCTGGACCATATGCTGCCGCTCAATCCGCCTTCACCTGCAGCGAACCCGTCTAATTCGCTTCACCGCAGAACCCGGTTCTTCTTCTTTACACATTCCTCAGATACCCCCAATTTTCGCCATGCAAATGGGAAGGACATCAATTAATTCTTTTGATTTATGGCATCGCACTCCTCATTTTATCCTTCCAATTTTCGCTTAGCCGCAAACCGGGGAAGAACATCGTCAAGAGGCGATTTCTGATTTTCATCGATTCCTCGTGACACAAATTCATAGCCATATAAGCAACACCGTCAAGAGTGTTCTTCTCTTTTTGGCATATCCAACCTCCTTTACCGGCATCAGCCAAAAAAAAATGAGTAGAATAGGAGAGATATAGATATATATATATATATATATATATATATATATATATATATATATATATATATATATATATATATATATATGCGTATTTTTTGCAGGTTTGAAGGCGCTCAAGAGGGCAGATGGAACTAGTGGTGTCGAAGACACCACTCACCACTCAAGAGGGCTTATCAGTAAGCTAACACATTAGATGTCACCCCCCTGTGATCTAAAATTTTAAATTTCTAATTAATTTAGAAAAAAGGGGAATGAATATATATTGAATTTATCTTCTTCGTGTTTGAAGGCCTCACTGCTCAAGAGGACACAAGATGAAAACCCGATGGTGTCAAGACACCTCACGCTAAGAGAGGCGACGAGTAAGAAAACACTCGGCAGCCCTACATGGGATGATGCCGGGAGGTTGCCAAAATTTAGACTAAAATTCAAGACTTAAATAAATTCAAATGGGAATTAACTAAACTTAAGTCAAACAAAAGAATATATGATAAATATGAAGATAAATGTTAAATCAAAGAGAAATAGGGGGGAGCCTTTAAAGAAAATTTTGGAAACAATGAAACACTCACTTAAAATGCAAGTAAAATTTTGGGAGGCTAATATTAAACTCACAAACTCTTATAGTGATTCTCTATGGCTTAAATTGAAGTAATGAGTGAGTTCTCTTTTCTTGTAAATTCCTCAAAACTAAACAAGCTCTAATTGGAATTTAGGGAGACTAATGCTAAACTCATAACAAACTTGCAATAAACTTAAAATCTAAGGATGAATCCAAATTGTATTTAATAACTCTTATATAAATATGGAGGTGATTACAATGTTAACTAATAAAAGTAGTAAAAAAAAATAAAATCGACATAACTTATCAAAAGTGATGTAAATTAAACATAATCAAGTTGAGAGAATTACAAAACTCAACAAGTAAACTAAGTGTTAAAGTACAATATAAATCAAAAAATATCTTTTTTCACGATCTACAACTCTTTGTACAAGTGTAGATATATTAAATTCAATTCAATAAAAAAATCATGGACTTCCTTTAATCAAAAATTGAGAGATTTCATTCTAATTATAAATTTTAAAATCAATGAAACCACTAATTAGGTGAAATTATCTAAAACTATAAACATCTGCATGTGCTCGGATATAGAGGTTTCAAGTGCAAATTTTAATGTCTAAAAAGGCTGCGCAGACTAAGTTGGAATTAAATGAAAATCTGAAATCAATCTCATAATTCAGAAATAAACACTACATAAAGTCTTAAATACACCCGCATGGGCCCCAACACTATGCTGAATGCGGAAATTCAAGTGTCTGAGGATGTTGAGCGGGTTACTTCCCGGTTTAGTCTTAGGACTGGATCCAGGTTAACAAAATCTAAAAATCTATAATAAGAGTTGCAAATTAGTGAAATATCGGCTATTCGTCGGTGACGTAGATCTAATCATCTGTTAGCAGCTAAACAGAGCTGGCAGAATCTAAAGCTCTTAAACATATTCAAATTAATTAATTTTTCAAATCAAATTAAGTAACAATCTAAACTGCTTAAATGAAACGTTATCACTAAAAGCTTAAATCAAAACTCAATATAACCATCTTCTGCAACTGTTTATCAGGGTTGACAAATTAAGAAAACTCTAGCTCACAAAAGAGCCAATGACAAATCAAGTGTTCTGATATATTCACTCTCAATCAATCTCATGACAGTAAAGACGTAGCGTGTCTTCATTGCGTGGCTGGCGAGAGCTCCTGATGAAGCGATTGACCGAGTCCCTTGATCGGGTGGTTTGGCCAGTCAAGCTCCATTATATTACGATCACGACCGTAGCTCGTATGCTCCCCAATGGCTCTATCCTTTGAGTTGTGAATCATATGGTATACTTGAAAGGGAAAATAACCTTCTATCAGCTAAGGTAGAATTAAGATTTTCTCCTTAGACAAACCCCATCCCATATCAACAAGGATTTCTTGGAGGACGTAACTCATGTATTGCTGGTGAGGATCCTTCTATCAGGTTGGGTCGACTACCTCCTCTGACTAAGTAGACTAGGGATCGCGACTGCTCGGGATGACGGAACCATGGGATCTAGATCGGGCACGTCATTATTCTCCCAACCATCTGGTTTAAACTGAAATAATGAATTTCATAACCTAAATTCTGAAGCTCTTACTTGAATGTTCCTCTTAAATATAGTAAATTACTTATTTTTGTTTGGCTATTTCTGCTAAGAAGTTACCTCGTATAGATTTACAAGTTTTGTTACGTAAGATTTTAAATATTCTTGATGGTTGGAAACTCAAATCTTTTTCTGTTGTTAGGAGATTTCAATTGCTTAAATTTATTATTTAGAATCTTCTTACATGATTAGAGCTCTTGATATTAACAAATCTTCGATTGAAATCATTAACAGTTGAGTTTTAATTTTCTTTATCTTGTTAGTCATACTTGGGGCAAGTTACATGCTATTTCATGAAATTAAACATACAAACCACAGACAAGGGAGGGCTCGAGGTCCCTTCTACAATTATTATCACATATTCAGATCACTGTTCTTTGAATTGCAGGATTCTGAACTTTTCTAGCCTTTTAAAAATATTGGATTGTCAAATATTATTCTCTGTATTAATCTTTATCTGCGGCAGTAAGCAAAGCTAATGATAACAAAATATGCCTTATAAAATTGCATTAAAAAAATATTTGCTACGAGAAACTTTTTGGCTTTTTAATGGATGGCCAATAAATATATATTAAAGAGAATAAATAACTTCGTATCAAATGATGGAGGTTTTTTTTAATAAAATTTTGATAGATTTTTAGTTTTATATATACACATGAGAGATCATAAATAAAGAATATATATATCATTTATTTTTATAATAAGTTTATTCTAGTATAAATATAAATTATTACATTAAATAATATGCCATTAGTACGAATGAGACTTTTAAAGAGTTTGATAACATGGTACAAGCGTAGTTGGAAGACATCATTAGGAAGCATTCATTTCATATGTGTGTAAATTATGTAATGAGAAATATTTATTTTAAAATGTAATATAAACAATTACTTATTCTTTTTAAAAATAATTATTTATAAACTAAGTATTTATTTGGTGCAGTGAAAAAGTCTAAAATTAAAAAATATATGATCTTAGTTTATGAGGAATTCGAAGAATTGGAAACTTCTTGATGTAGCAAAATACACTTAGTCCACATTTTTGACATATAAAGTCATATTTTATATCTTTAGAAAACATTAAATGCGCTCAACAATATGTAATATATTTAAATGAATAACATTTAATTTGCTTTCATTTATAACATTTAACAATTTAATCTATTTAATATTTTGTATCCACCAAATTAATTTTAAAACCAAATAATCTTTCAAATGTTTTCGAATTAAAGGGTCGCAAATGTTTATTTTTGCTCATATATAAATAATCGATCTATTGGTGTTAAATGACTAAATTGCTTATTATCTAAATGGGTTTAAAAATGGACAACAAGTTCTCAGAGACCTTATTGTAATATTCAAACATGCTAAATTTTAACTTTTTTCACTTCCAATCATTGAGTTATAATTAAGAATCCAATTGATGATTGAATAATAATGAAATATACATGGAGTATATATCAATTCTATAAAATTTGATATTATGTTATCATTAAATTTCAAATAAGTATATTATCTCTTTATATATTATTTATAAGTGTTCTTAGAAGAGTTACGTCATACAAATGAACAAGATTGATACGTTATTAAAAGAGAAGAAGAGTTGAGAAATTATCACTTATTCTTTTTAGGCCTTATAATTGCAAATGCTCCTAATTAAGTCCATATATATATATATTATGATGCATGTCATCAATGATGAGGTTTATGAGTATATGCTAGTAGAGGCTAGTAGGTACATAGTAGTTGTTTGCATAGAAGTTGAAGAACTGAGGTAGAAGTTACTATATGTACTTTTTCAATGACCTAACACCACTAACTAAAATTTATAGGTTTCTAAATGCTAAATAGATTAATTAGATGCATTATTTTAAACAATAGTCACACTAAGCTCAACATAATTCTTATATTGTATGGCAACCCAGTAATGTCGATTGACTCATACGATATTGGTTGTTCAAGAGTATCCTATTGATTGGCGACACATAAAATAGGGAGGTAAAAATCCATCATGCAGTGACCCATCCGAGGTTGTTTGTCAAAGTGTAACTTGATGACATTAACCTGTATGGAAGAGGTTAAATCGAATCCGCTGGGGATTTTTAACCCATCCGAGGTTGTTTGTAAAAGTGTTACTTGATGACATTAACTTGTATGGAAGATGTTGAATTGAATATGATGAGGATTTTTGACCCATCCGATGTTATTTGTCAAAGTGTTACTTGATGACAGTAACCTGTATGGAAGATGTTGAATCAAATCTGTTGAGGATTTTTGACCCAAACAAAGTTATTTGTCAAAGTTTTACTTGATGACATTAACTTGTATGGAAGATGTCGAATCGAATCGAATCTGCCAAGAATTTTTGATCCATCCGAGGTTGTTTGTCAAAGTGTTACTTGATGACGTTATCTTGTATGGAATATGTCGAATCGAATCCGCTAATGATTTTGACCCATCGAGGTTGTTTGTTAAAGTATTATGATGATTTTAACTTGTATGGAAGAGGTCGAATCGAATCAAGAATTTTGATCCATCGAGGTTGTTTGTCAAAATGTTACTTGATGGCGTTAACGTATGGAAGAGGTTGAATCAATCGTTGAGAATTTTTAACCCATCACCATTCGAGATTGTTTATCAAAGTATTACTTGATAATGTTAATCTGTATGGAAGAGGTCAATTGAATCCGGGATTTTCGACCCATCTCGAGTTGTTTGTCAAAGTATCACTTGATGACGAAGCTATGGAAGAGGTTGAATCAATTTTTGAGGATTTTTCACCCATCGAGGTTGTTTGTCAAAGTGTTACTGATGGCGTAACTGTATGGAAGAGGAATCAATCCGCCAAGGATTTTGACATTGATTATTTGTCAAAGTATTACTTGATGACATTACTTTTATGGAAGAGATTGAATCGAATCCGTTGAGAATTTTTGACCCATCCGAGGTTGTTTGTCAGTGTGTTAGTCCTTGACATTTAACCTGTGTGGAAGAAATCAATAATTTTAACTCTTATTCGAGGTTATTTTGTCAAAGTATGATGTTAACCTATGTGGAAGAGATTAAACATTTTGATTCTTCCGAGATTATTTGTCAGAGTATTACTCCATGATGTTAACTTGTGTGGAAGAGGTTAAATCAACACACACTGTTTAGGTCGTAGCCAAAGTCTACCTTTAATTATAGCAATACGTACCTATGATTGGAGAATCATAATTATAAAGTCATCTCTATTTTCTTTTGTTGAAATTGCTCCACATCATTGACTTGCTTCTCGAACTGATAATCAATTAGATATCCAGAATATTGATTTGGATGATCTTTTGAGATTAAGAGTTGCCCCTCAATCTCCAACAAAAGCTGAAAGATCAAAGTTTGATGAATCTTCATTCTTCTTATGTGTTCCTTGAGAATAAAATTTTCTTCACCATATAGGTTATTTAACATAAAATCAAATTGTCAACCATCGAAGATGTAAAAGGAATGTTTCTCACATAATGACGTGAAAACTGGCGTTAGAAAACTTGTAGTAGAATAAAACTTCACGCCTTAGCTTTGTATGAAAATCCAACACACATGATAGTTGAAAAGAGAATAAGAAACTTCAGAATTTTTACATGAAAATCCCTCAGGAAGAGGGTAAAAAATCAATCTACCCGAAAAGATGCTTCACTATATATCAACTTTGAGTACAAAATTTGAATCTTTCGATAATGGGATTACAAGATTGTATGTGAGAAATCCTGATAATGAGAATTCCATAATCGTTACAAATAAAGATACTTAATGGACTATAATGATGGTGTTAAATGAACGATAATAGGCGATCAGAATGTGGATGATTTAACTTCAAACTTCTAGTTCTCTCCCTGCTTTCTCCCAAGTTTGCCTTTAACTTCTTCTCCCTTCATGACAAGAATGAGGTCCTATTTATAGGATTCTGAGAGGGCATTTTGGTCATTGTAGTCAAAATCTCAAAACACTCCATCGGACGGCTCAAAATGATTTTCTTGATCATTTGATGTATTTTAAGTATTTGAATGCTCAAATGAAGTCAGAATTAGAAGATCTTGGACTTGTTAGATCCTACTCGATAATACGTTCATTTTGACTATAAATACTTCATATTTAGGAGCCGACTGATATCGCAAAATTTTCAATAAATGCTTGATGTAGGTTAGTCTTGACTCAAAATGAGATTACTTTTGTCATCAAGATTCGTGCTTCGAGTGGTGAAATTTTCAGTGTCATATCAAAACATAAGAAATCACATGGTTTAAAATTGGTATCATTTTTATGGCAATACAAAATTTTTAGTTGTGAAGTTTTAAAATTCCAAGGGTTGGATGATTAAAAAATTGTTGATATCTAAGTTGAGAGGTTGTTTATTACAATATTTAGTCAAGATTTACCATAAAGTTTACCAAATAAATTTGTAGGCCACATAAATCAAACTACATTCTTAAATTTCCATTTTCTCCAAATTTAAGGTGAAATCTAAGATCTAGTAAATTTTGAGAGAAGTTCAGTTTTAAAATTTGCACTATTACTCACCAGCCTCTTTGTCTCCTTCATTTAAATTCTAAATCATAAAAATATTTGTCAAAATTTTAATAGAATTTAACCAAATTTAACATCTGCAACATCAAAAAGTCTTTAAAATTTAATGGTTATACATCAAATAGCTGGTTTGGACATGTATAAAGGATGAAAAATGTACTCATCAGATGAGTAGATAAAATTAGTACAAAAAGTCAAGAAAAAATATTAAATCTATGATTAGCGATAATAGTTGTTCAAAATATCTTAAAAAAATAAATTTAGCATTTCAATCATCACTCATTGATAATAAATTGCAAATGAGGGCTCATGAGAACAACTCCAAAAAAGAGGATAAGACAAACACTGAAGAAAATGTTAGCGACAGTACAAATAAACATAATTCAAGACTAACCATAAAAATTGCAGTTTTCCAAGTGATAAATAACATGAAAAGGAATTCACAAGTGCCAAGAACCATAGCTCAGAGTAGCTCACCTGGATCCGTTTGTCACCATAGCAGCCCCTAAGTAACAAGAGCTCTTAATCTTCCCTTCCTTCTGATAATAACTGCCAAAAGCATTAGAAGCATGTTGTATCCGAAGCGATTTGCCCTCCCCCAAAGTCGCAATGCCTTCAAATCGCCTTCGGCCCGATAGAATGTCCTGTTGATACAAAAACCATAATAAGTTGATACATAGGCATTCCATTGCCATAAAAAAGTCCCCACTGTTTCTCTAACTCTGGACCTAGTCGCTGGTCCTTATTGAACAATTTGTAGATGTAGATAGATGCGCCCGGAAAGAAGTTCATACCACATGCTTGATCAAATTGGAGTTGTAGGTGCAAGTATTCTCTTTGGGGCTTGATTTTTTTGGGTCGCCATGAGGGTTGAAAGCTTCAATCATAACAATAGGGAGAAGCAAGCTATGATGGGCAAGCAGTGGCCCAAAGACGGAGAAGAGGTTGGTGTCTGGAGGAGGGTGTTGGGGTCGATTTCTTTGGAAGGTGGGAGCGTTTGAAGAGCGAGTCAAGAGGGATGACACTCGGGAGCATGAAAGAATAGTAAGGCAGATGAACATGAAAGGAGTTCATAGAGAGAGAGGAAGGTGAGCAGAGGGAGAATGAAACAGTGTTAGTTTAGTGAAAACTGGGAAGAAATGGGTGAGGATGACGGAGAAAAGTAGGAGAGATGGACATGGGACTGAGATCTGGAGGGTGAAGATAAAGCAAATAGGAGGACGGAGGTGGAAGCAGAGAAGTCAACCATGCATGAGATGGAGATGAAGGGAGGATGATGAGAGGCCCATGAAGAGGAGGAGGGGATGAGGCCAAGGTGAGGAGGATTTGCACAAGGATGAGTCTCCAAGATGGGAATTGAGAGCGGGGGGACGAAGGGTTGGAGAGACGAAAATGGGTGATATGTTGGGAGATGCAGTTATATATGTAAAGCTAAAATAATGCCTACATAATTCTTCATCTATTCTTATCAAGTTATCAATATCTCCATAATGCTCTTTACTATTCTTAGCATATTATATTTATGCTATTAACTATTTTTTACTATAATACTTAACAGGAAAAAATTAAATGAAGTTAATATATAGCTTCTTTATTTATCATATCTCTCATTTGTATATATATATATATATATATATATATATATATATATATATATATATATATATATATATATATATATATATATATATATATAGAGTCACCGACGGATATACTGTGGGGGCATTGGGGCACGTGCCCCCGTTGAGTTGACGGAGAGGAGGTTGTAAGATTTGTGGAGGATTTAAGCCGGATTAAACTTAAATCCAGCCAAAGGGTATTTTTGGACAAGTTTAATTCTTTGCGTTTGTAATCCAGTTAAAATCGCTTTCGCAAGTTAAATCTGAATTTACTAAATCTTGTTGGCAGCTAGATTTATCGGATTTAGACAAGCAGAAGAACGCAAAGGAGGGTGGGAAAGAAATATGGAATACATGGATAACCTTTGAGATGTCTACCATCTCTTTCACGCAGCATGAAGGATACAAAGAGAATTTTGAAGAAAATGCTGTCAATTCCTTCTCTTAAATTAGTTTTTATTTTGATTTAATTTTAATTAATGTTAAATTATTTAGATAATAATTAATTAATATATCATCTTAGATTAATTATAATTTAATAGACTTAGATGTAATTAATATAGGCTTATTATTTTATAATTGATTAATAGATTTGTAATTAATTGATATATTATACTATGATAAATAAATTATAATTAATTTAAATATGATTATTATTTTATATAAATAAACTAAATATAAATTCTTATTTAATTCACTTATTAAATATCCTCGATTATAGTCTCAACATAGATAAATTATATATTTTATTGATTATTTAAATAATATTTAAGAATGATACATTAATCGTTATCATTTATTTATTTATTTTTATTGTGCTTTTATAACTATCATTTGAATATTTATAATTCCAATTAATACTTTCATTAACATTATTATTATATTCTTAATTACTTAGCTTACATCTAATTGATTTAATTATTTAATTTTTTTTAGTTTTATTTTGTGATAAAAAATATAATAAAAATAACCTCTAAATATTCATTATTTAAATTTTAAATAAAATATGTAACTTAAATCTTGATATAATTAACCAAATAATAGCACTTAATTTAACTATCATCATACCAAATTATTTTCTAGATTTAACTTTCATAATATTTATTAAACTGAGATTTATTGAATTTACTAAATGCCACTTGAGTTAAATCATTTGTATAGCCATGCAGCCTCTAAATGTTACAAAAGTCTAAGTCATATTTCTCCTCCAGTCCTCTATTTTGCCTTGAAGCTTTGATTTAGAAATCTTAAATTGCTGACTTACGCTTTACATGATTTACATAAACAAAGATAAGATGATTTCGAGGAAAGGTGAGATTAACTTTATGATTTCTCACTTCTTTGATTTTTGGGTAGGAATGGAGCTAGTATTTCGGACATTGAAATAGCGAGCTCCCATTGTCACAATACCAAACCTTTTTTTTTTTCAAGCAAAAACCAATCAAGACAAATGTTACATTATAGTAATTATTAATTAATATTAATAAAAAAATTTAAGTTAATTAAATTAAAATTGCTTATAAGTTTAATTGATTACATAATTCTTTATTTAATTAAATTTATTATCATAATTTGTATTTAATAGTTATAAAAAATCACTTGTATAATCCTATAAAGAAATTTTTTATTAAATAATAACAAATTTAATTATGTTGATATTATACAACACCTTCAATATCTAAAAATTTGGAGGGAAAAATTTCAGCTAATATAATAAATTTGTAAGTTTTTATAATCACATTTTTTTTAGTTATTTAAACAAAAAATTACTTATGTAAGTCTCAATCTTGAATTAAAATATTAAAGATATTATTTAAATTTATCATTTTATGTCCTCATAAACAAAATTTTTTAGCTCCGCCCTGTACTCTAGCAGAGGTTTTAAAACTGTTGCCTATATTTATGGCAGTGATTATAACCGTTGGTATCAGTAGTGGTTAAAAGCATTGCAATAATTAACTTATTATTACAAACAAATCAATCTCCCCCTCTTTCTTGAAACTCTAACTTTTGCTTCGTCATATTAACGAACGACAACTACACCGCTAGATCTCTTCCGTCAGTGAAAAGTATTTTTCTTGTTTTTTTTTTGTTTTTTTATATAGCCCGTACATTATAATACATTCTTTGATTTTCTACTCATCCCATAAACCCTTGGTGTTGAATCTTCTCTTTAGTGCTACCTCTCCTTCATTTCTATTGACGAGCACTAATATTTAGCTCACATAATCCTACAAATTCTTTGATTTTCTTCACCTCCTCCCTCAAACCTTAGGTGCCACATCTCCTAATGGCCCCCATCTGTTAGTTTTACTTTGTTTTTGTAGGCAATGAGGTAGATTTTTCCTACTTTTTTAGATTTTTTATTTTTGTTGGACATTATTCAATCAAAAGCTTTCGAAGTGATATGATATTGAAAATTCTACAATGTGACTAATCTTGGTTAAAAGAAACTAATCATAAACCTGAGATCAAGACTTAAAATGTCATTAAACTTTAATATCGCTTAAATCCTAAATAGCCTCAAACACGGAGTGATAGTCAATCGAGCATCTGTGAGTCGGATCTAACAAGCCCAAGATCTCACAATTTAACTTCATTTGAGCATTCAAATACTTAAAATACATCAAATAATCAAAGGAATCATTTTGAGCCGTTTGAGGTGAGTATGATTTTGCATTTACGTGACGCACTCCTCCAATCTATAAATAATTCCTCATGAGACCAAGCAGAGAGAGAGAGAGAGAGAAAAGTTTCAAGATCCTCCAAGCAAAATCGCACCACTGCTAAGTTAACCACTAGCCGCCGAATTCTCGACGTATTAATCTGTGACTCCATCAGACGACCTTCATTTCCGATGTTGTGTCACCATCATCCGCTACCACTGAAGTACTATATGAACGTGACTACATAATATTGTTTCCTCATATAAAGTAATCTTATCGGGAAAAATTTTGTATTAAAACAGATAAATAGTGGAAGATTTTGACTGATTTTTTCCTCTTTCGAGGTTTTTCCACGTAAAAATTTCTGGAGTTTTCTTGTTCACTCTTTAAATATCTGTGTGTGTGCTGGATTTTATAACAAGGCTAAGGCAGGTGATGAATGTTTTCCCAATTTCTTTAGAAATGTGTTTTATATTTAATTAAAAAATCAATATGCAGAAGGTTAAGCAGGTGATGAATGTTTTCCCAATTTCTTTAGAAATGTGTTTTATATTTAATTAAAAAATCAATATGCAGATTAAAATTCGCACTCATGGTTTATCTCCATTGTATTATTAGCAAAACATACATTGTTGGTGCCAACGTACCTTAAATTTGAAGAGATTTAAATCATATTATCAGAAGAAAATAAAATAAAATAAAATAATGAATCAAAACATTAAATCAAATTAATTGTTTTATTGAAATATATAAATTATATTCAAGTGGAACACAACTTGAATCAAATCAAATTGGCTTTTCGGATTTAGTGTTTTAATTTGGTAAGATTTTTCTATTTTTATACTTTGATTTTTCTCTTCTCCCATAATTTTAGACGCAGCTATTATAGATGGTCGAATTTAGCTTGATTGAAAATATATGTAGTTTTCCTAGTTATGAAATTAGAATTGAATCATATTATCAACTATGCATATAACTTTAAAACACCGAAGCCAAAGATAATATGTGAAAGATCAAAGAGCAATGACTGTTTATTTTCACTCAAAAATAAAATATCTATTGTAATTAATTGTTATTGTAATCGCTCCCTTCCAATGATTAAACCATATATAATTTCTTCAAATCGATTGAACATTTGTCACATTTATAAAAAAGCTGCTTCAATTACATACATATATTTCTTGAGTCACTGAAATAGCTTATATATAGACCTATGGCCCTCTCCAATCATATAGATATAGCGTAGTTTAATTTTAGATAAAGATGATTCATAATAATCTAATAGTCAGATTTGTGTTAAAAAAAGAGTCAAATCTATGTATATATGTATATTATTCACAAGTACTGAGAAGTATATATACTCCAACACTTTCATTCATCGTTGCCACCATCTTTCCTAGAATGCGATGACATCAATGGAAAAATATTACTGTGGCAAGTTGGGCAATTTCTTTGTGAGTTTAACCACATGTCAATACAAGTGGCATGAAATAGGTGTCCACACAGTGGCAACCCTTTTAACATCCTCCCCTTCATTGAATGTCAAGAGACAAACCACACATTCTGGTTTTGCTTCACCTTCATTTCCCTCAACACCTTTTTCTCTATTGAGATACTTAGATGATAGAATCATATGTTGTATTTCAATTTCGTTTTGATGATAGTTAATTTGATGCCAAAACCAAGCACAACAATCAACGATAATAGTTTTGGTGATGAAGAGTATAACGACAATAAATTTGAGGCGAAATGACCAAATAGTTATTTCAAAATATATATAGGGATTCAATTCATGTAAATATTTGCATAGATTTTGAGACATTGTACTTGCAAAAATCTCAGAGTACGATAATACTCACTTGAAGCATAATATCTTTTACCTGCTTGTATGTATGTTTTTCAGATTCGACGATATTAGACATTCTAGATATATATTGTAATTTGAAACAATAAATTATTATTTGCATTCGCTTCTTTAGGAATTGATCTCAAAAAAATTCAATAGGATTTCACAAGTCCCTTTTTTTGTATGAAATGCGAGATTTATCATGAGACTTACTTAGATTCTTTTAGGCCACTTCCACTTCATTTGATACGATACAAACTATTATGTAAATGTTCATTAATGTTCTTTTCCCTCCCCTCTTTTTCTTGTTTGATTCTTTTAAATTGAATTTAGCTTTAGGTTCCTTTGTTTAGCGCTCTTAAGTTAGTTCTTTTTATTCTCTTATTTTTTTTCTAAGCCAAAAGATTTGACGAAATTTCAACAGCATTTCGGCTAGGTGGAGTGACATCTAACAGATGTTGGCTTACTCGGTACGCCCTAATGAGCGTAGCGAGCGGTGTCTTGTGACACTGCAATTGATTTTTCATCTCGTCATGCCCAAATAAGCATGACGAAGTCTTCAAACTTGCAAAGAAACAAGCATATACATATACACATTCACATATTTATCACATGTTCAGACCCATTTTTCTGCACACTTGCAATGATCGACAAGGAGACGGAGAGGGAGATGCCAAAAACCAAGAGAGAACCCGTCTAATGACGGTGTTCCTCTTCTATGACAAAAAGAAAGGGAAAAAGGAGATGCCAAAATCGAGAGAAGAACCCTAATGAGTGTTCCTCTATGTAAAAGGAAAGGTTAGAATTGGAAAGGAATTTCAGTTGGGAGGAGTTTGGTGGAGAAGAAAAGAAGAGGATTTTGGGAAAATGAAAGAAATTTTGGTTTAGGAGAAATGAAGAAAAGGGAAAGAAGAAGTGATTTTGGTTTCGGGAAAATGAACGAAGATGAAGAAGAATAAGAAAAGAGAAGACTTCTTTACATTGGAGAAAAGAAGAGGTCTAGTTTAATGAGAATCGAGAAGGAAGGAAAACTGAGCTTTCGATTTGGAAGGAGATGAGATTGGATTGAGGTAAAGAAAAGAAAGAAAGATGAATAAGAAAGAAAGAAGAATAGGGAAGAAAAGGAGAACTTGTTATTTGAACGAGGAGATCAGAGAAGGAAGGAAAATGAATTGGGAGAAGTTAATGATTTAAGATAAGTGGAGAATATTGTTGGTTTAAGAAGGAAGGAAGGAAAAGAAGAGGAGGCGCAGTTGAGATCGAGAGGGAGAGAGCTTTAAATCGAACAAAATGAACCGCATGAAGAAGGAAACCGAACCGTGCTACATGTGTGAAAAGGTGGCAATCAGTTAGGAGGATTTGAAGTAGGAAAGTTAGGGCTTTAAATAATATTTTTATAACATAATATTTAATATTTCTGACCTCAATATAGGGATATATCTGTTGAATGAAGTTTATTCCGATGTTCCAAACGCAATGGTGTAGTCTATTTCGTAATCGGGGGCCGTTTGGTTCAAGTCGGCGTCAAATTGACTTAATTTTAGCTCAAAATGCGCATTATAATTTCCGACCGCTCGACTTTCATGTAGACTTGTACAAATTGAATATGAACAGTCTTACATGATAGATTTTGATGTTTTGAAACTAGTCACACAATCAATTTTATGAACAGAGGTCATTTGGTTTAAGTTAGAGCCTCCTGACCTTGATATACGTGTATGCACGCTTACAACTAGATCGCTTAATCGGTTGATCATCAGGTTATGGAATATTTATATTCTGATCAACTTGATGTGCGGGCCAATGGAAGTCCGTTCATTGATCGGTCATTTCACTAATTTTGGTGGCGTGGTGTATTTACCTCGATTTGCGATGTCACTTTCGATTCGACATTTGCACAGACTCATCCGAATTGACCGTGGATAGTCTCATTTGGTATTTTTTGATATTTCGAAGCTAGCAGCACAATCCATTTTATGAACGAGGGTCGTTCGGATATATTCGCTTCCGATATGCTCATTACATTAACGGCTCAATAACAATCGATTGATCGTCAGATTATGCAATATTTATATTCTAATCTATTTCGTTGTTCTGAACACGATGGCAAAGTCAGTTCATCTATTGGAGGTCATTTGAACTGATTTTGGAAATGTTTGGCACATCTCAGCTCTGATTTGTGCTCTAAAACATCTGAAGTCGATCGAATTTAGTTTATAAGCTCGATTCGGCTTGTGTAGCATATGTGAAGGTCAACATATATATATATTTCTTGAGTCACTAAAATAGATTATATATAGACCTATTGGCGCTCTCCAATCATATAGATATAGTGTAGTATAATTTTAGATAAAAATGATTCATAATAATCTAATAGTCAAATTTGTGTAAAAAAAGAGAGAGTAAAACCTCTGTATTTATGTATGTAAAACCTCTGTATTTATGTATATATATATATATATATATATATCTATTATTCATAAGTACTCAAAAGTATATATACTCAACACTTTCATTCATTGTTGCAACCATCTTTTAGAATGCGATGACATCAATGGTAAAATATTACTATGGCAAGTTGAGCAATTTCTATGTGAGTTTAACCACATGTCAATACAAGTGGCATGAAATATGTGTCCAGATAGTGGCAACCGTTTAACATCCTCCCCTTCATTGAATGTCAAGAGACAAACCACACATTCTAGTTTTGCTTCACCTTCATATCCCTCAATACATTTTTCTTTATTGAGATACTTGGATGATGGAATCATATGCTATATTTCAATTTCGTTTTGATGATAGTGACATTGATGCCAAAACCAAGCACAACAATCAACAATAATAGTTTTGGTGATGAGAGTATAATGACAATAAATTTGAGGCCAATGACCAAATAGTAGTAGAGTCTATGAGTGGATGTGTCAGTGGATGAAGAAAGAGAGAAGTTGATGAAGGAGGTGATACCATTGGATGTTTAGAAATCTTGGATTAGGCATGATGGATTTGTCAAGCAATATAATATTGTTGGATGGTAGTGAACTTGATCCTATGAATCTACTACCATCTTTTCACATTCCTCTATAGTGATTAAGTACATATACTAAGTTGTTCATGCGTTATTGTGATTTTTTTTGTCATTCTTAAAATTTTGGTTTCTCTAGGAAATTTACCAATTTGGTTTCTACCTATATCAAGAATTGTTAATTTTGGTTATTATTAATGGGCATGGTCATGTGAAATATTTCTTTCTACCAATATAATATTTCACATAACCCTTTTTCTCCTACAACCATCTCTCTACAACCGGTGTCCCCACCTTCCGACAGTCGTCGACGATGCGACCACCGACATTGGGAGCTTTGACCTCCACCCATTGGCGGACAGATTGGGAGCATGCCCTGGTCGACATCCACCCCACACGATCCGACCATTTTTCCATGGCCAATAGATCCCCACTTCCAAGATCTTGCTTCGTCCGACAAGGTGGAAGCCAAACATTGGCTTCCGCCGACGCTCCGTGCTCCGCCTTTAGAAAAGTTTCGGTAGCTATTTATGTGGTTCAGCACATTGACGATCTTTATAAACACATGATAAATCTAATTTTTTATGTGTAATTGATTAGTTGTATGTATTGTTAGAATAATATGGTTTAAGGTTTTACTTGTAGTTGTGGAGTTGTAATTTTGGGTGATCGCCATTAAAAGTGTGAACCTTTAAGATATGTTGTGTCTATTATTCAAAATGATAGTGAAATAGTTTGGGATGCTATTAGTAGGATTCAAGTTGGATGGTTGAAGTGAAAGAATGCATTTGGCTTATTATGTTCAAAAAAATTCCATTGGAGTAGCACTTGGCCTATTTAGATGGAGATGAGGATGCTTAGGTGGATGAGTGGCTTAAGTCTTATAGATAAAATGCAAAATGAATATATTCGCGTGAAAATGTTTGAGTACCTTAGATTTTGTTCATAAAATGTCGATTGAGTTAAATATCATTTGCCTTTTGTAGTCTGTACTACATTTAAAATTATTTGTGCATCCTATTTCCTAATTTGAGTAATCCTAATATGATTAGTTATATTTTAGATATTTAGTTTGCCTCAACTCATCTTGTCAAGAATAAGTAGAGAGTTATTTTCAATGATCTTATTCTACGGAGGTGAACTAACCGCTCCATCGGTTCATTCCAAGTTATATGGGTGGTCAAAATCGTCCAATTAAGGTTCTATGACATAACACCTTATTGGATTTGAAATAAAGAATTATGAGATCTCTGCACATTGATTCAGAGTGTCACATAATTATTGTATAGCGTATGTTATTTCTGATGATGAAGTTTGTGATGTATTATGCTACTCCGACATTGGTGCTGTATGTGGAAGTCAAAGATGCTAATATTGCATCCATATCAATTGATCCAATTTTGAGGTCAGATATACCATCGACCCATACATAGATTTATCATCACTTGCTCCTTTGATGACATAGAGCGCGAGGAATTGATTCCCGAATACCTTGTTTATCTTATCATACTTTTGTAGTTAATTTTCAATAGTGATGTATGTCATGGTAATGATGTGTGTGGAATTACAAATCCATGGTGATATTATTTATCAATCAGAGGAACCATATGCGTCTCATAGTGTTGTAGGTGATGATGTGTATGAGATTATGAGCAGTGGCTCAAGTAGTGACTCAGAGCAAGATATTAGTGATGATAATTGTTCACCTAGGTTAGAAGCTATGGTTGATAATGTAGCCAATCAGGATCTGTTAAAGAATCATTCATTCTGGAATATTGAGAGTGAATGCGTAATGTTTTCTAATAATGAGTATGCCCGAATGTGTTAAACCATGAGAGAATGAGATAATGATATTTCTTTGGTCCATCGAGAAAAATGTCCTATCATATGATGTTAAAATCCTAGGTGATCTTGTCAAAGGAATGTGTTTTACAAGTAAAAAAGAGCCTTTAGTTTACTGTTATTGGTTGGTGTATAGTTAATAATGCTCAATTTCAAATAGTCACCTCCAACTAGAAGAACTATATTATGATATGTGTACATCACGATAGTCCTAATAGAGTATGTAATCATGCTACATTGCAGCACAAAGAAGCGTCTAGGGAGCGGAGAATCTTCAGAGTTGGAGATTACCACAAGTGTATCAATATAGTGATAAACAATGGTTCTAAATTTATTGCTTATTTCATTATACCTGTAATGAGGCATCAAATTGATCTGAAACCTAGAGAGATTATAGATAGAATGAAATCAAAATTTAATGTGAAGGTATCTTACATGAAATCCTGGGATGCTTGGTGTAAAATAATAAATGTAATTTTTTGTAGTTGGAAAGAGTCTTATAAGACTCTCAACATCTTTATAGTTTGTTCCACCCTAGTCTACGAATATACCTAGCGTATATAGTGATTTTAGAGATTTTTTGAGATTTTTGGTCATTCTATTTTGGACTGGGGTAGTTGTCATCTTGTCCTCAGCTTGGATGATACATTTTTGTTGGGCAAGTACTGTGATACATTACTGACTACTGTTGGAATAGATGGAAATAATGGTTTGTTTTCTCTTACCTTTGATGTGGTTGAATTTGAGTCAAATGAATCATGGTTGTGGTTTTAATGTGTACTGAGATGTTACCCGTGGTGTCACTAGACGCTGATCTATGTAAAATATCGATAAACATGTTGGGTTATTGCATGGGTGTAGAGAAAATTTTTCTTTGGCCACTCACAGGCATTGCTTGTGACATCTATGTGAGAATGTCAAAAAAAGTCATACATAGATTGGGAGTTGGTGATGTGGAGTTTCTATGCGTAAAATGTATATGGTGGAAACATGATATATGAGTTTAATTGTTATATGACGCATATAAAAATGGAAAGGAAGAGACACATAAATGGCTTATGGAGAGAGACCCAATTAAGTGGTCATTGGTGCATGATGGTGGAATGCATTATGGAACTATGATAATAAATGCATCTAATGCTTCAATGGCATTCTTAAATGTGCATGTGGTTTGCCAATGGCATTGATACTATTTATTATAACTTAGTTACACTTTTTATGAAAAGATTTGCCATTAAAACCCAACAATAGGAAGCTAACTTATCTATATTCACACAATGGGTGTCTGCCATGCTACAACATTCTAAAAGGGAAGCTAGACAATTCCCAGAACCAGTTAACATCAATCCTAAGGAGATGCAGGTGTTTGATAGGTCATGCCGATCATTTAGAGTTAATTTATTAGATAATGGTCAGTGTATGTGCAGTTGTAATAAGACAATTATATATCATTTATCATGCCTGCATGCTATTTACGTATTGGGATTTAGAAGATTAAATCACCTGATGTATATTTCATAGTATTACACTCTGCATTTGTATAAGCTTACACACGTAGCTCAGTTCTACATTGCTTGCTCGTTCTGATTGGCCAGCTTATAAAGCTGAAGAAGGTATTATCGAGTTATTTCCACCTAATTTTCGTAGTAAGACAAGAAGACCATAACCAATAGGTTTAGAAATATAATGGATGAAAATATAGCTAGCAGTAGCAGATCTTGTAGTCTATGCAAGATAATTGGCCACTACAGGTCATCGTGCCCATACAATGTCGATAGTAGAAGGTATGTTGTAGTCACTATGTTACAAGGTTCAATGTACTTTGCTCCTTTAAAAGTTGTAGTACATCTCTATTTACTTTATTCCAATTTTCCTTTCCAGTTTAATAATTTCATAACACTGATTATAACATGTGTTTCTTTAACAGGTACGATGACCGAGGAGCACCTCTCGTTAGATGAAGGCGTAAGGCCATGCTAGGGAGGAGGACACCCAATCGTCCTCTAGAGGTCTACCTAGCATAGCCTCCCGCATGGTCGATAGCGCCACCCCTAATATTGTAAGTAAAATTTAAAATTTAACTTCGATTACTAATGCCTCTTATCATATGGTTATTATTTATGCATGGTATTGCTTAAATGAAGAGCACAGTTCTAGAGGTCGCTTCCCACTTGCTTATGTTGAAGGAGTGGCCCATCACTTGTCGTAAGTTCACTGCTGCTCTATGTGCACTAGGTGTTGACTGTGTAGCAAGCTACATTACATTCACTTGGATTATCATCTACTTACTGTTCTAGTTGAGAGATGGTCTCCACAGACCAATACTTTCCACCTAACTGTTGGTGAGATGATAGTGACCCTACAAGTTATGACTATGATAGTGGGCATATGTGTTGATGGGCCGCCTATTACTAGCCCAATTGTGGTTGGTGAGGGGAAGAAGTGGCAGAGCTTGCCATATTATTGTGATGAGCTATTGGGTCGACATCCCCTACCAGATGTGGTGTATCATGATCCGACCAACCCACACATCACGTCGATATTCTGGATGGATCAGGCATAAGCACAGACTTGCATGCCTCTGAGGTGGCTCAGATGGTCTTTCTATACTGATTCATATGTCCATCTGGGCCTCGAGGAGTTCAGCAGACACGTTTATTCCTATATTTTATTTCTTATTAGGAGCTTCCTACTACCAGACACTTTAGGATCTGAGGTCCATCTGCAGTATCTATCACTACTTGAGGACGTAGATAAATTTAGTACACTGTCCATTCGGAGAGTAGTTATGGCGCACTTGTACAAGGAGCTATATGAGTTTACTAAGCCCACCACGGAAAATATGGTTGACTAGTTACAGCTTCTGCAGATATGGTCTTGGGAGCACCTTCATGTAAGGAGGTTGACTCTGCATCTGCCGTATCCGAGAGATCTGATAAGTTCAGCATTAGCTTGAGGTATAAATTAATTCTTCCTTTTTCAAATTTATGTTTATATGTTTGTTCTGAATGTGTTGCGCGAACAGGTGGAACGAGCGATATGTACGCCAGATGCCAGTGGCAAACGTGGCAGTATATAAGAATGAGTTGGATGGTCTGCTACATGCACATGTATGACTTTAGAGTAGTTATTGAGTTTTGTTTTCATAATATCTATGTTTATTTTAATATACTTTGTAATAGGCATAGACTATTTGGGATCCCTACACTGAGCAGATCACGCAGCGCCTATCACGTATATGCTCAACAAGCTCTGATATTTGGTTAGCACAATCTCCACTCATTAGCTAGTACCTGATCGAGTGCTTAGATAGTTTGGACTTATACTAAGGGTTGATGTGGCACTTGTAGACCCTTCCTTCAAAAGGGTCGATGGTCGTGGTAAAGCGAGCTAAATTGGGCTAATTATCATCAGGTGCACATTATTACGTGGGAAAGGCGGAGGGACTATATAGTTGACATCTTGGACGAAGATGAGGACAGACTGATGACTATCAATCAATACATGTCCTGATTCAGATCTTGGGCTTCACTCTATTTATTGAAGGCTGCATCCTCCCACTATTTATAATCCTAGAGCACCTATGGAGCATATATGTGAATATTTACATAAGTATTCTAAATTCAATATGTGTTGCTTACATAGTTGAGGCTAATTTCAAATGTTATTTTTTCATATAGTTAGAGCACATATTGGTTACTGGACATCTCATTCATACTTTCGTACATTTGAGCATGAAGCTCTAGATTACGAGATGCTTTGGACTTGAGGGATATATGAACACATGATATGGAGAGCTGGAGGGTGTCTCATAGCATGGTGGGATGTCACCATCTACATATGTCAATCCAGGTCCTTCTATGTATTAGCCTAATTTTGAGTCACAACCACATTTTATCCCATCATAGGACTATCCTACGTAGACATCTGAAGAACCTACATTGGAGGGCCACCATCAGCTGGGTGTTCATCCACCACGTGCACCTGATTTGTGTACACGTAGGAGTGGTGTTATTCCATGCAGACGATGGAGGCGTTAGCTATTTAGGATAGTGTGACCTATGTGTCTATATTACATGTATTTATTTATATGTTATCTGTCACTTATATTTTTTTTATATTGTACTATAGTAGGTGTTTCATTTTTCTATATTGTTATCTTACATATCTTGGAACTTTATTGTAGGCTTTATCTAAATCAACAAGTAGCAAGAAGATAAAGGCTAGTATACATATCCTTAATGACTTGAATATGCTCCATGTGTTTGGACACAAGTAACAGCTCTAGTATACCCTTAATGACTTGAATATGCCCAATATTAACTCCTCTCTTTTCTACAACTCTCCAAAATACTTCTCTTGGAACTTTATCACATGCTTTCTATAAATCAACAAATATCATATGTAGATCCTCCTTACTTCCTCTATACTATTCCATCAAACCTCTTAACAAATGTCATAATAAGAAAATCCATAACATAAAGCAAAAAAGATAAAAGCATAAAACCAATCCAGGATGTAATCCAACTGAAATAGGAAAATATTTTATCAATCCTCCATGTGTTTGGACACAAGTAATAGCTCTAGTTTACATATCCTTAATGACTTGAATATGCCCAATATTAAGGGGAGAAGGTTAAGCAGGTGATGAATGTTTTCCCAATTTCTTTAGAAATGTGTTTTATATTTAATTAAAAAATCAATATGCAGATTAAAATTCGCACTCATGGTTTATCTCCATTGTATTATTAGCCAAACATACATTGTTGGTGCCAACGTACCTTAAATTTGAAGAGATTTAAATCATATTATCAGAAGAAAATAAAATAAAATAAAATAATGAATCAAAACATTAAATCAAATTAATTGTTTTATTGAAATATATAAATTATATTCAAGTGGAACACAACTTGAATCAAATCAAATTTTTTTCGGATTTAGTGTTTTAATTTGGTAAGATTTTTCTATTTTTATACTTTGATTTTTCTCCCATAATTTTAGACGCAGCTATTATAGATGGTCGAATTTAGCTTGATTGAAAATATATGTAGTTTTCCTAGTTATGAAATTAGAATTGAATCATATTATCAACTATGCATATAACTTTAAAACACCGAAGCCAAAGATAATATGTGAAAGATCAAAGAGCAATGACTGTTTATTTTCACTCAAAAATAAAATATCTATTGTAATTAATTGTTATTGTAATCGCTCCTTCCAATGATTAAACCATATATAATTTCTTCAAATCGATTGAACATTTGCCACATTTATAAAAAAGCTGCTTCAATTACATACATATATTTCTTGAGTCACTGAAATAGCTTATATATAGACCTATGGCCCTCTCCAATCATATAGATATAGCGTAGTTTAATTTTAGATAAAGATGATTCAATAATCTAATAGTCAGATTTGTGTTAAAAAAAGAGTCAAATCTACGTATTATATATATATATATATATATATATATATATATATATATATATATATATATATATATATATATATATATATATATATATATATATATATATATATATATATATATATTATTCACAAGTACTGGGAAGTATATATACTCCAACACTTTCATTCATCGTTGCCACCATCTTTCCTAGAATGCGATGACATCAATGGAAAAATATTACTGTGGCAAGTTGGGCAATTTCTTTGTGAGTTTAACCACATGTCAATACAAGTGGCATGAAATAGGTGTCCACCAAGTAAACCGCTTAACATCCTCCCCTTCATTGAATGTCAAGAGACAAACCACACATTCTGGTTTTGCTTCACCTTCATTTCCTCAACACCTTTTTCTATTGAGATACTTAGATGATAGAATCATATGTTGTATTTCACTTTCGTTTTGATGATAGTTTGATGCCAAAACCAAGCACAACAATCAACAATAATAGTTTTGGTGATGAAGAGTATAACGATAATAAATTTGAGGCCAAATGACCAAATAGTTATTTCAAAATATATATAGGATTCAATTCATGTAAATATTTGCATAGATTTTGAGACATTGTACTTGCAAAAATATCACTTAGTAATATCAAATACTCTTGAAGCATAATATCTTTTGTATTCGATTATTAGACATTCTAGATATATATTGTAATTTGAAACAATAAATTATTATTTGCATTCGCTTCTTTAGTAATTGATCTCAAAAAAATTCAATAGGATTTCACAAGTCTCTTTTTTTGTATGAAATGCGAGATTTATCATGAGACTTACTTCACTTCCACTTCATTTGATACGATACAAACTATTATGTAAGTGTTCATTAATGTTCTTTTCCCTCCCCTCTTTTTCTTGTTTGATTCTTTTAAATTGAATTTAGCTTTAGGTTCCTTTGTTTGGCTCTTAAGTTAGTTCTTTTTTATTCTCTTATTTTTCTAAGCCAAAGATTTGGAAATTTTAACAGATTTCTAGGTGGAGTGACATCTACCAGATGTTGCACTCTAAGACTAATGGTGGCTGTTACTATCTGATTGATTTTCATCTCGTCATGCCCAAATAAGCATGACGAAGTCTTCAAACTTGCAAAGAAACAAGCATATACATATACACATTCACATATTTATCACATGTTCGGACTACACTTGCAATGATCGACAAGGAGAGGAGAGATGCAAAAACCAAGAGAGAACCCGATGATGTGTTCCTCTCAAAAGAAAGGTCGAAAGGCGGAGAGGGAGACCAAAATCGAGAGAAGAACCCACCTGATTTCTCTTCCCTCAGGAAAGGTTAGAATTGGAAAGGGAATTTCGGTTTGGGAGGAGTTTTGGTGGGAGAAGAAAAAGAAGAGGGATTTTCGGTTTTGGGGAAAATGAAAGAAATTTTGGTTTGGGAGGAAATGAGAAGAAAAAGGGAAAGAAGAAGAAGTGATTTTGGTTTCGGGGAAAATGAAAGATGAAGAAGAATGAAAGAAGAGGAAGAGGAAGGAGAGAAGATTACCCTTGCATTTGAAGGAGGTCTTGGTTGAAAAAGAAGAAGAGAAATATGAGTGAAGATTTTTCAATTGGAGGTGAAGGTGAAGAAAAAAGAAGAGGAGAAGGGAGAAAGAGGAAGAGAAAAATGATTAAAGACGAGATAAGTGGAAGGGAAGGAAGGAGGAAAGCAGTGTACATGAAGAGAGGTTGTGGTTGAGATCAGAAGAGGGCTTGCGTGCGAGAGGCAAAGTCGAACCGTGCATGAAGAAGGAGACGGAGCCGTGCCAGCCGTGTGTGAAGAGGTCGAGCCGATCGGGTTAGGAGGATTTAGGGCTAGTTAGGAAAGTTAGGCTTTAAATAATATTTTTTATAACATAATCGAATTTAATATGAACTTTATGCCGACCTCAATATAGGGATGATATATCTGTTGAATGAAGTTTATTCCGAAGTTCCAAATGCAATGGTGTAGTCTATTTCGTAATCGGGGGCCGTTTGGTTCAAGTCGGCGTCAAATTGACTTAATTTTAGCTCAAAATGCGTATAATTTCACCCTTTGACTTTCATGGACTTGTACAAATTGAATATGACAGTCTTACATGATAGATTTTGATGTTTTGAAACTAGTCACACAATCAATTTTATGAGCAGGTCATTTGGTTTAAGTTAGAGCCTCGACCTTGATATACGGTATGCAACAACTAGATCGCTTAATGGTTGATCATCGAGGTTATGAAATTTATATTCGATCAACCGATGATGGACGAAGTCCGTTCATTGATCGGAGGTCATTTCAACTAATTTTGGTGACGTCCAGTGTATTTCAGCCTCGATTTGCACGATGTCACTTTCGATCATTCGACATTTGCACAGACTCATCCGAATTGACCGTGGATAGTCTCATTTGGTATTTTTTGATATTTCGAAGCTAACAGCACAATCCATTTTATGAACGAGGGTCGTTCGGATATATTCGCAGCTTCCCAACTCCGATATGCTCATTAGCACATTAACAGCTCAATCGCTTAATCGATTGATCGTCAGATTATGCAATATTTATATTCTAATCTATTTCGTTGTTCTGAACACGATGGCAAAGTCAGTTCATCTATTGGAGGTCATTTTGGGATTTTGGAAATGTTTAATCACGATTTGTGCTCTAAAACATCAAGTCGATCAATTTAGTTTATAAGCTCGATTCCTTGTAGCATATGTGAAGGTCAACATATACATATATTTCTTGAGTCACTGAAATAGATTATATATAGACCTATTGGCCCTCTCCAATCATATAGATATAGTGTAGTATAATTTTAGATAAAAATGATTCATAATAATCTAATAGTCAAATTTGTGTAAAAAAGAGAGAGTAAAACCTCTGTATTTATGTATGTAAAACCTCTGTATTTATGTATATATATATATATATATATATATATATATCTATTATTCATAAGTACTCAAAAGTATATATACTCCAACACTTTCATTCATTGTTGCAACCATCTTTCCGAGAATGCGATGACATCAATGGTAAAATATTACTATGGCAAGTTGAGCAATTTCTATGTGAGTTTAACCACATGTCAATACAAGTGGCATGAAATATGTGTCCAGATAGTGGCAACCGTTTAACATCCTCCCTTTCATTGAATGTCAAGAGACAAACCACACATTCTAGTTTTGCTTCACCTTCATCATTTCCCTCAATACATTTTTTTCTTTGAGATACTTGGATGATGGAATCATATGCTGTATTTCAATTTCGTTTTGATGATAGTGACATTGATGCTAAAACCAAGCACAACAATCAACAATAATAGTTTGGGTGATGAGAGTATAATGACAATAAATTTGAGGCCAATGACCAAATAGTAGTAGAGTATGAGTGGATGTGTCAGTGGATGAAGAAAGAGAGAAGTTGATGAAGGAGGTGATACCATTGGATGTTTAGAAATCTTGGATTAGGCATGATGGATTTGTCAAGCAATATAATATTGTTGGATGGTAGTGAACTTGATCCTATGAATCTCCTACTACCATCTTTTCACATTCCTCTATAGCAAAGTGATTAAGTACATATACTAAGTTGTTCATGTGTTATTGTGATTTTTTTTTGTCATTCTTAAAAATTTTGTTTTCTCTAGGAAATTTACCAATTTGGTTTCTACCTATATCAAGAATTGTTAATTTTTGGTTATTATTAATGGGCATGAGGTCATGTGAAATATTTCTTTCTACCAATTATAATATTTCACATAACCCTTTTTTCTCCTACAACCCCATCTCTCCGACAACCGGTGTCCCCACCTTCTGACAGTTGTCGACGATGCTCTGACTACCGCATTGGGAGCTTTGACCTCCACCCATTAGCGGACAGCTGCATTGGGAGCATGCCCCGTGGTCGACATCCACCCCACACGCATCCGACCCATTTTTCCATGGCCAATAGTCGTATCCCCCACTTCCAGTAGCCTTGCTCTTCGTCCGACAAGCCGTGGAAGCCAAACATTGGCTTCCTGCTCCGGCGCTCTTTAGAAATGTTTCGTAGCTATTTATGTGGTTTCGCATTGACTGATCTTTATAAACACATGATAAATCTGTAATTTTTTATGTGTAATTGATTAGGTTGTATGTATTGTTAGAATAATATGGTTTAAGGTTTTACTTGTAGTTGTGGAGTTGTAATTTTGGGTGATCATGCCATTAAAAAGTCTGAACCTTTAAGATATGTTGTGTCTATTATTCAAAATGATAGTGAAATAGTTTGGGATGCTATTAGTAGGATTCAAGTTGGATGGTTGAAGTGAAAGAATGCATTTGGCTTATTATGTTCAAAAAAATTCCATTGGAGTAGCACTTGACCTACTGCAATTAGATGGAGATGAGGATGCTTAGGTGGATGAGTGGCTTAAGTCTTATAGATAAAATGCAAAATGAATATATTCGTGAAAATGTTTGAGCTGCCTTAGATGATTTGTTCATGTAAAATATCGATTGAGTTAAATATCATTTGCCTTTTGTAGTCTGTACTACATTTAAAATTATTTGTGCATGCTATTTCCTAATTTGAGTAATCCTAATATGATTAGTTATATTTTAGATATTTAGTTTGCCTCAACTCATCTTGTCAAGAATAAGTAGAGAGTTATTTTCATTGATCTTATTCTACGGAGGTGAACTAACTGTCTACGATTAGTTCATTCCAAGTTATATGGGTGGTCAAAATCGTCCAATTAAGGTTCTATGACATAACACCTTATTGGATTTGAAATAAAGAATTATGAGATCTCTGCACATTGATTCAGAGTGTCACATAATTATTCTATAGCGTATGTTATTTCTGATGATGAAGTTTGTGATGTTATATTGGGAAGCTACTATTGTGTTGTATGTGGAAGTCAAAGATGCTAATATTGCATCCATATCAATTGATCCAATTTTGAGGTCAACAGATATACCATCGACCCATACATAGGATTTTATCACACTTGCTCCTTTGATGACATAGAGCAGTTTTGAGGAATTGATTCTCAGATAATACCTTGTTTATCTTATCATACTTTTGTAGTTAATTTTCAATAGTGATGTATGTCATGGTACTGATGTGTGTCGTGGAATTACAAATCCAGCGGTGATATTATTTATCAATCAGAGGAACCATATGCGTCTCATAGTGTTGTAGGTGATGATATGTATGAGATTATGAGCAATGGCTCAAGTAGTGACTCAGAGCAAGATATTAGTGATGATAATCGTTCACCTAGGTTAGAAGCTATGGTTGATAATGGAGCTAGTCAGGATCTGTTAAATAATCATTCATTCTGGAATATTGAGAGTGAATGCGTAATGTTTTCTAATAATGAGTATGCCCGAATGTGTTAAACCATGAGAGAATGAGATAATGATATTTCTTTTGATGGTCCATCTGAGAAAAATGTCCTATCATATGATGTTAAAATCCTAGGTGATCTTGTCAAAGGAATGTGTTTTACAAGTAAAAAAGAGCCTTTAGTTTACTGTTATTGGTTGGTGTATAGTTAATAATGCTCAATTTCAAATAGTCACCTCCAACTAGAAGAACTATATTATGATATGTGTACATCACGATAGTCCTAATAGAGTATGTAATTGGCGTCTACATTGTAGCCGCAGCAAGCGTCTAGGAGGAGCCTGGAGAATCTTCAGAGTTGGAGATTACCACAAGTGTATCAATATAGTGATAAACAATGGTTCTAAATTTATTGCTTATTTCATTATACCTGAGGCATCAAATTGATCGAAACCTAGAGATTATAGATAGAATGAAATCAAAATTTAATGTGAAGGTATCTTACATGAAATCCTGGGATGCTTGGTGTAAAATAATAAATGTAATTTTTTGTAGTTGGAAAGAGTCTTATAAGACTCTCAACATCTTTATGGAAGCAGTTTGTTCCACCCTACCAGATACAGTCTACAGAATATAGTCTAGCAGTATATAGTGATTTTAGAGATTTTTTGAGATTTTTGGTCATTCTATTTTGGACTGGGGTAGTTGTCATCTTGTCCTCAGCTTGGATGATACATTTTTGTTGGGCAAGTACTGTGATACATTACTGACTACTGTTGGAATAGATGGAAATAATGGTTTGTTTTCTCTTACCTTTGATGTGGTTGAATTTGAGTCAAATGAATCATGGTTGTGGTTTTTAATGTGTCGACGTGAGATGTTACCCGTGGTGTCAGCTAGACGTGATGTATGTAAAATATCAGATAAACATGTTGGGTTATTGCATGGGTGTAGAGAAAATTTTTCTTTGGCCACTCACAGGCATTGCTTGTGACATCTATGTGAGAATGTCAAAAAAGTCATACATAGATTGGGAGTTGGTGATGTGGAGTTTCTATGCCAGAAAATGTATATGGCTGGAAACGCTGATGATATGCATGAGTTTAATTGTTATATGACAGACATAAAAATGGAAAGGAAGAGACACATAAATGGCTTATGGAGAGAGACCCAATTAAGTGGTCATTGGTGCATGATGGTGGAATGCATTATGGAACTATGATAATAAATGCATCCGAATGCTTCAATGGCGTTCTTAAATGTGCATGTGGTTTGCCAATCCAGGCATTGATCAGTACTATTTATTATAACTTAGTTACACTTTTTATGAAAAGATTTGCCATTAAAACCCAACAATAGGAAGCTAACTTATCTATATTCACACAATGGGTGTCTGCCATGCTACAACATTCTAAAAGGGAAGCTAGACAATTCCGAACCATTTAACATCAACCCTAAGGAGATGCGGTGTTTGATAGGTCATCATGCCGATCATTTAGAGTTAATTTATTAGATAATGGTCAGTGTATGTGCAGTTGTAATAAGACAATTATATATCATTTATCATGCCTGCATGCTATTTACGTATTGGGATTTAGAAGATTAAATCACCTGATGTATATTTCATAGTACACCTCGCATTTGTATAAGCTTACACACGTAGCTCAGTTCCGTACATTGCTTGCTCGTTCTGATTGGCCAGCTTATAAAGCTGAAGAAGGTATTATCGAGTTATTTCCACCTAATTTTCGTAGTAAGACAAGAAGACCACGCACCAATAGGTTTAGAAATATAATGGATGAGAATAAAGCTAGTAGTAGCAGATCTTGTAGTCTATGCAAGATAGCTAGTCACTATAGGTCATCATGCCCATACAATGTCGATAGTAGAAGGTATGTTGTAGTCGCTATGTTACAAGGTTCAATGTACTTTGCTCCCTTTAAAAGTTGGAGTACTCTATCTCTATTTACTTTATTCCAACTTTCCTTTCCAGTTTAATAATTCTTAACACTGATTATAACATGTGTTTCTTCAACAGGTACGATGACCGAGGAGCACCTCTCTCCAGTTAGATGAAGGCGTAAGGGCCATGCTAGGGAGGACACGCATGTCAGATCGACCTCTCTAGAGGTCCACCTAGCATAGCCTCCTCCACATGGTGCATAGAGGACCCTAATATTGTAAGTAAAATTTAAAATTTAACCATTACTAATGCCTCGACTTATCATATGGTTATTATTTATGCATGGTATTGCTTAAATGAAGAGCATTCTAGAGGTCGCTTCCACTTGCTTATGTTGAAGGAGTGGCCCATCACTTATCGTTGTTCACTTTCCGTGCACTAGGTGTTGACTGTGTAGCAAGCTACATTACATTCACTTGGATTATCATCTACTTACTGCTCTAGTTGAGAGATGGTCTCCACAGACCAATACTTTCCACCTAACTGTTGGTGAGATGATAGTGACCCTACAAGTTATGACTATGATAGTGGGCATATGTGTTGATGGGCCGCCTATTACTAGCCCAATTGTGGTTGGTGAGGGGAAGAAGTGGCGAGCCATATTATGATGAGCTATTGGGTCGACATCCCCACGGATGTGGTGTATCATGATCCCACCAACCCACACATCCGATGATATTCTGGATGGATCGCATAAGCATGCCTCCTCGGTGGCTCAGATGGTCTTTCTATACTGATTCATATGTCCATCTGGGCCTCGAGGAGTTCAGCAGACACGTTTATTCCTATATTTTATTTCTTATTAGGAGCTTCCTACTACCAGACACTTTAGGATCTGAGGTCCATCTGCAGTATCTACTACTTGAGGACGTAGATAAATTTAGTACACTCCATTGAGAATTCTTGTACAAGGAGCTATATGAGTTTACTAAACCACGGAAAATATGGTTGACTAGTTACAGCTTCTGCAGATATGGTCTTGGGAGCACCTTCATGTAAGGAGGTTGACTCTGCATCCCGTATCCAGAGATGGATAAGTTCATTGAGGTATAAATTAATTCTTGCTTTTTCAAATTTATGTTTATATGTTTGTTTACAATGTGTTGCGAACGTGGAAAGCGATATATATGAGATGCCGATGCAAACGTGGCGATATAAGAATGAGTTGGATGGTCTGCTACATGCACATGTATGACTTTAGAGTAGTTATTGAGTTTTATTTTCATAATATCTATGTTTATTTTAATATACTTTGTAATAGGCATAGACTATTTGGGATCCCTACACTGAGCAGATCACGCAGCGCCTATCACGTATATGCTCAACAAGCTCTGATATTTGGTTAGCACAATCTCCACTCATTAGTACCGAGTGCTTAGATAGTTTGGACTTATACTGGGTTGATGTGTGGCACTTGTAGACCCTTCAAAAGATGGTGGTAAAAAGAGGTAAAGGCTAATTATCATCATCAATACATTATTATGTGGGAGGGACTATATAGTTGATGGCTTGGACGAAGATGAGGACAGACTGATGACTATCAATCAATACATGTCCTGATTCAGATCTTGGGCTTCACTCTATTTATTGAAGGCCCCGACAGATCCTCCCACTATTTATAATCCTAGAGAACCTATGGAGCTAGATATATGTGAATATTTACATAAGTATTCTGCTAAATTCAATTTGTTGCTTACATAGTTGAGGCTAATTTCAAATGTTATTTTTCATATAGTTAGAGCACATATTGGTTACTCAGGACATCTTTCAGTCATACTTTGCTCGTACATTTGAGCGTGAGTTACTAGTAGATAGATAATCTGAGATGCTTTTGAGGACTATATATATACAACACATGATATGGAACGGAGCCTGTAGAGGGTGTCTCATAGCATGACTGGGATGTCAGACCATCTACATATGTCAATCCAGGTCCTTCTATGTATTAGCCTAATTTTGAGTCACAACCACATTTTATCCCATCATAGGACTATCCTACGTAGACATCTGAAGAACCTACATTGGAGGGCCACCATCAGCTGGGTGTTCATCCACCACGTGCACCTGATTTGTGTACACTTAGGAGTGGTGTTATTCCATGCAGACGATGGAGGCGTTAGCTATTTAGGATAGTGTGACCTATGTGTCTATATTACATGTATTTATTTATATGTTATCTGTCACTTATATTTTTTTTATATTGTAGTATAGTAGGTGTTTCATTTTTCTATATTGTTATCTTACATATCTTGGAACTTTATTGTAGGCTTTATCTAAATCAACAAGTAGCAAGAAGATAAAGGCTAGTATACATATCCTTAATGACTTGAATATGCTCCATGTGTTTGGACACAAGTAACAGCTCTAGTATACATACCCTTAATGACTTGAATATGCCCAATATTAACTCCTCTCTTTTCTACAACTCTCCAAAATACTTCTCTTGGAACTTTATCACATGCTTTCTATAAATCAACAAATATCATATGTAGATCCTCCTTACTTCCTCTATACTATTCCATCAAACCTCTTAACAAATGTCATAATAATAAGAAAATCCATAACATAAAGCAAAAAAGATAAAAGCTTAAAACCAATCCTTGATGTAATCCAACTGAAATAGGAAAATATTTTATCAATCCTCCATGTGTTTGGACACAAGTAATAGCTCTAGTTTACATATCCTTAATGACTTGAATATGCCCAATATTAACTCATCTCTTTTCTACAACTCTCCAAAATACTTCTCTTGGAACTTTATCACATGCTTTCTCTAAATCAGCAAATATCATATGTAGACCCCCCTTAGTTACTCTATACTTCTCCCTGAACCTCTTAACAATCAGCTAAAAAAATATTCACTTTAAAAGGTTGACTAGCTTGCATCCCAAATACGGGGCAAGTGCTCCGCAGCATCGAATCTAACGTGGATACTTAGTCACCGGATTAATGGGCGATTATATCAATATTAATTTTTTTAATCTTACTTAATTTATTAATTACATTTTAAGCTATACTTAAATAAAAAATGAACCCTTTATGTTATTCCATCTAATTTTTTGTCCTAGAATAGTTATTGCTTCTATTTTGCTTCTATGCACTGATTTTACAAATTACACCTGAAAAGCTACATTATCAATCGTGCTATAGCAATTATTTACCAAAACCCCCAACAAATTTCTCAATTGGAACATTTCCTTCGGCATCGATCAGTTGGTAAGACTCTTGTTTTATTTAGCATTTTCGCTCAGGTTGAAATTTATATGTAGGAGAGGCATATATTTATCTTTTTTTTATCTTATAACTCTAATAATTTTTTTTAATCATCATCAGTCCAAATGAAAATTGTTGAAGTATATATATATATATATATATATATATATATATATATATATATATATATATATATATATATATATATATATATATATATATATATATTTATTATTTACTCTTCATCATCAGAACTATTATCATGGATTGTTGCGCTAGTTTTTGGCATCAATTTCGCTATCAACAAAATGAAATTGAAATACAACATATGATTCCATCATTCAAGTTTCTCAAGAAAGGTGCTGAGGGAAATGAAGGTGAACCAGAACAAGAATGCATGATTAGTATCTCAACTTTCAATGAATGAGAGGATCCTAAACAATTGCCACAGTGTGGGCACTTGTTCCATGCCACTTGTATTGACTTGTGGCTCAACTCATATAGCATCTACCCAATTTGTCGTGATAATATTTTATTGTTGATGTCGTCGCATTCTGGGAAAGAAGGTGGCAATGATGAATGAAAGTGTTGGAGTATATGTACTTGTGAGTACTTGTGAATAATATATATGTATACATAAATACGTAGATTTGAATCTCTCTTTTTTTTTTTCTTACACAGATTTGACTCTTAGATTATTATGAATCTACATCTAAAATTAAACTACCCTATTTGTGTAAGATTGGAAAGGGTCAAAAGTCTATATATAAGCTATTTCAACAACAACAATAACAACAACAAGACTTTATCCCACTAAGTGGGGTTGGCTACATGAATCCTTCGTCTCCATTGTGTCCTATTATGTGTCAAATTCTTATTTAATTCAAGTATACTAAGGTCATTTTTTATACATCTTAACCAAGTATTTTTAGGTCTACCACTATCTTTCTTAACATAAGATAAATCTAATGCATCTACTCACCTAACCAGGTCATCTGATGACCGACGCTTTATGTGGCCAAACCATCTAAGGCGATTCTCTCTAATCTTATCTGCCACTGAAGCTACTCCAACTTTTTCCCGAACATACTCATATCACATTTTATCTCTAAGAGTAAAGCCACACATCCATGTGAGCATCCTCATCTCTATAACATTTAACTTAGTCTTATGCTTCTCTATTATTGGCCAACATTCTGTACCATAAGTCATTTAAGGTCTTAGCACAATCTTATAAAATTTTCCCTTAAGTTTAAGTGGAACTTTTCTATCACACAATAAGCCGGATGCATTCCTCCACTTGAACCATCCAACTTGAATTCTACTAATAACGTCTCCATCTTTTTCACCATCATTTTGAACAGTAGACCCTAAATATCAGATAAATCACTCTTATTAATGACTTGTTCACCTAATATCACAACACTACCACTAGAACTTCTACAACTAAAATTACACTTCATATATTCAATTTTAGATCTACTTAAACGAAAACCTTTAGACTCTAATGTTGACCTCCATAATTCAAGTTTCTCTTGGACTCCCTCTCTAGTCTTATCAACAAGAAGAATGTCATAAGCAAAAAGCATACACCAAGGTACATCTTCTTGTAAATGCTTAGTAAGAACATCCATAACTAAAGAAAAAAAAAGATAAGGGCTTAAAGTTGATCCTTGATGTAATCCAACTGAAATAGGAAAATATTTTATCAATCCTCCTTGTGTTTGTACACAAGTAACAAATCTAGTATGCATATCCTTAATGACTTGAATATAACCAATATTAACTCATTTCTGTTCTAGAACTCTCTGAAGAACATCTCTTGAAACTTTATCATAAGCTTTCTCTAAATCAATAAATATCATATGTAAATCCTGCTAACTTTCTCTATACTTCTCCATCAAAACTCTTAACAAATGTATAGCATCCATAGTAGATCTACCTGTCATGAAACCAAATAGATTGTGAGAAACTTTTGTATCACATCATAATCTATGCTCAATTACTCTCTCCCATAATTTTAATGTATAACACATTAACTTAAGTCATCTATAATTTGCACACTCTTGTGCATCACCTTTATTCTTAAATATAGGAACCAACAAACTCTTTTTCCACTCATCTGACATCTTTTTAGTCTTTAAAATAACATTAAAAAGATTTGTAAGCCAATAAATTCCTTGATCTCCTAAATATTTCTACACTTCAATTGAAATATCATCAGGTCCTACTATTTTTTCACATTTCATTTTCCTTAAACCTTCTCTAACTTTAGATTTACTAATACGACGATAAAAAAAATTCTCTAATTTTGTTTATGGTATTAATGTTGCTAAAATCAATTGTACTTTCAGATCTTTCATTCAAAAGTTTATCAAAAATATCTCATCCACCTATTTTCAATATCCTTTTCTAAGAAAAGTTGTTTATTATTTTCATCCTTAATACACCTCATTTGAACTAGGTCTTTAATTCTCCTTTATCTTTGGTTGGCTAACTTATAAATACATATATATATATATATATATATATATATAAGCTATTTCAGTGACTCAAAAAATATATGTATGTAATTGAAGAAGCTTTTTTATAAATGTGACAAACGTTTAATAGATTTGAGGAAATTATATATTGACTCTTATCTGAAGTTGATAATATGATTCAATTTTGAATTCATAAATAGGAAAGATACTTATATTTCCAAAGTATATACACATAAAATCTTACCAAATTAAAATAATAAATTAAAAAAAGCCAATTTGGTTTGATTCAATTTGTGCTCAACTTGATTATGACTTTTATATTTCAATAAACCAATTAATTTGTTTTAATTTTTTGATGGAACTAATAAATCTAAATCAAATTAATCATATTTTATTAAATTTTTTATTTATGTCATATGATGATTCATTTTTTATCTTCTGATAATTTGATTTAAATCTCTTGAAATTTAAGGTGTGTTGATGTAAGTTTTCTAAATTATTATTCTTGAATTGTTTAGGCACAATGGAGATGTTCTCTTATATATAAACACTATTTAGTTTGAATAATTAACAAGCAGTATAAAATATCAAGCATATTGTTACATACCCTGAGTACAAATTTTTATCTACATATTGACTTTTACAATTTTTATATTTAAATATAATACTTATCCTAAAACTGGGAAAACTTTCATCTCAAGAATTAATAGCTACCTTGATCGACAATGTCACATTTACAAAGCACTAGAGTATGTATAAGATATTTAGACAAAAATCAAAGTTATTTTATCATACATGTTATAAGAAATGCATTAAAACATATTTGCTACAAGAAACATTGTTGCTAGAGATATGGTTGAGGTTTTTTTTAAAAAATATATTTATAGGAATACCTATAAACATATACTAAAGAGAAAATATAACCTAATATCAAATGTTTGAGGGTTTTGTTTTTTAGAATGAAAATTTGATAGATTGTGTTAGTACTATAAATACGTATGAGAGACATGATAAATAAGAAAACTATACATTAATATCATTTTTTTTTCAAATAAGTCTTTAGAGAGCACAAAATTCTTATCATGGGGCTATGGCTTCATGTGCGTGGCAAAGAAATCTAATAATAATAAATAATATGAGAAAATAAAATTGAATGAAAATCCAACAAATGGAATGCCTAGATTATGAATATACATTATATCTAATTCCTTTTAAAAATAATTGTTTATAAACCAAGTATTGTTTAGGGTTGTGCATAAACGTCAAATAATTTAAAAAATATGGGTTCTTGCTATGCTACTTAGGATAACTAGATTGCTTGCCTAATAATGATGTTGTATGTATAAAAGACTTAGGTAAATTAAAATTCTTATTAATTGATAAAATCATTTTAAAAATACATTCTCTAATATTCTTAAAATTGAGACTAGAGTTTGTAAACTTGAAAATGATTTTAGGGAGTCCGTGCTACGAATTTGTTATCTAAGACTGAAAGTAAATTTTCTAAATTGCTTGATATAGAGAAAATTTATTGGATATAAAAAATGACCTGCACATTTATTGCGAAAGGTGATCATAATACAAGGTATTTTCATGTTTTGGTTAATAAAAGATAATCTTTAAATTCTATCAATAAAATTTAACTTGATAATGGGGATTATTGTAAAGAAGATGGTGTTATAATTTCTTCTGATCTGGACCACTTTTCATCTCTTTTGGATAAAAACTTTTGTCCTAAACCTCTTCTTCATCCTGAGATTATACCTAAGCTTTTAACTATGTAGGATAATGCTGCACTTTGTGCCCACCATCTTTGGAGGAGATGTACTATTGTCACTACTAATCTTGATGGGTTTACTAATTCTTTCCAAAAAATTAGTCATTTTTGAAAATTGATGTTAGATCCAGTTTTAAAAATTTTATTTTGGGTTTTCCTTTTCTGAAGTTGTTTACTAGTAATTTCATTATTTTAATTCATAAAACTGATCAAACCCTTTGTACCTAGTTGAGCTTTAAACCTATAAGCCTTTATATATATTTTAATTTACTTACCTCTATAATCTTTGCTATTTGTTTGGTTGTGTTACTCCCAAAAATTATTTATCCTAATCTAATTGATTTTGTAAAGGATAGAACTATCTATGAAAACATATTACTTGCTCAAGAATTAATACATAATATTAATGTGAAGTTTAGAGGTTCTAATTTAGTACTGAAACCCAACAATTTTTAAGCTTGTGATTGCTTTGATTGAAGCTTTCTTTATAAACTATTAAATTTGTGAATAATCTTCTGCCATATATATATATATATTTTTTTTCAATAATGACTATTCACTTGATTAAACTATTTTCAAGTAATGATACATCATTCTCAACTGGAACTATTTTATTATTTAAAAAAATTAAAAAAATCACTAAGTCCTAAACAATGAAGCATGAAATTGCATGATAAAAGTTATAATTATCTTGGTTGAAGAAGACCATTCATTTGGCACAAATATGAAACATGCAAGATTGAATTTAAAAATAATTTTAATATTTGAAAGTGAAATTTTTCTTGTATCATTCATGCTAAATTATAGGCTATACATACATATTCAGATCAAAAATAGTAAAATAATTATAATAAAAACTAAGTAAGTTATATACATAGTTTGAAGTGTGTAAATGCTATAATGAATGATAATAATTGATATTTAAAGGAAGAAATAAATAGAAATGAAAAACAAAATAATGGTGTGGGTATTGGGTATTCAATATAATGACATGTTTACATTTGGGAAGAAATAATGTAGTGGGTATTGGGTATTCAATAGAATGATATGCTAATGTTTGGGAAGAAATAATGTAGAGGATATTGGGTATTATATTTTATTATTACATTATTATTGGGTCTTATATTTCCTCTATGTTATAAATAAGTCACTTTAGAGTGAAAACTAAATATGTAGAAACAAATGAGATTTTGTTTCAATCCCAATTCTCCCTCACTTTAGAAAATTGTGATGAAGAAGACCTTTTTTTGCTCTATATTGAGGCTAACATTAAAATCACCAAAAGCAATACATGGTGGCATCGTTCAACAACACTACCGAATAGAAATTAACATGAAAGCAGTAGAGCCCACCAACGATGAAAATTGCTGTTTTGGAGATGGCTTTCTAGAATTTTTGGCCTCTACTGCTTTCATGTTAATTTCTATTCGGTGGTGTTGTTGAACGATGCCACCATGTCTTTTGGTGATTTTAATGTTAGCCTCAAATGACCAAACAAAAGGTCTTTTCATCACAATTTTTTCAAGTGAGGGAGAATTGGGATTGAAACAAAGTCTCTACATATTTAGTTTTCACTCTAAAGTAACTTATTTATAACATAGAGGGACCCAATAATAATGTAATAATAATAATAATATCCTCTATTTCATTCCAAACATAAACATATCATTCTATTGAATAACCAATACCCACTACATTATTTCTTCCCAAATGTAAATATGTCATTATATTGAATACCCAATACCCACACCATTATTTTGTTTTTTTTTATTTATTTCTTCCTTTAAATATCAATTCTTTATATTATAGCATTTACACTTCAAACTATGTATATAATTTACTTAGTTTTTATTATAATTATTTTACTCTGAATATGTATGTATAGCCTATAATTTAGCATGAATGATACAAGAAAAATTTCACTTTCAAATATTAAAATTATTTTTAAAAATCAATCTTGCGTGTTTCATATTTGTGCCAAATGAATGGTCTTCTTCAATCAAAATAATTATAACCTTTATCATGCAATTTCATGCTTCATTGGTTATATATATATATATATATATATATATGAAAAAAATATTAGTATTTGTTTATAGATATTCCTATAAATATTTTTTTTTTAAAAACTCTCTAGCAACAATGTTTCTCCTAGCAAACATGATAAAATAACTTTGTAAATGTGACATAGTCGATCAAGGTAGTGAAGCTAGTTCTGAGGATTTTATAAGGAGAGGTAAAAATTAATTCTTGAGATGAAAGTTTCCCCAGTTTCTTTAGGAATAAGTATTATATTTAAATATAAAAATTTTAAAAGTTAATATGTAGATAAAAATTCGCACTCAAGGTATGTAACAATAAGCTTGATATTTTATACTGCTCGTTAATTATTCAAACTAAATAGTGTTTATATATAAGAGAACATCTCCATTGTGCCTAAACAATTCCGAGCAGCTGAATAATAATTTGCAAAACTTACATCAACGCACCTTAAATTTCAAGGCATTTAAATCAAATTATCATAAGATAAAAAAATGAAACTTCATATAACATAAATAAAAAATTTAATAAAATATGATTAATTTGATTTAGATTTTTTAGTTCCATCAAAAAAATTAAAATAAATTAATTGGTTTATTGAAATATAAAAGTCATAATCAAGTTGAGCACAAATTGAATCAAACCAAATAAGCTTTTCGGATTTATTATTTTAATTTGGTAAGTTTTTTTTGTGTCTATACTTTGGATATATAAGTATCTTTCTTATTTATGAATTTAGAATTGAATCATATTATCAACTTCAGATAAGAGTCAATACATAATTTCCTCAAATCAATTAAACGTTTGTCACATTTATAAAAAAACCCTCTTTAGTTACATACATATATTTTTTGAGTCACTGAAATAGCTTATATATATGTATGTATAAGTAGCCAATCAAAGAAATAGGAGAAGTAAAGACCTAGTTCAAGTAAGGTGTATTAAGGATGAAAATAATAAAGTGCTTTTCTTAGAAAAGGATATTGAAAATAGGTGGATGAGATATTTTGATAAACTTTTCAATGAAGAATTTAAAAATACGATTGATTTTAGCAACCTTAATACCCTAAACAAAATTATAATATCACTTAATACCCTCATTTTTCCCTTAAAAAAGCCTGAAAATATTGTTTATCGCGGCTGCTTCGCCATCCGATCCCACGTTCGCGGGATGGGGACATCAGATCGTGATCGCTGATGCGATTTGGACCATTTGATCGTGCGGTTCGCGCAATCGTATGCTCATCCGATCCGGGCCGGATGCGATGTGATCGCATTTCGATCGGATGGCGGACCGATCGCGTTGATCGCGATGATCATCGATCCATCTATGATGACAGCAAGCGGTGGTTTCCCTTCTTGGTGGCGTGCGTACATAATTCCTTTTTATGAAAAAAATAATTTAAATCACCTAAAATTTTAAAAAATTATAAAAATGAAATACTTAACAAAAAATTACAAACAAGAGCTCGTTGGATTTGTCTTTCTGAGAGGAATCCAACAAATTCAAAATCTCCAAATTTTACTAAGTATTTTGAGCTTAATTTGAGTTTTAGTGAAAATCAAATTTTATTAATTAAATCAAAAATATATACCAGATTAAGTTGAAATTTTCAGGAATTGAAACTAAAGTTAAAACACACCCGCCACAAAAACTTTAAATGAAAAAGACTTCTGGATAGGTAGAAATTAAATTTTGAGGTTCAGATTATCCATTATAATAAAAATAAATCAAATAAAAATTCAAAAATTTATAAAAATCTTCAAAATGGCTTAAATCACTTCAATTGACATCTAGGATTCTTAAAAAAAATAATGTGATCTTCTGAATCTTAATGAATCCCAAAAAAATACTTAAGAGTAGAGTTTAATCTATTAAGGAGTTAATTGAAACATAATCTAAAGATAATTTAAATATCAAATCAAAAAAAAAAAGTGAAATAGAATGTTAATCAATTATTAATCAAACCTCAAATCAAAAAAATATCATTCCTAGAAAAAATTAAATTAAATATGATTAAACTTATTTAAGTTAATTAAATGATTAAATCTTAAATCAAACTTAAAATTAGACAAATCTAGGAAACTTTAACATGGGTCAAACTAGTATAACTACATTAAACATGGAGTCTTAATCATATGAAACTCTTAATGAATATAAATAAATGAAACTAAACTAATTAATCATTAAATAAAAAAAATTCAAACTTATTAATCAACATAATCATTTAATATTAATCAAATTAAACTAAATAAAGTTAAAGTAAACTTAATTAACATATGATTAAATCACATCCATTTGGAATAAGATAATTAATTAACCATTAAATATTTCAACCTAATAACTAAATCAAACATGTTAATGAAATCAAACAAACATAAAATGAATCAAATCAAATCAAATAAAAAATCTAATAAAAAATAATCAAACTTAATTGAAATGAAATAAATAATTAACTCACTTAATAATAATGATAATAATAACAATAATCCTTTAATCAAATCAAACTTAAGTAAAACACTTAACTAAATCAAATCACTCACATGTGGGAAATTAAGTTATTAATCTCTAATTAAATAAACCCTTAATTAACCTAATGATTTAAAAATTTAATTATGCTTAATCAAACATAATTAATCAAACATCTAATTAATGTAAACTTAATGAATATCCATCATCTTAATTAATCAAATTAATTTAAATAAGTTACATTAAAGCTAACTCTAAAATTAAGCTTAAATCAAACACCCAATTAAATTTAATAATCACACCCTCAAGTAAACCGTTAATCAAATTAACCATATTTAAACTAAGACATAATTAAATACTAATCAAAACCTAAATTAAAATCATTAAGTCATTAATTACATCATTAAGAATTAAATAAACCTTTATTTAATTTAATATTTAACTTAAACACACTCCTTAATTAAACTAACTACCCTTAAGCTAATCCAATTGAATAAAAATCACTAACATAAATAAAAAATAAACCAAATAAACAAATTAAATAAATTAATTCTAATCAAACACTTAATTAATCTACTAATTAATTTGATCACACCTCTTAAACAAACTAATTAAGTTAATCAAATTAATCACTTTAAACTTAAACTTAATCAAACATAAATGCAATTAAATATTAATTAAAAGCTAAATTAAACCTAAATTATTAAGTCATTAATTACATCATTAACCTAAACAAATATGTAATCAAATTGAATATTAAACAAATCTTTTTAATTAACATAAATACACTTCTTAATTAAACTAATCACATAATCCCATTGAACCTAAGCAAACCCATAGATTAATAAAGCTAATCAAATCAAATTAAATCAAATTTAATTTAATTAAGAAAGACTCTCATCAATTTAATATATAATTAAATCAAATCTCATTCAACCTACATAAATAAGATAAACTAGTTAAGTATCCACTATTTGAAATCAAAATACAAACCAAACTTTGATAAACAAAGAATCAAACTCAATTAAGTCACATAACCATAGTCAAAGAAAAGAATTAAATATTGAATTTTCAAGATCTAGTTCAAAACATCCCAAAAATCTAATCAATCAAAAACACATGAATTTAAACAAACTTAAACTTAGATTTAAAACGATATTGAATTATCATGATGTAATTAAACATCAAAATAAAAAATAAAAAATCAATAAAAACACAAACTCAAATTCTAAGCTCTAAATCAAATCAAATAAATTACACAAATTCAAATGGGCTAATTAAGATACTTAAGGACCTTAGTTATATTCTTTATGAATTAGGATGTAAAATAGGATGAGTTCCATCTACAAATGGAATTCATTCTACTCTTCATTCTTGAAAACCTAAACATCACTTTAGCCAAATAAAAGTGAAATAAAAATGAAAAATAAATCATTAAATCATTTAAATTGAAATCACCCAAAGGTAAAATTTAAACAAAATCGAACTCCAAATTGAAACATAAACTAATGAAGCCTAATAAAGTCTTGTCATGCAAGCCTTAAGCACACACATTAGAATACTAAGTCACCACTTCTAAGTGTTAGGTTGTATGTATGATGTTGTGTTTTATTTTATAATGTAATATTAATATTGGTGTATGTTTATGTTAATGTTAGGATTAACTAATCATATTTTAGGGGTTGTGCTTAAGGGCCAGAATAAAATATAAATGTGTTTTTGTGCAGTTGCTTAGCCCAGCATAACTCATGTTAGGACAGGCTTGGTTTTACCCAAGTGTGGGGTCCAAATTATTCACATAACCGGGTTGTATGGTGAGCTTATTTTACTGGTAGCTAGATTTACTTTTCCTATTTTTGATATAATTTTGCATCAAAAATTAGGATTAGTGTTATGGGGGATTAGGATGAGCAGTGGCCAGAAGGCTTAATCCATGTGGTGCCCTGTGATGCCTTTAGAGCAGATCAAATCAAAAGAAAGAGAATGAATAAATAAAGATAAGAAGACCCCCATAGCATGTATTTTTTTTGTAAATCGAGTTGTATAAGAGTAGAGCTCGGCTACCCATCTTTTTTTCTCTTTTCGGGGTGTACGGTGGAACTCGACCGCAATGATCTTTTATTCTTTTATGGTAGTCTATAAAATTGTTTAATGTTGTTTTTAAATTGCGCATTAGAACAGCATTAGTTAATTTATGATTGATGCTTGAATGTGTGGCCTGGATGCGGTAGGCTCTTAGGATAAAATTAAATTTTCTATCCTACTTGTAAAATTTTAAAACAACTTATAACCTAAAATCCTAAGAAATGATGAATTCACCTATTCGATGTTCTTTTGATTTGGGCGTGGGACTACTAAAGGAAAGAGTAAAAATTGAAGGAAGAATTCACCTACTGACGATGTTCTTCTCCGATTTGTGGCGCAGTGGAAACAGAATAGCTAAAGTGCAACACCAAAAATCGAAGGAGGAATTCTCCTACTTATGATGTTCTTTCCCGATTTACGACACAGTGAAAATGATGAAATTTGGATGTGTTGCAAGCTTGTGAGAAGGATTGCACAAAACGGGCCAGATTTGTGGGCTGGATTTTGCAGAATGGGCCAAAATAGTGGGTTGGGCAGGAGGAGACTTTAAGCTGAGGATTGGAAGCAGTTACATTTGGACTTGATTTGAGCTTGTAGTGGGATTCAGCAAAAGACAGCTATATTACGGTCGGTGTGGGATGCTGAACAAGAATGAGCATGGATCTTCTAATGCCGTCAGCGGCGTGTCGTGGGCCGTCGTGGCTGCTCATGAGTCATAAAACATGGGATTGGGCCGCAGGATCACGCTGCGGGTCGTCGAGCATGAAAGATGTGTTGAAGATAATGACAGAGGCCAGAATTAGAGCAACTGATGCATTCATCTATCTAACTAAGGAAGTTGGTGGCGTAGAGAATATTGGATTAACAAAAAGAGATATTTTCAATTTCATTCAGAAAGAGAGAAGATCGAGGATTGTGAATGGTGACAAGAATGCATTACTATTAAGAAGGAAAGACATGATGGGATGTTTGCATGGGATGTACAAGTTGATGAGTCGGATTGCTTGGTAAGATTTTTTTGGAGCAATGACATGTCTAGGATAAAATATGAGCATGTGATAATTTTTGATACAAGCTATCTACTCAATAAATATAATCTTGTTTGTGCACCTCTTGTTAGAGTGATTCATCACTGGCAAAATGACTTATTTGGAGTAGCCTTTCTATCAAAAGAGACAATTGAGTCATTCTCATGGCTATTCTAGATATTTCTTCGGTTGAAATATTCACTGATCAAGATCAGGCTATGGTGAGAGTTATCAAAATTGTATTACTGCTTACTCATCATAGGTTATGCCAATGACATATTTTGAAGAAAGATCCTTCCAAGGTTCATTACTTTAATAGTAATAAGAGAGTACAAGGGCTATTCTATACATGCATGAGCAAGTGTGACTCAAAGGAAGAGTTTGAGGAAGCTTGGTCTGCCATGCTAGAAGAAGGCAATTTGCATGATCATGCTTAGCTGTCTGAGATTTATGAAACTAGATCTAAGTGGTCCACTGCATTAAGCAAATATTCATTATGTATGGGCATCTTGTCAACTCAACGTAGTGAGTTTATGAATAACATATGTCACGGAATCTCTAAACCAACAAGTCGCTCATAAATTATTTCTTGGGATTGGAGAAGGTTATGGAGACATGGTGTCGGAATGAACATGACGAAGACTTCAAGTGTAGCCAGTCAACAATTATTCCTATTGTTAAGATCAGTCCAATTCTAAAATAAGCTGCTATGTTTTATACAAGAAAACTTTGAACTATGTTTGAGGAAGAATTTTTGTATGGAGTTGGAGGCCTATCAGTAATTGTGTTAGATGACAGCCACATGGAGTATTTGGTGAGAAAATTAGAGAATAAAAATGCATCCAAAATATGGATTGCCCATTTCAATGGGACTACCCTAGATGTAACTTGTACTTGCAAAAATTTTAAATGATGGGATTACTTTGTGCCTACTATATCAGAGTTCTTAGTCAGGAAGATGTTATGCGTATTCCAGATAAGAATCTTCCCATGCTATAGTCTACCAAAGAAAAGAGGGATATCTACATCGATAGTGCATACAAAAAATTAAGAGATGTAAAAAGCACAGATGAAAATGCAATTGACATTATTTTCTGGAACAACATAAGTCGATATGCATATCAAATAAGCATCAGGGCACAGGGTAATAAGAGAGATAAGGACTATATGTTTAGATCCTTAAAAAAACTATATGACGATGTTAACTCTATAATAAGTGGGAATTCTCCTCCATCTGACAGAGCAGCTAAGAAAAAGAAGTCAACCACATCAACCAAGGGAAAAGACACCTTAAAGGATCCAGTTAAGCAACATCCAAAGGGTATTTCCAATGCAAGGCTTAAGGGATATTGGGAGAGATCCAAGAAAGCAAAGAGTAATTTTCTATTTGCCTCTTAATTTTTAGTATTTTAAATATTGTTGTTAATCTTCAAACCATCCTATTTTTGTTATTACAGAAACCAAAGTATAGTCCTCCATCCTGCATCATTACATACGCTCGTCGAATAACCTTAAATCAATATATATATATATATATATATATATATATATATATATATATATATATATATATATATATATATATCAACCCAACATTGAGGTCGGTGTAAGGTTCATATTAAAATTGATTAAACAATATAAAAATATTATTAAAAGGCTTAATGCCCTAAATCCTCCTCAACCACAAGTTCTCAGCTCTCAATTGTCCCACCCCCCCTTCTCGTTTCTCTCATTCGTAAGGAGAAAACTGCAACTCCTCAATTGCAAGAGCATTATCTTCTACACGTTCCCTCTCTTCCCTATTGCTCAATTCAACGAAAAAAAAATCTCCAAATCAAGCTTCTCTGCTTCCTTCCCTAGAGATCATTACTTCAAAGATAGATACAACTGTATCGGAACAGAGAAACACTTCTAGCTTCACGGTTCCTCTTGGCGGAGCATAGCGTCTATGATATGATCTCTTTCTACGTAGATCTGCTTTCAAGAGATAATTGTGATTTTCTCTGTACAAAATCTATATTACCCTGGAGGTGGGTACAGTTTTGCCACCCATCGCCAATCTTGGTATGCTAACCCCTACTTCCGGTCATGGCCGACCACTTCTTCATGGTGGACACATTTGCACTTCCATTCGACCAACCTAAATACCAAATTCCTCAGAAGAATAAGAATAAACATGAACAAGTTGATTCTAATGAAGAAGATGGAGATGATGATGGTGATGAAGAAGAAGACTATAAAGGAAGGAGAAGGCTTCTTCTTCCATTTTCCTTTCCCTCGTCCAAATCGCAAACGGCAAGTTCTTCTTCTTCTTCTTCCATTCTCTCTCGTCCAACCACAAGCAAGTGTAAAGTTCTCCACTCTTCTTCCTCTTCTTCCACCAAAACTCCTCCAACCGAAATTTCCCCTAGCTAAAGTCTCCCTTAATCGAATTTCCCTTTGCCAAAATCTGAAATTTCCCTTTGCCAAAATCTGAAATTCTCCTTTGTCGAACTCTACAATCCCCTTTGCAGAATCCACCCTTAGCCGACCTCCTTTCTTTTCACAAGTGAGGGTAGTCGAGAGGCAACACCAACATCAGGAGGGTTCCACTCGGTATACTTTCTGGCTTTCTCCTCTAATCAAGAGCACAGTCACTGAATTACCCTTCCAATTCCCTTTGTCGCAGCTGGAGAGGAATACCATCATCAGGCGAGTTCTTCTCTTGGTTTCTGGCATCTCCCTCTCCGTCTCCTTTCGACCTTTCTTTTTGCCGCAGCCGGAGAGGAACACCATCATCAGGCGGGTTCTTCTCTTGGTTTTCAGCATCTCCCTCTCTGTCTCCTTGCCAATCATTGCAAGCGCATAGAAAAATAAGTATGAACATATATGATGTGAATGTGAAAGTATATATATATATGTGTGTGTGTGTGTGTGTGTGTGTGTGTGTGTGTGTTGTATTTTTTTTGCAGGTTTAAAGGCCTCTGCTCTTCTCATTAGGCATGAAAAATCGAGAGGTGCAAAACACCAACCATCATGCTCATCAGGGCATGATGGGAAGGCCTTCAAAGATTGTTAGATGTCGCTCTCCTAGCTGAAATGTTGTCAAAATTTCACCAAATCTTTGGACTTAGAAAAAAAATGGAGGAATCAAATAAGAAACTGGCTTAAGAGCACTAAACAAAGAAATATAAAGCTAAATTCAAATTAAAAGAATCAAATAAAAAAAGAGGTGAGGGAAAATAAATTACAATGAATTGTAAAGATTTGAATGTACACTTGAACTTTGGGATGAGAATCATTCTACCTCTCTTTCTTCCCAAGTGGTGAATGTGGATAAGTTGATATAACTTCTATCTTATAAAAGTGGGTGAGTCTTGCATTCACTTGATATATCTTCTAATTTATAGAAGTTAGTGAGTCTTGCATTCACTTGATATAACTTCCAATTTATAGAAGTGGATGAGTCTTACGTTCAATTGAAGTATTTAAAAAATATTTGTATGGTACGATATGTACAAACCTTATTTTTCATGACTTCAACATAATAGTAGATGAGAATGCCAACTCAACAATGAAGAAGTCAACCACAGCAGCCAAGGGAAAAGACACCTGAAAGGATCCAGTTAAGCAACATCCAAAGGGTATTTCCAATGCAAGGCTTAAGGGATATTGGGAGAGATCCAAGAAAGCAAAGAGTAATTTTCTATTTGCCTCTTAATTTTTAGTATTTTAAATATTGTTGTTAGTATATCTATTTAGGTTGACATCGTGCGTCATGCCAAGATCCCTAAATAAATATACTCACTCCATATGAAAAAATATTTTCCGTGAAAATTCCCCTCTTACATAGGGGTAATTTTAGATTCATATACATAGATGAAAGCAATGTTACATGTTAAAACTCTCCAAAGAGCATATCAATTAAAATATTGATGTATTTGTGTATTTTTGTCTTGAAAATAATCCTAAATGTACTTTAGAATTCACTCTGTAAGATAGGGGCATTTTTTTAGTTTATGTTAAGTTTATTTGAGTTGACATCGTGCATAAAACGAGATCGTCGAATATATTCTGATTCAGGTTGACATCGACCTTTATGCCGAAATCCATGAATACATCCTTAATTATTACTATTAAGTTGCAGGTTCTTGCAAGGAACAAAAAGAATCTATTTTATGCATGAAAAGACAGCCCTAAATGTCAAGAAATTTATCTCCCAGATTTTCCAAATTTCGAAGATCAAGTTAGAAGAACTTCCAATTTCGGAGGCTTCAATCAATTAAGTTGGAGAAAAATCAACCTCTACATCCTGAAGCCTAGGACACGGAGGGGTTCTAAAGATCAAACTGAACAAGCCCACAAATGGTCGAGTTGCTGACGCTCTCCTCACTCAACATGCGGCAAGAAAAGTTCGTAGTGAAAGAGCCCCCGTTCATTAGTCTGATGACAAAATCACCAACCCAATACAGCTTAAGTCAAAGACTGAGTGGTTAAAGGTCGTCCAAATCAAGTCTTTGGCCGAGTTGGCGCTCTCCTCATTCAACAAGCCATAAGAAAATGTCGAAGTGAAAGAGCCCCCGCTCGTCAGTTCAATGACAATAGCTGCTCAATCTCAAACCAGATCCAGCTTAGTGATTATAAGGAATTAGGATCCAAGAGATCTTTCTACTTGATCGATGGGTAAAGACAATCTGAGAGAACTCTCAGTTCAGAGCTGCCTCAAGTCAATCTTTATATTGCCCGCACACTCATATCTCAATCTATTCTCAAATGATCTGATCAAGCTCAAAGTTCAGATCAAAGCTAATCTCCTCATCAAGTCCATCAAAGCGAGATAGGAGAAGCAATTCCATAGTTCAAACAAAGCCGATGGTTGAGAAAAAAATTTTGGTTATTGTCTCTTAAAGCACACATTGCTAGACTAATAACTCAACATTGACCCCTATAAGCGGAAGCCTTGGGTAGTGCATGTGTATGTACCCTTCAATGAGTGCGGATTCATGACATACACTTCCTTCATGTCTATATTGGCAAATCAAATCATTCATCAAGTCCATCAAAGCTGTGAGGGGAAGAAGTTCAAATTCGATCAAGCACGGATAAACTGATTCCTTAGCGGAGTCCTTCATCAAAACAAGTAGACCAATTCCTCCATTAAACCCAACCAAGCATGAAGCTAGGGTCAGAGGAGGCTCAAATCTGCAAGGACATAAAAGAAAGAGATCTTCAACAAAGCCATTGAAGTAGATAGTAGATGATGTAAGAACTCTTATCAATCCAACAAGTCGATTCTGACAAATCGGTCAAGCCCTTCATTTAGCATGTCCTGAATAAGGCAACATACTAATGACAAATCCTATCAAAGCTCCGTAAGATATTGCAAGTGAAGCTGAAATGATCCAAGTTCTATGGCCAGCCCAAAAGGTCAACCAATTTTTAACAAATGTGACTCGCTCCATGTGTGAATCACATTTGTTGGGGGGGCATTTGTTGACCTCCTCATATGTGTCATAAATAAAGACAAGCCCACAAGTTAAATTCGACGGACTTCGGAGCTGACAGTGCGCAAGTTGGGGCTCAAAATGTACTACACATCACCGAAATGGTTGAAACGACCTCTGATCGATGAACGAACTTCGCCTTTGCTTTCAGAACATCGAAATTGATCAAAATATAAATATTGCAAAATCTAACGGCTTGTCGATTAAGCTTCCATTTATCGATGATATGTCGCCATCGAGTCGGTGGCCTGCGGAATGACCAAACGACCTCCGTTCATGAAACTAATCAAGTTGTTAGCTTTAAAACATCAAAAAAAAATCAAATGAGACTATCCACGTTCAAATCGGACGAGTCTGTGCAAATGTCGAATGATTAGAAGTGGCAGTGCACAAATCGAGGCTCAAAATACACTAGACGTCACCAAAATGGTCGAAACGACCTTCGATCGATGAACGGACTTCATCGTCGCATTCAAAACATCAAAAATGGTCAAAATATAAATATTGTCAAATCTAACGATCAACCGATCAAGCGGTCCAGCTATCAATGTGTCGACACGCATATCGGAGCCGGAAGCTGCGATGAAGACCAAACGACCTCTGTTCATGAAATTGATCACGTCGTTAACTTCAAAATATCAAAAACTATCAAATGAGACTATTCACAATTAATGAGTGGTAAATGTAGACTAATCGAGCGGCAACGCACAAATCGAGTAAAATGCAAATAACGCCTCGGTCAAAACGATGACGACAAACGACTCGCCGTAGCCTTCGAATATCAAATTGGTGATATAAATATTGCACAACTTAATGATCAATTGATCAAGACTGAAGTATCAAATGCTTCCATGCATAGTGCCGACGCAAGTCAAACCACCTGCTTCGTGAAATTGATCAAGTCATTGGCTTTGAAACGCCTATCAAGTAATGCTTCGACTCAATTCGAGAGATGTAAAAAATAGCTTCAAAGCGAATGCATTTGAGTGAAATTCAATTTGACGTCGACTTGAAACGGCCCGATATGAAGAACTGATCATCGCATTCTAACATGAATTACCTACATTGATATATATATATATATATATATATATATATATATATATATATATATATATATATATATATATATATATATATATATATATATGCATTTACCTACAAAATCCATATTAAAACTGTTTAATCAATTTAAAATTTATTTAAAATTCTAAATTACCTCCCATGCTCAACCGCTATTTTGATTTATCTGGTTCAAAAAAAAAGAAAAAAAAACCACCGCTCCTCTCTCCCTCCATTCCCACGTTTTGAATTCCTCTTTCAATCTTTATGTTTTGCAGCGTCCGCGTCCGACTTGTTCGCTGTGGCTGTATCGCGTCCACGCCGGAATCCTGCATCCTGAAAGCCACTCTGTCCTGCCTCCGGACCTGCGCTGCCTGCCTCTCCGGAATCCTGCCTCTGCTTGCTGGCCCACTGAATGAACCTGATCCCGTCGGACCCGCCGTCCTGCGCTTCCGGTCCACCTCTGCAAACTCGTGGCCCATCCCGCCGCTCCACCATTCTGGCCCGCGCCACTCCACTATCTCGTGGCCCATTCCGCCACAAGCATCCATAGCCCATGTTGTCCCAGGGTTCGCTGCATCCCTGCTGTCCTCTGTCCACGACCCACCGTCCCACTTCGGCGCATCCTGCTGCACCCGCGTCCCATTCCTGCCCCCGGCCTGCGCAAACATGCGTATGCAATCCGTCCTACACCTCTGTTTCGGCCCGCTGCTGCAAACCAAGCCTGACCCGCAAGCAAGCCTTCCTTCCCGCAATCCCTCCAGCCCATGCAAGCCAATCCGCAAACTCGCTGTCCGACCCACATGCCGTCGTTCCGCTGTCCGCTCCTCTACCCGCATCCTGTCCAATTTTCGCTTCACCATAAACTCCGGTCTTCTTCGCTTTCAGATCACATTCCTCAGAAACCCGACTTGACGAGAAGGATATCAATAAGGTTCTTCTTGATTTATGACATCACACTCCTCATTTTATCCTTCCACTTTTGCTTCACAGAACCGAAGAACATCAAGAGGCGATTTCTCTTTTGATTTGGTGTCGATTCCTCTCATTACCACGCCAAATTCTCATTGTGCTGATATAACACAAGATGGATGGTTTTTTATATCCAACCTTGTTCTTACCGAGCATTGCATAAAAAATGAGTAAGAACATACGAGATTTAGAATATATATATATATATATATATATATATATATATATATATATATATATATATATATATATATATATACGCTATATTTTTTGCAGTGTTTTCGCCGTGTTCAAGGGGCGCCGAGATGAAAATTGTGTGGTCAAGACACCGCTCCAAGAGGCTTATCTAGTAAGCCAACACCATTAGATGTCACTCCCCTGCAAAATCTAAAATTTAATTCAAACTTAAAAAAAAGGAGGGAATGAATATATATTGCATTTATCTTCTTCGGTTTAAGGTGTGCTCAAGAGGGCTTGACGAAAAAACCCGATGTGGTGGTCGCAATACACCGCTCACATTTCAAGAGGGCATGAAAAGCCAAAACTCCCGATGCAGACACTATGACATGTGAGGCGCCAAAATTTAGACTAAAATTCAAGACTTAAACAAATTCAAATGAGAATTAACTAAACTTAAGTCAAACAAAAGAATATATGATAAATATGAAGATAAATGTTAAATCAAAGAGAAATAGGGAGGAGCTTTTAAAGAAAATTTTGGAAACAATGAAACACTCATTTGAAATGCAAGTAAAATTTGGGGAGGCTAATATTAAACTCACAAACTCTAATAGTGATTCTCTATGGCTTAAATTGAAGTAATGAGTGAGTTCTCTTTTCTTGTAAATTCCTCAAAACTAAACAAGCTCTAATTAGAATTTGGGGAGACTAATGCTAAACTCATAACAAACTTGCAATAAACTTAAAATCTAAGGATGAATCCAAATTATATTTAATAACTTTTATATGAATATGGAGGTGATTATAATGCTAGCTAATAAGTATGAGTAGGGCTAAAGTAATAAACACTGAAATTGACATAACTTATCAAAAGTGATGTAAATTAAACATAATCAAGTTGAGAGAATTACAAAAACTCAACAAGTAAACTAAGTGTCAGTAATATTTTAAAGTACAATATAAATCAAAATATCTTTTTCGCCACCGGATCTACAACTCTTTGTACAAGTGGCAGAAGATGATATTAAAATCAATTCAACAAAAAATCATAGAACTTCCTTTAATCAAAAATTGAGAGATTTTATTCTAATTATAAATTTTAAAATCAATGAAACCACTAATTAGGTGAAATTATCTGAAACTATAAACACCGCATGTCTGGATATAGGTTTCAAGTGCAAATTTTAATAAGCATGCTAAGTTGGAATTAAATGAAAATCAAATCAATCTCATAATTCAAATAAACACTACATAAAGTCTTAAATAAACCCGCATGGGCCCCAATTATGTCAATGCGAAATTCGTGTCCGACGATGTTGCTTCGGTTTAGTCTTAGGACTGGATCCAAGTTAACAAAACCTAAAAATCTATAATAAGAGTTGCAAATTAGTGAAATATCTGAGAAACTGATTCTGTCAGGTGACAGTAGATCTAATCATCTGTTAGCAGCTAAACAGGCAGAATCTAAAGCTCTTAAACATATTCAAATTAATCAATTTTTCAAATCAAATTAAGTAACAATCTAATACTGCTTAAATGAAATGTTATCACTAAAAGCTTAAATCAAAACTCAATCTATCCATCTTCTACAACTGTTTATCAGAGTTGACAAATTAAGAAAATTTTAGCTCACAGAATGTCAAATCAAGTGCTCATATTTTCACTCAATCAATCTCATGCAAGAAAGACGTCCTGTCCGACCGCGCTGGCCAAGGGCGTGAGAAGCACGCACCGTGAGTCCTGACGGGGTGGTTTGGCCAGTCAAACTCCATTATATTACGATCACGATCGTAGCTCGTATGCTCCCCAATGGCTCTGTCCTTTGAGTTGTGAATCATAGGGCATACTTGATAGGGCAAACAATCCTCTATCGGCTAAGTTAGACTTAAGATTGTCTCCTTAGACAAACACCATCCCATATCAACAAGGATTTCTTGGGACGTAATATGTGTTGAGAGGATCCTTCTATCGTTAGTCGACTACCTCCTCTGACTAAGTAGACTAGGGACTGCGACTGCTCGGGATGACGGAACCATGGGATCTAGATCATGCACGTCATCATTCAACCAACCATCCAGTTTAAGCTGAAATGATGAATTTCATAACCTAAATTCTGAAGCTCTTACTTGAATGTTCCTCTTAAATATAGTAAATTACTTATTTTTGTTTGGCTATTTCTGCTAAGAAGTTACCTCATATAGATTTACAAGTTTTGTTACGTAAGATTTTAAATATTCTTGATGGTTGGAAACTCAAATCTTTTTCTGTTGTTAGGAGATTTCAATTGCTTAAATTTATTATTTAGAATCTTACATCTTCTTACATGATTAGAGCTCTTGATATTAACAAATCTTCGATTGAAATCATTAATAGTTGAGTTTTAATTTTCTTTATCTTGTTAGTCATACTTGGGGCAAGTTACATGCTATTTCAAGAAATTAAACATACAAACCACAGACAAGGGAGGGCTTGAGGTCCCTTCTACAATTATTATCACATATTCAGATCACTGTTCTTTGAATTGCAGGATTTTGAACTTTTCTAGCCTTTTAAAAATGTTGGATTGCCAAATATTATTCTCTGTATTAATCTTTATATACGGCAGTAAGCAAAGCTAATGATAACAAAATATGCCTTATAAAATTGCATTAAAAAAATATTTGCTATGAGAACCTTTTTGGCTTTTTAATAGATGGCCAATAAATATATATTAAAGAGAATAAATAACTTCGTATCAAATGATGGAGGCTTTTTTTTTAATAAAATTTTGAAAGATCTTTAGTTTTATATATACACATGAGAGATCATAAATAAAGAATATATATATCATTTCTTTTTATAATAAGTTTATTCTAGTATAAATATAAATTATTACATTAAATAATATGCCATTAATAGGATGAGACTTTTAAAGAGTTTGATAACAAGGTATAAGCGTACTTGGAAGACATCATTAGGAAGCATTCTTTTTATGTGTGTAAATTATATAATGAGAAATATTTATTTTAAAATGTAATATAAACAATTACTTATTCTTTTTAAAAATAATTATTTATAAATCAAGTATTTATTTGGTGCAGTAAAAAAGTCTAAAATTAAAAAATATATGACCTTAGTTTATGAGGAATTCGAAGAATTGGAAACTTCTTGATGTAGCAAAATACACTTAATCTACATTTTTGAGATATAAAGTCATATTTTATATTTCTTTAGAAAACATTTAATGGGCTCAACAATATGTAACAATATGTAATATATTTAAATGAATAACATTTAATTTATTTTCATTTATAACTTTTAACAATTTAATCTATTTAATATTTTGTATCCACCAAATTAATTTTTAAAACCAAATAATCTTTCAAATGTTTTCGAATTAAAAGGTTGCAAATGTTTATTTTTGCTCATATATAAATAATCGATCTATTGGTGTTAAATGACTAAATTGCTTATTATCTAAATGGGTTTAAAAATGGACAACAAGTTCTCAAAGACCTTATTGTAATATTCAAACATGCTAAATTTTAACTTTTTTTCACTTCCGATCATTGAGTTATAATTAAGAATCCAATTGATGATTGAATAATAATGAAATATATATGGAGTATATATCAATTCTATAAAATTTGATATTACGTTATCATTAAATTTCAAATAAGTATATTATCCCTTTATATATTATTTATAAGTGTTCTTAGGAGAGTTACATCATATAAATAAACAAGACTGATATGTAATTAAAAGAGAAGAAGAGTTGAGAAATTATCACTTACTCTTTATTATAATTGCAAATGTTAATTAAGTCGATATATATATATATATATATATATATATATATATATATATACACACACATTACAGTCACACACACACACACACACACAATAACACACAATAACGTTAACACACACAAGACACAAGAAATTACACACACTTATTAGCAATTAGTGGTTACACATACCAAATGCAAATCAATCTAGTCCAAATAATATATTTTATTATGGTGCATGTCATCAATGATGAGGTTTATGAGTATATGCTAGTAGAGGCTAGTAGGTACATAGTAGTTGTTTGCATAGAAGTTGAAGAACTTTTGAGATAGAAGTTACTATATGTACTTTTTTCAATGACCTAACACCACTAACTAAAATTTATAGGTTTCTAAATGCAAAATAGATTAATTAGATGCATTATTTTAAACAATAGTCACACTAAGCTCAACATAATTCTTATATTGTATAGGGCAACCCAATGTCGATTGACTCATACGATATTGGTTGTTCAAGAGTATCCTATTGATTGGCCACATAAAATAGGGAGGTAAAATCCATCATGCGGACCCATCCGAGGTTGTTTGTCAAAGTGTAACTTGATGGCATTAACGTATGGAAGAGGTCGAATCAACTGGGAATTTTTTAACCCATCCGATTATTTGTAAAGTGTTACTTGATGAACTTGTATGAAAGATGTTGAATTGAATATGATGAGGATTTTGACCCATCCGATGTTATTTGTCAAAGTGTTACTTGAGCGAACTGTATGGAAGATGTTGAATCGAATCCGCTGAGGATTTTTGACCCAACCGAAGTTGTTTGTCAAAGTTACTTGATGACATTAACTTGTATGGAATATGTCGAATCAAATCTGTCAAGAATTTTTGATCCAACCGAGGTTGTTTGTCAAAGTGTTACTTGATGACGTTATCCTATATGGAATATGTCGAATCGAATCCGCTAATGATTTTTGACGCATCCGAGGTTGTTTGTCAAAGTATTACTTGATGATATTAACCTGATGGAAGAGGTCGAATCAAATCCGTCAAGAATTTTTGATCCATCCGAGGTTGTTTGTCAAAATGTTACTTGATGACGTTAACCTGTATGGAAGAGGTTGAATCGAATCCGTTGAGAATTTTTAACCCATCCGAGATTGTTTGTCAAAGTGTCACTTGAAGACATTAACCTGTATGGAAGAGGTCAAATTGAATCCGCAAATGAGTTTTGATCCATTCGAGATTGTTTGTTAAAGTATTACTTGATGACGTTAACCAGTATGGAAGAGGTCGAATTGAATCCGTCAAGGATTTTCGACCCATCTGAAGTTGTTTGTCAAAGTATCACTTGATGACATTAACTGTATGGAAGAGGTTGAATCAATCCTTGAGGATTTTTCACCCATCAGAGGTTGTTTGTCAAAGTGTTACTTGATGGCGTTAACTTGTATGGAAGAGATCGAATCGAATCCGCCAAGGATTTTTGACCCATTTGAGGTTGTTTATCAAAGTATTACTTGATGATATTAACTTATATGGAAGAGATTGAATCGAATCTGTTGAGAATTTTTCACCCATCCGAGGTTATTTGTCAGAGTGTTACTTTTTGACATTTAACCTGTGTGGAAGAAATCAATAATTTTAACTCTTATTCGAGGTTGTTTTGTCAAAGTATGATGTTAACCTGTGTGGAAGAGATTAAACATTTTGATTCTTCTGAGATTATTTGTCAGAGTATTACTCGATGATGTTAACCTGTGTGGAAGAGGTTAAATCAAAACATCTATTTGAGGCTGTAGCCAAAGTTGCTCCTTGACCTTTGACTTATTTTCCATGAGTATGATTGGAGAATCATAATTATAAAGTCATCTCTCTATTTTCTTTTTGTTGAAATTGCTCCACATCATTGACTTGCTTCTCGAACCGATAATCAATTATATCCGAATATTGATTTGGATGATCTTTTGAGATTAAGAGTTGCCCCTCAATCTCCAACAAAAGCTGAAGGATCGAAGTTCGATGAATCTTCATTCTTCTTATGTGTTCCTCGAGAATAAAATTTTCTTCACCATATAGGTGGTGTTATTTTGAACATAAAATCAAATTGTCAATCATCGCGAAGATGTAAAAGGAATGTTTCCCACATACGACATCAAACTATTGCGTGTTAGAAAACTTGTAGCGGTAGAATAAAACTTCACGTCTTAGCTTTGTATGAAAATCCAACATGCACACAGATAGTTGAAAAGAGAATAAGAAACTTCAGAATTTTTACATGAAAATCCCTCAGGAAGAGGGTAAAAAATCACAGGGTCTACCCCAGTAAGATGCTTCACTATATATCAACTTTGGAGTACAAAATTTGAATCTTTTCGATAATGGGATTACAAGATTATATGTGAGAAATCCTGATAATGAGATTTACATAATCGTTACAGCTATATACGGTAGTTGGATCAGAATTGGTGGCGGTCGGCGATGATAATCGGCGATCGGCGAATGGTGATGATAACTTCAAACTTCTAGTTCTCTCCTAGCTTTCTCCCAAGTTTGCCTTTAGCTTTTTCCCCCTTCATGACAAGAATGAGGTCCTATTTATAGGATTTTGAGAGAGCATTTTGGTCATTGTAGTCAAAATCTCAAAACATTCCATCGGACGGCTCAAAATAATTTTCTTGATCATCTGATGTATTTTAAGTATTTGAATGCTCAAATGAAGTCAAAATTAGGAGATCTTGGACTTGTTAGATCCGACTCGTTAATATGCTCGATTTGACTATAAATACTTCATATTTAGAAGCCGACTAATATCGCAAAGTTTTCAATAAACGCTTGATCTAGGTTAGTCTTGACTCAGAATCAGGTTACTTTTGTCATCAAGATTTGTGCTTCAACTAATAGAATTTTCAGTGTCATATCAAAACATGAGAAATCACATGGTTTAAAATTGGTATCATTTTATGGCAATACAAAATTTTTAGTTGTGAAGTTTTAAAATTCCAAGGGTTGGATGATTAAAAAATTGATGATATCTAAGTTGAGAGGTTATTTGTTACAATATTTAGTCAAAATTTACCATAAAGTTTACCAAATAAATTTGTAGGCCACATAAATCAAACTACATTCTTAAATTTCCATTTTCTCCAAATTTAAGGTGAAATCTAAGATCTAGTAAATTTTGAGAGAAGTTCAGTTTTAAAATTTGCACTATTACTCACCAGCCTCTTTGTCTCCTTCATTTAAATTCTAAATCATAAAATATTTGTCAAAATTTTAATAGAATTTAACCAAATTTAACATCTGCAACATCAAAAGTCTTTAAAATTTAATGGTTATACATCAAATAGCTTTGGACATGTATAAAGGATGAAAAATGTACTCATCAGATGAGTAGATAAAATTAGTACAAAAAAGTCAAGAAAAAAATATTAAATCTATGATTAAGCGATAATAGTTGTTCAAAATATCTTAAAAAAATAAATTTAGCATCTCAATCATCACTCATTGATAATAAATTGCAAATGAGGGCCCATGAGAACAACTCCAAAAAAGAGGATAAGACAAACACTAAAGAAAATGTTAGCAACAGTACAAATAAACATAATCCAAGACTAACCATAAAAATTGCAGTTTTCCAAGTGATAAAAAATATGAAAGGAATTCACAAGTGCCAAGAACCATAGCTCAGAGCAACTCACCTGGATCCGTCGTTGTCACAATAGCAGCCCCTAGAAGTAACAAGAGCTCTTAATCTTCCCTTCCTTCTGATAATAACTGTCAAAAGCAATAGAAGCATGTTGTATCTCCGAGCGATTTTGCCCTCCCTGCCCTAAAGTCGCTAGTAATGCCTTTCAAATCTGCCAACTCCGATGTCGTTGTCACAATAGCGAGAAGTAGAGTCTTAATTCCTTGATAATAACCATAATAGAAGCATGTTGTATCTCACATTTGCTCCCCCCCCAGTCGCTAATGCCTTCAAATCTTAAATGTCTGTTCTAGAATCATTAGACAAACCACCACATTGTTGATACGTAGGCATTCCATTGCCATAAAAGTCCCCACTTTCTGACTCTAGACATGGTCCTTATTGAACACTTGTAGATGTAGATAGATGCCATCTGTTCGGCACCAGAAGTTCCGTTGGTCGACTACCACATGCTTGATCAAATTGAGTAGGTGCAAGCATTCTCTTTGGTCATAGGCTCAGTTTTGGGTCGCAGAGGGTCAGTTTCAATCACAACAATAGGAATATGGGAGAAGCTGAGGCTATGATGGGCAAAGCGAGTGGCGTCGAAACAGTCGAAGAGGTTGGTGTAGTGGAGGGTGTTATTTCTTCTTTGGAAGGGGAGCGGTTTGAGGGGCAGTCAAGAGGGATGACACTGAGCATGAAAGAATAGTAGAGGTAGATGAGCATGAAAGGGGTTCATAGAGAGGAAGGTGAGAGAAATGAAATAAGTGTTAAGTATAGTTGAAAACTTAGGAAGAGAATAGGTTAAGATGACGGAAAAAAAGTAGGGAGTGAGATTGGGACATGGGATTGGAGATCGGAGAGGAAGAAGATAATCAAGGGTTGGGAGGAGGACGGAGGTGGAATGGAAGCAGAGAAGTCTCACATGAGATGGAGGAGTGAAGGGAAGGATGATGCGAGAGGCCCATGAAGAGGCGGAGGAGGGGGATGAGGCGAAGGTGAGGAGGAGTTGAGCAGTGATGATCTGCATGCTGGGGTGAGGCGGCGAGCAGGGGGACGTGAAGGGTTGGAGAGACGGACATGGGTGATATGTTGGGAGATGCAGTTATATATGTAAAGGAATGCTAGCCAATAATGCCTACATAATTCTTCATCTATTCTTATCAAGTTATCAATATCTCCATAATGCTCTTTACTATTCTTAGCATATTATATTTATGCTATTAACTATTTTTTACTATAATACTTAACAGGAAAAAATTAAACGAAGTTAATATATAGCTTCTTTATTTATCATATCTCTCATTTGTATATTTATTATTCTATATATATATATATATATATATATATATATATATATATATATATATATATATATATATATATATATATATATATATATATATATATATATAGTCATCGATGGATATACTGTGGGGGGGCATTGGGGCACGTGCCCTCATTGAGTTGATGGAGAGGAGGAGTTTGTAGGATTTGTGGAGGATTTAAGCCGGATTTAACTTAAATCTAGCCAAAGGATATTTTTGGACAAGTTTAATTCGTTGAGTTTGTAATCCAATTAAAACCGCTTTCGCAAGTTAAATCTGAATTTACTAAATCTTGTTGGCAGCTGGATTTATCGGATTTAGACAAGCAGAAGAACACAAAGGAGGGTGGAAAAGAAATAAGGAATACATTGATAACCTCTGAGATGTCTACCATCTGTTTTTCGCGTAGCCGCGAAGGAGTACAAAGATGAGAATTTTGAATGCTGAAATGCTGTCAATTCCTTCTCTTAAATTAGGTTTTATTTTGATTTAATTTTAATTAATGTTAAATTATTTAGATAATAATTAATTAATATATCATCTTAGATTAATTATAATTTAATAGACTTAGATGTAATTAATATAGCCTTATTACTTTATAATTGATTAATAGATTTGTAATTAATTGATATATTATACTATGATAAATATATTATAATTAATTTAAATGTGATTATTATTTTATATAAATAAACTAAATATAAATTATTATTTAATTTCACTTAAATATCCTCGATTATAGTCTCAACATAGATAAATTATATATTTTATTGATTATTTAAATAATATTTAAGAATGATACATTAATCGTTATCATTTATTTATTTATTTTCGTTGTGCTTTTATAACTATCATTTGAATATTTATAATTTCAATTTATACTTTCATTAATATTATTATTATATTCTTAATTACTTAGCTTACATCTAATTGACTTAATTATTTAATTAAATTTTTTTAGTTTTATTTTGTGATAAAAAATATAATAAAAATAACCTCTAAATATTCATTATTTAAATTTTAAATAAAATATATAACTTAAATCTTGAAATAATTAACCAAATAGTAGCACTTAATTTAACTACATCATACCAAATTATTTTCTAGATTTAACTTTCAATATTTATTAAAAGATTGAATTTACTAAATGCCACTTGAGTTAAATCATTTGTACAGCCAAGCACCTCTAAATATTACAAAAGTCTAAGTCATTTTCTCCAGTCCTCTATTTTGCCTTGAAGCTTTGATTTAGTAAATCCTGCTGGTGGACTTACAGCTTACCTGATTTACATAAAGCCGTGCAGATGATTTGGAGGAAAGGTGAGATTAACTTTATGATTTCTCACTTTTGATTTTTTGGGTAGGAATGAAGCTAGCATTTTGGATCGAAATAGCGACTCTGTTTCCAATACCAAACTTTTTTTTTTCAAGCCAATCAAGACAAATGTTACATTATAGTAATTATTAATTAAGAAAAATTTAAGTTAATTAAATTAAAATTGTTTATAAGTTTAATTGATTACATAATTTTTTTATTTAATTAGATTTATTATCATAATTTATATTTAATAGTTATAAAAAATCACTTGCATAATCCTATAAAGAATTTTTTTATTAAATAATAATAAATTTAATTGTGTTAATATTATACAACAATTTCAATATCTAAAAATTTGGAGGGCAAAATTTCAGCTAATATAATAAATTTGTAAGTTTTATAATCACATTTTTTTAGTTATATAAAAAAAATTGCTTATGTAAGTCTCAATCTTGAATTAAAATATTACAGATATTATTGAAATTTATCATTTTATGCTCTCACAAACAAAGTTTTAAAACTGTTGCCTATATTTATGACAGTGATTATAACCGTTGGTATTAGTAGCGGTTAAAAGCATTGCAATAATTAACTTATTATTACAAACAAATCATTCTCCCCCTCTTTCTTGAAACTCTAACTTTAGCTTCGTCATATTAACGAACGACAACTACACCGCTAGATCTCTTCCGTCAGGTATAAGTATTTTTCTTGTTTTTTTGTTTTTTTATATAGCCCGTACATTATAATACATTCTTTGATTTCTACTCATCCTATAAACCCTTGGTGTTGAATCTTCTCTTTAGTGCTACCTCTCCTTCATTTCTATTGACGAGAACTAATATTTAGCTCATAATCCTACAAATTCTTTGATCTTTTCTTTTGTTTTGTAGGCAATGAGGTATATTTTTCCTACTTTTTTAGATTATTTATTTTTGTTGGGAATTATTCAATCATAAGCTTTCGAAGTGATATGACACTGAAAATTCTACTGGTCGAAACACGAATCTTGGTGTTGAAAGTAAACTAATCCAGTTGGCGGGTAATCAAGCACTTAAAATGTCATTGAAAACTTTGGGATATCTGTTAAATCTCTAAATAGCACTCAAACATGGAGTGTTTATAGTCAAATCAAGCGTCTCGACGAGTCGGATCTAGCAAGCCCAAGATCTCACAATTCCGACTTCATTTGAGCATTCAAATACTTAAATACATCAAATGATCAAATGAATCATTTTGAGCCGTTTGATGAAGTGGAGTGGTTGGATTGCGTGTATTCTAGAGCGTCCTCCCAATCTATAAATAGCCTCATTATCGTATAAGGGGACCTCAGCAGAGAGAGAGAGAGCTCTAAAGCGAAGATCCTCCAAGCACAATCGTGTCACCACTCGATGGTCGTCCAGCCGTAGGCTCCGCCGCTAATCCTCGTAATCTCATCTGGGTCTCCATCGTGGCGACCTTCATCGTCGATCGATGTCCCTCATTGTTCACCATCATCTTCTGTGCATATTAACCTTGCGTGACTACATAGTTGTTGTTCCCTTCTCATATACAATTCTGTAATCCCGTTATCGGGAAAAATTTTGTACTCTGAAACAGATACATAGTGGAAGATTTTTGCTGGGCTAAACCCTATGATTTTTTTCCCTCTTTTCGAGATTTTTTCACGTAAAAATTTCTGGAGTTTTCTTGTTCACTCTTTAAATACCATGTGTGTCTTTGGATTTTATAACAATTAAACTATCTATCACTAGTTTCTAAGCAACAATAAGAAAACTAGCCAAGCATGAAAGACTTGAGTTCTATGGCTCACAAAAATTTTAGAAATAATATAACTTTTAAAAGCTGACTTCTGCATTCCTTTTAGGAACTCTGGCCAAAATGTTTAATTGATTTCAGGAAACTTTAGTTTGGATCGTTTGTAGACAATGAATGTGCAGGTAGTCCATGTAGTACTGGATCTAGCCGGTTAAATGCAATTTAATATAAAGAGAATGACTTATTATTCCTTTGAGAAATTGTGTATATATAGAGAGAGAGAGAGAGAGAGAGAGAAAAGATTTACAGTATTTCCCTCTGAATGCTAAGTTAGTACAATGTCTTCTTCTGAAGTCATTCCTATGCATGAAAGTATGATATGCACAGAATTTGTGAATTAATTGGCTGAAAGCAAGAATTTTGGGAGGTTTTTTCTTACAGGATTTTTGTGATTTTTAACCTGTTAGCCTGAAAAGTAAAGTCTGGAGTGAAAGAAAAAGGAAGAAAAGAATTTTAATCCGCAATATTGTTTACAGTTAAAAACAAGAGAAATTAATACTGCTTTTGATTCCATCATCCAAGTATTCCATGAAAGAACAAAGGGTTGAGGGAAACGATGAAGGTGAAGCCGAATCAGAGTGCGTGATTTGTTATCGGCATTCAATGAAGGGGAGAAGGTTAAGCAGGTGATGAATGTTTTCCCAATTTCTTTAGAAATGTGTTTTATATTTAAATAAAAAATCAATATGTAGATTAAAATTCGCACTCATGGTTTATTCAATAAGCTTGATATTTTATACTGCTTTAGTTCAAACTAAACAGTGCTTATATTAAAGAAAGCATCTCCATTGTATCTTAACACTTCCGTGTGTGCTGAATAATAATTAGCAAAACATACATTGTTGGTGCCAACGTACCTTAAATTTGAAGAGATTTAAATCATATTATCAGAAGAAAATAAAATAAAATAAAATAATGAACAAATTAATTGTTTTATTGAAATATATAAATTATATTCAAGTGGAGCACAACTTGAATCAAATCAAATTGGCTTTTCGGATTTAATTTTTTAATTTGGTAAGATTTTTCTATTTTTATACTTTGATTTTTCTCTTCTCCCATAATTTTAGACGCAGCTATTATATATGGTCTAATTTAGCTTGATTGAAAATATATGTATTTTTCCTAGTTATGAAATTAGAATTGAATCATATTATCAACTATGCATATAACTTTAAAACACCGAAGCCAAAGATAATATGTGAAAGATCAAAGAGCAATGACTGTTTATTTTCACTCAAAAATAAAATATCTATTGTAATTAATTGTTATTGTAATCGCTCCCTTCCAATGATTAAACCATATATAATTTCTTCAAATCGATTGAACATTTGTCACATTTATAAAAAAGCTGCTTCAATTACATACATACATTTCTTGAGTCACTGAAATAGCTTATATATAGACCTATTGACCCTCTCCAATCATATAGATATAACGTAGTTTAATTTTAGATAAAGATGATTCTTAATAATCTAATAGTCAGATTTGTGTTAAAAAAAAGAGTCAAACCTGTGTATTTATGTATATATATATATATATATATATATATATATATATATATATATTATTCACAAGTACTGAGAAGTATATATACTCCAACACTTTCATTCATCGTTGCCACCATCTTTCCTAGAATGCGACGACATCAATGGTAAAATATTACTGTGACAAGTTGGGCAATTTCTATGTGAGTTTAACCACATGTCAATACAAGTAACATGAAATAGGTGTCCACACGGTGTCAACAGTTTAACATCCTCCCCTTCATTGAATGTCAAGAGACAAACCACACATTCTGGTTTTGCTTCACCTTCATTTCCCTCAACACCTTTTTCTTTATTGAGATACTTAGATGATAGAATCATATGTTGTATTTCAATTTCGTTTTGATGATAGTGAATTTGATGCCAAAACCAAGCACAACAATCAACGATAATAGTTTTGGTGATGAAGAGTATAAGGACAATAAATTTGAGGCCAAATGACCAAATAGTTATTTCAAAATATATATAGGGATTCAATTCATGTAAATATTTGCATAGATTTTGAGACATTGTACTTGCAAAAATATATGCCTCGTAGCACAGACAATACTCACTTGAAGCATAATATCTTCTATCCGCTTGTATGTATGTGTTTCGGATTCGACGATATTAGACATTCTAGATATATATTGTAATTTGAAACAATAAATTATTATTTGCACTTGCTTCTTTAGTAATTGATCTCAAAAAAATTCAATAGGATTTCACAAGTCTCTTTTTTGTATGAAATGCGAGATTTATCATGAGATTTACTTAGATTCTTTTAGGCCACTTCCACTTCATTTGATACGATACAAAATATTATGTAAGTCTTCATTAATGTTCTTTTCCCTCCCCTCTTTTTTCTTGTTTGATTCTTTTAAATTGAATTTAGCTTTAGGTTCCTTTGTTTAGCGCTCTTAAGTTAGTTCTTTTTGTTCTCTTATTTTTTTCTAAGTTAAAAGATTTGACAAAATTTCAACAAAGATTTCTAGGTGGAGTGACATCTCAGATGTTGGCTTACTCGCACTCTAATGAGCGTATGAAGGTGTCTTGTGACACTGCAATTGATTTTTTATCTCGTCATGCCCAAATAAGCATGACGAAGCCTTTAAACTTGCAAAGAAACAAGCATATACATATACACATTCACATATTTATCACACATGTTCAGACTCATTTTTCTGCACACTTGCAATGATCGACAAGGAGACGGAGAGGGAGATGCCGAAAACCAAGAGAAGAACCCTAATGACGGTGTTCCTCTTCGGCTGTGGCAAAAAGAAAGGTCGAAAGGAGACGGAGAGGGAGATGCCAAAAACCGAGAGAAAAACCCACCTAATGACCGTGTTCCTCTCTGGCTGCGACAAAAGGAAAAGTTAGAATTGGAAAGGGAATTTCGATTTGGGAGGAGTTTTGGTGGGAGAAGAAAAAGAAGAGGGATTTTTAGTTTTGGGGAAAATGAAAGAAATTTTGGTTTGGGAGGAAATGAGAAGAAAAAGGGAAAGAAGAAGAAGTGATTTTGGTTTCGGGGAAAATGAAAGAAATTGAGAAGATGAAGAAGAATGAAAGAAGAGGGAAGAGGAAGGAGAGAAGCCTTACCCTTGCTTGCGTTTGGAGAAAAGAGGAAGGAGGTCTTGGCTTGCGGTTTTGACAAGGGAGATCAGAGGGGAAGGAGAGAAAAACCGAAGTGAGCTTTTTCGATTTGGAGGAGGGAAGTGAAAAACGAGGATTTCGGATTGGTGAGGGTGAGGGAAAGAGAGAAATTGAGAAGATGAATAAGAGAAGAAGAGAGGAAGAAGAAGGAGAACTTGTCGTTTGAACGAGGGAGATCGGAGAGGAAGGAGAGGAAAATCGAATTGGGAGAAGTTGGCATGTGATTTTGGGCCAGATAAGTGGAGAATATCTTTCGGTTTGAAGGGAAGAAGAAAAGGAGGAGGGAGCAGGAATAGGAGCTGAAAGGTGAAGGGGAGGAGCAGCGTTGAGATCGGAAGAGGGCTTGTGTGAGAGAGGCAAAGTTGAACCGTGCATGAAGAAGGAGACTGCATGTGAAGAGGTCAATCGAATGTTGGGAGGATTTAGGGCTAGTTAGAAAAGTTAGGGCTTTTAAATAATATTTTTTATTGCATAATCAACTTTAATATGAACTTTATGCAGACCTCAATATAGGATTGATATATCTGTTGAATCAAGTTTATTCCGATGTTCCGAATGCAATGGTGTAGTCCATTTCGTAATCGGAGGCCGTTTGGTTCAAGTCGGCATCAAATTGAGTTAATTTTAGCTCAAAATGCACATTATAATTTCCGACCGCTCGATTTTCACATAGACTTGTACAAATTGAGTATGAATAGTCTTACATGATAGATTTTGATATTTTGAAACTAGTCACACAATCAATTTTGTGAACAGAGGTCATTTGGTTTAAGTTAGAGCCTCTTGACCTTGATATACGTGTATGCACGTTTACAACTAGATCGCTTGATCGGTTGATCATCAGGTTATGCAATATTTATATTCTGATCAGCTTCGATGGTCTGACGCAATGACAAAGTCCGTTCATCGATCGGAGGTCATTTCAACTAATTTTGGTGACGTCCAGTGTATTTCAGCCTCGATTTGCGTGATGTCACTTTCGATCATTCGACATTTGCACAGACTCATCCGAATTGATCGTGGATAGTCTCATTTGGTATTTTTTTTGACATTTCAAAGCTAACGACACAATCCATTTTATGAACGAGTGTCGTTCGGACATATTCGTAGCTTCCCACGATGCTCATTACACAGCTCAATTTAATCGATTGATCGCCGATTATGCAATATTTATATTCTAATCTTTGCGAACTCAACGCGATGGCAAAGTCGTTCATCGATTGGAGGTCATTTGACTGATTTTAATGTTTGGCACATCTCAGCTCTGATTTGTGCTCTAAAACATTCAAAGTCGATCGAATTTAGTTTATAAGCTCGATTTGGCTTGTGTAGCATATGTGAAGGTTAACATATACATATATTTCTTGAGTCACTGAAATAAATTATATATAGACCTATTGGCCCTCTCCATCATATAGATATAGTGTAGTATAATTTTTGATAAAAATGATTCATAATAATCTAATAGTCAAATTTGTGTAAAAAAGAGAGAGTAAAACCTCTATGTATGTATATATATATATATATATATATATATATATATATATATATATATATATATATATATATATATATATATATATATATATATATATATATATATATATATATATATATATATATATTCACAAGTACTCAAAAGTATATATACTTCAACACTTTCATTCATTGTTACCACCATCTTTCCGAGAATGCGACGACATCAATGGTAAAATATTACTGTGGCAAGTTGGGCAATTTCTATATGAGTTTAACCACATGTCAGTACAAGTGGCATGAAATATGTGTCCACACAGTGGCAACCGTTTAACATCCTCCCCTTCATTGAATGTCAAGAGACAAATCACATTCTGGTTTTGCTTCACCTTCATTTCCCTCAATACCTTTTTCTTTATTGAGATACTTGGATGATGGAATCATATGCTGTATTTCAATTTCGTTTTGATGATAGTGAAATTGATGCCAAAACCAAGCACAACAATCAACGATAATAGTTTTGGTGATGAGAGTATAATGACAATAAATTTGAGGCCAATGACCAAATAGTAGTAGAGTCTATGAGTGGATGTGTGAGTGGATGAAGAAAGAGAGAAGTTGATGAAGGAGGTGATACCATTGGATGTTTAGAAATCTTGGATTAGGCATGATGGATTTGTCAAGCAATATAATATTGTTGGATGGTAGTGAACTTGATCCTATGAATCTCCTACTACCATCTTTTCACATTCCTCTATAGCAAATTGATTAACTACATATAGTGAGCTCTTCATGTGTTATTGTGATTTTTTTTTGTCATTCTTAAAAATTTTGGTTTCTCTAGGAAATTTACCAATTTGGTTTCTTCCTATATCAAGAATTGTTAATTTTGGTTATTATTAATGGGCATGTGGTCATGTGAAATATTTCTTTCTACCAATTATAATATTTCACATAACCCTTTTTCTCCTACAACCCCATCTCTCGACAACCGGTGTCCCCACCTTCTCGACAATCGTCGATGTTCGACGGCATTGGGAGCTCGACCTCCACCCATTAGCTGACATTGGGAGCGTGTTCTCATCCACCCCACACACGCCCCACCCATTTTTCCATGGTAGCATCCCCACTTCCGAGCCTTGCTTCGTCCGACAAGCCGTGGAAGCCAAACATTGGCTTCCAGCGACGCTTTCGATGGATCCGTTCCTTTTAGAAAAGTTTCCGGTAGCTATTTATGTGGTTCGCAACGCACATTGACCCCGATCTTTATAAACACATGATAAATCTGTAATTTTTTATGTGTAATTGATTAGGTTGTATGTATTGTTAGAATAATATGGTTTAAGGTTTTACTTGTAGTTGTGGAGTTGTAATTTTGGGTGATCTCGCCATTAAAAAGTGTGAACCTTTAAGATATGTTGTGTCTATTGTTCAAAATGATAGTGAAATAGTTTGGGATGCTATTAATAGGATTCAAGTTGGATGGTTGAATTGAAAGAATGCATTTGGCTTATTATGTTCAAAAAAATTCCATTGGAGTAGCACTTGGCCTATTGCAGTTAGATGGAGATGAGGATGCTTAGGTGGATGAGTGGCTTAAGTCTTATAGATAAAATGCAAAATGAATATATTCGTGAAAATGTTTGAGCCACCTTAGATGATTTGTTCATATAAAATGTCAATTGAGTTAAATATCATTTGCCTTTTGTAATCTGTACTACATTTAAAATTATTTGTGCAAGCTATTTCCAAATTTAAGTAATCCTAATATAATTAGTTATATTTTAGATATTTAGTTTGCCTCAACTCATCTTGTCAAGAATGAGAGAGTTGGTTTCATTGATCTTATTCTACTGAGGTAACTAATCGCTTCATTCCAAGTTATATGGGTGGTCAAAATTGTCCATTAAGGATCTACGACAACACCTTATTGATTTGAAATAAAGAATTATGAGATCTCTCGCATTGAGATCCGCATTGTCATATAGTTATTATGATATGTTTGTGTTATATATGGAAGCTCAAAGATGCTAATGTTGACGATAATATTGATCATATAGGGATACCATCACACTTGCCCTTGTTTGATGACAGTAGCTTTTGAGGAATTGATTCTCGTGTAATACCTTGTTTATCTTATCATACTTTGTAGTTAATTTTCAATAGTGACGTGTCATGGTCATGTGTGTCGAATTAATTCCAAGGTGATATTATTTATCAATCGAGGAAACCATATGCACCTCATAGTGTGTAGGTGATGATGTGTATGATTATGAGCGGCTCAAGTAGACTCGAGCGATATTAGTGATGATAATTGTTCACCTAGTTATATGATAATGTATCCAATCAGGATCTGTTAAAGAATCATTCATTCTGGAATATTGAGAGTGAATGCGTAATGTTTTCTAATAATGAGTATGTCCAAATGTGTTAAATCATGAGAGAATGAGATAATGATATTTCTTTTGATGGTCCATCTGAGAATAATGTCCTATCATATGATGTTAAAATCCCAGGTGATCTTGTCAAATGAATGTGTTTTACAAGTAAAAAGAGCCTTTAGTTTACTGTTATTGGTTGGTGTATAGTTAACAATGTTCAATTTCAAATAGTCACCTCCAACTAGAAGAACTATACTGTGATATGTGTACATCACAATAGTCCTAATAGAGTATGTAATTGGCATCTACATTGTAGTCGCAGCAAGTGTCTAGGGGGAGCCTGGAGAATCTTCAGAGTTGGAGATTACCACAAGTGTTTCAATACAGTGATAAACAGTGACTCTAAATTTATTGCTTATTTCATTATACCTGTAATGAGGCATCAAATTGATCTAAAACCTAGAGAGATTATAGATATAATGAAATCAAAATTTAATGTGAAGGTATCTTACATGAAAGCCTGGGATGCTTGGTGTAAAATAATAAATGTAATTTTTGATAGTTGGGAAGAGTCTTATAAGACTCTCATCATCTTTATGGAAGTAGTTTGTTCCACCCTACTAGATACAGTCTACAGAATACAGTCTAGTAGTATATAGTGATTTTAGAGATTTTTTGGGTTTTTAGTCATTCTATTTTGGGCTGGGGTAGTTGTCATATTGTCCTCAGCTTGGATGATACATTTTTGTTGGGAAAATATTGTGGTACATTACTGACTACTGTTCGAATAGATGAAAATAATGGTTTGTTTTCTCTTGCCTTTGATGTGGTTGAATCTGAGTCAAATGAATCCTGGTTGTGGTTTTTAATGTGTTAACTTGAAGTGTTACCCATGGTGTCACTGATGCGATCTGTAAAAATATCGATAAACATGTTGGCTTATTGCATGGGTGTAGAGAAAATTTTTCTTTGGCCACTCATAGGCATTTCTTGTGACATCTGTGTGAGAATGTCAAAAAAGTCATACATAGATTGGGAGTTGGTGATGTGGAGTTTCTATGCCAGAAAATGTATATGGCTGGAAATACTGATGATATGCATGAGTTTAATTGTTATATGACAGACATAAAAAATGGAAAGGAAGAGACACATAAATGGCTTGTGGAGAGAGACCCAATTAAGTGGTCATTGGTGCATGATGGTGGAATGCATTATGGAACTATGATAATAAACACATCTGAATGCTTCAATGACATTCTTAAATGTGCATGTGGTTTGCCAATCCAGGCACTGATCACTACTATTTATTATAACTTAGTTACACTTTTTATGAAAAGATTTTCCATTAAAACTCAACAACAGGAAGCTAACTTATCTATATTCACACAATGGGTGTCTGCCATGCTACAACATTCTAAAAGGGAAGCTAGACATTCCCGAACCGCTTAACATCAACCCTAAGAAGATGCAGGTGTTTGATAGGTCATGCCGATCATTTAGAGTTAATTTAATAGATAATGGTCAGTGTATGTGCAGTTGTAATAAGACAATTATATATCATTTATCATGCCCACATGCTATTTCCGTATTGGGATTTAGAAGATTAAATCACCTGATGTATGTTTCACAATATTACACTCTGCATTTGTATAAGCTTACACACATAGCTCAGTTTCGTACATTGCTTGTTCATTCTGATTGGCCAGCTTATAATGCTAAAGAAGGTATTATCGAGTTATTTCCACCTAATTTTTGTAGTAAGACAGGAAGACCATGTACCAATAGCTTTAGAAATATAATGGATGAAAATAAAGCTAGTAGTAGCAGATCTTGTTGTCTATGCAAGATAGCTGGTCACTATAGGTCATCATGCCCATACAATGTCGATAGTAGAAGGTATGTTGTAGTCGCTATGTTACAAGGTTCAATGTACTTTGCTCCCTTTAAAAGTTGTAGTACTCTATTTCTATTTACTTTATTCCAATTTTCCTTTCCAGTTTATTAATTTCTTAACACTGATTATAACATGTGTTTCTTCAACAGGTACGATGACCGATGAACACCTCTCTCTAGTTAGATGAAGGCGTAAGGACCATGCTAGGGAGGACACCATAATCAGCGCCTCCTCTGAGGTCCACCTAGCATAGCCTCCCGCATGGTCGCATAGAGCCACCCTAATATTATAAGTAAAATTTAAAATTTAACTTGATTACTAATGCCTCGCCTTATCATATGGTTATTATTTATGCATGGTATTGCTTAAATGAAGAGCACCATTGAGGTCGCTTCCCACTTGCTTATGTTGAAGTGGCCCATCACTTATCGTAAGTTCACGCTTCACGTGCACTAGGTCTGATCGGTTACATTACATTCATTGGATTATCATCTACTTACTATTCTAGTTGAGATGGTCTACTGCACAATACTTTCCACCAAACCGCTGGTGAGATGATAGTGACCCTACAAGTTATGGCGATGATACTGGGCATATGTGTTGATGGGCTACCTATTACAAGCCCAATTGTGGTTGGTGAGGGGAAGAAGTGGCAGAGATGGCCAGATTATTGCGATGAGTTATTGGGTCGACATCCCCTACCAGATGTGGTGTATCATGATCCGACCAACCCACACATCATGTCGATATTCTGGATGGATCAAGCATAAGCACAGACTTGCATGCCTCTGAGGTGGCTCAGATGGTCTTTCTATAGTGATTTATATATCCATCTGGGCCTCGAGGAGTTCAACAGACGTTTATGCTTATATTTTATTTCTTATTAGGAGCTTCCTACTACCATACACTTTAGGATCTGAGGTCCATTTATAGTATCTGCCACTACTTGAGGACGTAGATACATTTAGTACACTGTCCATTGGGAGAGTTAGCACTTACTGGAGCTATATGAGTCTACTAAGCCCATCAGGGCCAATATGGCTGGCTGCTTACACCTTCTGCAGATATGGTCTTGAGAGCACCTTCATGTAAGGAGGTGATCCGAGATCCGGATGGGCTCGATTAGCTGAGGTATAAATTAATTCATGCTTTTTCAATTTATGCTTATATGTTTGTTCTTAATGTTCTAACGTGAACGAAGGAGCAAATATGCGATGCCGCTGGCAAACGTGGTAAAGATATGAATGAATTGGATGGTCTCGCTACATACATGTATGACTTTAGAGTAGTTATTGAGTTTTGTTTTCATAATGTCTATGTTTATTTTAATATACTTTGTAATAGGCATAGATGATTTGGGATCCCTACACTGAGCAGATCACGCAGCGCCTATCACGTATATGCTCAACAGGCTTTGATATTTGGTTAACATGATGTCCACTCATTAGCTAGTACCTGATCGAGTGCTTAGACAGTTTGAACTTATACTCAGGGTTGATGTGGCACCTGTAGACCCTACCTTCAAAAGGGTCGATGGTCGTGGTAAAGTAGAGGTAAACTGGGCTAATTATCATCAGGTGCACATTATTGCATGGGAGAGGCGGAGGGACTATATAGTTGACGGCTTGGACGAAGATGAGGATAGACAGACTGATGACTATCAATCAATACATGTCCTGGTTCAGATCTTAGGCTTCACTCTACTTATTAAAGGCCCCGACAGATCCTCCCACTATTTATAATCCTAGAGCACCTATGGAGCACATATATGTGAATATTTACATAAGTATTCTACTAAATTCAATATGTTGCTTACATAGTTGAGGCTAATTTCAAATGTTATTTTTCATATAGTTAGAGCACATATTGGTTGTGACATCATTCACCATACTGCCGTACATTTGAGCATGAGTTGGGAGTCGTAGATAGATATGAGATGCTTTGCAAGGACTTGAGGCTGCGGGTATAAATCAGTGACACACGATATGGAACGGAGCCTGTAGAGGGTGTCTCAAAGCATGACTGAGATGTCAGACCATCTACATATGCCGATCCAGGTCCTTCTATGTATTAGCCTAGTTTTGACTCACAACCACCTTTTATCCCATCATAGGACTATCCTACATAGACAATTGAAGAACCTACATTGGAGGGCCACCATCAGCTGGGTGTTCATCCACCACATGCGCCTGATTAGTGTACACTTAGGAGTGGTGATTCGCGCATGACTACAAGCTTAGCTATTTAGGATAGTGTGACCTATGTGTCTATATTGTATGTATTCATTTATTTGTTTGTCACTTATATTTTTTTGTATTATAGTAGGTGTTTTTGTATATTCTTCTTATATCTTGGAACTTTATTGTAGGCTTTATCTAAATCAACAAGTAGAAGATAAAGCTAGTATTCATATCCTTAATGACTTGAATATGCTCCACAGTATTAGTAATCAATATATTCTTAATGACTTGAATATGCTCTAATATTAATCCTCATACTTTTTCTATCAAACCTCTTAACAAATGTATTGCATACATAATAAGAAAATCCATAACATAAAGCAAAAAAAGATAAAAGCTTAAAACCAATCCTTGATGTAATCCAACTAAATAGGAAAATATTTTATCAATCCTCCATGTGTTTGGACACAAGTAATAGCTCTAGTTTACATATCCTTAATGACTTGAATATGCCCAATATTAACTCATCTCTTTTCTACAACTCTCCAAAATACATCTCTTGGAACTTTATCACATGCTTTCTCTAAATCATCAAATATCATATGTAGATCCCCCTTAGTTACTCTATACTTCTCCCTAAACCTCTTAACAATTAGTTAAAAAAAATATTCTGCAGGCTAGTCGCCCGTTAAAAGGTTGACTAGCTCGCATCCCAAATACGGGGCAAGTGCACCACAACATCAAATCCAACGTGGATACTTAGCCGCCGGATTAATGGGCGATTATATCAATATTAATTTTTTTAATCTTACTTAATTTATTAATTACATTTTAAGCTATACTTAATTTAAAAATTAACCCTTTATGTTATTCCATCTAATTTTATGTCCTAGAATAGTTATTGCTTCTATTTTGCTTCTATGAACTGATTTTACAAATTACATGCATTATCAATCATGCTATAGCAATTATTTACCAAAACCCCCAACAAATGTCTCAATTGGAACATTTCCTGCAGCACCGATCAGTTGGTAAGACTCTTGTTTTATTTAGCATTCTCGCTCAGGTTGAAATTTATATGTAGGAGAGGCATATATTTATCTTTTTTATCTTATAACTCTAATAATTTTTTTTAAATCATCGATGTCAAGAATGAAAAATTGTTGAAGTATATATATATATATATATATATATATATATATATATATATATATATATATATATATATATATATATATATATATATATATATATATGGCCACATATTTATTGTTGTTATACTCTTCATCATCAAAACTATTATCATGGATTACTGCGCTAGTTTTTGGCATCAATTTCGCTATCAACAAAATGAAATTGAAATACAACATATGATTCCATCATTCAAGTATCTCAAGAAAGGTGCTGAGGGAAATGAAGGTGAAGCAGCACAAGAATGCATGATTTGTATCTCAACTTTCAATGAATGAGAGGATCCTAAACAATTGCCACCATGTGGGTACTTGTTTCACGCCACTTGTATTGACTTGTGGCTCAACTCATATAGCATCTACCCAATTTGTCATGATAATATTTTATTGTTGATGTCGTCGCATTCTGGGAAAGGAGGTGGCAATGATAAATGAAAGTGTTGGAGTATATGTACTTGTGGGTACTTGTGAATAATATATATGTATACATAAATACATAGATTTGAATCTCTCTTTTTTTTTCTTACACGATTTGACTCTTAGATTATTATGAATCTACATCTAAAATTAAACTACCCTATATGTAAGATTGGAAAGGGCGAGGTCATATATAAGCTATTTCAACAACAACAATAACAACAACAAAACTTTATCCCACTAAGTGGAGTTGGCTACATGAATCCTTCGTCTCCATTATGTCTTATTATGTGTCAAATTCTTATTTAATTCAAGTATACTAAGGTCATTTTTTATACATCTTAACCAAGTATTTTTAGGTATACCTCTACATTTCTTAACATAAGACAAATCTAATGCATCTACTCACCTAACCGGGTCATCAGATGACCGACGCTTTATGTGGCCAAACCATCTAAGGCGATTCTCTCAAATCTTATCTGCCACTGGAGCTACTCCAACTTTTTCCTGAACATACTTATACCACATTTTATCTCTAAGAGCAAAGCCACACATCCATCTGAGCATCCTCATCTCTATAACACTTAACTTAGTCTTATGCTTCTCTATTATTGGCCAACATTCTGTACCATAAGTCATTTAAGGTCTTACCACAATCTTATAAAATTTTCCTTAAGTTTAATGGAACTTTTCTATCACACAATAAGCGATGCATTCCTCCACTTGAACCATCCAACTTGAATTCTACTAATAACGCGTCTCATCTTTTCACCATCATTTTGAACAATAGACCCTAAATATCTCAACGCCACTCTTATTAATGACTTGTTCACCTAATATCACAACACTACCACTAGAACTTCTACAACTAAAATTACACTTCATATATTCAATTTTAGATCTACTTAAACGAAAACCTTTAGACTCTAATGTTGACCTCCATAATTCAAGTTTCTCTTGGACCCCCTCTCTAGTCTTATCAACAAGAAGAATATCATAAAAAAATGCATACACCAAGGTACATCTTCCTGTAAATAGTAAGAACATCATCCATAACTAAAGAAAAAAAAAGATAAGGGCTTAAAGTGATCCTTGATGTAATCCAATAGGAAAATATTTTATCAATCCTCCTTGTGTTTGTACACAAGTAACAAATCTAGTATGCATATGCTTAATGACTTGAATATAACCAATATTAACTCCTTCGCTCTAGAATTCTTGACAAGAACATCTCTTGAAACTTTATCATAAGCTTTCTCTAATCAATAAATATCATATGTAGATCCTACTAACTTTCTCTATACTTCTCCATCAAAACTCTTAACAAATGTATAGCATCCATGTAGATCTACCTGGCTTGAAACCAAACAGATTGTGAGAAACTTTTGTATCACATCGTAATCTATGCTCAATTACTCTCTCCCATAATTTTAATGTACAGTAGAACCTGTCTAAGTTGATACTACCTAAGTCAATAACCCTGTAATTAATACTAATGGCCCGTCCCAGCCAGCCTCATACATTTATTAATAAACCTCCCAAAGTCAATAATTTATACCCGCCCCAAATTTTTATATTGATAACTACTAAAAACAGCTACATATTTGTTACAAAATTTGACATCTAGCCTATTTAAACTTTCGAGAAATACTAGAAAATTAGCTTGCAAAGCTTGCGGTTCGATAATGCTGATCTTGTCATCTTGTCCTTGATCTTCTGGATGACGGTAAGTGTCTCCATGCCAATGACATCTTCGCATCGTAATTGTTCCAACTTGCACACTACAAAGCCTCTAAGCCTTCATAATCAGGTTCACACTGTCAACTTATTTCATCTGGCACCAGATTCTCGGAGAGGTCCTGGATGATCTCAGCCTCAGTTGGAATGTAGGCCATCTCCAACTCCGCTGGATAGTCAATGAGGTTGCGGATGTCCATTGGGTTCTGATAGCGAAGCTCATGAACCTGTGCCTCCATATCCCGATGACGTCAGGATCAACGAGTGCATCCTCGACAATTGGAGCAACGTCTGCATCTGTGCGAATCCGACAATGGCGGAAGCAGTTCTAGATTGTCTCTAGCTTGACATCGGTGGTCCAGGCAACAACAACCATTGTGGTGGTGAGTGTTTGAATCAGGGTGAAGTGTTTGGTTTGTGGTGTGCTCAAATGGGCAAAGGGTTGGGTTGAAGAATGTTGTTATGAGATTTCAGCTCCGTGTCACGGAGAAACTTTTTCCCTAGTCTCCCGTGCAGCCTTAGCACTCCTTCCTTAATGCCAAGTCAGCCTAACCCTCGTAACACTAGACTAGAATGCTCAAAACTCTTTTAGACAAGAGAGGTTGGAAGTAAGAAAGTACTTCACTATGCAAGAGAGCTTTACATTACAAGATTGTTTGGGAAACTTGGATCCCTTTGCTTAGTTATGCTTGCTTCCTTGCTTGGTTCCAAATGAGGGGAGAGGTCCCCTATTTATAGTCCTCCCCTATCCCTAGGAATAATCTAGAAAAGAATGCTCTAGAATACAATAATATATACATGATTCTAGATCATTTCACACCACTCCTGCCATATACAAGGGTTCTAGAGTATTCCACACTATCCTAAAGTTCTCTTGAAGCCTTCCTTCTACAGCACCTTCTGGAATATGGTGGAACCTTCTGGAGTCCTCAAGGTTTTCCCCATCTTTCTATAATTCTTTAGAAGCTTCCCTCCTTGTGTATGGCTAAGAGAGCATGACTGATCTCCCTTTATTTAGTTCCATGAACGTTAGGCTGGAATTGTAGAATATCCGCATTTCCCTGGCAACAAAAAATCAATTAATTAAATGACACTCTCTTTATTAATATCCTGCCTAAGTTAATACAATGCCCCTGATCCTGGGAGTATCAATTTATACAAGTTCTACTGTATAACACATTAACTTAATTCATCTATAATTTGCACACTCTTGTGCATCACCTTTATTCTTAAATATAGGAACCAACAAACTCTTTCTCCACTCATATGACATCTTTTTAGTCTTTAAAATAACATTAAAAATATTTGTAAGCCAATAAATTCCTTGATCTCCTAAATATTTCTACACTTCAATTGGAATATCATCAGGTCCTACTATTTTTTCACATTTCATTTTCTTTAAACTTTCTCTAACTTCAGATTTACAAAGACGATGATAAAAACAAAATTCTCTAATTTTGTTTATGGTATTAATGTTGCTAAAATCAATCGTACTTTCAGATCCTTCATTTAAAAGTTTATCAAAAATATCTAATCCACCTATTTTCAATATCCTTTTCTAAGAAAAGTTGTTTATTATTTTCATCCTTAATACACCTCAGTTGAACTAGGTCTTTACTTCTCCTTTATCTTTGGTTGGCTAACTTATACATACATATATATATATAAGCTATTTCAGTGACTCAAAAAATAAATGTATGTAATTGAAGTAGCTTTTTTATAAATGTGACAAACATTTAATAGATTTAAGGAAATTATATATTGACTCTTATCTGAAGTTGATAATATGATTCAATTCTAAATTCATAAATAGGAAAGATACTTATATTTCCAATGTATATACACAGAAAAATCTTACCAAATTAAAATAATAAATTAAAAAAAGCCAATTTGGTTTGATTCAATTTGTGCTCAACTTGATTATGACTTTTATATTTCAATAAACCAATTAATTTGTTTTATTTTTTGATGGAACTAATAAATCTAAATCAAATTAATCATATTTTATTAAATTTTTTATTTATGTCATATGATGATTCATTTTTTATCTTCTGATAATTTGGTTTAAATCTCTTGAAATTTAAGGTGTGTTGATGTAAGTTTTGCAAATTATTATTCAGCTACTCGGAATTGTTTAGGCACAATGGAGATGTTCTCTTATATATAAACACTATTTAGTTTGAATAATTAACAAGCAGTATAAAATATCAAGCTTATTGTTACATACCCTGAGTACAAATTTTTATCCACATATTGACTTTTAAGATTTTTATATTTAAATATAATACTTATCCTAAAACCGGGAAAACTTTTTTCTCAAGAATTAATAGCTACCTTGATCGACAATGTCACATTTACAAAGCACTAGAGTATGTATAAGATATTTAGACAAAAATCAAAGTTATTTTATCATACATGTTATAAGAAATGCATTAAAACATATTTCCTACAAGAAACATTGTTGCTAGAGATATGTTGGAGGTTTTTTTTAAAATATATTTATAGGAATACCTATAAACATATACTAAAGAGTAAATATAACCTAATATCAAATGTTTGAGAGTTTTGTTTTTTAATGAAAATTTGATAGATTGTGTTAGTACTTATAAATCATTATGAGAGATATGATAAATAAGAAAACTATACATTAATATCATTTTTTTCAAATAAGTCTTTAGAGAGTGCGATGAAATGGGACACTATCATGAGAGCACAAAAATTCTTATCATGGGGCTATGGCTTCATGTGCATGGCAAAGAAATCTAATAATAATAAATAATATGGGAAAATAAAATTGAATGAAAATCCAACAAATGGAATGCCTAGATTATGAATATACATTATATCTAATTCCTTTTAAAAATAATTGTTTATAAACCAAGTATTGTTTAGGGTTGTGCATAAAAGTCAAATAATTTAAAAAATATGGGTTCTTGCTATGCTACTTAGGATAACTAGATTGCTCCTGTTATGCCTAATAATGATGTTATATGTATAAAAAGACTTAGGTAAATTAAAGCAAATTCTTAATTGGTGGATAAAATCATTTTAAAAATATATTCTCTAATATTCTTAAAATAGAGACTTGAGTTTGTGATCTTGAAAATGATTTTAGGGAGTATGTGCTATGAATTTTCTATTTAAGACTAAAAGTAAATTTTATAAATTGCATGATATGGAGGAAATCTATTGGATATAAAAATATGACCTCACATTTATTGCAAAAGGTGATCATAATGAGGTATTTTCATGTTTTGGTTAATAAATAAGATATTTAAATTCTATCAATAAAATTTAACTTGATAATGGGGATTGTTGTAAAAGAAGATCATGTTATTATTTCATTTGATCTCGGACCACTTTTCATCTCTTTTGGATTAAAACTTTTTCCTAAACCTCTTCTTTATCTTGAGATTATACCTAAGCTTATAACTATGTAGGTAATGTTGCACTTTGTTCCCACCATCTTTGGAGGAGATGTACTATTGTCATTACTGATCTTGATGGTTTTACTAATTCTTTCAAAAATATTAGTCATTTTTGAAAATTGATGTTAGATCCAATTTTAAAAATTTTATTTAGGGTTTCCTTTTCTCAACTTTTTTACTAGTAATTTAATTATTTTAATTCATAAAACTGATCAAACCCTTTGTACCTAGTTGAGCTTTAGACCTATAAGTCCTTGTATATATTTTAATTAACGCACGTCTAAAATCTTTGCTATTTTTTTGGCTATGTTACTCCCTAAAATTATTTATCCAAATCTAACTAATTTTGTTAAGGACAAAACTATCTGTGACAACATATTACTTGCTCAAAAAATAATTCACAATATTAATGTAAAGTTTAGAGGTTCTAATTTTGTACTGAAACTCAACATTTCTTAAGCTTCTGATTGTCTTGATTGAAGCTTTCTTTATAAAAAATTAAATTTGTTTTGTTTTTGATTAATTTTATTGTCATTATAAAGAACTATATTGAATTGCATAATTTTCTCTTCATTATTAATGGCAAAACAACTAGTTATTTAAAAGCCTCTCATGGGCTAAACTGGTGATCCATTATCTCTTTCTCTTGTTATCATAGCCATAAAAAATATTTCTTAGGGGCTTAATAAAATGTTCATGCCCTATCCTTATATGGCGTACTAGACACTAGGTGGCCCCTTAGTTTTTGATCTTAACTTTGCAAATGACTTCATAACCTTCATGAATTGGCTACCCATGCTATTAAAAAACTAAAACTTTTTCTAATATGTTTAATCAATTAGTGGTTTAATTATTAGTAAAGAAAAAATTTCTTTCATTTTTCCATCACCTCTCTATTATAATAGATTGAATCAATTGAAGAATTTGCTTGGTTTTAAATACCAAGTTCTCCCTCTTAAATGCATAGGTGTTCCTCTCTACAAAGACAACAAAGATTTTAATTGTTCGATGATCTAATTCAATCAATCAAAAATAAAATTTCTTCTTGAGAATTTAAGCTATTATTCTTTGGTGGCTAGTTAACCTTTATTAAAGGTGTTTTTCGCTCTCTTACTACATTATTCTTTCAAAAAATTTTATTAGATGCTAATAAGACTTGTAATGATTTATGTCATAGAATGTTAGCTAGTAAAAGAGAAACATAAAATTAAGTTAAAGTGTTGCAGAGATGATGATGCTCAAGTAAATGAGTTGCTTTTACTCTTAGAGACAAAACATAAAATGAATATATGCATGAAAAGGTTGGAGTAGCTCTAGTAGTAGGATTAGAGAGAGTCATTTTAGATGGTTTGGTTGCATAAAGTGTCGATCGTTTGATGACCTAGTTAGGAGAGTAAATGTATTAGATTTTCCATATATTAAGAAAGGTAGAGGTAGACTAAAAGACTTGGATATTATGTATAAAATTGACCTTAGTTTAATAAAATTAAATTAAAATTTGACACTTAATAGGATATAATGGAGAAGAAAGATTAATGTAGCTAACCCCATATATAAGGCTTGTTATTATTGTTGTTGTATAGTATAAAAATTATTTTAGAATTATTTCGTTGAGTGTAAATTAAGTATACAAGATTTTTTTCTATTGGATTTGAAGTAAATAAATTTATAAGGTATTTCATCAAAAACCAAAGATATTTTATCATGCATGTTAAGAGAAATGCTTTAAAAACTTTTTCTTGGAGAAATAAAGTTATTTTTGTACTCAAAAACTTATAAATATATATTAAAGAGAAAAAATAACATCACATTAAATGATGGAGGTCTTTTTATTCAAATAAATTTTTACTAGAATTTTTGGTTGTATATATACATAAACGAAAGATCTGCATATAAGGAAATTATATATTAACATATGTTTCTTCTGATAGGTATGGTATGGTATAAAAATAAATTATTCCTCAAACCCTTTTTACATGAATTGATTGAAATAAATATTTGAAAGTAGGAATTACTGATATCAGATGTAAATAATTAGGAAGCACTCTACTTCCTCTACATCATTTTGCCGGTTTGATAATTCCTTACAAATCACCTACTACACCTATAAGCCTGCTACACCAAATCATCAATGTTTTTCATAAACATTCCATCTTCTTCCTTATTCCCTTGATACCAAGCCTCACAACATCTTCATCTCCGAATGCAAATTCAACATTCTTAAGTAGCGATCTTATAAGATTTTCTAATAAGTTCCCTAAAATTCTAATGCTATCTAAATCAAGCACAACAAAGGTTCATGCATGCCTTATATTAATTATCTCTCTCTTAGCATTAAGTGTTTCCTAGTTGTCCTTCTGTTGGAAATTCTTAAGAGAAGAATCATTTTTGAGTGAACTATGGACAAAGAATAGGTGGAGAAATAGGAGGAGAAAGAGGCTGAAGAATTTTAGTGTTTGTTGAGTAGTTTTCAGCTTGTCTTATAATTAACTTATCTATCTATAAGCTTGAAAATTAAATCTAGAGACTTCTATAATATTGCAATTCTTTTTATAAAAATATACTTTAGAATATTTCTATTTATTACATATCCTTGAACCTTGTACTATATAATAGTAATTTATTCTAAATAATCGTAATCTAGAGCTTCTTATTAATTGTAAGTGTTCTAGAGTATTCTTCATTTTTTCAAAAATTTTATTAGCAGAATACTCTAGAATAAAATAAAAAGAGTATCAAACTATCAATTTTCTTTGATGCAAATTTTGATAACTCCAATCACATGCATAGCAACTCAAACTTTTCTCTTGGAAGTGCCTTTGCGAATATATCTGTTAATTATTCTTCAGTATTATAATGCTTGAGTTTAATCTCTTAGTTGCTCTAACTTCTCTGATGAAATGATACACAGTACTAATGTGTTTGGTTCTACTATGAAACACTAAGTTTTTTGCCATTGCTATAGTTGATTTGCTTCTATAGTAGACTTCTATAAATCTTTCTTATGGCTCACCCTTCATTTTATTCATATACCTTATTTTGTAGTTATGACTATTGCAATATAATCTACTTCAACTAATGATTTTGTGACTGTTGCTTGCATCTTTGATACTTAAGAAAATATATTGCAGCCTAATGTGAAAGCATATTTTGAGGTTCTTTTCGTGTCATCTAATGATCTTACCCAATTACTGTCAATATATTCAAGTAGTCTTCAATTAGACGTGGACTCATATCATTTGCCAAAGTTCTTTGTTCCTTGTACATATTTGAAGACTCTCTTAGCTGCACCTTGGTAGACATGGCTTGGACTTTGCATGAATCTTGAGAGTAGATTTGTTGCATATATCAAAATTGGTCTTATAGTTTTAGATAAAGTAAACTTCCAATGAAACTTTGATAGATTGTATTATCAATTTTTGGTGTTCTATCTACCTCCATAAGTATCTTATTGTATAGTGATGTAGTTACCATCTTATAATCACTTATCTTAAATTTCTTTAAATGGCTTTATATATACTTCTTTTAGAGATGAAGACCCAATCTTTTATTGAATTAATTTTATCTTTAGAATGTAGTGCATCTTACCTAAATAGATTATCTCAAATGCATGTGTTCATTATGTCTTTTATAAATTCTCATTATTTCATATATAGATAAAATCATCTATATATAGTGAGACAATGAGAATATTGTTTATACCTTCAGTTTTAATGTATATTGTTTGCTTACTTTTGTTTGTCCTGAAGCTTTATTTTATGAAGTAGTTGTTAATTCGACTATACCTGGTGGCTCTTTAAGCTTGCTTTAACTGGTCCAAAACCTTGTTTAGCTTGAGAATGTTGCCTTATTGTCTTTTCACAACAAACCTTGGGGGTTGTTTCACATAGATCTCATTTTCTAAGTAAGCATCCATAATGCTGACTTCACATCTAGTTGATAAATCTTCTACTTGTTTTGCTATAAAAGTGCTTTTATTACTCTTATGTATCAAGTCAAGCAACTGAAACAAATATTTTATTATAGTTGACTCCCAATTATTGTGACTATCTTTTAACAACTAGCCTTGTTTCGTTTTTTATTGATCCATCTTAGTTAAGCTTAGTCTTGTTGACTTAACTCGATTACATATTTTTCAAGTGGAGAGTCCACTAGCTCCTATGCTTTGTTGTTCTCAATCATCTTTATCTCTTCTTCCATAAATTTTCTCCATATTATTTATTTTGGAGACTTCTTTAAACCTTTATGGTCCCATGATTGTTAGGCTACAATGTTTATAAATCTCTACTAGAAATTTTGTTCTTCTAGGTGATGATTATGGAGATGAGTCTAAAGCTAAACTAGCTCTTGTGAAGGTACTTAAGTTGACGATCTAGTTGATTATTATTCTCTTCATTCTATTGGTGTGATAATGGTATCATGTTAGTTCTTCTTTCAACTTTCACTTCTTTTAGATATATGTTGCACCTTCATCAAATTCTACATCTTGATTTATGATGAGCTTTTTTCAAGTTATAAACTTGACAACCTTTAGATTTAATACTCAGGCTTAAGAAAAAATTTTTTTTCTACAGTTTTATTTAGCTCACATATTTTTTTATGGCATGTGGATATAACAAATATAACCGAAAAATTCTAAGATGTTTTGTGGTTGACTTTCTTCCACTGTAAACTTCAACTAGTGTCTTCTCTTTCACTGTTTTGGTTGAACATCTATTTAGTAGGTAGACTGCAGTATTTATAGCTTCTATTCGGTTTTTAAAGTTCTTTATCCATCAACATGGCTTTTGTGGTTTCCATCATAGTTTTGTTCTTTCTCCCAAAAACTCCATTTCTACGGTGCATATCCAATTGTGAGTTGTCACTCGATGCCATCTTCTTTATAGTACTTTTTGAACTCGTTGGAGTTGTATTCTTTGCATATATCACTTCTTTGTTTCTTCATGCAGTAATTGCTTTGCTTTTTGACACAAGTCTTGAATTTGTTGAAAGCTTAAATACTTGTAGGTTTTTAAGCATGAAGTAGACACAAATCATTTTTGTGTAGTCATCGATGAAAAAGATGAAGTTTTATTTTGTTCAAGTGATGGAGTATGCATTGATCTATAAATGTCTATATAACTTAGCTTTAGTAGCTCCTTAAATCTTTATGCTTTGCATGATGGAAAGGGCTCTCAATGTTGTTTACTGAGCAAGTATCTTCTGAAGGTAGTATCAAACTCCCTAACTATTGGAAGATATCTCATCATAATTTTTTGGTGGAGAACTTCAACCCATGAAAATTAAACCGCTGAAGCCTTTTATTACATACCTATGACTCATCCTACATCATCACATTGTTTGTGTATATCCATTAAATAAGAAATCAATTGTTCTCCTTCATCTTGATCTTTATAATTTCAAGGAATTTATTTTACTTGTCATAAGATGCATCTCTTCCCATTTTATGTATTAATGGCAATAGTTCCTTAGCTTGTTGCCTCCATGAAATAAAAATTTCTTAATTTGACTTTTTTCATTATTTTTTTAAGACAAAAAAAATACTTTATCTTTTTTGTCATGTAGTTACTATAACCATTATCTATATATTAAACCTTTTTTTTTCTTCTAATACAACTTGGCAAGCATAAAAGATATTTTTATCATCTTCTTTCTTTTCTAAGAAATTAACTTGAACATTTTCCTTAAAGCGACAAACATTTTTTGTATACCCAAATTTCATATAATTTTGGCATTGTGATTTTTCTTAAATCAACAATCTTTCTCTAAGTGACTTCTTCTTTTGCAAATGCTGCATGAAAGACACTTGTCACTTTCTTTGATTATTTTTTTTAAAATTTTCTTTTGAATTTCTCCCACCTTCTTTTGAATTATAAGTCTGCAAATTTATTTTAGATTGACATGCATTTTCGATAAGGCTTTCATCACTTATTCAATCTTTTTTTATGTGTTGCAATCAAGAGAACCCATTAGTTTTTATTGGTGAAAAAATTTCTAGATTCTTTGAGTTTTCAATAGTTTAAATTATTGTCTCATATTTTTCTGTACAAAAAATTAATAACTTTTTAACATCTCCTTGTTAGAAATTGTTACTCCATAGGCTCTCATTTGGTTAATTATTTCTTTGATTTTAGAATCATAATTTTTTATTGTCTCATTATTCTCCATTTTAATATTCTCAAAATTTCATTTAATATTTTGTAACTTGATAGCACGTACCTTTTTAGTTTCTTGGAATTCCTCGTGCAATGTCTCCCATGCTTATTTAGATATTGTTGCACCTTTGATTCATAGAATGATGTCATATGCCATTACTTGCTATAATGCACATAATATTTGAGAGTCATTTTATTGATTTTCATCAAGTACTTTCATTTGATTTACCAAAAGAAGTTGACGTATCTTCTAGTATATTGAATCCCTCTTCAACACTCTTCCATAAATTTTGAGAGTGAAATAGGTCCTCATTTTGATAGACCAAAAATTAGAATTTTCTCTATTAAATATTGGAATCTGGAGGAAAGAGTGGTTGAAGTTGGTCATTACGAATAGGATAAATGATTTCTACAAGGCCCAAATAATGTTAAAATGAAGCTCTCAAGATATCTCAAATGTTGAAAATTTTTTATAGAAGAAGAATTATTGGGTGAGCGAATGACAAAGGATTTTAGAAGGAAGAATATGAGAAAAAAAATATTGAATTTTATTACTAGCATTTGCTGAGTAGTTCTTAGATCGACATACAACACAATGATTTTCTCTATTTATATACATGAAAAATCAAATTTAGAGACTTCAATAATATTATTATTCTTTTCATAAAAGTACACTATAGAGTCATCCTGTTTATTATATATCCTAGAACATTGTACTATATATAATAACTCATTCTAAATATCCATAATCTAGAGCCTTCTTATTTATTACAAGTGCTCTATAGTATTATTTTTTTATAAAATTTTTATTTATAGAATACTCTACAATAATAGAGAAATGGGCATCAAACTATCACCTTCCACATGGAATCAAACCACTTTCCCATGGAACCAAAAGAAATCAAGAGGCGTGATCAACACTTATGCTATAGGCAAATCAGTCATGAGTGCAACCAATATATATCATATGAGAAGTGTAGTAAAAGACAAGGCAAAGATTATTTACATAACCTTTCTCCATGCTTTTACTGATTTGAGCTACTTGTATAGCTTTCTCTTTCTATTATGCAAATTCTTAAACATTAATAATTGCTGGTGATAGGTGTGGTGTTTATTTTTGTGTTGATTGTGGAGTGTTATTAGGTGTGTTTATGTGAGGGGATACCATGTAGATCCACAAATGTACTCATTGGGGTGATCGAGTACGACATTAAGGAATAATGTACTATCTCAAGACATAGAAGTCATTATTCTATAATTACCTAAAAATGAGGACTCCTAAGGCATGATGGGTCTTCGAATGTACCCGAGATCTTTCCCCAACTTTACATGAAAAAGTAAAGTAGGGTTTATTTTAAGTCAGGTTCGTTAAGTTCCCTATGGAGGCAAGCGCCCATAGTTAATTACATCCTAAGGAATAAGATTTCATAAAATACTCTCAATTATGGTAAATGATCGTTATCTCCAAAGATTTCAAAGGTAGGACTATCAACAAAATTGGTTATTTTTTTAAAAAAATCAAGTGAGATTGATCAAAAGGAGAGAGTTATTATCAAAACCAAAGGGAGATATGTAGGGATGCTCACTATACTAGGAAACCTAGTGAGCATCCTAAACTATCTTATGTTTGAGCTTTATATTTTTGAAATGGAGAAGAATTATGTGTTTGAGCTAAATTTTTATTAGAAATCTAGTGCTTACAATTTCACAACACGAGATTATAGAAGTGCCTAAGAGGCGAGAATTTATGATAGTAGCCTTGAAGGGAAATAATGACCTCAGATCCTAAATGTAGGGAGCTTTGGAAAGGGCCAAAGTACCACCTAAATCTAAGATGAAAAATGGGTATATGTTTTATCTCCACAAGAGAGAGTAAATCACTATACTGTTGGCCTTACAACCGCCTAGAGTGGCCGCCAACTAACTCCTCCTATGATTTTAAATACATGTAGGCAAGTCTTATGCTTTGAAAGATGGCTAGGTTATTATTTATTTAGAAAGAAAACTAAGTCCTTAAACACACTCCCTAAGAGATTATATCATAAAGGGCATGAATAATGACTTAAATCTAATATAAATTCTATTAAGTTTTATTTTGATTTTTTTTTGGACATTTTCATTTGACATAGACTATGCGATTTCAAATGCCTAATGTATGATAAATTGGTTATGGGCAAAATCAGAAAGAAGGAGTTGTGTTTCCACCATGGCTCTCAAAGGTCAAGCCATTTTCTCTAACAAAGGTAGAAGCCCTCCATTAGCAAGAGGGAGACAATATGATTTAAGCATGATATGAGACATACAACATCCAACTAAGGGGTTGCTAAATATTTTATTATCTTGATTTATGCCCTAGGCTTTAAGCAAGATGTATGAGTTATTTACTTTAATTTTGAGTTGACTAATTGGATAGAAAGTTTATTTCTTCCTTAGAGCCTAATCGCATCCAGGCCATTCAACAACCATTAAACAATTAGGAAACTAGGATAAATCATGTCATCTTAATTGTACAATCATAAAAATAACATCAATCAATTTATAAAATTATCACAAAAAATAAGAGGCTGGTGTGGCCGGGTACCACGGTACAACTCAAAAAAAATGTAGGTAGCTAAGCTCTACCCTTATAGAACTCAGATTATAAATGAATAATTACAATTAAAATGAATTCATGCTATGGGAGTCTTCATTCTTCATTTCTTCATTTTTTTCATTTTTTTGATTTGCTTCTTTCCTTTCTTCCTTTTGGCCTGACTTGGGATGTAGTTGCTCCAAGGCTTCACATGGTAAATAAGACTTGGTTTTATAACCAATGTTCATCCTAATTCCCCATAACATTCATTTCAAATCTTAATTGAAAAATTTACATCAAAATGAGAAAGGTAAATCTGACTAAACTTATAAAATAAAGATTAGCTAAACATACCACACAACCCAAGCAGTTATATGAATAGACTTAGCACCCCATGCATGGGTGACCAAGTTCACTTGTCCTAATTTGAGTTATTCTTAGGGGTGTAAGCAACTTGCACAGTAAAAAATATTTATATTTTTATTACAACACGCCTTATGCACAACCCCTTGTAGAAAGCATGATTAGGATAATATCAGCCTGACATCTAGACTATGCACATACATCCTAATCTAGTCTAAACTAATATATCACAAAACAAAATATTCATCAAATCATGCACTGCCCTAATCTAAAGCTAAAATGGTGACTTAGTCTAATGTGTGTGTGTCATTTAAGGCTTGTGTGGCATGTCTTAGCTAGACTTTAAGGTTAGAATTTTCTAGGTGTGAAAGATTTAATTTAGATGGTGGTTTCATTTCAAGTGATTTAGTTGACTTGTTTATTTTAGTTGGTAATTTAATTTGGTTTGAATGAACCTACCCTTGAGTAAATGTTATATAAAGAGAAGAGTGCTCTCTTTCATCATTTCCTTAAAACATTTCTAAGGTGGGTCCTTTAGTGAAGAAAGACATCTTAGGATTTGTTAGGGTGGATTACTATCACATAACACATACCCTTCATTTCTTTCCACCATGTATACCAAGCAAATGAATAATCTTAAACATACCTATACATGCAATGCAAATCTTAGCACACTTTGATGATGAATGCAAAGAGATGTCATTTAAAATTTTGGATATTCCATGTGTTAATTGGATCATTGATGCAAGTCTTTATTATGTAGAAAAGAAGGATTTCTCATCCATTAACTAAATGTGTATCCACATATATAAAAGTTATAACTGAGTATGGTGTCATTATTTTCTAAACCAGGGGCGTAAGGTACAAGACCTACTTAAGGCTACTTAAAGCCTCACAGCCCCGAGATATCCAGACTCATATACCACTTTTCTTAGATACATGTAAATGTACAAAAAGAACCAAATGGATAAGGAATAATGTAAAAGGTTATGTTTGATTTGGTTGTATAATTTATATGTATAATATGAGGATCATCCTTATGTCATAACACAGAAATGTATAGGAATAGATTTAAACAAGTGTTGTATTCTTTTCAAATGACTATACACTTGCAAATCTTATGTAAATCCATATTAAGAGAAGCAAAAAAACTCCATAATACACATCTTATGCTATAATCACATGCAAGCCTATAAATATTTATAACTAGCATCACTTCATGCATAATCTTTGATATATAAGTTTTGAAAATATTTTTTAGTTTTAATAGTGATAATAGCACATATTCTTAATTTTAGCCAACACATACAATTTGACATAAAAGGAAACATTTTATTTAATTAAATTTTAAAAGAAATGAATGCATGATTTCATATGGAAAACAATATTTAGCATGATTGGAAAGAAATAAAAGGATGTGAGTACATAACTTTATTCACCCTAATTAACTCTGAAGGACAATAATATAGAATAAGATCATTTAAAATTAATCAAAAATTTTTAAAGAGAATTTTATCTTTAAATTTAATTTGAATTAGGAAATATGAAAAGGGTTTGTAGGTCTGAACCTATTCCCCTCCCATGTATGAATTGATTTGGTTTAATTTAGGACAATTAGGTTGATTTTATATTTTAATTAGGTTAAAGTATGAATTAAATCCATTAATTACCCCTTACCTATACCACTTTAACATATTTAACCAAGTAATTATAAGCCAACATATGATATGCAACCATATGAGAATTAAATCAATAATGCACCTAAGAAATGAAGGGGCCTAATGCAATTGGCTCACAATTATTGATTAATTAAGCTAAAGGGTTTAATTAAGTACTTTGATAACCATCCTACACATGTAGTTTGATTATAATTTCTTTTGGAATTCTCTTAGGTTATTGAACACCTAAGAATCTACCCAAGAATTGCATGATTAAGTTTTGGAATGATTTGATTTTAAATTTGATTAATATTATTTAATGAGGTGATTAAGCCATTAATTAATTATAAATTGATTAAGTGTTTATCCAAATGAAATAAACTTAGGGAAAATATCAAAAAAGAGGTTCTCATCTCATTCCCTGTGTCCATTCACTGTTTCATACGAATTAGCAAGTTTAATTAATGAATTCTTCACTATTTATCATGTTAATTAATCATTTAATTAATTAAGAAAGTGATTAAGAATGAAATAAGCAATTTCCCTTATTAATCCAATAAATTCCAAGAAAATCATGGGAGGTAGAGGTCATCCCACTAATCAACCTCAAGAAGTTTGGAATTAATTGCTAAAGTAATTAAGGAGTAATTTACTAAATTACATGTTCAATAAAACCCAAATTGAGTGAAAATTTACATTCAAAATTAATTGATTTTAATTTTATATTATTCTCCTCTGAATTATCTTTAAAATGAATGTTTATTAGTATTTTTTTTATTTTTCTACAATTATTTTTGAATTTTGGAAGTTACAACATTAAAATTGGATTAATTAAGGCTAATTAAACCCTTAATCCCATTGGGCCACGTACCGGCTAACGCGGCGCGCTTTCCACATGGCACGACAGAGTAGGTTATTTTAGTTATCACATCCATCGGCTAAGTCAGCTGGTGATGGATGCGCTTTCTCTACGACCCATCAGATCTAAGATCAGACGGCCGAGATCAATCCCACGATTCAGGAAAGAATCAGAGGGGATCTATTGTGATCTGAACACAGTCATCCATTCCAATCACGTGGAATGGATGAAGTATAATCCTTTCCTTTGCGAGTGATAAGAGACGAACACCATTCGTCTTCCTCGTTTAATTTGAGCTCACCCAAGATCGGATAGGGATCGAAATGATCCCACATCTTTGGAAGAAGGGGGAGGCACATCCAACAGTCAAGATTGCATGGGGTGATAATTTTCTTTGAAAAGGACCATCCTTATACTTCTATTCAAGCAATTACCTAGCTGGAGGCTATCACTGACACTTCCAATGGAGGAGGTAGCTTCATCTAGTAGAGACGAAGCCCTATTGAAGGAATCCGGTCTTAACTTGAAGTGGTTTGCTCGGTCGACCAAGCTCCTCTTCAATGGTGATCAACCTTGATTGAAGTGGTGCTTCTCGTGGCTTGGAGACTTGGGAAATGATTCGATTGAGCTCGCCTTTGAAGAAATCTAGTAAAGTAAGTGGATGAGGGATTTGATGCCCTCATCACTGATCATGATGTCTAGAAGAAGAACTAGCAAGTAGTATGCAATGGTGGAATGGAGGCTGGACTCTTGTATGGTTACGCACAGCTATCCGTGCAAGTATGGGATGTTCGCTTCACGAGCTCCCACTTTCCCCAAGTTATCTTTGGCAACTTACAAACCTTCCTTGATGCTGGAGGTTCGAGCTGCCTCAATCACCTGTAAGAAAAGTTTCTTGATTTTAGAAATAATCTTTTTAGAAGTTTAAGATAAAGAGATATCACAACCTTCTTTTATTTTGAGAGGATCACATGTATCCTCAAAGATTACTCTAATAGAACTGAATGATTGTTTTACTAGGTATTCCTTAGGGATAACTATAGCACCTGACTTATAGCTATGCTCAAGCCAGTCCTTAAATATAAAAAGATCCTCCAAAATATGGCCTAACATGCGGTTGTAGGGGCAAAAGTTAGGATCATTGCTCCTTCCCACTTCCTTCAGCTTTCTAGGCTCGGGTAGCTGAAAATCAAATTTCTTTAAGAGATTCTTAAAGATTTCTTTGACTACCTCCCTCTTAAATGAATAAGTTTTATTTAATTTATCCAAACGAGTAAGTGGATGATAGCTACCTGGGGGCGGATATGTATATCGCTGCTGAGGAGTATGATTGAGGAGGAGGCGACGAAGGTCATGGAGGCTGCTGTGGCGATCGATAAGATGGCTGAGGTGGTGGTAAAGGAGGTGGAAGTGAAGGTCATGGAGGCTGCTATGGCGACCAATAAGATGGTCAAGGCAGTGGTAAAGGAGGTGGAAGTGAAGGCTGCTGAGCTTGAGGTCTCTCATACTGATCTCTGGCCGGTTGCATTCCCTTATCTAATGCTGCTACTACCCCTGGCTTCTTTTCGCTAGTTTTCTGTGGCTTTGGCTTTAATGACTGATCTTGAAAAGGTAACTATTTGGCCTCTCCTTCTAGGCTAGCCACCTTGTTGATTAACTTCTTAAATGTCTTAATGGTGAAACCTTTAAGCATGAAGGTGACCGGGCCATGAATATTATTTAGTAGAACTTTAATAGCATGTTGTTCAGACAGCTGTCATTTGCACTTCCTACTTAAATTGCACCATCTAAGGATATAATCAAAGAGGGACTCACTAGGATCACCCATAGTTACCCTTTGCTGAGCTCCAGCAACCTCTTAACAAAGAGTTGCTCCAGCATCCTCTTAACAAAGAGTTGCTCCAACTTAGCAAAAGTCTTCACCGGCATTGGGAGTTCACCAATCAAAAGCCCACTAGTGGCAGAGGCAACGATAGCATTGCTACCACCGGTGCAATAGTCTCACGAGTGTGTTATTTATTGGCGAGGGTTTTCGCTGCCATCAAAACTTTTGAAAGAAGGAGGCACAAAATCCTTAGGATATTGGATAACATTGAATTCCTCTGGGTAGGGTCTACCCTTTGGAATTGATGAACCACCTTGGGCTTACGTCAATGCTTCCTTCAGTTGTTGTTCAACCAAGAGTTTGATATCTTTTTCTTGTATGGATATACTTTCCACTACCTTCCTATACAAGCTAGTATTGCCCTGCTCTACTGGAGGTGAACTCTTGGGTTGATCCAAGACATGTAATAACTCAGGCTGACCAGTCTCCTCAATGGTAGGATGTACTACTGGAGCTTGATTCTGAAGTTCTAGAATTACTACTAGCAAATCTTCAAGTCTCTTTCTCATCTTATCAATGTGCTCATCTTTTTGTTTGAGTTATTGAAGGAGGTGTTGGGTTAAATAGGCTGTATCGTCCTATTCGGCCACAACACCTTCCAAACTCTAGTGATCCCAAAAGAGAAAACCTCTAGTATTAACCATATGTACCACTGCTGATTCTTTCAACAAACAATCTTCATTAGGGTCAAAGCTAACCTTCTCTTCTTCAAGGTCAGGCCAATCATACCCTAGGATTTCTTTCTTTTTAGTAAAATAATGTGCTAAGATATCATCCAAGGAGTGGTCTAACTGTGCAGGCACAAATGCTTGAGGTTGACCGGTGGTGGGATCATGCTCATGAACGGAGATACACCTGACCTCCCTTGCTATTGGAGTGCTAACCCTGTGAGAGCTACGCTCATTGGAAGATGCATGCTCATGATTGGCAACTACTATGGGCGGAGTGCTTCCCCCAGGAGGATCTATCGCCATGGGGATAATAGAACTGTCCCCTTGTCCTTCTACTACTTCTATATCCAGGATAAGTTGAGGTGATTGTGGTGATGGTATGACTATGATGATGTAAGATCGCCACTCCCTCTTCATCGCAACTGAAGTAGGAGGTCAAGCAGGAGAACTAGCCCTCACCTAAGTTGATGGAGTAGATGGAGCAGGATCCCTTGGCCATAGTCGGATCACTAGTGGGGCTTTCTTCTCCCCTGATGTTGCTCTCATTGCTTTGGGTGGAACTGTAGAAGATAGAACTTGAACTGGTGATAACAAACGTAGAGTGGAGTAGTGTGATGGAGACAACACCGATTGCCTCTATATGGGAGCTCTCCTCCCATGATGGGTAGTACCAGTCAACAAAATACTATCAGTGTGACCAACACTGGTAGCGCACCAATCAGGGAAATCTACGAGGGAAGAGGATGCTGACTGCCTGACATATCTTCGCCTCTCTCTGCTAGTAATGTGAATCGATACTCGGGCCTCTTTGGCCCTCTCTTGACAATCTACTCACCTACACTACAAGGGATAACTAATCATAAATCGAACTGGGCACTAGACTCTGACCATCCATAAGCCCAGCCAATATGGCATAAAATTGTCTTGATGCCAGCATATGACCTCCTCCTATCTCTGATAAGTGTCTCATAATGAACTAGAGGTGGGGGTGATACTACGATCCTCCTGACATCTTCCTCTCCTTCATAACCAGAAAGGGGGTGGAACTTGTTCTGAGTAAGCAAAGAAGAAGCTACCCTGGGTGACCCTTCTTCTGCAATGTGGGATACTGCCTCCATTTCCTTGGCAATGCGCATGTGGTGTCATTTGATTTTACAGCTCTTATTATGGCGCTGAGTATGACTAGGTGGAGCAATACATGAGCTAGAGCCTACCTCAAAGGTAGGGGAGACAATCCCTGAAGCCAGGTTAGCCTTCCCCTTAGAGGAAGCCAATGAGTGGGTACTAGCCCGCACTGGGCAGTGATGGGAATAATTGAATGTGTGGGCACTGGAACTGTAGCTACTGCAAGAACTTCTACCACCTTCTTCTTTAGTGAGGGAAACTCAGAGTTCGAGGGCATCTCAATATGGATGATGGACTTCTGCCCAGCCACCACATTCTTGCTGACTGTGGTGAGGGTTTCCCCCTCACAAGTAATCCTAGCTCCCTAGAATCCTCGGCTAAAATGTATCATATGAGCAAAATCAGTTTGGGGAAGGCTGGCCCGATCCAAGGCCAAATTTATCCCAAAGGGGAATGTGAACACATACTTTTGGGAATCTATCTACACTGTATTGTACTAAGAGAGGATGACTAAACTGAGTTGAAATTGAACTGGAACTCCGTAATTATTGAAAACAAACTCAAATCAGATTTTCTGCCTTCGTATTCTGCTGACTTTTTTTTTAAAATTTGATTTAGAGTTTGAACCCACACTCAACAATTTGAATATGTTAAGTGGGGCTCATTGAATTTATGAGAGATTTTGAATAACTTGGAGGAGAGATTTTGAGTTCATTTTATTTATAATCCACTTTCAACAAATTTGTGCATGTTGAAATGAGTTCAAATATTTTGAAGAGACTTTTGTTGCTTCCATTAGTTCATATTCGAATTTGATTTTATGTTTGGGGACCCTTTATTTAACAAATTTGAGTATGCTAAATAAATGGTCAATTGATTTTATTTGGGATTACTCATTTAGCAAATTTGGGTATGCTAAATGAAATGTTTGAAAATAATTTTCTTTTTTCTTGTTTGCCCATGATGTATATTTGCCCATGATGTATATCATGTGTGAATTTAGAAATGGAATCTTTTACTTAGAAAATTTTGTATGCTAAATGAAGTCATAATTTATTTTGAAAAAGGGGAGGAGAGGGTGGTTATTTAACAAATATGGTGTGTTAAATAGAATCAATTTATTTTCAATTTTCCCTTGAAAAATAAAACTCTCATTTGAAAAATTTGGGTATATCAAATGGAATTCCAATGTATTTTGATTTTCATGATATTTGCAAAGAAGATTTCCATTTAACAAATTTAGGTATGTAAAATGGAAGCCAGTCATATTTTATTTTTCAACTTAACACATGTGGAATGTGTTAGGTGGAGTTTCAAATGGTGTGATTTTGTTTGAAAATGAAACCTCCATTCAACAAATTTGGATATATTAAATGAAGACGCTCATTTTCAAATTTGTACTTTTTTAAAAAAAAAGAGAGAAACCCCAACTCTAATATATATGGAATATAATGGATGGAGTTTCAATCTTATGATATGATTATATTTGGAAATGAAATCTTCATTCAATAAATTTGGGTATATTGAATGAGGATTCTCATTCTCAAATATGTGTTTTTGAAAAGGAAAAAACCCCAACTTCAACATATGTGAGATATGTTGAGTGGAGTTTCAATTTTATGAAATAATTTCTTTTGAAAAAGAAGCCTTCATTCAATAAATTTGGGCATGTTGAATGAAGATGTTCATTTTCAAATATATGCTTTTCGAAAAGGTAGAAACTCCAACTTCAACATATGTGAGATATATTGAGTGGAGTTTCAATTTTATGAACTGATTTTATTTGGAAATGAAATCTTCATTCAATAAATTTGGGTATATTGAATGAAGATTCTCATTTTCAAATATGTGCTTTTGAGATGGAAGAAACCCCAACTTCAACATATATGAGATATATTGAGTGGAGTTTCAATTTTATGAAATGATTTATTTGGAAATGAAACATTCATTCAATAAATTTGGGTATGTTGAATGAAGATGTTCATTTTTAAATATGTGCTTTTTGAAAGATGATTCTGATTTTAGTTTTTAAAATGACCTACATGTAACAATCCTCAGGATTGTTAAATGGGGTTGAGTTATATATATTTTTTATGAAAATTTTTGTGCAAGTATTTTGTTATGTGAACTTTGAGAGAGTGATTTTGAAAAGTGACATTTTTATAAAGGATTTATTTTTCTTCTCATTTGTAGAATGAACCTTACCTTTCCATATAGATATTAAGGACGTTCAAAAAGGGTCTTTAGTTATCTCTTTTAGTTAAATTTTATTTTTACCCATTGGGGAACCCAACAGGGGTTTTAAGACCTACATGGAGTGAGGTCCTAAAACCTAAAGGATGTTGGCTAGCTTAGCTTAAGAATGAAATGAGCTAAGTGCCAATGGAAAAGAAGGATAGTCTTAGACACATATGAAATACAAATCCACTATCAATACTTAGAGACAATGATCATTTACCAAAGATGGAGAGAGGAACCGAGTCACCAAAAAAATCCGTGTTGTATATTTTTGGGTTGATTGTGGAGTGTTATTAGGTGTGTTTATGTGAGGCGATACCACACAGATCTACAGATGTACACATTCGGGTGATCAGATATGACATTAAGGAATAATGTACTATCTTAAGAGATAAAAGTCATTATCCTATAATGGACCTAATCACCCAAATGAAAACTCCTAATGCATGATGGGTCTTCGAATGTACCAAAGATCTTTCCCCTACTTTATATGGAAAAGTAAAGTAGGGTTTATTTTAAGCCGGGTTCATTAAATTCCCTATGGAGGCAAGCTCCAATAGTTAATTACATCTTAAGGAATGAGATTCCTTAAGAATACTCTCGATTAAGATAAATGATCGTTGTCTCCAAAGATTTCAAAGATAGGACTATCAACAAAAATGGTTATTTTTTTTAAAAAAAATTAAGTGGGATTGATCAGAAGGAGAGAGTTATTATTGAAACCAAAGCGAGATGAGTAAGGGATGCTCATGATACTAAGAAACCTAGTGAGCATCCCAAACTATCCTATGTTTGTGCTTTATATTTTTAAAATGGAAGAGAATTATGTGTTTGAGTTGAATTTTTATTAGAAATATAGGGCTTACAATTCCACTACACGAGATCATAGAAATGCCTAAGAGGTGAGAATTTATGCTAGTAGCCCCGAAGGGAAACAGTGACCTCAGATCCTAAATCTATGGAGTTTTGGAAAAGGCCAAAGCATGACCTAAATCTAAGGCAAAAAATGGGTATATGATTTACCTCCATAAGAGAGAGTAAACCACCCGACTGTTGGGCTTACAAATGCCTGAAGTGGCTACCAACTAACTCCTCCTATGATTTTAAATACATATAGGCAACTCTTATGCTTTGCAAGATGGCTAGGCTATTTTTTATATAGAAAGGAAACTAAGTACTTAAACAAACTCCCTAAGAGACTAGATCATCAAGGGCATGAAAAATGACTTAAATCTAATGCAAATTTTGTCAAGTTTTATTTTAATTTACTTTGGACATTTTTATTTGACACAGGCTGTGGGATTTCATATGCCTAATGTATGACAAATTATTTATGAGCTAAAACCAGAAAGAAGGAGATGTGTTTTCACCATGGCTCTCAAAGGTTAAGCCATTTTCTCTAGCATAGGTGGAAGCCCTTCATTAGCAAGAGTGAGACAATATGATTTATGCATGATATGAGACATACAACATCCAGCTAAGGGGTTGCTAAATATTTTATTATCTTAATTTATGCCATAAGCTTTAAGTGAGATTTACAAATTATTTAATTTAAGTCAGTGATTGGATAGAAAATTTATTATTTTCTCTAAGAACTGTCGCATCCAGGGCCATTCAATTCAACAAATATCAAATAATTAAGAACTAGGAGAAATCATGTCATCTTAATTGCGCAATCATAAACATAACATCAATAAATTTATAAAATTAACACAAAAGAATAAAAGGCTGGTGTGGTTAGGTACCATCGTACAACCCAAAAAGAAATGTGGGTAGCTGAGCTCTACCATTACAGAACCCAGATTACAAATGAATAATTACAATTAAAAGGAATTCATGTTCTAGGAGTCTTCATTTCTTCATTTTTTTTGATTTGCTACTTTCCTTTCTTCCTTTTGGCCTGACTTGGGATGTAGTTGCTCCAAGGCTTCACATGGTAAATAATACTTGGTCTTATAACCAATGTTCATTCTAATCCCCCATAACATTCGTTTCAAATCTTAATTATAAAATTTACATCAAAATGCGAAAGGTAAATCTAACTAAACCTACAAAATAAAGGTTAGCTAAACATACCACACAACCCAAGAAGTTATATGAATAAGTTATACTTAGCACTCCATGCATGAGTAATCAAGTTCACGTGTCCTAATTTGAGTTATGCTTAGGGGTATAAGTAACTTACACAGTAAAAAATATTTATATTTTTATTACGGTACCCCTTAAGCACAACCCCTTGTAGAAAGCATGATTAGGCTAATATCAACCTGACATCTAGACAATGCACATACATCCTAGCATCTAATCTAAAATAATATATCACAAAACAAAATATTCATCAAACAATGCACCTCCCTAATCTAAAGCTAAAAATGGTGATTAAGTCTAATGTGTGTGTGTCATTTAAGGCTTGTGTGACATGTCTTAACTAGGCTTTAAGGTTAGAATCTTCTAAGTGTGAAAGATTTAATTTAGATGGTGGTTTCATTTCAAGTGATTTAGTAGACTTGTTAATTTTAGTTGGTAATTTAATTTGGTTTGAATGAACCTATCCTTAGTGACTAAATATTATAAAGAGGATAAAGAGAAGAGAGCTCTCTTTCATCCCTACCTTAAAACATTTATAAGGTTAATAAATTTTCTTTAGTGAATGGTTTATTATGTGTTTTAATTGGTCCTAAGTTTGAGTTCTTTTTAAATAGTCCTATTTAATAAGAAAGGCATCTTAGGATTAGTTAGGGTGGATTACTATCACATAACACACACCCCTTCATTTCTTCCCACCATGTATACCATGCAAATGAATAATCCTAAGCATACCTATACATGCAATGCAAATCTTAGCACACTTTGATGATGAATGCAAAGAGATGTGATTTAAAATTTTGGATATTCCATGTGTTAATTGGATCATTGATGCATGTCTTTATTATGTAGAAAAGAGGGATTTCTCATCCATTAACTAAATGCAAATCCACATATATAAAAGTTATAAGTGAGCATGTCATCATTATTTTCTAAACCAGGGGCGTAAGGTACGAGACCTACTTGGGCTACTAAAGTCTCTGCACCGAGATGTCGGTGATATACCACTTTTCTTAGATACATGTAAATGTACAAAAGAACTAAATGGTTAAGGAATAATGCAAAAGGTTATGTTTGATTTGGTTGTGTAATTTATATGTATAATATGCGGATCCTCCTTATGTCATAACATAGAAATGCATAGGAATATATTTAAACAAGTGTTGTGTTCTTTTCAAATGAACTATACACCTTCAAATCTTATGTAAATCCATATTAAGAGAAAGAAAGAAAACTTCATAATACACATCTTATGCTATAATCACATGCAAGCCTATAAATATTTTTAACTAGAACCACTTCATTCATAATCTTTGATTTATAGGTTTTGAAAATAATTTTAGTTTAATAGTGATAATAGCCACTCATATTCTTAATTTTAGCCAACACATGCAATTTGACATAAAAGATAACATTTTATTTAATTAATTTTTTAAAAGAACTGAATGCATGATTTCATATGGCAAACAATATTTAGCATGATTGGAAAGAAATAGAAGGATGTGAGTACATAACTTCATTCACCCTAATTAACTTCGAAGGACAATCATATATAATAAGATCACTTAAAATGAATCAAAATTCTTTAAAGAGATTTTTATCTTTGAATTTGGATTTATTTAGGAAATATGAAAAGGGTTTGTAGGTCCTAACCTATTCCCCTCCCATGTATGAATTGATTTGGTTTAATTTAGGATAATTAGGTTGATTTTATATTTTAATTAGGTTAAAGTATGAATTAAATCCATTAATTATCCCTATACCACTTTAACATAATTATAAGTATTATGAGCCAACATATGATATGCAACCATATGAGAATTAAATCAAATGCACCTAAGAAATGAAGGGGCCAAATGCAATTGGCTCACAATTATTGATTAATTAAGCTAAAGAGTTTAATTAAGTACTTTCATAACCATCCTACACATGTAGTTTGATTATAATTTTCTTTGAAATTCTCTTAAGTTATTGAACACCTAAGAATCTACCCAAGAATTAAATGATTAAGTTTTGGGATGATTTGGTTTTAAATTTGATTAATATTATTTAATGAGGTGATTAAGCTATTAATTAATTATAAATTGATTAAGTGTTTATCCAAATGAAATAAACTTAGGGAAAATGTCAAAAAAAAGGTTCTCATCTCATTCCCTATGTCCATTCACTATTCATAAGGATTAGCAAGTTTAATTAATGAATTCTTCACTGTTTATCATGTTAATTAATCATTTAATTAATTAAAAGAGTGATTAAGAATGAAATAAGTAATTCCCCTTATTAATCCAGCAATAAATTCTAAGAAAATCATGGGAGGCAGAGACATCCCACTAATCAACCTTAGGAAGTTTGGAATTAATTGTTGAAGTAATTAATGAGTAATTTGCTAAATTACATATTCAATAAAACCCAAATTGAGTGAAAATTAATGTTCAAAATTAATTGATTTTAATTTTATATTATTCTCCTCTGAATTATCTTTAAAATGAATGTGTATTTATATTTTTTTTATTTTTTACAATTAGTTTTGAATTTTGGAAGTTTCACCATTAAAATTGGATTAATTAAGGCTAATTAAACCCCTGATCCCATTGGGCCACATGTCGGCTGACGCGACGCACTTTCTACAAGGCACGATAGAGTAGGTTATTTAATTTGTCACATCCGTCGGCTAAGTCAGTTGGCGACGGACGCACTTTCTCTACGAGCCGTCCGATCTAAGATCGGATGGTCGAGATCAATCTCACAGTTTAAGAAAGAATCAGAGGGGATCTATCGTGATCTGATCAACGTCGTCCATTCCAATCACGTGGAATGGATGACGTATGATCCTTTACTTTGCGAGTGATGAGAGACGAACACCATTTGTCTTTCCTCGTTCAATTTGAGCTCACCCGAGCACGGATAGCGATCAAAATGATCCCACATCTTCAGAAGGAGGGGGAGGCACATCCAACAGTCAAGATTGCATGGGGTAACAATTTCCTTCAAAAAGGACCAATTGAAATTTCCTACAAATTCAAGAAATTATCTCACCGAAGGCAATCACCGGCGCTTCCAACGAAGGAGGTAGCTTCGTCTAGTAGAGACGAAGCCCTGTTGAAGGAATTTGGTCTTGAATTGAAGTGGTTTGCTCAGTCGACCAAGCTCCTCTTCAATGGTGATCAACCTTAATTGAAGTGGTGCTTCCCGTGGCATGGAGACTTGGGAAATGATTCGATTTAGCTCACCTTTGTCCAATGATGGTGTGTACAAGGTTAATTTGATTTTTGTTGAGAATTGAATGAGTTGGATTTGAAATTGATCTCCCCTGTTTCATCTTTGAGTAAAACCGAAAATGGAAAATGGGGAGCTTCGAATGGCTTGAAAAGATTAGGGAGGCTTCGATTCAACGTCTCTAGCTCTGAGGAAATGATTGCATGTGCTTTGAGTGAGAATGAGAGGGGGGTTTATCTCCCCCTCCTTGGATCAGATAGTGAGAGATTATTTTGCCATGTTGGCTCAATGGCATGGATTGGAGGCACGATTTGAGCTGCAAAACATCCCACATGGGTCATTTTGGATAGTGGAGTGAGGGAGAGTGGATGACCATGTGAGTGGTGAGTGTATTTATTGATCCAAGTGTTCAAATGTGATTGAGGAGGTTGGTTTGGCCTTACCTTGGGTCATGGCCGATCCAAGCTCATTGGGTCATGTTCACCAACTTCCTTGGTGCCCATGTGGACCAACAGAATGATGTTAAGTGGCCTTGAGAAAGAAATGTCCAAATTCCAAGTAAATTTGGTCATAGAATACCCTTTGACCTAAGAGAAAAGTGGTCATTTTACTATAAGTTTGATTTGGGCAGATTTGAAATGATTCAAAAATGGGTTGGGCCAAATTTCAAGTGATTTGGAGTTTATTTGATTTGAATTGGTTCAATTTGACCCATTTAGGTCAAGTTGGGTCAAATTGGGTTAGGTTGATCAATTGGTCAAATTGAGTAAAAGCATGGGTTAGGTCAAGTTCAAATGATCATTTGGAGCTTATGAGTATCATTGATTTGGTTCAATTTGGTAAGATTTGGAATTGGATCATTTAGGTTCATTTGAGGCCAAGTTTGATTTGACCCAATTGGGTTAGGTCATGGGTTGGTTTAGGATTGATTGATCATTTGAAATGTATTGCAAACTTTGGTTTCAATCATTTTTGATTTGGTTTGATGTCAAGTTGATTTGACTTTTAGGTCAAGTTGGGTTCATGGTCAATTGGGCTAAGTTGGGTCTAATTGGTCAATTGAAGCTTTGGTCAAGTTCAACAATCAATTTAAAATGAATTTGACCCATTAGTTGCAATCAATTTAGCTTAGATCAAGATTTGACCCATTTTGGCTTTTTAGGTCAATTTGGGTCAATTTAGGTCAAGTGAGCAATTAGACTTGGTTTGGTTTAATTGATGGCTTGGTCATGTTCAATCATTGATTATGAATGGGTTTGGGTCAATGGTTTCAATCAATTTGGCATATGATGGATTTTGGCTTGTTTGGGTTTAATTTGGGCTAAGTGTTGACTTGGTCAAAGGCTAGGTTTGACTTGGTTTGACCCAATTTGAGTAATTGATCATCCTATGATGATTGTTAATCACAATGTGAGGCTTGGATGGGCTTAGTTCAATCCAATTTGGGTTAGATTAGAATTTGGCTCAAAAAGGTCCTTTAGGTCACTTTGGGTCAAGTGAGGCTTAGTGGGTCAATTGGCTTGAACAAGTCTTGATTCAAGTTTGGTTGAGCTCACATATGTACTTATGATGGAACTATAAATCTAATTACAAGTGATTTGGAGTTAAATGAGTTTTGGTTCATTTGGCAAAATTAAGTCAAAAGGGTGAACATGGGTTTGACTTAGGTTAGTTTGATTTTGGCTTGGTGATTGTAGTTTATGTTTATATTTGGGCATGTGATTGATGGAGTGATTGTTTGAAAAGAAAATCTAAGGGTTTGGATTATTTTGAGAATGATTTGGCTAAATCCAAGAAATTAGCTTAAAGGATATAAGTTGGATTTGGATTTGTTTTGAATTTATATTGATTTGATTTTGGCTATTTGAATTTATATTTCATTTATATTTGTGAATATAAATGAGAATATAAATGATCCATGAGAGAATCATGTGAATTATGAGTGATTTGATTGTGAATTTGGCTAAGGTAGGTCAAAAAGTTTGAAAAATGGGTTTTGATTTGGTTTGATTTATATTCATTTGATTTGGATGACTTGGATGCTGATTTCATTTATAATTGTGAATACAAATGATGGAATAAATGATTTATAAAGTACTCACTTGGATTTGGGTTGATTTGAAGGGTTTGGCTAAGCTTATGGATGTGATGCATAAGGCTTAAGAAGGTTTTGGATCTGGAATTGCTCATGGATTTCAATTATTTGATTTGGAATTGATTCATGATTTGAGAAAATCAATTGAATTAGAATTGAGTTAAGATTTGAGAATATCAATTGAGTTAGAATTGATTTGAGGTTTGATTTGGATTGGCTTGAAGGAGTGTACACGGGTTAGCTTTGAGCTATAGGGTAAGGGGTTGCCTCCCTGCAATGCTAATCTTATGATAAACCCTTCTAAGTCTCTAGGGTTAGGTTGAGTGTTCACCTAATCACTAAAAGTGTCTCAAGACTAAGGAACTCTTAGTGTCTAGAGGAGCCCTATGTCTAAGATGTAGAAGCTCACTCCAAAGTGAGGTCAAGTGGGCCAAGTGAAACACTTGGTAAAACTCATCAGTAAATGGATTGCTAGTAGCATTGAAATGCCTCAACTCCTCTAGGGTTTTCATGTATATTGTCTTTCGATCTGTTCTCTTCTGGAGATTGATCCTTCTCATCGATAGTAGTAGTGGCAATGTTAGCGACAGTGTGTTCTTCATCAAATCTCCGAAGGGCGAGTTGAACAATATGCTGAGAGTCACGAGCTTTCTAAATACAATTCTTGAGAGTCATAAAGAAATCCATAATACGAATACTATTCTTAAAGTAGTCCTCAACCAGCTAGAAGATCTAAGAGTTTTTTCAGCTAAAAATTCACATGTTTTGCTACAGTTTGTTTCTTGGTATTACAGGTTGGGATGACAATGATGAATCACTTCAATTATTGTCTATTGAGTTGGGTATATTTGAAGTTGGAGATTAATCATTGATTTAGATGCCCTTTTTTCTTGAAGTTGGTGACTTTCCAAAGATTGTGCTATTCTTCTTATTTGCAAAATATTTGATTATACTTGATATTACACTTAAAATGCTTTATATCCTTAAAAATTGAGTATGAACCTTTGAATATTTCAAATTTGGAAATGAGTTTTTTGCACCTTATAAGTTCAATATGTTACATATTGAAATTAATGTTTTTGAATTTTGAAGATAGATATTTCTCTTGTGCTTGTTTGGTACTTCTTTTATATATACATGATATAGTTGGGCTTCTTTAACCTTTAATAAATATACTATATTGTGTACTTGATGTAGCTCTTTTTCTTAGATATTGTAAATTATACTTTTAGGACATTAAGTGCCAAGAACAATAGAGATTGTATCATGATCAAGCTCAGGTATTAACATACATTTACAATCACCCTAATCAAATATGTTATTTTAAGACTTTGTTCTATTCTTTTATTTTTGTCATGCGTATTTCATGTTGATTATATTTGATTTAAAATGCCACTGCTTTCGTGGGGATTGCAAGGTGCCATGGGAAGCGGATTAAAAGTCAAAGAATATACAAGAATTAGATGTTGCCTTTGATTAATAGTGAAGGGAACCAATCCCTAGGAAGATAATCTCTTTTATTGGGATCACTTTTGTTCTTTAAAACACACATTTGACAATCACTCATATATATATATATATATATTATAGGTGTCTTCAATATTTCTCTATTGTATGTTTATATTTCTCTCTTACTTGGGCCAAATCATTCTAGGCTTACATATTCTTTTGGCTTTCCTCTTTTTTGAGCGTGGATTGAACCTTTGTCCTTTTTTAGCCTCGATGGCTTTTTTTTGTATCATTTTTTTATTTTGAATGTAATATTAATGCTTAAAAAAAACACAACATTTAGTAAGCAGGTTGTTAAAACTACTATTTATAGCAACGATACATAAGGGACCAAATTTCATTTAAGCAAAATTATCTATCAATGTATGGATATACTACATTTGTTTTGTAAACATTTTTTTAACAAACCAAATATATTATTCAAATAATTTCTCTATTTTATTCAATTGAACTCCACATTGGCAATATTTACTTTGAGGTGTTGCATCATTTATCCCTAGAATATATATTGGTGGGGTTTAATAACTCGAGATGCTTTTCAAGAAAGAATAACACCTTACGACATAACTATTGCTAATTGCTGTAAGAACAAAGAGATCAAATGGATATAATCATTTGAAATGATTAAGACTATTTTGGGCTAAATCATTGATTTAAACAGTTATAAAAAGTTTTCTTTTTCTGTAGAATTGCTATAACCAATCACTAAATCATAAAAGAATTCACTTGTGTGTCTAGATATAATTTAAATAGTAATTCTAAAAGTAATTTTTTAATTAACCATTAAAAGGAAGCACATTGAATGTTAGTTGTGTTAAGAACGTCCATAAATTGGGTCACAATTTAAATAAGAGCATGAATAATATTAGTTGTGTTAAGAGCACCCAAATATACAACTAGATGAACCCGGTGAGATTCAATTTTGTAGTAACTTATTCTAAGGATGGGCGTTAATAGTTGTAGTCTTCTTCTTTAAATATGAAGAATATCAACCAAAAGAAGTTTATAACCTCTTTACTAGTTTGAAGAAGTCTATTAAGATAAACAATCTATAGATTGGGTCACATCAATCTCTACTTCTTAATAGGGAATATAACTATTTTGTAGGATGTGATTATTATATTTGTAAGAATTTTAATTGCCATTTAAATATTAGAATATATGCTTAACATAATATATTTTCATTATTTAAAAAAATATTCTTTATTTTGTTTTCTTTGTTAATTTATATGAGTTATTGTATCAATAACTTATTCAATTAAATAAAGAGTAAGGCAATTCAAAAATTTCTATCGGTAACAAATTGTATATGAACACTACCATTGCCAGTCCCAAGTCCGGATGCAAAAAGTGGAGGGTTGCGCCGGTAGTCGACAGCCAGGGTAAAATTTGTCGAAATAATCATGACATGAATCCTTTAAATCATTATGTTAATGCTAGGGTGTCCCCAGAAGTGGCCTTGTAAGCGAATCTGATGAAAAATGTGCAAGAAACTGCATCGGTGTAGTGTTAAATAAAGGGTTCCCACATTATGGACGGATCGGGCAAAGAAGTTAGTCCATGAAACTAGAATTAGGTTAGGATCTTGAATATAGGTAATCTTACAGGTAAATTAATGGAATTAATAGATATTGTGGTTCATAGAAAGATAAATATTTTATGTGTTCAAGAAACTAAATGGGTTGGTGAGAAGGCCAAGGAGATTGATAGTTTAGGTTTTAAACTTTGGTAGGTAAAAGTCGAACCGAGAAATGGTGTAGGTGTGATTATAGATAAAAGTTTGAAGGATAATGTTATAAGTATTAATAGATGTGGAGATAGAATTATAGCTTTAAAGATTATTGTTGATACTAAGATTATTAATGTTATAAATGTCTATGCTCCTCAAGTAGTGGAGGTAAGCTCAAAAGAAAAATTTTGGAATGAATTAGAGGGATTAATACAAAAGATACCTCTTGAAGAAAAAGTATTTATTGGAGGATATTTAAATGGACATGTTGGTAGAGTGGTAGAAAATTTTAAAAGTATTCATGGTGGTTATGGATTTGGAGTGCCTAATGAAGAAGGTAAGGTTATAATAGATTTTGCCTTAGTGTATGATTTTATAATTGCTAATACTTTATTTAAGAAAAGAGATGAACATATTATTACTTATAAAAATAGATCTAGTAAAACACAGATTGATTATTTTCTGATAAAAAAATAGATCGTTTAGATTGTAAAGATTGTAAGGTCATTCCAAGTGAAATTTTAAGTACATTGACTAGTTTTAGATTTTAAGATGAAAGGTTGTAAGAGAAAAAATAAACTTAATTATTGTCCTAGGATTTGATGGGGACACTTAAAGAACACAAATAAAAATATTTTTAAGAGTAAGCTACAAAAAATTAAAGTTTGGGATGTTCATAAGGAAGCTAACGTTATGTGGAAAAAAATTTCAAGTGCTATTAAACAAGTTGCTAAAGATGTGCTTGGTGAATCAAAAGGAAAAGCTTCTTTTAATAAGAATAGTTGGTGATGGAGTCAAAGTGTGCAAGAAAAGATAAGAAATAAGAAGCATTGTTATAAAACTTGGTTTAGATGTAAAAACTCGGAGAATTGGGAAAGATATAAAATAGCCTGTAGAGATTCTAAGAAAGCAATATATGATGCAAAAAATTTAGCTTTTAGTGATTTATACAATAGATTAGATACCAAAGAAGGTGAAAGATGTATGTATAAGTTAGCCAACCAAAGAGATAGGAGAAGTAAAGACATAGTTCAAGTGAGGAGTATTAAGGATGAAAATAATAAAGTGCTTTTCTTAGAAAAAGATATTGAAAATAGGTGGATGAGATATTTTAATAAACTTTTCAATGAAGGATCTGAAAGTACGATTGATTTTAGCAACCTTAATACCTAAACAAAATAGAGAATTTCATTTTATCATCTATTAGTAAATGAAGTTAGTGAAGCTTTAAAGAAAATGAAATGTGGAAAAGCATAGGGCGGATAATATTTAAGTGTGGAAATGTTTAGGAGATCAAGGAATTTCTTGGCTTACAAATCTTTTAATGTTATTTTAAAGACTAAAAAGATGCGGATGAGTGGAGAAAGAGTTTTTTTGGTTTATATTTAAGAATAAAGGTGATGCACAAGAGTGTACAAATTATAGAGGAATTAAGTTAATGTGCCATACATTAAAATTATGGGAGAGAGTAATTGAGCATAGGTTATGATGTGATACAGAAGTTTCTCTGTCAGTTTGGTTTCATGCGTAGATCTACTATGGATGCTATACATTTGTTAAGAGGTTTGATGGAGAAGCATAGAGAAAATAAGAAGGATCTACATATGATATTTATTGATTTAGAGAAAGCTTATGATAAAGTCTCAAGAGATGTTCTTTAGAGAGTTTTAGAACAGAAAGAAGTTAATATTGGTTATATTCAAGTCATTATGGATATGTATACTAGAGCTGTCACTTGTGTCCAAACACAAGGAGGATTGACAAAATATTTTCCTATTTTAGTTGGATTACATCAAGGATCAACATTAAGCCCTTATCATTTTTACTTTAGTTATTGATGTTCTTACGAGGCATTTACAAGAAGATGTATCTTGGTGTATGCTTTTTGCTGATGACATTCTTCTTGTTGATAAGACTAGAGAGGGAGTCCAACAGAAACTTGAATTATGGAGGTCAACTTTAGAGTATAAAGGTTTTCATTTAAGCAGATCTAAAATTGAATATATGGAGTGTAATTTTAGTTGTAGAAGTTTTAGTGGTAGTGTTGTGACTTTAGGTGATCAAGTCATTAATAAGAGTAAGCGATTCAGATATTTAGGCTCTATTGTTCAAAATGATGGTGAAATAGATGGAGATATTATTAGTAGAATTCAAGTTGGATGGTTGAAGTGGAGGAATGCATCTGGCCTATTATGTGATAGAAAAGTTCCACTTAAACTTAAGGGAAAATTTAATAAGATGGTGGTAAGACACGCAATGACTTATGGTGCATCTTGCCAATAAAAGAGAAACATAAGACTAAGTTAAGTGTTACGAGATGAGGATGCTTAGGTGGATGTGGCTTTACCCTTAGAGATAGAATGCAAAATGAGTATGTTCGGGAAAAAGTTGGAGTAGCTCGGTGGTAGATAAGATTAGGGAGAGTCGCCTTAGATGGTTTGGCCACATAAAGCGTCGGCGTCCAGATGACGATTAGGAGAGTAGATGGATTTGCCTTATGTTAAGAAAGGTAGAGGTAGACCTAAAAGACTTGGTTAAGATGTATAAAAAATGATCTTAGTATACTTAAATTAAATGAGAATTTGACACATAATAGGACACAATGGAGACGAAGGATTCATGTAGCCGACCCACCTAGTGGGATTAAGGCTTGTTGTTGTTGTAATAAATTGTATATGAGAAGCCTTGGCTTACGTGATTACTTGTACATGGATATCTATGTCCTTACAAAATAAATATGATTCATTTGATGAGCTTTTATTCAACAAGCAGTAAGATATGAAATTATTTAGCTAAGGGAAAGTAAATTCATCAACTTAATTTATAATATATATATATATATATATATATATATATATATATATATATATATATATATATACACTTAAGTGGAGGATGAAGAGTGCTCTAACTAGAAAGATGTTTTTGTCAAGTGCGTTGAAATCCAGAAAGCCATCTCCGAAGTAGTCACCACTTCTTTCCTGTTTAACGTTTACGAAATATTAGTATGTCAGAATTTTTATGTTTGCCTTTTATGTTTCGATATTTCTGTTCATCGGCACTATTGAAGGATTTTAAAACTAGAAAAAGCTAGTACGCTAGCTTTATCCTAAATGTACGCACAAGGTTGCTTCATTGTGCTAATCCTTCAACAGAACAAAGGAAGAAACTAGCTCCTTCGGTGATGGCTTTTTTGGATTTCAACGCACTTGACAAAGATGTTATGATCGTTAGATCCGACTTTCTCCTCCTCGATAAGGCGAATGCAAGCGAGCTACTCCAATGTGAGCTAAACCATGGAGACAAGCAATCATGAGCAGGAAGCAAAGGAGATTCTGATGAAAACTGCCACTAGGATCAAGAACTTCATAAGGAGATCAGACACGATAGCCCTCCACACATTCCCAGATTCTTCATCTCAACTATTGAAGACCACAGCATTGCTGGCCGATCACTACACCACAGGAGAAGATCACCGGGAAAAAGGAGAAAGCAAGGGTTCTGATAACATACAATACATGGAAACCTTGAACAAGTTCATGTAAAACCATGTTGTTTAAGAATTCCATGCCCTCCAAATTATAAAAACCCTAGTTTTCTCCCTTCTCTTGGTGATTTTCTAGTGTGGTGTAATGATTGGCTGGAGTGAGAGGCGAGGTCTGAGAATTGTCCCCAAGATTCAGCTTATATCGAAGAGTCAACCAGTGTTGCTGACGAAGAATAAGAATAGGGTCAGTGATTACCTTATGGAGGAGCATAATGCCTTTGTCAAGGAGGCCAAAAATTCCAGAAAGCCATCTCCAAAACCGTAACTTTCATCGTTGGTGGGCTCTATTGCTTTCATGTTTATTTCTATTTGGTGGTGCTGTTGAACGATGCCACTATGTATTGCTTTTGGTGATTTTAATGTTAGCCTCAGTACAGACCAAAAAAAAGGTCTTCTTCATCACAATTTTTTAAAGTGAGGGAGAATTGGGATTGAAACAAAGTCTTGTTTGTCTCTACATATTTAGTTTTCACTCTAAAGTGACTTATTTATAACATAGAGGAAATATAAGACCAATAATAATGTAATAATAAAATATAATACCCAATATCCTCTACATTATTTCTTCCCAAACATAAACATATCATTCTATTGAATACCCAATACCCACTACATTATTTCTTCCCAAATGTAAACATGTCATTATATTGAATACCCAATACCCACACCATTATTTTATTTTTTATTTCTATTTATTTCTTCCTTTAAATATCAATTCTTGCCATTTATTATAGCATTTACACACTTTAAACTATGTATATAATTTACTTAGTTTTTATTATAATTATTTTACTATTTTTGATCTAAAAATGTATGTATAGCCTATACTTTAGCATGAATGATACAAGAAAAGTTTCACTGTCATATTTGTGCCAAATGAATGGTCTTCTTCAACCAAAATAATTATAACCTTTATCATGCAATTTCATGCCTCGTTGTTTAGGACTTAGTGATTTTTGTTTTTTTAAAATAATAAAACAGTTCGAGTTGAGAATGATGTATCATTACTTGAAAATAGTTTAATCAAGTGAATAGTCATTATATATATATATATATATATATATATATATACATATATATATCACATTAATATTATGAATTAATTCTTGATCAAGTAATATGTTGTCATAGATAGTTTTGTCCTTAACAAAATCAATTAGATTAGGATAAATAATTTTTGGGCATAACACAGCCAAACAAATAGCAAAGATTTTAGAGGTAAGTAAATTAAAATATATACAAAGGCTTATAGGTCTAAAGCTCAACTAGGTACAAAGGGTTTGATCAGTTTTGTGAATTAAAATAATGAAATTACTAGTAAACAAGTTCAGAAAAGGAAAACCCTAAATAAAATTTTTAAAACTAGATCTAACATCAATTTTCAAAAATGACTAATTTTTTGGAAAGAATTAGTAAACCATCAAGATTAGTAGTGACAATTGTACATCTCTTCCAAAGATGGTGGGCACAAAGTGCAGCATTATCCTTCATAGTTAAAAGCTTAGGTATAATCTCAGGATGAAGAAGAGGTTTAGGACAAAAGTTTTATCCAAAGAGATGAAAAGTGGTCCAGATCAGAAGAAATTATAACACCTCTTCTTTACAATAATCCCCATTATCAAGTTAAATTTTATTGATAGAATTTAAAGTTCGTCTTTTATTAACCAAAACATGAAAATACCTTATATTATGATCACCTTTTGCAATAAATGTGCAGGTCATTTTCTTATATCCAATAAATTTTCTCTATATCATGCAATTTAGAAATTTTACTTTCAGTCTTAGATAAAAAATTCGTAGCACAGACTCCCTAAAATTATTTTCAAGTTTACAAACTCTAGTATCAGTTTTAAGAATATTAGAGAATATATTTTTAAAATAATTTTATCCACCAATTAAGAATTTTCTTTAATCTATCTAAGTCTTTTTATGCATACAACATCATTATTAGGCATAACAGGAGCATTCTAGTTATCCTGAGTAGCATAGCAAGAACCCATATTTTTTTAAAATATTTGACTTTTTTGCACAACCCTAAATAATACTTGGTTTATAAACAATTATTTTTAAAAGGAATAAGTGATAATGTATATTCATAATCTAGGTATTCCTTTTGTTGGATTTTCATTCATTTTTATTTTCCCATATAATTTATTATTATTAGATTTCTTCGCTATGGACATGAAGCCATAGCCCCATGATAAGAATTTCATGCTCTCATGATAGTGCCCTGCATTCCATCTCACTCTCTAAAGACTTATTTGAAAAAAAATAAATGATATTAATGTATAGTTTTCTTATTTAAAATATCTCTCATATGTATTTATAGTACTAACAATCTATCAAATTTTCATTCTAAAAAACAAAACCCTCAAACATTTGATATTAGGTTATATTTTCTCTTTAGTATATGTTTATAGGTATTCCTATAAATATATTTTTAAAAAAACCCTCAAGCAATAATATTTCTCATAGCAAACATGTTTTAATGCATTTCTTATAAAATGTATGATAAAATAACTTCAATTTTTGTCTAAATATCTTATACATACTCTAGTGCTTTGTAAATGTGACATAGATCGAGGTAGTGAAAAGGTTCGAGGATTTTATAAGGAATAGTTAAAAATTAATTCTTGAGATGAAAGTTTTCCCAGTTTCTTTAAGACTAAGTATTATATTTAAATATAAAAATTTTGAAAGTCAATATGTAAATAAAAATTTGCACTCAGGGTATGTAACAATAAGCTTGATATTTTATACTGCTCGTTTATTATTCAAACTAAACAGTGTTTATATATAAGAGAACATCTCCATTGTGCCTAAACAATTCCGAGCAGCTGAATAATAATTTGCAAAACTGACATCAACCATCTTAAATTTCAAGAGATTTAAATCAAATTATCAGAAGATAAAAAATGAATCATCATATGACATAAATAAAAAATTTAATAAAATATGATTAATTTGATTTAGATTTTTTAGTTCCATCAAAATATTAAAACAAATTAATTGGTTTATTGAAATATAAAAGTCATAATCAAGTTGAGCACAAATTGAATCAAACCAAATTGGCTTTTTTTAATTTATTATTTTAATTTGGTAAGATTTTTTTTCTGTATATACATTGGAAATATAAGTATCTTTCCTATTTATGAATTTAGAATTGAATCATATTATCAACTTGAGATAAGAGTCAATATATAATTTCCTCAAATCTATTAAACGTTTGTCACATTTATAAAAAAGGCTTCAATTACATACATATATTTTTTGAGTCACGAAATAGCTTTTATATATATATATATATATATATATATATATATATATATATATATATATATATATATATATATATATATATATATATATATATATATGTATGTATGTATGTATAAGTTAGCCAACCAAAGATAAAGGAGAACTAAAGACCTAGTACAAGTGAGGTGTATTAAGGATGAAAATAATAAACAACTTTTCTTAGAAAAGGATATTGAAAATAGGTGGATGAGATATTTTTGATAAACTTTTGAATGAAGGATCTGAAAGTACGATTGATTTTAGCAACATTAATAACATAAACAAAATTAGAGAAATTTATTTTCATCATCGTATTAGTAAATCTGAAGTTAGAGAAAGTTTAAAGAAAATGAAATGTGAAAAAATAGTAGGTCCTGATGATATTCCAATTGAAGTGTAGAAATATTTAGGAGATCCAGGAATTTATTGGCTTACAAATATTTTTAATGTTATTTTAAAAACTAAAAAGATGTCAAATGAGTGGAGAAAGAGTTTGTTTGTTCCTATATTTAAGAATAAAGGTGATGCACAAGAGTGTGCAAATTATAGATGAATTAAGTTAATGTGTTATACATTAAAATTATGGGAGAGAGTAATTGAGCATAGATTATGATGTGATACAAACATTTCTCACAATTTGATTGGTTTCATGCTAGGTAGATCTACTATGGATGCTATACATTTGTTAAGAGTTTTGATGGAGAAGTATAGAGAAAGTTAGTGGGATCTACATATGATATTTATTGATTTAGATAAAGCTTATGATAAAGTTTCAAGAGATGTTCTTCAGAGAGTTCTAGAACAAAAAGGAGTTAATATTGGTTATATTCAAGTCTTTAAGGATATGCATACTAGATTTGTTACTTGTGTCCAAACATAAGGAGGATTGATAAAATATTTTCCTATTTCAATTGGATTACATCAAGGATCAACTTTAAGCCCTTATCTTTTTTACTTTAGTTATGGATGTTCTTACTATTTACAGGAAGATGTACCTTGGTGTATGCTTTTTTTATGGCATTCTTCTTGTTGATAAGACTAGAGAGGGAGTCCAAGCGAAACTTGAATTATGGAGGTCAACATTAGAGTCTAAAGGTTTTCATTTAAGTAGATCTAAAAATGAATATATGAATTGTAATTTTAGTTGTAGAAGTTCTAGTGGTAGTGTTGTGATATTAGGTGAACAAGTCATTAATAAGAGTGAGCGATTCAGATATTTAGGGTCTATTGTTCAAAATGATGTTGAAAAAGATGGAGACTTAGTAGAATTCAAGTTGGATGGTTCAAGTGGAGGAATGCATCTGGCTTATTGTGCGATAGAAAAGTTCCACTTAACCTTAAGAGAAAATTTTATAAGATTGTGGTAAGACCTTAAATGACTTATGGTACATAATGTTGGCCAATAATAGAGAAGCATAAGACTAAGTTAAGTGTTATAGAGATGAGGATGCTCAGATGGATGTGTGCCTTTACTCTTAGAGATAAAATGTAATATAAGTATCATCGGGAAAAAGTTGGAGTAGCTCTAGTGGCAGATAAGATTAGAGAGAATCACTCTAGATGGTTTGGCCACATAAAGCGTTGCTCGTTTGATGACCCGGTTAGGTGCGTAGATGCATTAGATTTGTCTTATGTTAAGAAAGGTAGAGGTAGACCTAAAAAGACTTGGTTAAGATGTATAAAAAATGACCTTAGTATACTTGAATTAAATAATAATTTGACACATAATAGGACACAATGGAGATGAAGGATTCATGTAGCCAACCCCACTTAGTGGGATAAAGTCTCGTTGTTGTTATTGTTGTTATTGAAATAGCTTATATAAAGACCTATTGGCCCTTTCCAATCTTATGCATATAGGGTAGTTTAATTTTAGATGTAGATTCATAATAATCTAAGGGTCAAATCTATGTAAGAAAAAAAAAGGGAGATTCAAATCTATGTATTTATGTATACATATATATTATTCACAAGTACTCACAAGTACATATACTCCAACACTTTCATTCATCATTGCCACCTTCTTTCCCAGAATGCGATGGCATCAACAATAAAATATTATCACGATAAATTGGGTAGATGCTATATGAGTTGAGCCATAAGTCAATATAAGTGGCATGAAACAAGTGCCCACACTGTGGCAATTGTTTAGGATCCTCTCATTCATTGAAAGTTGAGATACAAATCATGCATTCTTGTTTTGCTTCACCTTCATTTCCCTCAGCACCTTTCTTGAGATACTTGAATGATGGAATCATATGTTGTATTTCAATATTTTTTTGTTGATAGCAAAATTGATGCCAAAAACTAGCGCAGCAATCCATGATAATAGTTCTGATGATGAAGAGTATAACGACAATAAATATGTGGCCATATAGATATATATATACTTCAACAATTTTTCATTACAGCTTGGACCTGTACTGATGATTTAAAAAAATTATTAGAGTTATAAGATAAAAAAGATAAATATATGCCTCTCCTACATATAAATTTCAACCTGAGCGAGAATGCTAAATAAAACAAGAGTCTTACCAACTGATTGGCGCCGAAGGAAATGTTCCAATTGAAAAATTTGTTGGGGGATTTGGTAAATAATTGTTATAGCATGATTGATAATGCAGCTTTTCAGGTGTAATTTGTAAAATCAGTGCATAGAAGCAAAATAGAAGTAATAACTATTCTAGGACATAAAATTAGATGGAATAACATAAAGGGTTAATTTTTAAATTAAGTATAGCTTAAAATGTAATTAATAAATTAAGTAAGATTAAAAAATTAATATTGATATAATCGCCCATTAATCTGGTGACTAAGTATCCACGTTGGATTTGATGTTGCAGAGCACTTGCCCCGTATTTGGGATGCGAGCTAGTCAACCTTTAACAGGACTCTGAGAATATTTTTTTAGCGATTGTTAAGAGGTTTTGGGAGAAGTATAGAGTAACTAAGGGGGATCTACATATGATATTTGCTGATTTAGAGAAAGCATGTGATAAAGTTCCAAGAGAAGTATTTTGGTGAGTTGTAGAAAAGAGATGAGTTAATATTGGGCATATTCAAGTCATTAAGGATATGTAAAGTAGAGCTATTAGTTATGTCCAAACACATGGAGGATTGATAAAATACTTTCCTATTTCAGTTGGATTACATCAAGGATTGGTTTTAAGCTTTTATCTATTTTGCTTTATGTTATGGATTTTCTTATTATGTATGCAATACATTTGTTAAGAGGTTTGATGGAATAGTATAGAGGAAGTAAGGAGGATCTACATATGATATTTGTTGATTTAGAAAGCATGTGATAAAGTTCCAAGAGAAGTATTTTGGAGAGTTGTAGAAAAGAGAGGAGTTAATATTGGGCATATTCAAGTCATTAAGGGTATGTATACTAGAGCTGTTACTTGTGTCCAAACACATGGAGCATATTCAAGTCATTAAGGATATGTATACTAGCGTTTATCTTCTTGCTACTTGTTGATTTAGATAAAGCCTACAATAAAGTTCCAAGATATGTAAGATAACAATATAGAAAAATGAAACACCTACTATAGACAATACAAAAAAAATATAAGTGACAAATAACAAATAAATAAATACATGTAATATAGACACATAGGTCACACTATCCTAAATAGTTAATGCCTCCGTCATCTGCATGGAATCACACCACTCCTAAGTGTACACTAATCAGGTGCACGTGGTGGATGAACACCCAGCTGATGGTGGCCCTCCAATGTAGGTTCTTCAGATGTCTACATAGGATAGTCCTATGATGGGATAAAAGGTGGCTTTGACTCAAAACTAGGCTAATACATAGAAGGACCTGGATCGGCATATGTAGATGGTCTGACATCCCAATCATGCTTTGAGACACCCTCTACAGCTGTTTCATTTCATATATGTGATATATACCAAAGTCCTTGCAAAGCATCTCATATCTATCTACGCTCCACGTACATGCTCAATGCGGTATGGTGAAAGATGTCACAGTATGTGCTCTAACTATATGAAAAATAACATTTGAAATTAGCCTCAACTATGTAAGAAACACATTGAATTTAGCAGAATACTTATGTAAATATTCACATATATGTGCTCCATAGGTGCTCTAGGATTATAAATAGTGGGAGGATCACGGCCTTCAATAAATAGAGGAAGCCCAAGATCCGAACAGACATGTATTGATTGATAGTCATCGGTCTATCCTCTTCTTCCAAGCCATCAACTATATAGTCCTCTCGCCTCTCTCAATAATATGCACTAATGATACTTGATTTACCTCTTTACCATGACCATCGACCTTTTTGAAGGTAGGGTCTACAGGTGCCACATCAACCCTGAGTATAAGTCCAAACTATGTAAGCACTCGATCAGGTACTAGCTAATGAATGGAGATTGTGCTAACCAAATATCAGAGCCTGTTGAGCATATAGGTGATAAGCACTGCGTGATCTGCTCAGTGTAGGGATCCCAAATCGTCTATGCCTATTACAAAGTATATTAAAATAAACATAGACATTATGAAAACAAAACTCAATAACTACACTAAAAGTCATACATGTGCATGTAGCAGACCATCCAGCTCATTCTTATATACTGCCATGTTTGCCACTGGCATCTGGCATACATATCTCTCGTTCCACATGTTCGCACAACACATTCAGAAAAAATATACGAGCATAAATTTGAAAAAGCATGAATTAATTTATACCTCAAGCTAATGCTGAGCCCATCCAAATCTCTCGGATACGACACATGCAGAGTCAACCTCCTTACATGAAGGTGCTCCCAAGACCATATCTGCAGAAGGTGTAACCAGTCAGCCATATTGGCTGTGGTGGGCCTAGTAAACTCATATAGTTCCTTGTACAAGTGTGCCATAACTGCTCTCCGAATGGACAGTGTACTAATTTTATCTACATCCTCAAGTAGTGGTAGATACTATAGATGGACCTCAGATCCTAAAGAGTCTGGTAGTAGGAAGCTCCTAATAAGAAATAAAATATAGGAATAAACGTGTCTGCTGAACTCCTCAAGGCCCAGATGGACATATGAATCACTATGGAAAGACCATCTGAGCCACCTCAGAGGCATGCAAGTCTGTCCTTATGCCTGATCCATCTGAGAATATCGACGTGATGTGTGGGTTGGTCAGATCATGATACACCACATCTACCAGGGGATGTCGACCCAATAGCTCATCATAATAATCTGGCCAGCTCTGCCACTTCTTCCCCTCACCAACCACAATTAGGCCAGTAATAGGCGGCCCATCAACACATATGCCCAGTATCATCGCCATAACTTGTAGGGTCACTATCATCTCACCAACGGTTAGGTGGAAAGTATTGGTCTGTGGAGACCATCTCTCAACTAGAGCAGTAAGTAGATGATAATCCAAGTGAATGTAATGTAGCTTGCTAGCACAGTCAAGACCTAGTGCACGTAGAGCAGCAGTGAACTTACGACAAGTGATGGGCCACTCCTTCAACATATGTAAGTGGAAAGCGACCTCCAGAATGGTGCTCTTCATTTAAGCAATACCATGCATAAATAATAACCATATGATAAGCTGAGGCATTAGTAATCTGAAGTTAAATTTTAAATTTTACTTACAATATTAGGGTGGGCAGCTCTATGCCGACCATGCAGGGAGGCTATGCTAAGGTGGACCTCTGAAGGAGGCTGATCTGATTGCGTGGTGTCCTCCCTAGCATGGCCCTTACGCCTTCATCTAACTGGAGAGAGGTGTTCCTCGGTCATCATACCTATTGAAGAAACACATGTTATAATTAGTGTTAAGAATTATTAAATTGGAAAGGAAAATTGGAATAAAGTAAATAGAGATTGAGTACTCCAACTTTTAAAGGGAACAAAGTACATTGAACCTTGTAACATAGCGACTACAACATACCTTCTACTATCAACATTGTATGGGCATGATGACCTATAGTGACCAGCTATCTTGCATAGAATACAAGATCAGCTACTACTAGCTTTATTCTCATCCATTATATTTCTAAACTTATTGGTGCGTGGTCTTCCTGTCTTACTACAAAAATTAGGTGGAAATAACTTGATAATACCTTCTTGACATTATAAGGCGGCCAATCGAGAACAGCAATGTAATGCGGGCCGTGTGTAAGCTTATACAAATGCAGAGTGTAATACTGTGAAACATACATCAGGTGATTTAATCTTCTAAATCCTAATACGGCAATAGCATGCGGGCATGATAAATGATATATAATTATCTTATTACAACTGCACATACACTGACCATTATCTAATAAATAAACTCTAAATGATCAGCATGACCTATCAAACATCTGCATCTCCTTAGGGTTGATGTTAAATGGTTCTGGGAATTGTCTAGCTTCCCTTTTAGAATGTTGTAGCATGGAAAACACCCATTGTGTGAATATAGATAAGTTAGCTTCCTATTGTTGGGTTTTAATAGTAAATATTTTCATAAAAAGTGTAACTAAGTTATAATAATAGTAGTGATCAGTGCCTAGATTGGCAAACCACATGCACATTTAAGAACGCCATTGAAGCATTCAGATGCATTTATTATCATAGTTCCATAATTCATTCCACCATCATGCACCAATGACCATTTAATTGGGTCTCTCTCCAATTTATGTGTCTCTTCCTTTCCATTTTTTATGTGTCATATAAACTCATGCATATCATCAGTGTTTCCAGCCATATATATTTTCTGGCATAGAAACTCCACATCACCAACTCCCAATCTATGTATGACTTTTTTGACATTCTCACACAGATGTCACAAGCAATACCTGTGAGTGGCCAAAGAAAAATTTTCTCTACACCCATGCAATAAGCCAACATGTTTATCTGATATTTTACATAGATCGTGTCTAGCTAACACCACGGGTAACATCTCATGTCGACACATTAAAAACCACAACCATGATTCATTTGACTCAGATTCAACCACATCAAAGGTAAGAGAAAACAAACCATTATTTCCATCTATTCCAATTGTCGATGTATCACAATTACTTGCTCAACAAAATGTATCATCCAAGCTGAGGACAAGATGACAACTACCCCAGCTCAAAATAGAATGACCAAAAACCACAAAAAATCTCTAAAATCACTATATACTGCTAGATTGTATTATGTAGACTGTATCTGGTAGGGTGGAACAAACTGCTTCCATAAAGATGTTGTGAGTCTTATAAGACTCTTCCCAACTACAAAAAATTACATTTATTATTTTACCAAGCATCCTGTGCTTTCATGTAAGATACCTCACATTAAATTTATATTTCATTCTATCTATAATCTCTCTAGGTTTCAGATCAATTTGATGCCTCGTTATAGGTATAATGAAATAAGCAATAAATTTAGAACCACTGTTTATCACTGTATTGATACACTTGTGGTAATCTCCAACTCTGAAGATTCTCCAGGCTCCCCTTAGACGCTTGCTGCGGCTACAATGTAGATGCCAATTACATACTCTATTAGGACTATCATGATGTACACATATCACAATATAGTTCTTCTAGTTGGAGGTGACTATTTAAAATTGAACATTGTTAACTATACACTAACCAATAACAGTAAACTAAAGGCTCTTTTTACTTGTAAAACATATTCCTTTGACAAGATCACCTGGGATTTAAGAAATATCATTATCTCATTCTCTCATGGTTTAACACATTCAGACATACTCATTATTAGAAAACATTATGCAATCACTCTCAATATTCCAGAATGAATGATTCTGATCCGATCTACATTATTAACCATAGCTTCTAACCCAGGTGAACAATTATCATCACTAATATCCTGCTCTGAGTCACTACTTGAGCCACTGCTCATAATCTCATACACATCATCACCTACAACACTATGAGGCACATATGGTTCCTCTGATTGATAAATAATATCACCACTGGATTTGTAATTCCACGACACACATCAGTACCATGACACACGTCACTATTGAAAATTAACTACAAAAGTATGATAAGATAAACAAGGTATTACCTGTGAATCAATTCCTTAAAATTGCTCTGTGTCATCAAAGGAGCAAGTGTGATGAAATCCTATGTATGGGTCGATAGTATATCTGCTGACCTCAAAATTGGATCAACTGATGTGGATGCAATATTAGCATCTTTGACTTCCACATACAACACCAATGTCCGACGAGTAGCTTCGTCTAATATAACATCACAAACTTCATCATCAGAAATAACATACGCTATAGAATAATTATGTGACACTCTGAATCAATGTGCAAAGATCTCATAATTCTTTGTTTCAAATCCAATAAGGTGTTATGTCGTAGAACCTTAATTGGAAGATTTTGACCACCCATATAACTTGGAATGAACTGATCTTCGACAGTTAGTTCACCTCCGTAGAATAAGATCAATGAAACCAACTCTCTACTCATTCTTGACAAGATGAGTTGAGGAAAACTAAATATCTAAAATATAACTAATCATATTATGATTACTTAAATTTGGAAATAGCTTGCACAAATAATTTTAAATGTAGTACAGACTACAGAAGGCAAATGATATTTAACTCAATCGACATTTTATATGAACAAATCATCTAAGGCAGCTCAAACATTTTCACGAATATATTTATTTTGCATTTTATCTATAAGACTTAAGCCACTCATCCACCTAAGCATCCTCATCTCCATCTAACCGCAAAGTGCTACTCCAATGGAATTTTTTTGAACATAATAAGCCAAATGCATTCTTTCACTTCAACCATCCAACTTGAATCCTACTAATAGCATCCCAAATTATTTCACTATCATTTTGAACAATAGACACAACATATCTTAAAGGTTCACACTTTTTAATGGCATGATCACCCAAAATTACAACTCCACAACTACAAGTAAAACCTTAAACCATATTATTCTAACAATACATACAACCTAATCAATTACACATAAAAATTACAGATTTATCATGTGTTTATAAAGATTGGGGTCAATGTGCGCTGCGAATCCACATAAATAGCTACCAGAAACTTTTCTAAAAGGAACGGAGCCGCCGGAAGCATCGCTGGAAGCCAATGTTTGGCTTCCATGGCTTGTCGGACGAAGAGCAAGGTTGCTGGAAGTGGGGATGCGACTGTTGGCCATGGAAAAATGGGTCGGACGTGTGTGGGGTGGCTGTCGGCCAAGGGACACACTCTCAATGCAGCTGTCCGCTAATGGGTAGAGGTCAGAGCTCCCAATGCACGGCCGTGAGCATCGTCGATGACCTCGAAGGTGGGGACACCGGTTGTCGGAGATGGGGTTGTAGGAGAAAAGGGTTATGTGAAATATTATAATTGGTAGAAAGAAATATTTCACATGACCTCATGCCCATTAATAATAACCAAAAATTAACAATTCTTAATATAGGAAGAAACCAAATTGGTAAATATCCTAGAGAAACCAAAATTTTTAAGAATGACAAAAAAAATCACAATAACACATGAAGAGCTTACTATATGTACTTAATCACTTTGCTGAAAAGATGGTAGTAGGAGATTCATAGGATCAAGTTCACTACCATCCAACAATATTCTATTGCTTGACAAATCCATCATGCCTAATCCAAGATTTCTAAACATCCAATGGTATCACCTCCTTTATCAACTTCTCTCTTTCTTCATCCACTCACACATCCACTCATAGACTCTACTACTATTTGGTCATTGGCCTCAAATTTATTGTCATTATACTCATCACCAAAACTATTATCATTGATTGTTGTGCTTGGTTTTGGCATCAATTTCACTATCATCAAAACGAAATTGAAATACAGCATATGATTCCATCATCCAAGTATCTCAATAAAGAAAAAGGTATTGAGGGAAATGAAGGTGAAGCAAAACCAGAATGCGTGGTTTGTCTCTTGACATTCAATGAAGGGGAGGATATTAAACGGTTTCCACCGTGTGGACACATATTTCATGCCACTTGTATTGACATGTGGTTAAACTCACTTAGAAATTGCCCAACTTGCCACAGTAATATTTTACCATTGACGTCATCAAATCCTCGGAAAGAAGGTGGCAACAATGAATGAAAGTGTTAGAGTATATATACTTTTGAGTACAATATATATATATATATATATATATATATATATATACAGAGGTTTTACTCTCTCTTTTCTTACACAAATTTGACTCTTTTTTTACACAAATTTGACTATTAGATTATTATGAATCATTTTTTATCTAAGATTATACTACACTATATCTATATGATTGGAGAGGGCCAATAGGTCTATATATAATCTATTTTAGTGACTCAAGAAATATATGTATATGTTGACCTTCACATATGCTACACAAGTCGAATCGAGCTTATAAACTAAATTCGATCAACTTCGGATGTTTTAGAGCACAAATCAGAGCTGAGATGTGCCAAACATCACCAAAATCAGTCCAAATGACCTCCAATCGATGAACGGACTTTGCCATCACGTTTAGAACAACGAAACTGATTAGAATATATATTTCATAATCTGATGATCAATCGATTAAGTGATTGAGTTGTTAATGTGCTAATGAGCATATCGGAGTCGGGAAGCTGTGAATATGTCCGAACGACCCTCGTTCATAAAATGGATTGTTCTGTTAGCTTCAAAATGTCAAAAAAATACCAAATGAGACTATCCACGGTCAATTCGGATGAGTCTGTACAAATGTCAAATGATCGAAAGTGACATTGTGCAAATCAAGGCTGAAATACACTGGACGTCACCAAAATTAGTTGAAATGACCTCTGATCGATGAACGGACTTCGTCATTACATCCAGACCATCGAAGCTGATCAGAATATAAATATTGCATAACCTGATGATCAACCGATCAAGCGATCTAGTTATAAATGCGCATACACGTATATCAAGGTCAGGAGGCTCTAACTTAAACTAAATGACCTCTGTTCACAAAATTGATTGTGCGACTAGTTTCAAAATATTAAAATCTATCATGTAAGACTGTTCATACTCAATTTATACAAGTCTACGTGAAAGTCAAGCAGTCGGAAATTATAATGCACATTTTGAGCTAAAATTAAGTCAATTTGACGCCGACTTGAACCAAACGGCCTCCGATTATGAAATGGACTACACCATTGCGTTCGGAACATCAGAATAAACTTGATTCAATAGATATATCAACCCTATATTGAGGTCGGCATAAAGTTCTTATTAAAGTCGATTATGCAATAAAAAATATTATTTAAAAGCCCTAACTTTCCTAACTAGCCCTAAATCCTCCAAACCCGATCGGCTCGACCTCTTCACACACGGCTGGCATGGCTCCATCTCCTTCTTCATGCACGGTTCGACTTGATCTGCATAGCTCTCTTATCTCACGCTCGACTCCTCCCCTTCATGCTGTGCTCCCTCCTCCTTCTTCTTCCTTCAAACCAAACGATATTCTCCACTTATGAAATAAGCTTCTCTAATTGGTTTTCCTCTCCTTCCTCTCCGATCTCCCTCGTTTCAAGTTCCTTTCTTCCTCTTCTTCTCTCTTTATTTTCTTCTCTTTCTCTCCCTTCACCAATCAGTCCGTTTTCTTCCCTCCAATCGAAAATGCTCACTTTGGTTTTTCTCTCCTTCCCCTCCGATCTCCCTCATCATGAAAGACCTCCTTCCTCTTTTCTCCAAACAAAGATAAGGCTTCTCTCCTTCCTCTTCCCTCTTTTCATTCTTCTTCATCTTCTCAATTTCTTTCATTTTCCCCTAAAATCACTTCTTCTTCTTTCCCTTTTCTTCTCATTTCCTCCCAAACCAAAATTTCTTTCATTTTCCCCAAAACCGAAAATCCCTCTTCTTTTTCTTCTCCCACCAAAACTCCTCCCAAACCGAAATTCCCTTTCCAATTCTAACCTTTCCTTTTGCCGCAGTCGAAGAGGAACACGGTCATTAGGTGGGTTCTTCTCTCAATTTTTGGAATCTCCCTCTCTGTCTCCTTTCGACCTTTCTTTTTGCCGCAGCCGGAGAGGAACACCGTCATTAGGCGGGTTCTTCTCTTGGTTTTCGGCATCTCCCTCTCCGTCTCCTTGCCGATCATTGCAAGTGCGCAGAAAAATGAGTCTGAACATGTGTGATAAATATGTGAATGTGTATATGTATATGCTTGTTTCTTTACAAGTTTGAAGGCTTCATCATACTTATTTGGGTATGACGAGATGAAAAATCAATTGCAATGTCACAGACACCGCTTTCTCATTAGAGCGTCGAGTAAGCCAACATCGTTAGATGTCTCCACCTAGCAATCTTTGTTAAAATTTACAAATCTTTTGACTTAGAAAAATATAAGAGAAAAAAAGAACGAACATAAGAGTGCCAAACAAAGGAACCTAAAGCTAAATTCAATTTAAAAGAATCAAACAAGAAAAAAGAGGGGAGGGAAAAGAACATTAATGAACACTTACATAATAGTTTGTATCGTATCAAATGAAGTGGAAGTGGCCTAAAGAATCTAAGTAAATCTCATGATAAATCTCATTTCATACAAAAAAGAGACTTGTGAAATCCTATTTTTTTTGAGATCAATTACTAAAGAAGCGAATGCAAATAATAATTTATTGTTTCAAATTACAATAAATATCTAGAATGTCTAATATCGTCGAATCCGAAACAGATACATACAAGCGGATAAAAGATGTTATGCTTCAAGTGAGTATTGTCTGTACTACGAGGCAGATATTTTTGCAAGTACAATGTCTCCAAATCTATGCAAATATTTACATGCATTGAATCCCTATATATATTTTGAAATAAGTATTTGGTCATTTGGCCTCAAATTTATTATCGTTATACTCTTCATCACCAAAACTATTATTGTTGATTGTTGTGCTTGGTTTTGGCGTCAAATTCACTATCATCAAAACGAAATTGAAATACAACATATGATTCTATCATCTAAGTATCTCAATAAAGAAAAAGGTGTTGAGGGAAATGAAGGTGAAGCAAAACCAGAATGTGTGGTTTGTCTCTTGACATTCAATGAAGGGGAGGATGTTAAACGGTTGCCACCGTGTGGACACCTATTTCATGCCACTTGTATTGACATGTGGTTAAACTCACATAGAAATTGCCCAACTTGCCACAGTAATATTTTACCATTGATGTCGTCGCATTCTGGGAAAGATGGTGGTAACGATGAATGAAAGTGTTGGAGTATATATACTTCTCAGTTGTAATATATATATATATATATATATATATATATATATATATATATATATATATATATATATATATATATATATATATATATATATATATATATAAATACATAGGTTTGACTCTTTTTTTTTAACACAAATCTGACTATTAGATTATTATGAATCATCTTTATCTAAAATTAAACTACGCTATATCTATATGATTGGAGAGGGCCAATAGGTCTATATATAAGCTATTTCAGTGACTCAATCGATTTGAAGAATTTAAACTACGCTATATCTATATGTATGTAATTGAAGCAGCTTTTTTTAGAAATGTGGTAAATGTTCAATCGATTTGAAGAAATTATATATGGTTTAATCATTGGAAGGGAGCGATTACAATAACAATTAATTACAATAGAAATTTTATTTTTGAGTGAAAATAAACATTCATTGCTCTTTGATCTTTCACATATTATCTTTGGCTTTGGTGTTTTAAAGTTATATGCATAGTTGATAATATGATTCAATTCTAATTTCATAACTAGGAAAAATACATATATTTTCAATCAAGCTAAATTTGACCATATATAATAGCTGCGTCTAAAATTATGGGAGAAGAGAAAAATCAAAGTATAAAAATAGAAAAATTTTACCAAATTAAAAAATTAAATCCGAAAAGCCAATTTGATTTGATTGAAGTTGTGCTCCACTTGAATATAATTTATATATTTCAATAAAACAATTAATTTGATTTAATGTTTTGATTCATTATTTTATTTTATTTTATTTTCTTCTGATAATAGATTTAAATCTCTTCAAATTTAAGGTACGTTGGCACCAACAATGTATGTTTTGCTAATTATTATTCAGCAGCACGCGGAAGTGTTAAGATACAATGGAGATGTTTTCTTTAATATAAGCACCGTTTAGTTTGAACTAAAGCAGTATAAATATATATATTATAATGAATAATAAATATATTGCGGAATCAAAAGCTTCTTTTCTTTCACTCCAGACTATATATATATATATATATATATATATATATATATATTGTAATAAATAATAAATATTAAAGAAGCAAATAACATCCCATCAAATGATGGAGGTTTTTTTCTAATGAATTTCTAATAGGTGTTGAGTGTTATATATATATATATATATATATGAGAGATATGATAAATAAAGAAGCTATATATTAACTTCATTTAATTTTTTCCTGTTAAGTATTATAGTTAAAAATAGTTAATAGCATAAATATAATATGCTAAGAATAGTAAAGAGCATTATGGAGATATTGATAACTTGATAAGAATAGATGAAGAATTATGTTGGCATTATTGGCTTAGCATTCCTTTACATATATAACTGCATCTCCCAACATATCACCCATGTCCGTCTCTCCAACCCTTCGTCCCCTTGCCCTCAATTCCCAGAGCAGACTCATCCTTGTGCCCAACTCCTCCTCGCCTCATCCCCTCTCGCCTCTTCATGGGCCTCTCATCATCCTCCTTCACTCCTCCATCTCATGCAATGCGATTGACTTCTCTCCATTCCTCATCTCCTCCCAGTTATCTTTCCTCTCAGATCTCCATCCCTCATCTCACTCCTACTTCATCCTCAGCCCATCCCCTTCCCAGCCTTCTTCAACCACCTAACACTAATTTCATTTCTCCCTCTACTCACCTTCCTCTCCTCTAACTCCCTTTCATGCTCAGCGTTTGCCTTACTATTCTTTCATGCTCATGTGTCATCCCTCTTGACTGCCCTCTTCAAACCGCTCCCTTCCAAAGAAGATATCGACCCCAACACCCTCCTCCCTACACCAACCTCTTGACTCAGGTTCGCCACTCTTGCCCATCATAGCCTCGACTTCTCCCATATTCCTATTGTTGTGATTGAAACTTTCCCTCCAGGTGACCCAAAATCGAGCCTATCGACCAAAGAGAATACTTGCACCTACAACTCCAATTTGATCAAGCATGAGTGGACCACACAGAACTTCTCGGTGCAACAGATGGCATCTATCTACATCTACAAGTTGTTCAATAAGGACCGGCCGGCTAGGTCGAGAAACAAGTGGGGACTTTTTATGGCAATGGAATGCCTATGTATCAACTTAATGTGGTTTGGAGTGGGGGTGTTTTTCTAGTGATTCTCTGACAGGACATTCTCGCTGAAGGGCAGATTTGAAGGCATTCAAGCGACTTTGGGGGGGGAGGGCAAATCGCTTCGGAGATACAACATGCTTCTAATGCTTTTGACTTATTATCAAAAGGAAGGGAAGATTAAGAGCTCTTGTTACTTCTAGGGCTATGGTGACAACGGATTCAGGTGAGTTGCTCTGAGCTATCGTTCTTGGCACTTGTGAATTCCTTTTCATGTTATTTATCACTTGGAAAACTGCAATTTTTATGTTTAGTCTTGAATTATGTTTATTTGTACTGTCGTTAACATTTTCTTTAGTGTTTGTCTTATCCTCTTTTTTGGAGTTGTTCTCATGAGCCCTCATTTGCAATTTATTATCAATGAGTGATGATTGAAATGCTAAATTTATTTTTTTAAGATATTTTGAACAACTATTATCGCTTAATCATAGATTTAATATTTTTTCTTGACTTTTTTGTACTAATTTTATCTACTCATCTAATGAGTACATTTTTCATCCTTTATACATGTCCAAACCAGGTATTTGATGTATAACCATTAAATTTTAAAGATTTTTTGATGTTGCAGATGTTAAATTTGGTTAAATTCTATTAAAATTTTGACAAATATTTTTATTATTTATAATTTAAATGAAGGAGACAAAGAGGCTGGTGAGTAATAGTGCAAATTTTTAAAACTGAACTTCTCTCAAAATTTACTAGATCTTAGATTTCACCTTAAATTTGGAGAAAATGGAAATTTAAGAATGTAGTTTGATTTATGTGGCCTACAAATTTATTTGCTAAACTTTATGGTAAATCCTGACTAAATATTGTAACAAACAACCTCTCAACTTAGATATCAACAATTTTTTAATCATCCAACCCTTGGAATTTTAAAACTTCACAACTAAAAATTTTGTATTGTCATAAAAGTGATGCCAATTTTAAATCATGTGCTTTCTTATGTTTCGATATGACACTGAAAATTTCACTAGTCGAAACGCGAATCTTGATGACTAAAGTAATCTGATTCTTAGTAAAGATTAACCCAGATCAAGCATTTATTGAAAACTTTGCGATATCAGTCGGCTCCTAAATATGGAGTATTTATAGTCAAATCGAGCATATTGACGAGCCGGATCTAACAAGTCCAAGATCTCGTAATTATGACTTCATTTGAGCATTCAAATACTTAAAATACATCAGATGATCAAGGAAATCATTTTGAGCCGTCCGATGGAGTGTTTTGAGATTTTGACTACAATGACCAAAATGCCCTCTCAGAATACTATAAATAGGACCTCATTCTTGTCATGAAGTGGGGAGAAGCTAGAGGCGAACTTGGGAGAAAGTTGGGAGAGAACTAGAAATTTGAAGTTCATCATCACCACCGCAGCTTTATATTATCATGTCGATTGCACAACAATATTCTGATCCAAACTAGTAACTGTTGTAACTGATTATGAAATTCTCATTATCGATTTTTTCACATACAATCTTGTAATCCGTTATCGAAAAAGATTCAAATTTTGTACTCCAAAGTTGATATATAGTGAAGCATCTTTACTGGGCTAGGCCCTGTGATTTTTTACCCTATTCCTGAGGTTTTTTCATGTAAAAATTTTGGAGTTTCGTATTCTCTTTTCAACCATATGTGTGCGTGTTAGATTTCCATACAAAGCTAAGGCGTGAAGTTTTATTCTACCGCTATAAGTTTTCTAACACGCAACAGTTTGGCGTCGTCTGTGGGAAACATTCCTTTTACATCTTCACGATGGTTGACAATTTGATTTTATGCTCAGAATAACACAACCTATATGGTGAAGAAAATCTTATTCTCGAGGAACACATAAGAAGAATGAAGATTCATTAAACTTCGATTCTTCAGCTTTTGTTGGAGATTGATGGGCAACTCTTAATCTCAAAATATCATCCAAATCAATATTCTAGATATCTAATTGATTATCGGTTCGAGAAGTAAGTCAATGATATGGAGTAATTTCAACAAAAAGAATATAGAGAGATAGCTTTATAAATTATGATTCCCCAATCATACTCATGGAAAATAAGTCAAAGGTCAAGGAGCAACTTTGGCTACGGCCTCAAACAGATGTTTTGATTTAACCTCTTCCACACAGGTTAATATCATCGAGTAATACTCTGACAAATAATCTCAGAAGAATCAAAATGTTTAATCTCTCTTCCATCATACACAACAATTTGAATAAGAGTTAAAATTATTGATTTCTTCCACACAGGTTAAATGTCAAGGAGTAACACTTTGACAAACAATCTCGGATGGGTCAAAAATTCTCAACGGATTCGATTCAATCTCTTCCATACAAGTTAATGTCATCAAGTAGTACTTTGACAAACAACATCGGATGGGTCAAAAATCCTTGGCGGATTCGATTCGACCTCTTCCATACAAGTTAACGCTAACACTTTGACAAACAATCTCTGATGGGTAAAAAATTCTCAAGGGATTCGATTCAACCTCTTCCATATAGGTTACTGTCATCAAGTGATACTTTGATAAACAACCTTAGATGGGTTGAAAATCCTTGACGGATTCAATTTGACCTATTCCATACAGATTAACGTCATCAAGTAATACTTTGACAAACAACCTCGAATGGGTCAAAACTCTTTGGCGGATTCAATTCGACCTATTCTGTACAGGTTAACGTCTTCAAGTGACACTTTGACGAACAACCTCAGATGGGTTAAAAATTCTCAACGAATTCGATTCAACTTCTCCCATACAGGTTAACGTCATCAAGTAATATTTTGACAAACAACCTCGGATGGGTCAAAAATTCTTGGCGGATTCGATTCGACCTCTTCCATACAGGTTAATGTCATCAAGTAATACTTTAACAAACAACCTCGGATGGATCAGAAATCATTAGCGGATTCGATTCGACATATTCCATATAGGATAACGTTAACAAGTAACACTTTGACAAACAACCTTGGATGTATCAAAAATTCTTGGCGGATTCGATTCGATATCTTCCATACAAGTTAATGTCATCTAGTAAAACTCTGACAAATAACTTCGGATGGATCAAAAATTCTCAGCGGATTCGATTCAACCTCTACCATACATGTTACTGTCATCAAGTAATAGTTTGACAAATAACATCGGATGGGTCAAAAATCCTCAGCATATTCAATTCAACATCTTCCATACAAGTTAATGTCATCAAGTAACACTTTGACAAACAATCTCGGATGGGTCAAAAATCCCCAGCGGATTCGATTGGTCCTATTCCATACAGGTTAATCTCATCAAGTAACACCTTGACAAACAACCTCCGATGGGTCACTGCATGATGGATTTTTACCTCCCTACTTTATGTGTGACCAATCAATAGGATACTCTTGAACAACCAATATATGAGAGTCAATCGAGGGGTTGCCTATCTGATATAAGAATTATGTTGAACTTAGTGTGAATATTGTTTAAAATAATTCATCTAATTAATCTATTTAGCATTTAGAAACCTATAAATTTTAGTTAGCGGTGTTAGGTCATTGAAAAAAGTACCTATAGTAACTTCTACCTCAATAGTTCTTCAACTTCTATGCAAAGAACTACTATGTACCTACTAGCCTCTACTAGCATATACTCATAAACCTCATCATTGATGACATGCACCATAATAAAATCAATATTATTTCAAAAACGGCACACTAGATTGATGACATGCACCATATATATATATCGACTTAATTAGGAGCATTTACAATTATAAGGCCTAAAAAGAATAAGTGATAATTTCTCAACTCTTCTTCTCTTTTAATTACATATCAATCTTGTTCATTTGTATGATGCAACTCTTCTTAGAACACTTATAAATAATATGTAAAGAGATAATATACTTATTTGAAATTTAATGATAACATAATATCAAATTTTATAGAATTGATATATACTCCATATATATTTCATAATTATTGAATCATCAATTGGATTCTTAATTATAACTCAATGATCGGAAGTGAAAAAAAGTTAAAATTTAGCATGTTTGAATATTGCAATAAGGTCTTTGAGAACTTGTTGTCCATTTTTAAACCCATTTAGATAATAAGCAATTTAGTCATTTAACATCAATAGATCGATTATTTATATATGAGCAAAAATAAACATTTGCAACCCTTTAATTCGAAAACATTTGAGAGATTATTTGGTTTTAAAAATTAATTTGGTGGATACAAAATATTAAATAGATTAAATTGTTAAATGTTATAAATGAAAACAAATTAAATGTTATTCATTTAAATATACTACATATTGTTGAGTGCATTTAATGTTTTCTAAAGAATATAAAATATGACTTTATATCTCAAAAATGTGGACTAAGTGTATTTTGCTACATCAAGAAGTTTCCAATTCTTCGAATTCCTCATAAGCTAAGGTCATATATTTTTTAGTTTTAGGCTTTTTCATTACACCAAATAAATACTTGATTTATAAACAATTATTTTTAAAAAGAATAAGTAATTGTTTATATTACATTTTAAAATAACTATTTCTCATTATATAATTTACACACACATATAAAAAGAATGCTTCCCAATGATGTCTTCCAACTACGCTTATACCTTATTATCAAACTCTTTAAAAGTCTCATTCCTATTAATGGCATATTATTTAATAATGTATTTATACTATAATAAACTTATTATAAAATATATGATATATATATATATATATATATATATATATATATATATATATATATATATATATATATATATATATATATATATATATATATATATATATATATATATTATCTTCTTTATTTTCATCTCTCATGTGTATATATAAAACTAAAAATCTATGAATATTTTATTCAAAAAAAAACCTCCACAATTTGATGTGAAGTTATTTATTCTCTTTAGTATATATTTATAGGCTATCCATTAAAAAGTCAAAACGTTTCTCGTAGCAAATATTTTTTTTAATGCAATTTTATAGGGCAGATTTTGTTACATTAGCTTTGCTTACTTCCATAGATAAAGGCTAATATAGAGAATAATATTTGACAATCCAACATTTTTAAAAGGCTAGAAAAGTTCAAAATCCTGCAATTCAAAGAACAGTGATTTGAATATGTGATAATAATTGACCTCGAGCCCTCACTTGTCTGTGGTTTGTATGTTTAATTTCATGAAATAGCATGTAACTTGCCCCAAGTATGACTAACACGATAAATAAAATTAAAACTCAACTATTAATGATTTCAATTGAAGATTTGTGAATATCAAAAGCTCTAATCATGTAAGAAGTAAGATTCTAAATAATAAATTTAAGCAATTGAAGTCTCCCAACAACAGAAAAAGATTTGAGTTTCCAACCAACAAGAATAATTAAAATCTTACATAACAAAATTTGTAACTTCTTAGCAGAAATAGCCAAGCGAAAATAAGTAATTTATTATATATTTAAGAGGAACATTCAAGTAAGAGCTTAGAGTGTCTTCATTGGAGATTTTAGATGAGAAATACATGGTGCTTTTAGTGAATTTGAGCTTAGAAGTTGGCAATTTAAAGTCCTCATATAAGAAAAATTAAATGTTTTCAATTCGCAGTTACTTCCACGAAATCTATATGTGTGATTTAATGAATTTGCATTGATGACCTGCATTTTTTTATTATATATTTATAAGTAGCTTAATAAATAAATATATTGCGTACATTAATGGGCTTCCTTTCTCTTTCAAACCTACTAATATTTCTTCTTATGCATGTAAGAGGAAATCAAAAGTACGAATTTGTTACCATATATATTATTATGTTGTAATTAAAATAGATTTGGGGAGAAATATGCTCCGAAATTTTATCAACAGTAGCATATATATTACAATGTGTGTAAGGTTTTTTTTTTTAATTACTAAACTTACATAGTAATGCATGCTAAGATCAAATCATTGAATACTTTAGAAAATTGAAATATAAATGCTGAGTTTTATCATGAATTTAATGTCTGTGTGAGAATTTGAAAATGGCTGAGTTTTATAAATAGTTAAAATTTTTATGTAGAGATAGATAGAAATGACAATTAAAATTTTTATGATCTAGAGTCACCTATAATTAATCTATTATTATATCTATATTATACTCCTTTCTCCTCCTCATCATGATTTTCTTTGTGATTTTCTTCTTAATATATAGTTCCAATGGAATAAGTACTAATCTTTAGGGTGAATCAAAGTTTAATGACATTATTTTGTGGATGACTATTTGGGATAAAATAAAATAGTCCTGATCAAGATCTCATGCTTTCGTCATCTCAGGCTCATTGTTCTTCTAGTTTACCAACAACAGAGAGTTATTAATTGTAATGTCTAGAGAACTTAATCAGCAGTCATGGATTGCCTCTAGGCCTTAACACACATTCTTATTCATCCGAGTTAAACTTCGGTAAGAGTAATATATATATATATATATATATATATATATATATATATATATATATATATATATATATAACCAAATCAGCAAAGAGTATTCCAATCCAATGGCTAGCACAATTCCATTTAGTTATAAAGGTACCATCGAGATTAAATTCTATGTGTTGTAGATGATTGAGATAGTGGAGAGATGTAAAGAGTGTTGGTAGTGCTGAATTCATTATTGTTATCACCCTGGTGCATTTTTTTGGACAGATTCTTAGCAACCAGGGAAAGGTGCCTTTGTCAAGCTATGTCAATCTCTGAGTCCACTTTCAGTATATAATTCTTTATTTTATAGGTGCTTCGATTTCCTTCTACGGACTCTCATTGGCGCATTTTGGTTAAGGGCTCCTCTTTATAGCATGACATATTTAACTGTCTTTTTTTCCATTTAAAATGTTTTGTGTTTGGCTATTTTTGTCTATATAGCCATATTTGTGATTTTCGCTTTTATTTCAATGAAAATTGAGTTAAGCCTTTATAATATAAACAAAAAAAGAAAAAAAAAATAAATATTGTTCATTTAAATATATTACATGTTATCCAATACATTCAATATTTTTCAAAAAAATATAAAATATGCATCTATATCTCTATCTTTTTTTTGTAAATGCACGAGAGTGCACTTTGTTATATCAAGAAATTTCTAATTCTTTGAATATCTCTAAAACTATGGCATTTTTTTAATTTTTGATTTTCTGCAATACACTAAATAAATGCTTGGTTTATAAACAATAATTTTTAAAAGGAATAAGTAATAATGTTTATTATGTTAAAAAATGAACTATTTCTAACTTTTCTATCAAATTCACTATCATTGGTGTGTGTGTGTACGTGTGTGCACACACATGGGTAAAAGAAAGAAAAAAAATACATATTTTCTAATTTATATTTAGGATTGCTTTTAATTCCAATTTCACTTATCCTATTATCAAAATTCCATAATTCTCTTCATTATTCTTGCATTGTTATCTTAATATAGTTATTTATTACTATACTGCAATATATTAAGAATAAAAATGATGTAAATAAATTACTTCCTTGATTGTTATATCTCTTTTGTTTATATATAATAATACAAATCATAAAAAATTCATCCGGAAAAAAAATTCACCATTCGATGCGGGGTTACTTTTTCTCTCTTTGATGATAGAGATGTAGGATATAGAGATGCAAGATATAGAGATGCAGGATATAGAGATGCAGTATTTAGAGATGCAAGATATAGAGATGCAAGATAAAAGATACAACATATAGAGATGCAGGATATAGAGATGCAAGATATAGAGGTGCAGGATATAGAGATGCATGATATAGAGATGCAAGATATAGAGATATATGATATAGAGATGGAAGATATAGAGATGTAGGATATAGAGATGTAGGATATAGAGATGCATGATATATAGAGATGCATGATATAGAGATGCAGGATTTAGGCAATATTAATCAGGTTACATTTTTTTGTACTGACGAGTTCAATATTAGTGGTCACAGTTTTTATTTGTTGTTATTTTACTTAAAACTCTCTTTGAAAATCTAGTAAAAATAAATAATGTTTTAAATAATATAACCAGGATAATTATTTAAAACTAAAAAATATATGACCTGGTTATATTATTTAAAACATTAATTATTTTTACTAGATTTTAAAAGATAGTTTTAAGTAAAATAACAACAAATAAAAATTATAACCACTAATACTGAACTCGTCAATACAAAAAAAAAATATTTCCTGATTAATATTGCATATATATCCTGCATTTTTATATCCCGCATCTCTATATATCCTAAATCTTTATATCCTAGTTAATATCGTGCATCTCTATATCCTGCATCTCCATATCTTGCATATATATATATATATATATATTACATCTTCATATCTATGTATGCATCTGCATCTTCTGCATCTTGATATCCGCATCTTCTTGCATCTCATCTCTAAATCTTGTCTCTTTCCGCATCTATGCATCTCTATATCTTGGATCTCTCATATCTCTATCTACATCTCTATCATCAAGAGAAAAGTAACCTCACATCGAATGGTTAATTTTTTTTTTCGAATGAATTTATTATGATTTGTATTACTATATATAAACAAAAGAGATATGACAATCAAGGAAGTCATTTATTTACATCATTTTATTCTCAATATGTTGTAGTATAGTAATAGTATAGTAATAAATAAGTATATTAAGATAACAAGACAAAAATAATGAAGAGAATTATGAAAACTTTGATAATAGGATAAGAGTAATTGGAATTAAAAGCAATCCTAGAAATAAATTAAGAAATATGTATTTTTTTTTTCTTTTACCCATGCGTGTGCACACACATGCACACACCAATGACAGTGAATTTGATAGAAAAGTTAGAAATAGTTGATTTTCTAACATATTATATATTATCACTTATTTCTTTTAAAAATTATTATTTATAAACCAAGTATTTATTTAGTGTATTGCAGAAAATCAAAAATTGAAAAAAAGGCCATAGTTTAGGAGATATTCAAAGAATTGGAAATTTCTTGATTTAACAAAATGCAATCTCGTGCTTTTACAAAAAAAGAAAGAGATATAAAAGCATATTCTATATTTCTTTAAAAAATATTGAATGTATTAGACAACATGTAATATATTTAAAATGAATAAAATTTATTTTTTTTCTTTTTTTATATATTATAAGGGCTTAACTCAATTTCTGTTGAAATAAAAGTTAAAATCACAAATATGGGCTATATAGATAAAAATAGCCATAAACAAAATAGTTTAAAAGGAAGAAAAAAAAAGAAGAAATTTAAATATGTCATAAGCCCTTAACCAAAATGTGCCAATGGGAGTCCGAAGAAGGAAATTGAAGCACCTACAAAACAGAGAATTATATACTGAAAGTAGACTCAGAGATTATCATAGCTTGACAAAGGCACCTTTCCCTTGTTGCCGAGAAGTCGTCCAAAAAAAAAAAATGCTCGAGGGTATTGCTGCTGGATGAAATTTTAAAAATCAACAACCTACGTTATTAGCATAATAGCATCCTTTAAAATAAATTACAAAAAAATCTAGATTATCGATGATTAAATCTTTAACATTATCAACGATATGACAATCGACAATGTCTTATATATATATATATATATTCCAGTTTAGTTGAATTGGGCGCAATAGCGGGAGATGGGGAGACAGGGGTGGGGAGAGAGAGAGAGAGAGAGAGAGTGAGTGAGTGAGTGGGATAGAAATGAGAGTTATGTTATTTAATTTATTGTAATATTAATATTATTTTAAAAATTAGATATAATAATATATCTAAACTTTGAAAATAGAAGACTTGTAAATATTATTCAATAAATTAATTTAAATTTTATTTATTAGTCAAACTTATGTTATACAAATTATTAAATAAATTTTAAAATTTGAAATTAATTTAATACTTAGAAATAATTTAATGAAAAAAACATTTAAAATAATGTACATAAATTACTTTTTTAAATGTTAATTAGAAAATATAATTATATTAGAAGATTATAAAGATAATGAGCATAAATGTAAAATTTATTATGTGAAATTTTATTTTAAAAAGGTTTATTGATTTCCTTTTAATGATTATTTACAGATAATAATAAAAATCATTTTTTTTCCTAATAAGTATGTTATAGTATAAAAATAGTTAATAGTTTAAATATAATATGCCGAGAATATTAAAGAGCATTATGAAGATATTGATAACTTGGAAAGAAAAGATGAAAAATTATGGGTATTATTGGTTAGCATTCCTTTACATATAAAAAAAATTAGAAATATGCATTGTTTCTTTTCGATCCTTTAAATATAAAAACTATATTCCTGTTGAAAATACTATTTTTTTGGAGGAATACATTAATCATTTTTTCAATGGTCTGACTGCATCTTTTTTATTTTAGTTTTTTTGGGAATTGATTTTGAAACAAATTTCTCTTTTTATTTCATTCTATTGTGTTTAATAATCAAGATGTTAATTATTTGTTATGGTTTCATTCCATGGATAATGTGTCAGGTGGTCAAGAAGGATTTTTTATCTTATTCATATTCTTTTGTTAATTTAGTTGGGAAAAAACATTAGTAAATTCAATGGCGAGAAGTTTAATTATTTTCATATTACTAGGAAGGTCAAATTAGAATATTTTATTTGACCTATTTATTATCTTTTCATTTTTTTAGGGGGAGTCCAAGATATTTAATCATTATGATTGGCTGATTCAGGTGAATATTTCTAAGACGTTTGCACCTATTTATTGGATTAAATCTTTCCATGATGATTTGATGAGGTTAAACTTAATTCAAATGGTTGCATTAATAATTCTTATCAGCGAGGTGGTGATGGCCAAGTTAGAAATTGGATGTCATATTTTCCTTAAAAAATATATAGAAGACAAAATATTTATTAATAAATAAAAAGAGAAACAAAAGCTTAAAAGCTTATAAAAGAGAGATCAATTTTTTGGTATCTACATCAAATGACTTTCTGCTTCTAAATTTATTTTATTTTGAATTAAATCGTCAATACTTCGAGATCAAAATACCAATTTGCAATGGGGTTACCTAACTTCTATTGTTTTACATTAACTATTGTATCTCTCCACTACCACTATTATCTACAACAAATAGAATTTAATCTCGACGGTACCTTTATAACTAAATGGAATTGTGCTAGCCATTGGATTGGAATATTCTCTTATGATTTGGTTATATATATATATATATATATATATATATATATATATATATATTACTCTTACCGAAATTCAACCTGGATGAATAAGAATGTGTGTTAAGGCCTAGAGGCAACCCATGGCTGCTGATTAAGTTCTCTAGACATTATGATTAATAACTCTCTGTTGTTGGTAAACTAGAAAAACAATGGACCCGAGATAACAAAAGCATGAGATCTTGATCGGGAATATTTTATTTTATCCCAAATAGTCATCTACAAAATAATGTCATTAAACTTTGATTCAGACTAAATATTAGTACTTATTCCATCGTAACTATATATTAAGAAGAACATCACCAAGAAAATGATGATGAGGAGAATGGAGTATAATATAGATATAATAATAGATTAATTATAGGTGAATCTATATCGTAAAATTTTTAATTGTCATATCTATCTATCTCTACATAAAAACAACTAGAATTTGACTATTTATAAAACTCAACCATTTTCAAATTCTTACACAAATATTAAATTCATGATAAAACTGTGCATTTATATTTCAATTTTGTAAAGTATTCAATGATTTGATCTCAGCATGAATTAATATGTAAATTTAGTAATTAAAAAAAATTAATACACATTGTAATATATGTGCTACAGTTGATAACAATTTTGGAGCATATTTCTCCCCAAATCTCTTTTGATTAGAGCATAATAATATATATGTTAACAGATTCGTAACTTTTGATTTCATCTTACATGCATAAGAAGAAATATTAGTATGTGTGAAAGAGAAAGGAAGCCCATTACTGTACGCAATATATTTATTTATTAAGTTACTTATAAATATATAATAAAAAATGTAGGTCATGAATGCAAATTCATTAAATTACATGTATAGATTTTGTGGAAGTAGCTGCAAATTGAAAACATTTAATTTTTCTTATATGAGGACTTTAAATTGCCAACTTCTAAGCTCAATTTCACTAAAGTCGCCGTTTGTTTCTCATCTGAAATCTCCAATCAAGACACTCTAAGCTCTTACTTGAATATTCCTCTTAAATATAGTAAATTACTTATTTTGGTTTGGCTATTTCTGCTAAGAAGTTATATCGTATAGATTTACAAGTTTTGTTACGTAAGATTTTAAAAATTCTTGATAGTTGGAAACTCAAATCTTTTTCTGTTGCTGGGAGATTTCAATTGCTTAAATTTATTATTGAGAATCTTATTTCTTACAAGATTAGAGCCCTTGATATTCAAAAATCTTCAATTGAAATCATTTATAGTTGAGTTTTAATTTTCTTTACCTTGTTAATCATACTTGGGGCAAGTTACATGCTATTTCATGAAATTAAACATAGAAACCACAGACAAGATAGGGCTCGAGGTCCCTTCTACAATTATTATCACATATTGAAATCACTGTTCTTTGATTTGCAGGATTCCAAATTTTTCTAGCCTTTTAAAAAATGTTGGATTGTCAAATATTATTCTCTACATTAACCTTCATCTATGGAAGTCAGCAAAGCAAATGATAACAAAATATGCCCTATAAAATTGCATTAAAAAATGTTTTCTACGAGAAACGTTTTGGCTTTTTAATGGATGGCCTAATTAAAGAGAATAAATAACTTCATATCAAATGGTGTAGGTTTTTTTTGAATAAAATTTTGATAGATTTTTAGTTTTATATATACACATGAGAGATTATAAATAAAGAAGATATATATTAGCTATGTTCGCCAATCAGTTATAGAAGATATATATTAGCTATGTTCGCCAATTAGTTCAATAGTAACCGCTGTTAAGGAGTTCTCCCGACAGAGAACTTCAATTTTTAAAAGGCTAGGTCAATCTGAAGCCCCCATGACGAAAAGAATCGTCAAGCAAGTGTCTTTAATGTCTCGTACAAGCTTGCCGATTGAACTTTTTGTACCTGGAAAGCATGATCATGAAGCTTCCTCATCAGGAAGCAAATAACCAGAAGGTAGAGAAGAAGAAAAAATGCCAAGCTAAGGGCTCAGCAGATCCCATTCAAATGACCTAGTGAACAAGCGATACTATCGCCAGAAGCGAGTATTCCTACCCATCACAACTTTAATAATCTAAAGTGGGTAAAAAAAATAGCTCTACTATTGAAGTAAAGCAGTCTTTCTAGACCCAACAACATCAAGCTCCACCACCATAGAGGAGATAGCCTGAAACACTATCTGCCATAATACATAAAGTTCTCAAAGTAGCCAAGGACAGAGGCTTAATAAAAAGAAAATTTTAGAGGCCTGTGGTGATTGGAAATATTGAAGCTCCACCAAGAAGGTTTTCATTTCTTCTAGTAACTAGTCATCGAGCCCAGTATGCTTCGCTCAGTGAGCATCGGAGCATGACACTTGGACCATGTGTCCAAGAATCCGCTACCGAAAGGTTCCGACAAAAGGATAAGCAAATATAGAGGCCAAGGCCCTGTGATGAAACACCGAAGAATGCAAGAGGTGTGACATCTAGCACACATGTTCAGAAATCCACCTCAAAAAATAACTCATCAAAAGTGGATACCCAAAAGAAAGGATCTCACTAATGAAATACATGATGGTCGACATGCTGGAGAATCCTCTAAGGGATCTCATCGTCGATCAGATTCATCCCCTCAAGAGAAGGTCAACTTTGATCGTAGTCCTTTAATGGAAGAAGTATTTGTTCCGCACATTGAACCAGAGATCTACTGGAAATGTCGATCAGAAATCCATGTGCAAAAAGAAGGCAATGAGGAGGACACTATGGAAGTAGAAGTCGTTTATATGGTCAGAGATATAGATGAACTTTCTGCTCAGCATCACCAGCAACATGAATCCAGGGAACTTGAACCTGAATTCAACATTTATGAAGTAGAGTTTTCATAGATGCAAATAGAAGATGGATCTTCAATCTATACTGAAAATGAAGAGGATCGAAATGAGAAAGAGATCATGGGTATCAAAGTTGTTTATATGATTGAACCAGGAAATGATCAGCCTGGTACACGCTTTTATAATCAGCATCGTCATTCAGCCCCATCAACAACTACCACTATAAATATATAAGGAGAAGGACAGTCAAGCTCTTCCCCTAAAGATGAGCAGAGAGCAGAACAACAATAAGAAATAGAGAAAGAAGAAGAGTCTGTACTTATTGACACTATGGCGCTAGCTAGAGAGCAAAGAGAAATGCATCATCAAATGGAAGTCAAAGACAAGGAAATTGCACAGCTTGGTTCCATGAAGCTATGAATGAAGTTAACTAATTACCTTTTTAGCTGATAATGCAAAATATGGCTAGCACATCAGAAACGTTAATAGCTGCTCAACTAGAAATAATAACTAATGAAAAGATAAAAGTAGTTATAGCTTGAGTGAGAAAGTTGGTGAGCAAGGTCATAATATGATCAAGTGTTAGAAAGGTTACTTAGTCGAAGTTTGATACTTTCAATGGGCTTGGTAATCCAAAGGAATATACATCCCAATTCAAGGCTACTTGTGGAAACATATGGGGGAATGATGCACTGCTCTTCCGTCAGTTCATTAGTAGCCTGACCTCAGCTGCTTTTGAGTTGTATGCAGAATTGCCGAATGATTCAGTTAAAATGTTTGTTGAGTTAGAGACAACATTCGTGGAGAGGTTCGCCAGTGCAATCGAGAAAATAATAATCGCTGATCTTACCTTGTTGAACAGGAGAAAAGATGAGTCAGTGACAAAATTTATAAGTCGTTAACGTAACCTAAGTATGAAGTGTGAACAATAATTGGAAGAATAACATGTGATCCAATTGTTAATGGGCAATATGGATGATAAGATGGCACCATTTTTGTGTATGGCATCGATTGCCACATTCCAAGACTTGCTCGATAGGGTGGCTAAATTTCAAAAGCTGAATTGCCCTAAGTCTGAAGTCTATATAGATAAAGCAAAGAGAAATAAGCCTTCAGACTCAAAAAGAAATGAAACTCATGCCTTTTCTTATAGCTCAAATGGTGAAAAATGGGTGATATAAAATGTGAATAAAGGAAAGCACCCAATGTACAATGATGATAAGGGAAAGATGTTTGTCTATTCTAATCCACAAGCAAAATTAGTATTGGGAGGCAATGATAAACCCCAGACTTTTCCAAGTTATGGAGAGTGTCCAAGATAAGAAAAAAGAGATGATGAGAGAATGCGGCCATCTTTTAAGGAGAAGGTGAACAAAGATTATTCCTTCAGAAGGGATAGTGCGGCTAACTTATTTTGGCAAGCAGTCAAAGCTAGTCTACAATTACCAGAAATTATAAGGCCTGAAGAAGCTGATTAAGTTAGTAATCCAAATTACTGTCCCTATCATCGGATGATCAGTCATCCTATTGAGGATTGTTATGTCTTCAAAGATTGGCTAGAAAGGAAGTATCAGCGAGGTAAATTTACACTATCCGACAGTGTTCTAGTCAACCTTAAAAGAGAGTCTACAAAGATGATTACGTCTTCTTCTGTATCATCCATCAAAGACAAAAAGAAAGAGAAATCAGTTCAGACTGAAGAATGGGAAACGACAATCTCTAAAAAGACCATGAAAATGCTGAGGCAGCTAAAAGGTGTCCCTAGTGTTAAGTGGAAATCACCACTTGAACCTATATTGGACTTAAAAGTGATTCCTAAACTAAGTATTTGGGCTTCTTAATGGCATTTTGATAAGGCTACTTCATCACAGCACAATGAGCAATCTTCTAAATGCAGACCTCATAAATCAAAGAAGCTGGCTAAGAAAAAGAAGATCAAGAAGAGAACTACAACTCAAAAGATCATTAATAATTTAGAGGAGTATCACCAGCCAGTAAGACAACCATTTAAGCTTGCAGACTTTATGCCTATACTACACATTATTGAATCAGATGAAGAATATATGGTGAATCTTGTCTAGTAGAGACATGTCGAATTATTTACATGATGTCAGATATTCTTCAGCATCAATTACTTTAAAATGTCAAGGGTAGTCAGACAGACTCGACCAACCTATCAAAATTCTTATCAAGAAAATAAGAAGAGCCTGAAGAGTTAACATCTGAATTTTGTTTAATGAATCAACAAAAAGATATCAGTTCAGATGAAGATCTATGTTTTTCCGATGGAGAAAAGTCAGACTCATAGATATCATCATGCATGAAATATATGAAGTTGAAAAATGAGTGTAGCCCTTTTAACCAATCCTCCGAAATAAGAAAGAAATTTGAAGAAACTACCTCTTCAGAAGAATCTAAGCAAGACAAAGTTATTCAAGTTCAGTTGAGAGTGATAAAGTCTTACCACCTTCATCAAAGAAGGGAAATGCAAATAAGACAAAAAAGTCAAAGCGATGATATCATTCACAAAATCCTAGAATGAAGCCTAAATTAAGCAAAAAAGATAGATTATAATATTATATCACATCTGAGAAAGATCCCTGCATAATTAAGTGTGTACGAGGCTTTCTTGATGTCAAAAGACATCCAAGAAACTTTAATACAGGCTCTCAAAGATCCGGAGAGTTATGAAACTTACTTTGTTGAAAAATGCATGACTAAATCATTACAAACTCAAGATCTCCCAGTAATTACATTTTCTAAAGAGGATCTTATATTGGGAACAGCGAATCACAACCGTCCTCTATTTATCACAAAGAGTGATGGCATCTTGATCAGTCGAATATTGATTGATTTAGGTTATTTTATCAATCTTATGAGTATAAATGTATTAATAGGATTATCACTTGATATCCAACATCTTGGAAGGGATAAGTTGATGGTTCATGATTTTAATGAAAAAGGGAAAAAAACCTTAGGTTCTTTTATTCTCCCACTCAAGTTTCAAGATTTATATACATAAGCCAAGTTTCATGTAATCGATACCGATACATCATTTAGAGCTTTATTAGGTTGACCATGGATGCATGAGTATGGCATGGTCCCATCAAATATGCATCAATGTATAAAGAACCTAAAAGATGGAGAAGAGTTCAAAATTCCTAACAACCTACAACCCTTCTCCGTCCATGAAGAAAATATTTACGAAGATGCAGAATATTTCATCCCTAAAGAGCCTAAGCCAACATAGCCTCTTGAAGCGGTAGCATCCACTTCAGGAACTAAAATGCAACTTCATAAGGTGAAAGAGTAGAAGCAAAGAGGATAAAAGAAGGAAATACTGACTCTCCCTAAAGCACTTGATTCTGCACATAAATCAAGAAAAAAATATTCCTGTCAAACATAAGGGAATTTATAAGCTTTCAAGAAAGGCAAAGTATGAAATAAGTGATTTTGATTCAGACTATGACTTTGAATCTACTTATGAAAATAAAGTTCAGAGGCTTGCATCAAGAAGAATAGCTCATTTGGCAGTCTTAGAGGACTCCTTCAAAATTATACCCATCACTCAATAGTACTTCAAGAAAATCACTCCACTGGAGGTTCATAATATTGAAGAATTAGTAACATTTTATGTGTCACCGTTAAGTGAGAGTGGCAGAACAGGAACTCTATTTTACAAATCTGAAGAGTCTCAGCCTCACAATTTTGAGCAACCTGCTCAACATGGAGGTTCTGATGAGATAGTGCTAATAAGAATACAAATATACTATCCACAAAAATTGTGAAGAATGATGCATAAATTGAGAATTCATATTAGAACTACTAAAAATAGAACTCAAAACTTTAACAGGATGTGGAGCCAAAGAAGTAATCAAGCATCACGAAGAAGTAATAAATTTATCACTAAAGGTCTTGGATTCATCCACAAATCTCATCAAAATAGATCTTGTTATAATATAATAGAAGTTGAGATCGAAACTAATAATGATGAAAAATATGAGCTCCAGGAAATTCTTCTTATAAATGATGAAGAAGTAGAAGCCAAGCCACTAAAGAACTCAAGATGATGGACAAAACTACTATGGATGAACTCAAAAATCAACCTAAGTGGGATGATCCCATCCAACTTTCATGCCCCAGATGAAAATTTAAAGAGCTAAAAATGCTACTTTGTGAATTAGGATTGCTTTGCCGGACATATTCAAATATCGCTTATCCGATGTAGCAATTCATAAACTTGATATTAAAGCCAAGGCAATGCATAAGCTCTGGCGAATGAGATTGGAGATTGAAGAACAGGTAATTACAAAAATTAAGAAGCTAATTGAAGTAAGCTTCATCCGGGAAGAGAAGTATGCAGATTGGATAGCCAAAATTATCCCAGTTAGGAAGAAGAATGGCCAAATCTATCTCTACATTGACTTTCGGGACCTAAATAAGGTGTGACAAAAAGATGACTTTTTTCTTCCAATATTAGAACTACTAGTGGACAATACTTCCAACTATGACATGTTCTCATTCATGGATGGAACATTGGGATATAATAAAATGAAGATGGTCTGAAGAAGATCACATCGTAACACACATTCATATATTACGTTATGCCTTTTGGCTTGAAAAATGCTAGAGCTACATACCAAAGAGCCATGACACATATTTTTAATGAGTTGATTCACCCGAAGGTGGAATGTTATGTCGACGATTTGGGGGTGAAGAGCTTAAATCATGAAAATTACTTTGAAGACTTGAGAATTATATTGGAGAGAATCAGGAAATATGATCTCAAGATGAATCCTCTAAAATGTGCATTCGAGGTATCCTCCAAAAAATTTCTTGGGTATATTGTACGTCACAGAGGAATTGAAATTGATCCTGTTAAAATCAAGGCAATTGTGGAGATGCCTCCACCAAAAAGTTTACATTAGCTCTGTTCTTTACAAGGACAGCTCGCATTTATCCGTCAATACATATCAAACCTATCAAGATGTTGTCAACCATTTGCAAGGTTGATGAAGAAGGATGCTTCATTCAAATGGGACAAGGAGTGCCAAGAAGCCTTCAATAGCATTAAAAACTACCTATTAAATCCACCAATCCTAGCAATGCCTACTCCTAGGAAGCCCATCATTCTATACACAGCTACATTAGAAGAATCCCTTTGAGCATTATTGGCACAACACAATGAAGAAAGGAAAAAAGAATGATCTTTATTATATCAGTCAAAAATTATTAGGAGTAGAAATTATATACTCTTCGATAGAGAAGCACTGTTTAGCATTGATCTTTGTAGTCCAAAAGCTCTGTCATTATATGTTATCTCACAAGATTACCCTCATCTCAAAGATCGATCTACTGAAGTAGTTAATGGCAAGACTAGCATTGATAGGTCGCTTGGCAAGATGGGCAGTATTGCTTTTACAATTTGATATCACATACTTTACGTAGAAAGTAGTTAAGGGACAAGTCTTAACAGATTTTTTTTACTGCACATCCCATCCTTATGGACTCTTCTCTTAATGATGATTTGCCCGATGAACAAATTATGCTCATTCATGAATGAGAAAAATCACAAATTTGAGAAATGTACTTTGATAAAGCCTCATCGATCAAACAAGTCAAACCTCTAAATTTCTCAAGGGCAAGAGCAGGAATCAGCATCATCTTCATAACACCAGAAGGAGGGATAATGAGACGATCATATGGATCAACCAAGCCATGAACTAATAATGAAGTCCAATATGAAGCATTGCTGGCAGGTCTTGAAGAAGCTATTTTCATAGGCATTCAAAACTTGCATATTTTCGGTGATTCTTAACTTATTATAAATCAAGTACTTGGCATCTATAAAATCAATAAGCTTGAGTTAGCTTTCTACCACAAGCGAGTTCTCGAGCTTATGAAGTAAATACCAAATATCACACTAACTCGATTCTCTCAATCCGAGAATAGCAAAGCCGGTTTCTTAGAAACATTAGCTAAGGAAATGATAAGTATGAATGATAATTATATCATGATCGCCATATTTACTTGATGAGCTCTAGAGCCAGCAAAGTATCAATCCCCGTAGGTAGAGAGGTTATTAAATTTGAAACAACAAGATGTGACTCAGGTTGCCCCTCATTCTCTGCAAAATCAACAAGAAGTTGTACCGAGAAGAGCTAAGCCTGACATTGCTTCAGAAAAGCAATGGGAAGCCTTCATTGTAGAAGAGCCACATGATTGGAGGAAACCCTTCATCGACTACTTTAAAGAAGACAAATTACCAAACAATAAATCACTGGCAACTCAAATTGAGAAGAGAATGTTGCACTATGCTTTCATCAACAACACTCTATATCACAGATCCTTTGAAACAATGTGGCTAGGATGCCGAAATGCAGATGAAGCTAGCAAAGTATTGGTTGAAGTTCATGAAGGACTTTGTGGTGCACATCACTCAGGTCTCAAGATGGTAGTAAAGATCAAAAGAATGTACTATTATTGGCCGTCTATGGTGAGAGACTATATCAATCATGCTAAGAAGTGTTATGAATATCAAGTACATGGGAATATAATCCACCAACCTCCAAATCCACTACACCCAATAATAGCATCTTAGCCATTCGAATGTTGGGGTATAGATGTAATTAGACCAATTGATCCACCGTCATCAGCTGGGCACCGCTTCGTCCTAGCAATGATTGATTATTTCTCTAAGTGGGCTGAAGTTATCCCATTTAAAGAAGTCACTACTGACCGAGTGATCAACTTCTTTACACATAATGTGATTTATAGATTTGGAGTGCCAGGCTGAATAATTTTTTATAATGATACAGTTTTTAAAAATGCAAAGATTTATAGATTCATCGATCGACACAAAATTGATTGGCGATACTCTTCAATATACAATCTAAAGGAAAATGGTTTGATAGAAGCTTTCAACAAGACATTGGTCAAACTGCTCAATAAGATCCTCACTAAAAATAAGAGAGAATGACATACTAAATTGATAGAGGCATTATGGGCATATTGAACTATCTATAAGATGTCGACTAAAGCCACTCCCTATTCATTGGTGTTTGGAGCTGAAGCAGTTCTTCCACTCAAAATTAAGTTACCTTCACTTCAAGTAGCCATCCAATACAATCTAACTAAAGATCAAAATTCTCGTCTATGGATGGAGGAACTCGACGTGCTTGATGAAATTATATTACAAGTTCATCAAAATCTGGAGGTTTATCGAGCAAAAATGTTTAGGGCTTTTGACCATACGGTGCAGCCTCAAACATTCTAAAAAAAGGAATTGGTCTTGGTGCTGAGAAGACCAATTATTCCCAATCAAAAATTCAGTGGAAAATTTGAGCCTAATTGGGAGGGCCCTTTTGTCATTGAGAAAGTGTATCAAGGAGGGGCATACCAACTCATTGACCTAAAGGGTGAAAGACCAATGCTAGCAATTAATGGTCGACACCTGAAAAAGTATTATACATGACAAATTCATTCTCGAGGTACAATAGAAATTTCCTTGCAAGACAGGAGGTATTTTTTTAATATATCTATTTAGGTCGACATCGTATTTCATGCCGAGATCCCTAAATAAATATACTCACTCAAGATGAAGAAAAAACTTTTTCATTAAAATTCTCCAATTACATAGGGGGCATTTTTAGATTTATATACATAGATGAAATCAATGTTACATGTTAAAACCCTCTTAAGAGCATATTAATTCAAATATTGATGTATTTGCATATTTTTATCTTGAAATTTCTTCTAAATGTGCTTCCCCTGCAAGACAGTGGGCATTTTTAGTTTATGTCAAGTTTATTTGAGTTGACGTCATGATATAAGACGAGATCCTCGAATATATTCTGATTTAGGTTGACATCGAGCTTTATGCTGAAATCCCTGAATATATCCATAATTGGCATTATTAAGCTGTTGATTCCTACAAGAACAAAAAGAATCTATTACTATGTAAAAAAGATAGCCATAAATGTCAAGAAATTTATCCCCCAGATTTGTTAAATTCTGAAGATCAAGTTCTCAATAACTCCCAATTTTGGGAGCTTTAATTAACTGAGTTGGAAAAACACCAACCTCTACATCCTAAAGTCTAGGACATGGATGGGCTCTAAAGGTCGAACTCAACAAGCTCACAAATGATCGAGTTACTGACGCTCTCCTCTCTTAACAAGCCATAAGAAACTGCCATAGCAAAAGAGCCCATGTTCGTTAGTTTGATGACCAAATCGCCTAGCCATCATAACTTATGTCGAAGACTAGAGTAGGTTATAAAGGTCAAACTCAATAAGTCCCCAAATGATCGAGTTGCTGATGTTCCCCTCACACAACAAGCAATAAGGAAAGGCCATAGTGAAAGAGCCCTTGCTCGTCAGTCCAATGATGATAAATGTTCAATCTCAAACCAGATCCAACTTAGTGATTGCAAACAACCGGGTTCCAAGAGATCTTTCTACTTGATCGATAGATCAAGATAATTTGAGGAAACTATCAATTCAAGGCTACCTCAATTCAATCTTTATATTACCTGCATGGTGATATTTCAATTTATTCTCAAATGTTTTGATCAAGCTCAAAGTATAGATCGAAGCTAATCTCCTCATCAAGTCCATCAAAGTAGAAAGTATAGGACTAATGGAACAATTCCGTAGTTCGTACAAAGCCGATAGCCGAACTAAAGGAATTTTATAGTTATTCAGTCTATTAAAGCACACATTGCTAGGCTGATAACTCGACATTCTAGACCTAATATAGGCCAAAAGGCTAGGTCATCTATATGCACCCTTCAATGAATCTGTCAAAAAAGCAAACACAGGATTCATGGTGCACATACACTTCCTAACAAGTCGATATGGACAAATTAGGTCAGTCCTTCATCAAATCCGTCAAGCTTAAAGAAAGGACGGAAGGAATTTCAAATTTGACTAAGCACAGATAAATCAATTCCCCAGTAGAGTCCTTCATCAAAACAAATAAATCAATTCTTCCACCAAATCCAGCCAAACACAAAGCTAGGGTTGAAGGAGACTCAAATCTGCAAGGACATAAAAGGAAGAGATCTTCAACAAAGCCATTGAAGTAGAGAGTAGGTGGTGTAAGAACTATTATCTATCCAACAAGTCAATTCTGACAAATCGGTCAAGCCCTTCATTTACCATGTCTTAAATAAGGCATCATACTAATGACAAACGTTATCAAAGCTCCGTAAACTATTATAATCGAAGCTGAAATGATCCAAGTTCTGTGGCCAGCCCAAAGGGTCAACTAGTTTTCAACTAATGTGATTCGCTTTATGTGTGAATCATATTTTTTGGGGGCATTTTTTGACCTCCACATATGTGTCATAAGTCGAGTCAAGCCCACAAGTCGAATTCGATGGACTTCGGAAGTGACAGTGTGTAAATCAAAACTCAAAATGCACTGAACATCACCAAAATTAGTCCAAAAGACCTTCGATCGATGAATGAACTTCTCCATCGCATTCAGAACATCGAAATTGATCGAAATATAAATGTTGCACAATCTAAAGAGCAACTGATCAAGCGATCTAGGTATCAATATGTCAACACGCATATCCGAGTCGAAAAGCTACGACGATGTCTAAACAACCTTCATTCATAAAATTGATCATGATATTAGCTTCAAAACATCAAAAACTATCAAATGAGACTATCCATGCTCAATTTAGATGAGTTTGTGCAAATGTTGAATAATTGGAGGTGATAGTGAATAAATCGAGGCTGAAATACACGGGACGTCACTAAAATCAATCCAAATGACTTTTGATTGATGAATGGACTTCGCCATCACATTTAGAATATCAAAATTGATCATAATATAAATATTTCACAATTTGATGATCAACCGATCAAGCGATCGAGTCGTCAATGTGCCTGTACGTATATCGAGATTAAGAGGCACCAATGTAAACTAAATGACCTCTGTTCATGAAATTGATTATATCATTAGCTTCAAAATATCAAAATCTATCAAGTAAGACTATTTGTACTTAATTCGGATAAGTCTGTGTGAAAATCGAGTGGTCGAAAGCGGCGACACGTATTTTGAGCTAAAATTGACTCAATTTGATGTCAACTTGAACCAAACGGCCTCTGATCGTGAAACGAACTGCGCCGTTGAGTTCAGAACATCAAAAATAGCTAAGATTGATATATATTGACCATGTGATTTTATCAGCATAAAATTCACATTAAAGTCGATCAAGCAATAAAAATTCAATTTAAATCCCTAAATACCCACTCAAATGAACCGGTCTATCCCTAGTTTCTAAATCCGATCGGCTCTCCTCGTCTGAAGACTCACACGACTCCTCCTTCACACATGAGAGTCGAGCTCTTCTGATTTGGAGCCCTCCTGCACGCACAAATGGACGGCTCAATCGAACCGTTCGTCACCCCCTTTCATGTGCGGCAACCGCTCCATGCAGGCAAACCATTCCTGCTCACAATCCCTCCTCCCTCTCTTCAACCACACGCAAAGAGGGATTCCCCCTTTTTTTCAGTTTTTTGCTCCTTCCCTTCAAACCGAAGGAGGCTCTCCTATTTTTCTCCTCTCACCAAACCGAAAAGGCAAGGCATGTTCTTCATCCTCTTTCTTCTTCTTCCTTCCTTTTTTTTTCTCCTTCTTCTTTCTATTTCTTTCTTCCATTTCTTCTTCTTCCTTCTCCAATCCAAAATTAGTTTCTCCATTTTTCCCTCATTTTTACAAAATTGAAATCCCCACTTTCCCCTCATTTCTCCAAATACGAAATTACTTTCTCCATTTTTTCCCTCATTTCCACAAAATAAAAAATCCTAATTTTCCTCACTCTTGCAAAATTGAAAATTCCCTCATTTCCCCCAATCCAAATTTCCAATTTTGTTTTTTCGCAATCGAAGAAAAATACCGTCATTATGCGGGTTCTTATCTCGGTTTCTGGCATTGTCCTTTCCATTACCTTTCCCATTTCTTTTCAGAATGTCGAAGATAAACAATGTCATTCCTCTTCTCTCTGACGACATTAACTCTTTCTTTGATCATTGCAACACGCTAAGAAGTGAACATGTGTGATGTGAATATATATATACTTATGTTTATTTGTAGGTTTGAAGGCCTCAGCGTGGTCATTAGGGCGCAATGAGATAAAAAATCATTGCGTTGTAAGACACCGCTTGCTCATTAGGCGTCGAAAGCCAACATCGGATGTCGCCCATATGAAATGTCGAAACTTTATCAACTTTCCGAATTTAGAAAAAAAAGGGATGAATATATATATATTACATTGCATTTGTCTTCTTTCAGGTTTAAATGCCTCATCACCCTCACTAGGGCTTGACGAGATAGAAATCGACTGTGGTGTCACAAGACACCACTCACTACGCTCATTAAGGCATATTGAGAAAGCCAAAACACTCCCGATGTAGCCCCCTACATGGGGATGACATCGGGAGGCTACCAAAATTTTGACTAAAATTTGGAACTTAAACAATTTCAAACTGAAATCATCTAAGCTTAAATTAAATAAGAAAATACATGATAAATGTTAAAATGAACATCAAACCAAAAAATAAAAAGAGGAAAAGCACTTACAAAACTTATTTAAGCAAGTTGAAAGCCTTCCCAAAGTGCGAACTAAAATCCTTCCAGCTCTTTCTCAAGTACTCTAAACTCAGTAAGTGCTCTCTCTTAGCCTTATTTAGAGGGATTTGAGGAAGTAATGGGGAACCCATTCTTATTTAAAATTAACTTCTTGATAAAGTGAGTTCACATTCTTGTAAATTCTTCAAAATTAAATAAGCTTTAACTAAAATTTGGGGAGACTAATACTAAACTCATAACAGACTTGCAATAAATTTGAAGTCTAATTTTCAAATAAATATGGAATTTGATATGGAGTTGAGGTTGAATCTAAATTTGGTTTAATAACTCTTATATGAATATGGAGATGATTACAATGCTAGCGAATAAGCATGTGTATTACTAAGGCTCATAAAAGACTACAAGCCAAATAATATCTAAGAATTGAAAAATTCAATAATACATTTTACCACCGGATTTGCAACTCTTTATACAAGTAGACAGAAGGTGACACTAAATTAAATTTTACACAAATGATAATGCTTCTTTCAATCCAAAAATTAAGGAATTTCATTCTAATTATGATTTTCAAAGTCAATAATTTCATTAATTAGATGAAATTATCTAAGATATAAATACTTATATGTGCTCGGGCATAGAGATTTAAAGTGCAAATTTTAATGTCTAAAAAGGCTACACAGGCTAAATTGGAACCAATTAAATATTGATCTGAAAAATTTAATAAGATATTCGATCAATTTACAACGTCTTCCATGCCACCGGATTCGCAACACATCGTACAAGTAAACAAAAGGCGTTAATTAAGGCATTCTCAAATACACCTGCATGGGCCATGACACTATACTAAATGTTTAAATTCAAGTGTCTTAGAAAGCTGCGAGGGTTATTTCCCGATTTAGTCTTAGGACTGGGTTCGAGTTAACAAAACCTAAAAATTTATTATAAGAATTTCAAGTTAATAAAATATTTGAGAAGCTAATTATGTCATGTGAAGTAGATCTGATCCTCTATTAAAAGTTAAACAGAGTTAACAGGATCTAAAATTCTTAAATATATTCTGGTCAATCAATTAACTACCCCGATGATGGCTGTGTTGAATGGTGATTTCAACCAAATGGGATACTTCCATCAAAATGTGATTCTAATTTCAAATCAAATTAACATAAATCAAGTATCAATCTAAAAAAACTTCTTAAATAAAATTCTATCATTAAAAGCTTAAAACAAAACTCAATCTATCCACCTTCCGTAATAGTTTATTAGAGGTGACAAATTAAGAAGACTCTAGCTCATAAAGGAGCCAATGTTAAATCAAGTATTCTACTATGTTCACTCTCAATAAATCTCTTACTAGTAAGGATGTGGCCCATGTCCTCTAACTATGTGGCTTGGCCAATAGGCTCCACAAATGATGCGATTCGTGAGTCCTCGACGTGGTTTGGCGGTCATTATATTACAATCATAATTATATCCCGTATGCTCCCTAATGGATCTGCCCTTTGAGTTATGAATCATAGGGTATACTTGATAGGGCAAACAATACTTAGTCAGCTAAGGTAGACTTAATATCATCTCCTTAGAAAAACACTACCCCAGGTCTACAAGAATTTCTTAGACGGCGTAACCCATGTGTTGCTGATAAGGATCTTTCAGTCAGGTTGGGTTGACTACCTCCTCTTACTAAGTAAACTAGGGACCGTGACAGCCTGGGATGAGTGAATCATGGGATCTAGATTGGACATGTAATCATTCCCCCAACCATTCTGTTTAAGCTGAAATGATGAATTTCATAATCTTAAATTCTAAAACTCCACTTGCTGTTATTATATGCTACGCATTTAGTGATCTAACAGCTAGCCTTAATCAAAAGTTCTCTCTCACTTATTGGGTGGGGTAATTAACTATAAGGGCTTGTGCCTATAGGAAATCTAAAACAAGATCTAAAGTCCTCAAAAAATGAGGGAGAAATCTCTGGTTAGTGTCTTATCTAATATTTTATCTGCCTTCTGAAAATTATACCGACACATTTAAATTCAAACACTCTTCATTTATCGAGAGGTCGTTGGTGAATTTTCAAAGGCCATAGATATGTGTACATCACAATAGTCCTAATAGAGTATGTAATTGGGGCCTACATTGTAGCCGTAGCAAGCGTCTAGGGGGAGCTTGGAGAATCTCTAGAGTTGGACATGACCATAGGTGTATTAATACAATGATAAATAGTGGTCATCGGCAGTGCAGTTCTAAATTCATTATTTATTTCATTATACCTGTAATCAAGCATTAAATTGAGCTGAAACCTAGAGAGATTATAAGTAGAATGAAATCAAAATTTAAAGTGAAGGTATCTTACATGAAGGCCTAGGATGCTTGGTGTAAGGCAATAAAGGTAATTTTTGGTAGTTGAGAAGAGTCTAATAAGATTCTTAACATCTTTATGGAAGCAGTTTGTTCCACTTTACCAGATACAGTCTAATAGTACACAACGATTCCAGAGATTTTTTTGGGCTTTTGGTCCTTTTATTTTGGGCTGGGGTAGTTATCATTATGTCCTCAACTTGGATGATACATTTTTGTTGGGCAAGTACTGTGGTACATTACTAACTGTTATTGAAATAAATGGAAATAATGGTTTGTTTCCTCTTACTTTTGATGTGGTTGAATCTGAGTTAATTGAATCCTAGCTGTGGTTTTTAATATGTTTACATGAGATCTTACCCATAGTGTCAGCTAGATGCGATCTGTGTATAATATCAGATAAACATGCTGGCTTGTTACGTGGGTGTAGATAAACTTTTTGTTGGGCCACTCACAGACATTGCTTGCCATATTTGCATAAGAATTTCAAAAAAGTCATACATATATTGGGAGTTATTGATGTGGAGTTTCTATGCCAGAAAATATATATGGCTAGAAACACTGATGATATGCATGAGTTTAATCGTTATATGACATACATAAAAAATGTAAAGGAAGAGGACATAAATGGCTTGTGGAGCGAGACCAAATTAAGTGGTCATTGGTGTATAATGGTGGATTGTGTTATAGAACTATGACAACAAACGCATTCGAATGCTTCAATGGTGTTCTTGAACGTGTATGTGGTTTGTCAATTCAGGCACTGGTCGTTACTATTTATTATAACTTAGCTACACTTTTAATGAAAAGATTTACCATTACAACTCAACATTAGGAAGCTAACTTATCTATATTCACACAATGGGTGTCTGCCATGCTCCAGCATTCTAAAAGGGAAGCTAGACAATTCCCAAAACTAGTTAACATCAACCCTAGGGAGATGCAGGTGTTTGATTGGTCATGCTGATTATTTAGAGTTAATTTATTAAATAATGGTCAGTGTATGTGCAGTTGTAATAAGACGGTTATATATCAACCTTACGTATGTTTCACATTATTAGACTATGCATTTGTATAAGCTTACATACGCAACTGAGTTTCATACATTGCTTGTTCATTCTGATTGGCCAACTTACAATGTTGAAGAAGGTATTATCGAGTTGTTGCCACCTGCTTTTCAGTTTAATAAGAAGGTTAGGAAGACCTCGCACCAGTAGGTTTAAAAATACAATAGATGAGAATAGAGCTAGTAGTAGCAGATCTTGTAGTCTATGCAAGACAGTTGGTCACTACAGGTCATCGTGTCATACAATGTCAACAGTATAAGATATGTTGTAGTCGATACATTACAAGGTTCTATGTACTTTGCTCCCTTTAAAAGTTGTAGTACTCCATATTTGCTTACTTTATTCTAGTTTTCCTTTTTAGTTTAATAATTGCTTAACATTGATTATAACATGTGTTTCTTTCAACAAGTACGATGATCGAGGAGCACCTCCCTCCAATTAGATGCAAGCATAGGGGCCATGCTAGGGAGGACACCACGCAATTAGATCAGCCACTTTCAGATGTCCACCCTAGCATAACCTCCCTGCATGGTCGGCACAGAGCCACCCACCTTGATATTGTAAGTAAAAATTTAAATTTAACTTCAGATTACTAATGTCTTAGCTTATCATATGATTATTATTTATGCATGATATTGTTTAAATTCAATGCCCTGTTCTAAAGGCCGCTTCCCAGTTACATATGCTGAAGGAGTGGCTCATCACTTGTCGTAGGTTCATCACTGCTCTACGTGCAGTAGGTCTTGGCTGTGCTAGCCGGCTATGTTACATTCGCTTAGATTATCATCTACTTACTACTCTAGTTGAGAGATGGTCTCCATAGACCAATACGTTCTCTTTGGCCGTTGGTGAGATGATAGTGACCCTACATTATGTGGCGATGATACTGGGCATATGTGTTGATGGGCCACCTATTATTAGCCCAATTATGGTTGGTGAGGGGAAGAAGTGGCAAAGCTGGCTAGATTGTTGCGATGAGCTGTTGGGTCGACATCCCCTGTCAGATGTTGTGTATCATGATCCGACCAACCCACACATCACATCGACATTTCAGATGGATCATGCATAGGTGCAGACTTGCATGCCTCTGAGGTGGCTCAGATGATCTTTCTATAGGGAGCCATATGTCCATCTGACATCGAGGAGTTCAGGAGACACATTCGTGCCTATATTTATTTCTTATTGGGAGCTTCTTACTACTAGACACTTCAGGATTTGAGGTCCATCTGTAGCATCTACCACTACTTGAGGATCTAGATACATTTAATACACTTTCAATTGGGGGGAGCAATTCTGGCGTACTTGTACAAGGAGATATATGAGTTTACTAGACCCACTAGGGTCAATATGGCTAGTTGCTTACACCTTTTGCAAATATGGTCTTAGGAGCACCTTCATGTAAGGAGGTCAACTCTACGTGTGTTGTATCTAAGAGATTTGGATAGGCTCAACATTAGCTTGAGGTATAAATTAATTCCTGCTATTTCAAATTTATGCTTGTATGTTTGTTCTAAATGTGTTGTACGAATAGGTGGAATGAGCGATATGTGCGCCAGATGACAGTGGTGAATGTGGCAGTATATATGAATGAGTTGGATGGTCTGGTACATACACAAGTATGACTTTTAGAGTAGTTATTAAGTTTTATTTTCATAATGTGTATGCTTATTTTAATATACTTTCTAATAGACACAGATGATTTGGGAGCCCTACACTGAACAGATCATGCAGCGCCTATCAAGTATATGCTCAACAGGCTCTCATATTTGATTAGCATGATCTCCACTCATCAGCTGGAAGAGGATAAAGTGGCACCTACCTGATCAAGTGCTCAGACAGTTTGGACTTATACTTAGGATTGATGTAGCACTTGTAGACCCTACCTTCAAAAGGGTCGATGGTCATGGTAAAGCTGATGTAAATTGGGTTTATTATCATCAGGTGCACATTACTACATGGGAGAGGCAGAGGGATTATATACTTGATGGCTTGGACGAAGATGAGGAATGACAAACTATCAATCGACATGTCTGTTCGATCAGGCTTCACTCTATTTACTGAAGGCCCAGACAAATCCTCCCACTACTTATTATCCCAGAGCACCTATGGAGTACATATATGTGAGTATTTATATAAGTATTCTACTAAATTAAATATGTTACTTACATAGTTGAGGCTAATTTCAAATGTTATTTTTCATGCCGTCAGAGCACATATTGGCTACTCATAACATCTTTCAGTCGTATTTCGGCCGTATAGATGAGCATGAGTTACAAGGAGCTGTAGATAGATATGAGATGCTTTATAGGGACTTGAGGCCGCGGGTACATATCAGCGACACACGTTATGGAATGGAGCCTGCAGAGGGTGTCTCATAATGTGACTGGGGCATTGGACAATCTACATATGTTGATCCAGGTCCTTCTATGTATTAGCCTAGTTTTGAGTCACAACCGTCTTTTATCCCATCACAGGACTATCCTACGTAGACATCTGAAGAACCTGCATTAGAGGGACACCATTAGTTGTGTGATCGTCCACCACGTGCACTTGATCAGTATACACTTGGGAGTGGTGCGATTCCACGTAGACGACGGAGAAGTTAGCTATTTAGGATAGTGTGGCCTATATGTCTGTAGTACATATATTCATTTATTTGTTATCTGTCACTTATGTTTTATTTTTTTATATTGTACTATATGGCCTCATATTTATTGTCATTATACTCTTCATCATGAGAACTATTATCATGGATTGATGCACTAGGTTTTGGCCTTAATTTCACTATCAACAAAATGAAATTGAAATACAACATATGATTTCATCATTCAAGTATCTCAAGACAGAAGGTGCTGAGGGAAATGAAAGTGAAGCAAAACAAGAATGCGTGATTTGTATCTCTACTTTCAATGAAAGGGAGGATGTTAAACAATTGCCACCCCACCTGTTTCATGCCACTTGTATTGACTTGTCGCTCAAGTCATATAGCATCTGCCCAATTTGTCGTGGTAATATTTTATTGTTGATGCCATCTCATTCTGGGGAAGAAGGTGGCAATGATGAATGAAAGTGTTGGAGTATGTGTACTTGTGAGTACTTATGAATAATATATATGTATACATAAATACATAGATTTGAATCTCTCTTTTTTTCTTACACAGATTTGACTCTTAGATTATTTCCAATCTACATCTAAAATTAAACTACCCAATATGCATAAGATTGGAAAGGGCCAATAGGTCTATATAAAAGCTATTTCAGTGACTCAAAAAATATGTGTGTAATTGAAGCAGCTTTTTTATAATTGTGATAAACGTTTAATAGATTTGTGGAAATATTGAACCTTATCTGAAGTTGATAATATGATTCAATTCTAAATTCATAAATAGGAAAGATACTTATATTTCCAAAGTATAGACACAGAAAAATCTTACCAAATTAAAATAATAAATCTGAAAAGCCAATTTGGTTTTATTCAATTTGTTCTCAACTTGATTATGACTTTTATATTTCAATAAATCAATTAATTTGTTTTAATATTTTGGTGGAACTAAAAAATCTAAATCAAATTAATCATATTTTATTAAATTTTTATTTATGTCATATGATGATTCATTTTTTATCTTCTGATAATTTGATTTAAATCTCTTGAAATTTAAGGTGCGTTGATGTAAGTTTTGCAAATTATTATTCAGCTGCTCGGGATTGTATAGGCATAATGGAGATGTTCTCTTATATATAAACACTGTTTAGTTTGAATAATTAACGAGCAGTATAAAATATCAAGCTTATTGTTACATACCCTGAGTGTGAATTTTTATTTACATGTTGACTTTTAAAATTTTTATATTTAAATATAATACTTATTCCTAAAGAAACTGGGAAAACTTTCATCTCAAGAATTAATTTTTAACTCTTCCTTATAAAATCCTCAGAACTAGCTTCACTACCTCGATCGGCTATGTCACATTTACAAAGGACTAGAGTATGTATAAGGTAATTAGACAAAAATTGAAGTTATTTTATCAGACATGTTATAAGAAATGCATTAAAACATGTTTGTTACCAGAAACATTATTGCTTGAGGGTTTTTTTAAAAATATATTTATAGGAATACCTATAAACATATACTAAAGAGAAAATATAACCTAATATCAAATGTTTGAGGGTTTTGTTTTTTAGAATGAAAATTTGATAGATTGTTAGTACTATAAATACATATGAGAGATATTATAAATAAGAAAACTATACATTAATATCATTTATTTATTTTTCAAATAAGTCTTTAGAGAGTGAGATGAAATGCAGGGCACTATCATGAGAGCATGAAATTCTTATCATGGGGCTATGGCTTCATGTCCGTAGCGAAGAAATCTAATAATAATAAATAATATTGGAAAATAAATAATGAATGAAAATCCAACAAATGGAATGCCTAGATTATGAATGTACATTATCACTTATTTCTTTTAAAAATAATTGTTTATAAACCAAGTATTATTTAGGGTTGTGCAAAAAAGTCAAATATTTTAAAAAATATGGGTTCTTGCTATGCTACTCAGGATAACTAGAATGCTCCTGTTATGCCTAATAATGATGTTGTATGCATAAAAAGACTTAGATTAAAGAAAATTCTTAATTGGTGGATAAAATTATTTTAAAAATATATTCTCTAATATTCTTAAAATTGAGACTAGAGTTTGTAAACTTGAAAATGATTTTAGGGAGTCTGTGCTACGAATTTGTTATCTAAGACTGAAAGTAAAATTTCTAAATTGCATGATATAGAGAAAATTTATTGGATATAAAAAAATGACCTGCACATTTATTGTGAAAGGTGACCATAATATAAGGTATTTTCATGTTTTTGTTAATAAAAGATGAACTTTAAATTCTATCAATAAAATTTAACTTTATAATGGGGATTATTGTAAAGAAGAGGTGTTATAATTTCTTCTGATCTGGACCACTTTTCATCTCTTTTGGATAAAAACTTTTGTCCTAAACCTCTTCTTCATCCTGAGATTATACCTAAGCTTTTAACTATGTAGGATAATGCTGCACTTTGTGCCCACCATCTTTGGAAGAGATGTACTATTGTCACTACTAATCTTGATGGTTTACTAATTCTTTCCAAAAAAATTAGTCATTTTTGAAAATTGATGTTAGATCCAGTTTTAAAAATTTTATTTAGGGTTTTCCTTTTCTGAACTTGTTTACTAGTAATTTCATTATTTTAATTCACAAAACTGATCAAACCCTTTGTACCTAGTTGAGCTTTAGACCTATAAGCCTTTGTATATATTTTAATTTACTTACCTCTAAAATCTTTGCTATTTGTTTGGCTGTGTTACGCCCAAAAATTATTTATCCTAATCTAATTGATTTTGTTAAGGACAGAACTATCTATGACAACATATTACTTGCTCAAGAATTAATTCATAATATTAATGTGATATATATATATATATATATATATATATATATATATATATATATATATATTCAATAATAACTATTCACTTGATTAAACTATTTTTAAATAATGATACATCATTCTCAACTCGAACTATTTTATTATTTTAAAAAAAAAAATCACTAAGTCCTAAACAATGAAGCATGAAATTGCATGATAAAGGTTATAATTATTTTGGTTGAAGAAGACCATTCATTTGGCACAAATATGAAATATGCAAGATTGATTTTTAAAAATAATTTTAATATTTGAAAGTGAAACTTTTCTTGTATCATTCATGCTAAATTATAGGCTATCTAGTGCGTTGAAATCCAAAAAGCCATCACCGAAGGAGCTAGTTTCTTCCTTTGTTCTGTTGAAGGATTAACACAATGAAGCAACCTTGTGCGCACATTTAGGATAAAGCTAGCGTACTAGCTTTTTCTAGTTTTAAAATCCTTCAATAGTGCCGATGAACAAAAATATCGAAACATAAAAGGCAAACATAAAAATTCTGACATACTAATATTTCGTAAACATTAAACAGGAAAGTAGTGGTGACTACTTCGGAGATGGCTTTCTGGATTTCAACGCACTTGACAAAGACATCTTTCTAGTTAGAGCACTCTTCCTCCTCCACTTAAGGTGTTATAATATTCTTTTTTTTTATATAAATTAAGTTGATGAATTTATTTTCCCTTAGCTAAATAATTTCATATCTTACTGCTTGTTGAATAAAAGGTCATCAAATGAATCATATTTCTTTTGTAAGGACAGAGATATCCATGTACAAGTAATCACGTAAGCCAAGGCTTCTCATATACAATTTATTACCGATAGAAATTTTTGAATTGCCTTACTCTTTATTTAATTGAATAAGTTATTGATACAATAACTCATATAAATTAACAAAGAAAACAAAATAAAGAATATTTTTTTAAATAATGAAAATATATTATGTTAAGCATATATTCTAATATTTAAATGGCAATTAACATTCTTACAAATATAATAATCACATCCTACAAAATAGTTATATTCCCTATTAAGAAGTAGAGATTGATGTGACCCAATCTATAGACTGTTTATCTTAGTAGACTTCTTCAAACTAGTAAAGAGGTTATAAACTTCTTTTGGTTGATATTCTTCATATTTAAAGAAGAAGACTACAACTATTAACGTCCATCCTTAGAATAAGTTACTACAAAATTGCAGTAATCTCACTGGTTCATCTAGTTGTATATTTGGGTCAGTTCTTAACACCACTAATATTATTCATGCTCTTATTTAAATTGTGACCCAATCTATGGACAGTTCCTAACACAACTAATATTCAATGTGCTTCCTTTTTTAATGGTTAATTAAAAATTAATTATTTTAGAATTACTATTTAAACTATATGGGCTCTAGACACACAAGTGAATTCTTTTATGATTTAGTGATTGGTTATAGCAATTCTACAGAGAAAGAAAACTTTTTTATAATCTGTTTAAATCAATGATTTAGCCCAAAAATAGTCTTAATCATTTCAAATGATTATATCCATTTGATCTCTTTGTTCTTGCAGCAATTAGCAATTAGTTATGTCGTAAGGTGTTATTCTTTCTTGAAAAGCATCTACTGAGTTATTAAACCCCACCAATATATATTCTAGGGATAAATGATGCAACACCTCAAAGTAAATATTGCCAATGTGGAGTTCAATTGAATAAAATAGAGAAATTATTTTAATAATATATTTGGTTTGTTAAAAAAATGTTTACAAAACAAATGTAGTATATCCATACATTGATAGATCATTTTACTTAAATGAAATTTGGTCCCCTATGTATCGTTGCTATAAATAGTAGTTTTAACTGCCAACTGTTGCTACTAAATGTTGTGTTTTTTTTTAACTAATATTACATTCAAAATAAAAAAATGATACAAAAATAAAAGCCATCGAGGCTAAAAAGGACAAAGGTTCAATCCACGCTCAAAAAGAGGAAAGCCAAAAGAATATGTAAGCCTAGAATGATTTGGCCCAAGTATGAGTGAAATATAAACATACAATAGAGAAATATTGAAGACACCTATAATATATATATATATATATATATATATATATATATATATATATGAGTGATTGTTTAATGTGTGTTTTAAAGAACAAAAGTGATCCCAATAAAAGAGACTATCTTCCTAGGGATTGGTTCCCTTCACTATTAATCAAAGGCAACATCTAATTCTTGTATATTCTTTGACTTTTAATCCGCTTCCCATGGCACCTTGCAATCCCCATGAAAGCAGTGGCATTTTAAATCAAATATAATCAACATGACATACAGACAGACAGTAAAATAAAAGAATAGAACAAAGTCTTAAAATAACATATTTGATTAGGGTGATTGTAAAAGTATGTGAATACCTGAGCTTGATCTTGATACAATCTCTATTGTTCTTAGCACTTAATGTCCTAAAAGAATAATTTACAATATCTAAGAAAAAGAGCTACATCAAGTACACAATATAGTATATTTATTAAAGGTTAAAGAAGCCCAACTATATCATGTATATATAAAAGAAGTACCAAACAAGCACAAGAGAAATATCTATCTTTAAAATTCAAAAACATTAATTTCAATATGTAACATATTAAACATATAAGGTGCAAAAAACTCATTTCAAAATTGAAGTATTCAAAGGTTCATACTCAATTTTTAAGGATATAAAGCATTTTAAGTGTAATATCAAGTATAATCAAATATTTTACAAATAAGAAGAAGAGCACAATCTTTGGAAAGTCACCAACTTCAAGAAAAAAGGGCATCTAAATCAATGATTAATCTCTAACTTCAAATATACCCAACTCAATAGACAATAAATGAAGTGATTCATCATTGTCATCCCAACCTGTAATACCAAGGAACAAACTGTAGCAAAACATGTGAATTTTTAGCTAAAAAAACTCTTAGATCTTCTAGCTGGTTGAGGACTACTTTAAGAATAGTATTCGTATTATGGATTTCTTTATGGCTCTCAAGAATTGTATTTAGAAAGCTCGTGACTCTCAGCATATTGTTCAACTCGCCCTTCGGAGATTTGATGAAGAACACCGTAACTAACATTGCCCTTTTATCGATGAGAAGGATCAATCTCCAGAAGAGAACAGATCGAAAGACAATATACATGAAAACCCTAGAGGAGTTGAGGCATTTCAATGCTACTAGCAATCCATTTACTGATGAGTTTTACCAAGAGTTTCACTTGGCCCACTATTGACCTCACTTTTGGAGTGAGCTCTCAGCTTCTACATCTTAGACATAGGGCTCCTCTAGACACTAAGAGTTCCTTAGTCTTGAGACACTTCTAGTGATTAGGTGAACACTCAACCTAACCCTAGAGACTTAGAAGGGTTTATCATAAGATTAAGCTATGCATTAGGGATCTAAGGCAACCCCTTACCCTATAGCTCAAAGCCAACCCGTGTACACTCCTTCAAACCAATCCAAATCAAATCTTAAATCAATTCTAACTCAATTGATTTTCTAAAATCTTAACTCAATTCTAATTCAATTGATTTTCTCAAATCATGAATCAATTCCAAATCAAATAATTGAAATCCATGAGCAATTCCAAATCCAAAACCTTCCAAAACCTTATGCATCACATCCATAAGCTTAGCCAAACACTTCAAATCAACCCAAAGCCAAGTGAGTTCTTTATAAATCACTTATTCCATCATTTGTATTCACAATTATAAATGAAATCAGCATCCAAGTCATTCAAATCAAATGAATATAAATCAAACCAAATCAAAACCCATTTTCAAACTTTTTGACCTACCTTAGCCAAATTCTCAATCAAATCACTCATAATTCACATGATTCTCTCATGGATCATTTATATTCTCATTTATATTCACAAATATAAATGAAATATAAATTCAAATAGCCAAAATCAAATCAATATAAATTCAAAACAAATCCAAATCCAACTTATATCCTTTAAGCTAATTTCTTGGATTTAGCCAAATCATTCTCAAATCAATCCAAACCCTTAGATTTTCTTTTCAAACAACCACTCCATCAATCACATGCCCAAATATAAACATAAACTACAATCACCAAGCCAAAATCAAACTAACCTAAGTCAAACCCATGTTCACCCTTTTGACTCGATTTTGCCAAATGAACAAAAACTCATTTAACTCTAAATCACTTGCAATTAGATTTATATTTCCATCATAAGTACATATGTGATCGCAACCAAACTTGAATCAAGCCTTGATCAAGCCAATTGACCCACTAAGGCTCACTTGACCCAAAGTGACCTAAAGGACCTTTTTGAGCCAAATTCTAATCTAACCCAAATTGGATTGAACTAAGCCCATCCAAGCCTCACATTGTGATCAACAATCATCATAGGATGATCAATTACTCAAATTGGGTCAAACCAAGTCAAACCTAGCCTTTGACCAAGTCAACACTTAGTCCAAATTAAACCCAAACAAGCCAAAATCCATCATATGCCAAATTGATTGAAACCATTGAGCCAAACCCATTCATAATCAATGATTGAACATGACCAAGCCATCCATTAAACCAAACCAAGTCTAATTGCTCACTTGACCTAAATTGACCCAAATTGACCTAAAAAGCCAAAATGGGTCAAATCTTGATCTAAGAATTGATTGCAACTAATGGATCAAATTCATTTTAAATTGATTGTTGAACTTGACCAAAGCTTCAATTGACCAATTAGACTACTTAGCAATTGACCATGAACCCAACTTGACCTAAAAGTCAAATCAACTTGACATCAAACCAAATCAAAAATGATTGAAACCAAAGTTTGCAATACATTTCAAATGATCAATCAATCCTAAACCAACCCATGACCTAACCCAATTGGGTCAAATGGGTCAAATCGGTCAACTTGGCCCATTTGACATAAATGAACCTAAATGATCCAATTCCAAATCTTACCAAATTGAACCAAATCAATGATACTCATAAGCTCCAAATGATCATTTGAACTTGACCTAACCCATGCTTTTACTCAATTTGACCAATTGATCAACCTAACAATTTGACCTTGACCTAAATGGGTAAAATTGAACCAATTCAAACCAAATAAACTCCAAATCACTTGAAATTTTGCCCAACCCATTTTTGAATCATTTCAAATCTGCCCAAATCAAACTTATAGTAAAATGACCACTTTGCTCTTAGGTCAAAGGGTATCCTATGACCAAATTTACTTAGAATTTGGACATTTCTTTCTCAAGGCCACTTGACATCATTCTATTGGTCCACATGGGCACCAAGGAAGTTGGTGAACATGACACAATGAGCTTGGATCGGCCATGACCCAAGGTAAGGCCAAACCAACTTCCTCAATCACATTTGAACACTTGGATCACCAAATACACTCACCACTCACATGGTCATCCACTCTCCCTCACTCCACTATCCAAAATGACCCATGTGGGATGTTTTGCAGCTCAAATCCTGCCTCCAATCCATGCCATTGAGCCAACATCGAAAAATAATCTCTCACTGTCTGATCCAAGGAGGGGGAGATATAGCCCCTCTCATTCTTACTCAAAGCACAAGCAATCATTTCCTCAGAGCTAGAGAGGTTGAATCGAAGCCTCCCTAATCTTTTTCAAGCCATTCCCGAGCTCCCCCATTTTCCATTTTCGGTTTTACTCAAAGGTGAAACAGGGGAGATCAATTTCAAATCCAACTCATTCAATTCTCAACAAAAATCAAATTAACCTTGTACACACCATCATTGGACAAAGGCGAGCTCAATCGAATCATTTCCCAAGTCTCCATGCCACGGGAAGCACCACTTCAATCAAGGTTGATCATCATGAAGAGGAGCTTGGTCGATCGAGCAAACCACTTCAAGTCAAGACCAGATTCCTTCAACAAGGCTTCGTCTCTACTAGACGAAGCTACCTCCTCCGTTGGAAGTGCCGGTGATTGCCTCCGGCGAGGTAATTTCTTGAATTTGTAGGAAATTTCAATTGGTCCTTTTTGAAGGAAATTGTTACCCCATGCAATCTTGACTGTTGGATGTGCCTCCCCCTCCTTCTGAAGATGTGGGATCATTTTGATCGCTATCCGAGCTCGGGTGAGCTTGAATTGAACGAGGAAAGACAAGTGGTGTTCGTCTCTCATCACTCACAAAGGAAAGGATCATACGTCATCCATTCCACATGATTGGAATGGACGACGGTGATCAAATCACGATAGATCCCTTCTGATTCTTTCTTAAACTGTGAGATTGATCTCGACCATCCGATCTTAGATCGGATGGCTCGTAGAGAAAGTGCGTCCGTCGCCAACTGACATAGCCGACGGATGTGATAAATTAAATAACCTACTCTATCGTGCCATGTAGAAAGCACATCGCGTCAGCCGACATGTGGCCCAATGGGATTAGGGGTTTAATTAGCCTTAATTAATCCAATTTTAATGGTGAAACTTCCAAAATTCAAAACTAATTATAAAAAATAAAAAAAATACAAATACACATTCATTTTAAAGATAATTTAGAGGAGAATAATATAAAATTAAAATCAATTAATTTTGAACATTAATTTTCACTCAATTTGGGTTTTATTGAATATGTAATTTAGCAAATTACTCATTAATTACTTTAGTAATTAATTCCAAACTTCCTAAGGTTGATTAGTGGGATGATCTCTGCCTCCCATGATTTTCTTGGAATTTATTGCTGGAATAATAAGGGGAATTGCTTATTTCATTCTTAATCGCTCTTTTAATTAATTAAATGATTAATTAACATGATAAATAGTGAAGAGTTCATTAATTAAACTTGCTAATCCTTATGAATAGTGAATGGACATAGGGAATGAGATGAGAACCTTTTTTTTGACATTTCCCTTAAGTTTATTTCATTTGGATAAACACTTAATCAATTTATAATTAATTAATGGCTTAATTACCTCATTAAATAATATTAATAAATTCAAAACCAAATCATCCCAAAGCTTAATCATTTAATTCTTGGGTAGATTCTTAGGTGTTCAATAACCTAAGAGAATTCCAAAGGAAATTATAATCAAACTACATGTGTAGGATGGTTATGAAAGTACTTAATTAAACTCTTTAGCTTAATTAATCAATAATTGTGAGCCAATTGCATTAGGCCCCTTCATTTCTTAGGTGCATTACTGATTTAATTCTCATATGGTTGCATATCATATGTTGGCTCATAATTACTTGGTTAATTATATTAAAGTGGTATAGGTAAGGGGTAATTAATGGATTTAATTCATACTTTAACCTAATTAAAATATAAAATTAACCTAATTGTCCTAAATTAAACCAAATCAATTCATACATGGGAGGGGAATAGGTTAGGACCTACAAACCCTTTTCATATTTCCTAAATAAAATCAAATTCAAAGATAAAAATATCATTAAAGAATTTTGATTCATTTTAAATGATCTTATTATATATGATTGTCCTTCGAAGTTAATTAGGGTGAATGAAGTTATGTACTCACATCCTTCTATTTCTTTCCAATCATGCTAAATATTGTTTGCCATATGAAATCTTGCATTCATTTCTTTTAAAAATTAATTAAATAAAATGTTTCCTTTTATGTCAAATTGCATGTGTTGGCTAAAATTAAGAATATGTGTGGCTATTATCACTATTAAAACTAAAAATTATTTTCAAAACCTATAAATCAAAGATTATGAATGAAGTGGTGCTAGTTATAAATATTTATAGGCTTGCATGTGATTATAGCATAAGATGTGTATTATGAAGTTTTCTTTCTTTCTCTTAATATGGATTTACATAGGATTTGCAGGTGTATAGTTCATTTGAAAAGAACACAACACTTGTTTAAATATATTCCTATGCATTTCTATGTTATGACTTAAGGAGGATCTACATATTATACATATAAATTATACAACCAAATCAAGCATAACCTTTTGTATTATTCCTTATCCATTTAGTTCTTTTGTACATTTACATGTATCTAAGAAAAGTGGTATATCAGTCTGGACATCTCGGGGCTACCAGACTTTAGGTAGCCTTAAGTAGGTCTCGTACCTTACGCCCCTAGTTTAGAAAATAATGACTACATACTCACTTATAACTTTTATATATGTGGATTTGCATTTAGTTAATGGATGAGAAATCCCTCTTTTCTACATAATAAAGACATGCATCAATGATCCAATTAACACATGGAATATCCAAAATTTTAAATCACATCTCTTTGCATTCATCATCAACCTGTGCTAAGATTTGCATTGCATGTATAAGTATGCTTCGGATTATTCATTTGCATGGTATACATGGTGGGAAGAAATGAAGGGGTGTGTGTTATGTGATAGTAATCCACCCTAACTAATCCTAAGATGTCTTTCTTATTAAATAGGACTATTTAAAAAGAACCCAAACTTAGGACCAATTAAAACACATAATAAACCATTCACTAAAGAAAATTCATTAACCAATCTACCTTATAAATGTTTTAAGGTAGGGATGAAAGAGAGCTCTCTTCTCTTTATCCTCTTTATAATATTTAGTCACTAAGGATAGGTTCATTCAAACCAAATTAAATTACCAACTAAAATTAACAAGTCAACTAAATCACTTGAAATGAAACCACCATCTAAATTAAATCTTTCACACTTAGAAAATTCTAACCTTAAAGCCTAGTTAAGACATGTCACACAAGCCTTAAATGACACACACACACATTAGACTTAGTCACCATTTTTAGCTTTAGATTAGGGAGGTGCATGGTTTGATGAATATTTTATTTTGTGATATATTGTTTTAGATTAGATGTTAGGACGTATGTGCATAGTCTAGATGTCAGGTTGATATTAGCCTAATCATGCTTTCTACAGGGGGTTGTGCTTATGGGGTGCTGTAATAAAAATATAAATATTTTTTACTGTGCAAGTTGCTTATTCCCCTAAGCATAACTCAAATTAGGACATGTGAACTTGATTACTCATGTGTGGAGTGCTAAGTATAACTTATTCATATAACTGCTTGGGTTGTGTGGTATGTTTAGCTAACCTTTATTTTGTAGGTTAAGTTAGATTTACCTTTCACATTTTGATGTAAATTTTACAATTAAGATTTGAAATGAATGTTATGGGTGATTAGGATGAACATTGGTAATAAGACCAAGTATTATTTACCATGTGAAGCCTTGGAGCAACTACATCCCAAGTCAGGCCAAAAGGAAGAAAGGAAAGAAGCAAATTAAAAAAAAATGAAAAAATAAAGACTCCCAGAACATGAATTCCTTTTAATTGTAATTATTCATTTGTAATCTGGGTTCTGTAATGGTAGAGCTCGGCTACCCACATTTCTTTTTGGGTTGTACGATGGTACCTGACCACACCAGCCTCTTATTCTTTTGTGCTAATTTTATAAATTAATTAATGTTATGTTTATGATTGTGTAATTAAGATGACATGATTTCTCCTAGTTTCTTAATTGTTTGGTATTTGTTGAATGGCCTGGATACGATTAGGCTCTTAGGAAAAAAAATAAAATTTCTATCCAAGTAATCAACTTGAAATTAAATTAAACAATTCTTAAATCTCACTTAAAGCTTATGGCATAAATTAAGATAATAAAATATTTAGCAACCCCTTAGCTGAATGTTGTATGTCTCATATCATGCATAAATCATATTGTCTCACTCATGCTAATGAAGGACTTCCACCTATGCTAGAGAAAATGGCTTAACCTTTGAGAGCCATGGTAAAAACACACCTCCTTCTTTCTGATTTTAGCTCATAAATAATTTCTCATACATTAGGCATATGAAATCCCATAGCCTGTGTCAAATAAAAATGTCTAAAATAAATTAAAATAAAACTTGACAAAATTTGCATTAGATTTAAGTCATTATTCATGCCCTTGATGATCTAGTCTCTTAGGGAGTGTGTTTAAGTACTTAGTTTCCTTTCTATATAAAAAATAGCCTGGCCATCTTGCAAAGCATAAGACTTGCCTATATGTATTTAAAATCATAGGAGGAGTTAGTTGGCAGCCACTCCAGGCATTTGTAAGCCCAACAGTCGGGTGGTTTACTCTCTCTTATGGAGGTAAATCATATACCCATTTTTTGCCTTAGATTTAGGTCATGCTTTGGCCTTTGCCAAAACTCCATAGATTTAGGATCTGAGGTCACTATTTCCCTTCGGGGCTACTAGCATAAATTCTCACCTCTTAGGCATTTCTATGATCTCGTGTAGTGGAATTGTAAGCCCTATATTTCTAATAAAAATTCAACTCAAACACATAATTCTCTTCCATTTCAAAAATATAAAGCACAAACATAGGATAGTCTGGGATGCTCACTAGGTTTCCTAGTATCATGAGCATCCCTTACTCATCTCCCTTTGGTTTCGATAATAACTCTCTCCTTCTGATCAATCCCACTTAATTTTTTTTTAAAAAATAACCATTTTTGTTGATAGTCCTATCTTTGAAATCTTTGGAGACAACGATCATTTACCTTAATCGAGAGTATTCTTAAGGAATCTCATTCCTTAAGATGTAATTAACTATTGGAGCTTGCCTCTATAGGGAACTTAATGAACCCGACTTAAAATAAACCATACTTTACTTTTCCATGTAAAGTAGGGGAAAGATCTTTGGTACATTCGAAGACCCATCATGCATTAGGAGTTCTCATTTGGGTGATTAGGTCCATTATAGGATAATGACTTTTATCTCTTGAGATAGTACATTATTCCTTAATGTCATATCCGATCACCCGAATGAGTACATCTGTAGATCTATGTGGTATTGCCTCACATAAACACACCTAATAACACTCCACAATCAACACAAAAATATACAACACAGATTTTTCTGGTGACTCTGCTAGGGATGGTTCCTCTCTCCATCTTTGGTAAATGATCATTGTCTCTAAGTATCGATAGTGGATTTGTATTTCATATGTGTCTAAGACTATCCTTCTTTTCCATTAGCACTTAGCTTATTTCATTCTTAAGCTAAGCTAGCCAACATCCTTTAGGTTTTAGGACCTCACTCCATGTAGGTCTTAAAACCCCTGTTGGGTTCCCCAATGGGTAAAAATAAAATTTAACTAAAAGAGATAACTAAAGACCCTTTTTGAACATCCTTACTATCTATATGGTAAGGTAAGGTTCATTCTACAAATGAGAAGAAAAATAAATCCTTTATAAAAATGTCACTTTTCAAAATCACTTTCTCAAAGTTCACATAACAAATTACTTGCACAAAATTTTTCATAAAAATATATATATAACTCAACCCCATTTAACAATCCTAAGGATTGTTACATGTAGGTCATTTTAAAAACTAAAATCAGAATCATTTTTCAAAAAGCACATATTTAAAAATGAACATCTTCATTCAACATACCCAAATTTATTGAATGAATGTTTCATTTCCAAATAAATCATTTCATAAAATTGAAACTCCACTCAATATATCTCATATATGTTGAAGTTGGGGTTTCTTCCTTCTCAAAAGCACATATTTGAAAATGAGAATCCTCATTCAATATTCCTAAATTTATTGAATGAAGATTTCATTTCCAAATAAAATCATTTCATAAAATTGAAACTCCACTCAATATATCTCACATATGTTGAAGTTGGAGTTTCTACCTTTTCAAAAAGCATATATTTGAAAATGAACATCTTCATTCAATATGCCCAAATTTATTGAATGAAGGCTTCTTTTTTCAAAAAAGAAATTATTTCATAATTGAAACTCCACTCAATATATCTCACATATGTTGAAGTTGGGGTTTTTTCCTTTTCAAAAATACATATTTGAGAATGAGAATCCTCATTCAATATACCCAAATTTATTGAATGAAGATTTCATTTTCAAATATAATCATATCATAAGATTGAAACTCCATCCATTATATTCCATATATATATTAGAGTTGGGGTTTCTCTCTATTTTTAAAAAAGTACAAATTTGAAAATGAGCGTCTTCATTTAATATATCCAAATTTGTTGAACGAAGGTTTCATTTTCAAACAAAATCACACCATTTGAAACTCCACCTAACACATTCCACATGTGTTAAGTTGAAAAATAAAATATGACTGGCTTCCATTTTACTTACCTAAATTTGTTAAATGGAAATCTCCTTTGAAAAAATCATGAAAATCAAAATACATTGGAATTCCATTTGATATACCCAAATTTGTCAAATGAGAGTTTCATTTTTCAAGGGAAAATTGAAAATAAATTGGATTCTATTTAACACACCATATTTGTTAAATAACCACCCCCTTTTCAAAATAAATTATGACTTCATTTAGCATACACAAATTTGCTAAGTAAAAGATTCCATTTCTAAATTCACACATGATATACATCATGGGCAAACAAGAAAAAAGAAAATTATTTTCAAACATCTCATTTAGCATACCCAAATTTGCTAAATGAGTAATCCCAAATAAAATCAATTGACCATTTATTTAGCATACTCAAATTTGTTAAATAAAGGGTCCCCAAACATAAAAAATCAAATTCAATATGAACTAATGGAAGCAACAAAAGTCTCTTCAAAATATTTGAACTCATTTCAACATGCACAAATTTGTTGAAAGTGGATTATAAATAAAATGAACTCAAAATCTCTCCTCCAAGTTATTCAAAATCTCTCATAAATTCAATGAGCCCCACTTAACATATTCAAATTGTTGAGTGTGGGTTCAAACTCTAAATCAAATTTAAAAAAAAAATTCAGCAGAATACTAAGGTAGAAAATCTGATTTGAGTTTGTTTTCAATAATTCGAGTTCTGTTCAATTTCTCAGTTTTTTCTCTTGGTACAATCAGATGAATGATTCCAAGTATGTGCTCACATTCCCCTTGGGGATAAATTTGGCCTTGGATCGGACCAGCCTCCCCCAAAATGATTTTGCTCATATGATACATTTTGGCCGAGGATTCTAGGGAGCTAGGATTACTTGTGAGGGGGAAACCCTCACCATAGTCATCAAGAATGTGGTGGCTGGGCAGAAGCCAATCATCCATATTGAGATGCCCTCAAACTCTGAGTTTCCCTCACTAAAGAGGAAGGTGGTAGAAGTTCTTGCAGTAGCTACAGTTCCAGAGCCCACACATTCAATTGTTCCCATCACTGCCAAGTGCGGGCTAGTACCCACTCGTTGGCTTCCTCTAAGGGGAAGGCTACCCTGGCTTCAGGGATTGTCTCCGCTACCTTTGAGGTAGGATCTAGCTCCTGTACTGCTCCACCTAGTCGTACTCAGTGCCATAATGGGAGCCGCAAGATCAAATGACACCACATGCGATTGAGATGGGTATCTCACATTCTGAGAGGGTCACCCGGTAGTTTCTTCTTTGCTTATCGAACAAGTTCCACCCCTTTCTGTTTATGAAGGAGGAGGAAGATGTCAAGATCAGATTATCCCCAGTTCATTATGAGACACTTATGAGATAGGAGGAGGTCATATCGGCATGACAATTTTGCCATAAGTTGGCTTATGGTCGAGTCTAGTGCCGATTGATTTATGATGTTATCTCTTGTAGTGTAGGTGAGCGGATTGTCGAGGGCCATAGAGGCTGAGTATGGTTCACATTACTAGCGAGAGAGGTGGTATCGGCATCCTCTTCCTCAGATTTGATTGGTGCTACCAATGGTCACGATAGTATTTTGTTGGTACCCATCATGGGAGGAGAGCTCCCGTATAGAGGCAATCGGTGTTGTCTCCATCACATTGCTCCACTCCATGTCCGTTATCACCAGTTCAAGTTCTATCTTCTACAGTTCCACCCAAAGCTATGAGTAGCATCGAGGAGAAAAGCCCCACTAGTGATCCACTGGCCAAGGGATCACTTCATCTACTCCATCAACTTAGGTGAGAACTAGTTCTCCCGACCTCCTACTTGATTGCTGAAGAGTGGTGCGATCATAGTACCATCACCACCATCACCTCAACTTATCCTGGATATAGAAGTAGTAGAAGGATAAGGGGACAGTTCTATTATCCCCATGGCAATAGATCCTCCTAGGGGAAGCACTCCGCACATAGTAGTTTCCAGTCATGAGCATGCGTCTTCCAATGAGGGTAGCTCTCACAGGGTTAGCACTCCAGTAGCTAGGGAGGTCAGGTGTATCTCCGTTCATGAGCATGATCCCACCACCTGAGCATTTGTGCTGCACAGTTAGGCGCTCCTTGGATGATATCTTAGCACATTATTTTACTAAAAGAAAGAAATCTATGATGGTGATTCGACCTTGAAGAAGAGAAGGTTAGCTTTGACCCCAATTAAGATTATTTGTTGGAAGAATTAGTGGTATGGTTGATACTAGAGGTTTTCGGGATCACGAGTTGAGAAGGTGTTGTGGCAGAGCAGATATAGCTATTTAACCTCCTTCAATAACTCAAACAAAAGATGAGCACATTGATAAGATGAGAGACTTGAAGATTTGCTAGTACTAATTCTAGAACTTCAATCAAGCTCCAGGTACATCTACCATGAGGAGTCTGAGTTATTGCATGTCTTGGATCAACCCAAGAGTTCGCCTCCAGCAGAGCAGGGCAGTAATAGCTTGTATAGGAAGGTAGTGGATAGTATCTCCATACAAAGAAAAGATATCAAACTCTTGGTTGAACAACAACTGAAGGAAGCATTGGCGTAAGCCCATGGTGGTTCATCAGTTCCAAAGGGTAGACCCTACCTAGAGGAATTCAATGTTATCCAATATCCTAAGGGTTTTGTGCCTCCTTCTTTCAAAATTTTGATGGCGGAACCCTCAATAATAACACACTTAGGCCAGTTTGCAAGTGGTAGCAATGCGTTATTGTTTTGTCTCTTTGCCAATAGCCTAGTGGGCATAGCTTTTGATTGGTGCGCTGAACTCCCCAATGCTTCAGTGAAGACTTTTGCTAAGTTGGAGCAACTCTTTGTTAAGAGATTGCTGGAGCTCAGCAAAGGGTAACTATGGGTGATCCTAGTGAGTCCCTCTTTGATTATATCCTTAGATGGTGCAATTTAAGCATGAAATGATGTGACTATCGACAACATGCTATTAAAATTCTACTAAATAATAATCATGGCCCGATCACCTTCATGCTTAAAGGTTTCACCATTAAGATATTTAAGAAGTTAATCAACAAGGTGGCTAGCCTATAAGGAGAGGCCAAACAGTTACCTTTTCAAGATCAGTCATTAAAGCCAAAGCCACAGAAAGCTAGTGAAAAGAAGCCGGCGTGCTTTGGATAAGGGAAAAGCAGCAGAGATCGATGAGAGACCTCAAGCTCGGCCTTCCACCTCCTTTACCATTGCCATCTTATTGGCCACCACCCTCCATGACCTTCACTTTACCTCCTACCTCATCTTACCAGCCTCCATGACCTTTCCTCTCCTCATCATACCCTCGGTATACATATCCCCGTAGCTATCATCCACTACTCTTTTGGATAAATTAAACAAAACTTATTCATTTAAGAGGTAGGTAGTCAAAGAAATCTTTAAGAACCTCTTAAAGAAATTTTCTAGAACTAGAAGGAAGTGGAAGGAGTAATGATCCTAACTTTTTCCCCTACATCATGCTAATATTTTGGAGGATCTTTATATTTAAGGCTTGAGCATAGCATAGCTACAAGTCGTGCTATAGTTATCCTAAGGAATACCTAGTAAACCATTATTGTTAGTAATCTTTGGGGATACATGTGATCCTCTCAAAATAAAAGAAGGTTGGTATATCTCTTTATCTTGATCTTCTAAAAAGATTATTTCTAAAATCAAGAAACTTTTCTTACAATTGAGCTCAAACCTCCATCAAGGAAGGTTTGTAAGTTTGGAAAGATAACTTGGGGAAAGTGGGAGCTCATGCGATCATCCCATACTTGCGATAGCCAAGTAAGCGCCAGTCGCCTCCATTCCACTATTGCAGCTACTACTTCAGCTAGTTCTTCTAGTAGACATCATGTATCGACGGATGAGGGCATCAAATCCCTCATCCACTTACTTTACTAGATTTCTTCTATGTACCTCCTTTTAAATCTAAGAAATCAAGGATTAAAACTAGTTTGAATTACATCTGTGCCGCTTATGATGGGTTATCTGATTATACTCTTTTATAAAACTCTTCAAGTCTTAATAATTATAATAACATCGATCATCCTCTTTTCGATTCATAGATGGACTTTCTTTCTCTGAAAAATACAGGTTCACCTCTTGAGATAGACTTGGAATTATCTGATTTTGAGGGTCCTATCAGAGAAGCTATAGGTGAACCTGATGAGCAGGTATAACTTTCCATTAAACCATCTCATGAAGTCACCGAAGTTAACCTTCGTAGTGGCAAAGTTCTACCTTCTAGGGTAAAACCTCAAGATAAGGGAAAGCAAGTCATTAGTTCTGATGATCAAGAAGCCCCTCCACATGATGCTCCACCCATGGATATGCTTGTCGAGGATCAACCCAGAGTTGACTACAATGTCCTTGCTCACCTAAGAAAGTTTCCAGCTAAATTAAGTATATATGATGCCCTTGTCTTATCCAAAGATATGAGGGAATCATTAATCAAGGCCTTTCTTGATCCAAAAATATGCTTAGCTCAATCGATCGCTATTGGAGAGGAGGCACATTATTCAAGAGAAGCTTAAGGAGTCACATTCATCAATGAAGACCTTCTTCTGGGGGACATGGAGCACAATCGTCCCTCCCATCATAGTGGATATGGGCGATTAGACTTTCTAGGGTGTTGGTTGATCCGGTGCATCAACATTATGAGCTTGAAAACTCTTGCCTAGATTGACATCTAACTCAGGAGATCAGATGATGTTGAGAGGATTCAATGAAAAAGGTGAGAGGGCTTTAGGATCTATAGTGTTACCTTTGGAAATAGGTAACTGGAAGACTAAAGCTAAGTTCTATATAATTGATTCAAATACATCATTCACTACTTTGCTTGGTAGGCCTTGGATACACCAGAACAAGATGGTTCCATCCTCTCTTCATCAATGCATCAAGTTTCAAAGAGATGGAATCAAATATTATGTCAAAGGAGATGAAAAATCATTCTCAGTTAGAGAGGTTGAGATATATGAGGATGCGACATACTATCTTCCTCAAAATCAAAACACATATTCTCTCAAACTTGGTCAAAGTTCAAATACAAAAGAAAAAAAAAAGAAAAGAAAAGAAAAGAAAAGAAAGAAAACAAGAAGAAAGAGAGGAAGAGGAAGCGCATGTTACATTCCACCCACAGTTCGTTCCATCATACGGAGATATGGGTAGGATGACACCTCACTGCAGAGGCAGGTAGACAGGAGGAGTTCAGAGGTGGAAGACCTCTGGTTGGCCATCCAATAGGGGAATGTTAGTTCACGAGAGTACTATTCACATAGAATTTGAATCCAACTCGGAAGATGAGTCTCATGTGATTAGCACACTAGCTAGCCCCTCTCAGCGAGTTTCATTGGAGGTGACACTTAAGCCAGATAGTGATGAAGACCAGGCCTCCAAGCAAAGCATAAATGTATTCAAGTCAGGATTATGTAAAACCATTAGGCAGCAATTGGGAACGTTAGCTCTAACCCCACTTTCTTCTCAAAAAGTTAAGAGTTTGGTAGTTAAGGAAGCCCCTAGATCATCCATGGATGTCAAGCCATAGAGATTTTTATTGGGTTCATCATCCTCAAGTCAAGAAGCAGGTGTAGAACTTGAGGATAACTCATGTAAAGATTTAATGCAATTACCTATTGATTGGTACTCGCCTTGCATTCATAATCATGCAAAGAAATGTTTAATTCCTTACACATGGTCCAGACACAGGTCAGAGTATTTCGAGAAGCTATGGGACAACAAAGGTAGAAATGCACAATCAAGACTAGGACTAAGATTCAATATAGTGGGTCCAGTCGACGATGATGATTACTTCTTAGTTGTCACCAATCATCTTGAGCATGATATGATCTTCTCAAACCAAACTAACTCTTATGAGAAAGTGTGCTTAGAAACTTCAGATGATCCTGATGATCTTCAAATCAAAGATGCACCTCCAGAATTTGAAGAAGGAATCAACTCAACCATCGACAAGCTCAAAGAAATCAACCTCGGGACAGAAGAAGATCCACACACCACATACATAAGTTCTCTGTTGAAAGAAGAAGAAACTAATAATTTAGTTAGGCTATTGGCTGAGTTTAAGGACTGCTTTACATGGAGCTATGAAAGATGCCCGGATTATCTCCTAACGTAGTAGTCTACAAACTAGCAGTAGACCCTAACACTAACCCTATCAAGCAAGCTCCTAGATGCATGCAATTAAAAATTGAATAATAGGTCATTTTTGAAGTCAAGAAATTGATCGATGTTTTTTTATCAGGGAAGAAAAATATCCTACCTGGATAGCCAGTGTCATCCCAATTAAGAAGAAGAATGGCCAAATTTGCATATGCCTCAATTTCAGAGACTTAAATAAGACATGTCCTAAGGATGAATTTCCACTTCCTATGCCAGAATTAATGGTGGATATTGCTTCATCTCATGCAGTATTCTCCTTTATGGATGGGCCATTTGGCTACAATCAAATCAAGATGGCCCCAGATGATGAAAGAGACACTGCTTTTCAAACTCCGATCATAATCTATTGTTATAAGGTCATGCCTTCTGTCCTTAAAAATGTCAGTGCTACATACCATCGGGTAATGACTCGGATCTTCAATGAACTCATTCATCATCAAGTTGAATGTTATGTTAATGATCTAGTCGTCAAAAGAAAAGAAAAAAAAGACAAACTCTTTGACTTGAGAATAGTTTTCAAACGGTTAAGATAATTTAACCTCAAAATGAACCCCATGAAGTGTGCATTCAGAGTGTCTTCAGAGAAGTTCCTTGGGCTTATTGTCCACCACCGAGGAATAGAGATAGACTTAGAAAAGATCAAAGCTATCTTAGAAATGCCACCCCCTAAAAGTCTAACTCAACTTATATCGTTCCAAGGATGGTTGGCATATCTAAGGCGCTTTATCTCCAATCTATTGGGGAGATGCAAGCCATTTTCAGTACTTGTCAAAAAGGATGCTAAGTTCAAGTGATATAATAAGTGCGAGCATGCTTTAGAATACATCAAATAATATTTGGTGAAGCTGCCAGTTTTAGCAACCCCTATCCCGGGCAAGCTACTTATCCTCTAGAATAATGCATTGGATGACTCCCTTGGCACTTTGTTGGCCCAAACCAATGATAAAGGGAAGGAGAAGGCTCTCTACTACCTCAGCCATTGTCTGATCCCTGCTGAAACAAACTACCCACCTATATTACCTAGCTTTAATCTTCGCATCCCAAAAGTTACGGCATTACATGCTATCTCATAAGGTAAACTTGATTTCAAGAATCCGCGGTATCTCATGACCGTGATGCTATCGACTTGGAATGTTGGTTCATGATTCTCTCATGGTTTGACATTACATTCATACCCTCATGGTGAAAGGATACTAGTAGATTTCTTAGTAGCACCCACTTCCTGCAGTGATGACCTCCCGATGAACAAATCATGAACTTAGGGGACACTAGCATTCACCACCAGGAGATGTATTTTGATGGTGCGGCTTCCTTTCAAAAGGAGAAGAACCACGATCTACTCTTCCAGAAAGGATAAGAATCATCCTTTAACTCCACTGATGTGATGAGATTCTCATACTATCTCTAATCCATGCACCAACAAATGAAGCCAAATATGAGGCTTTGTCGATAGTTAGCTATTACATGTGTCAAAAGCATCAACATTTATGGGGATTCTGGTCATCAAGATTCGGGTCTATAAGGTTCTAAAACCTAAAGTCCTTACATGTACACCATGAAGGCTGGTGGCAAATCCCTTAGTCACATCTACAAGGTTCCTCAATGAGAGTGCTTTGGCAAACTTGCGAGTTGGCATATGGGAAAGATGAGTCCTCCATTCAATAAGGGTCCAAAATTGACAAGCCTTATCACTTATTGATGTTAAACTTGTTGAGAGACTCTCTCTTGGAGAGGAGGTTACCGTTGCCAAAAAGGATGAGGAGCTGGATTGGAGGAAATCATTCATAGATTACTTGAACACTGGAAAACTACCTCAAGAAAAATCACAAGCCCATTAAATGAAGCAGAGAGCTCTCTCCTATGTTCTCGTGGATGGCACCTTTGATGATCTCAAATGTGGTTCTGTAGACAAACACAGCCATAAGATCATGATCAGGTACATTCAGTCTATGTGGAGCGCATCAATCGGTCCAAAGATGAAAGCAAAGATCAAGAGACTAGGATACTACTAGCCTTTGATTACGTGCATGGATGTAGCTAACCAGTACGGTGTGGTCTTGAACCACCCAACATTCTACACCTACATTACATTATGACCATTGAGTGTTGGTACGAAATTATGTGCCTGAATGATCCTTCTTCATCTAAGGGTCATCTGTTCATCTAGCCACGACTACTTTTCAAATGGAGAGGCAATCCCACTTAGAGGTCACAACTCATGTGCTCCAATTTTTAGGAACCATATCGTATATAGGTTTACCTCGATGAATTATATCGATAATAGTGCATTCAAAAGCACCAAGATCAACGCTTCACCGAGACATGATAGGGAGATACTCCACTATCTACTATCCCAGGGTGAATGGCCTAGCTGAAGCATTCAACAAAACTCTCATCCAGATATTAAAGAAGACACTCGAGGATAACAAGTGATAGTGGCATGAGCAGCTAATTGAAGTCCTGTGGGCATACTACACCACATACAAAACTCCAACCCAATCTACCCCGTTCTCCTTAGTGTATGGGTCCGAAGCCATTCTACCATTAGAAGTTTAACTCCCATCACTAAGGATAGCAATGGGTAGTAAAATCACTATATAGCATAATGCCAAGTTGTGGTTAGAAGAGCTCAAAGGTTTGGAGGAGAGACGCCTACGGGCATGCCAGAACCTCGAGTTGTACAAAGACAAAATGATTCAAGCTAACAACAAGCTGGTCTGCCCTAGAGCTTTTCAAGTAGGAGAACTTATTTTAGTTTTAAGGAGACCAATTATTACCTATCAAAAGATGGGAGGTAAGTTTAAACCCACTTGGGAAGGCCCTTTTATCATAGAGAAGGCCTACCAAGGAGGATCTTATCAACTTATTAATTATAAAGGGGAACACTCGATGCTTCCAATAAATGGGCTCTATTTGAAGAAATACTATCCATAAAATCATGTTTGAAAATAATTATCTTCAAAATTCTATTCCAATTCATCAAAATATTCTCTTCATTCAAAGTGTTGTTTGCTTATTTAGAAATATGTCATGACGTGTTTAGGGTAGGTGTAAGAGAATGCAAGAGACATTATATCCTTCTTTCACAACACGAACACAAATTAAACACGATTCCCCAACGCTACTAGAGTAGGTGTAAGAGAACCCAAGAGGCATCCTATTTCGACTAGCACGTCTAAGTTAGGTATAAGAGAACCCAAGCGGCATCCTTTCTTCGTGGACACAATTACCATTTGTGGAACCATTTCATCAACTTTTAAGCATGTTTTAGGATAGGTGCAAGAGAACCTAAGCGACATCTTGTCCTCCTTTAACACAAACACAAACACAAACACATATCTTTTATCTCAATCTATTTTGATGTGGGAGCAAGCCCCCTGCGACACTTACTTATTAGCTGCTCTAGGTCGGGATGTCATGCTACCTCGTTAGTGTGTCACCCTAGTGGTCACTTGTTTGGAGGATGTGAGTCCCTGTGCTTTCTTCCTAACTTGATCATTATAAATCAACGATCATCTTGTTAGTTTGGTAGGCCTCATTACGCAGGCAGTAAGCTACCTCATGTTGACTTTTCTAATAAGTTGTAAGCCTACATATTTTCTTCTTGGACTAGCCATCATGAACTAACTAGGTCGAGTATATTTGAGGCTCAGGGTAAGTCCCCCAGTGGCTCCTTTCCTCTCGACTACTTCTGAGTTGACAGTAGTCGCCCTAGGTCGAATAGTACCTATTAAGCCAAAGATAGACTATCCTGACAATCAGTTCCGCTATAGGAGCATGAGAGTCCCTGATGCTGTCTTCCTAGGCTGATTGTCACAAACTGATAGTCACCTTAGGTTGGTTGATGTTCGCTATGCTGATAATAACTCACCCGGTGGATACACTACTCTTGGCAGATATGAGTCCCAGCACTTTCTCCTTGAGTTGGCCACTGAATACCTATAGACATTATCTTCTTCAGGGATCAGGATAAAGCTCTTAGTGGCCCCTCCCCATCAGGTACTCTACTTGGATCATATATTTTTTGACCCCATTTAAACACTACCTAGGCTACTCTTGGATTGGACAGTCCCCCTTTCCTAGTAGCCACCACTATGATTGGAGAATTTGTTCACCAGATGCACAGATTTCCCTTGGAATAGTAAATTTGAGATAGGTCTAGGCTAATATAAGCTCCTTCTCAGTATAATCTCTCATAAACCAATAGGGTTTGTGATAAAAAAATTAAAATAAAGAAATTCATTCGCTTGTGGATTAAGAATTCAAGCCCCAACAGCCCCTTTCCCAAGAAAGCATCCTATCTTTAGGGTAATGTCAGCAAAACTCCTTACAGGAATTGCCTGACTACACTTGAGTTGAGATAAGTCCCCAGGTCGGTGCTCTCTCGGTAGTCGCCCTTAGGTCGGGTTCAATCTATTTTCCATAAATAAGTTACCCCGATAGTCATTTCGCTCTAAAAGATGTAAGTCTACTATGCATTCTTTCTAGCATGACTGTCACAAAGCGACCTTAGGTGGGTTGACATGTTACCTAATGCGTCTCCCTAGTGGTCTTTTATAGAAGATGTGAGTCCCATGCTTTCTTCTTCCATTTGAAATGCACCCCTTTGGTTGGATAGTTCTCCCTTCGGTTGAAACTACCCCCTTTTAATGATCAAGCGGTAGGTGGTAGCCTTCAATCCATCTAAATCGATGAGATCAATCAAATATAATTAAAGTGAAATTAATTTCTACTATCTTTGAGATGATTTAAGTACCCCAATGGCATTCACTCAGCAACCAACCTAAGGTTGGGTTTGATTCATTATTTCACCAACAGATCACCAAGTCGTCTGATCCATACTTTGGAGGATGTAAGTCTACTACGCTTTCTTCCTAATACAGCCACTACACACTGAAAGGCAACCCTTTTGGTTGGATAGTCTTACTATGTGGTTGGTAGACTACCCCTTTGGATTGGTAAATTTGAAGTAGGCCAAGGTCGACATGGCCTCTACTCAATGCCATCCTAGCAAACCGACATGGTCCATCTCAAAATTAAAAATTAAAAACCACAAACAAAACCAACACTCCTCCCTAGTGGATCCAAATTAAACAATCAAATAAATCAGCTTCTTCTTAGCGAGATGCAAATCTTTCCAACCTTCCTTGTGGATTCAATTCAATCCAACCTGAACCTGCTCCTTTAGTGGAAGTTTCACACTTTTATCCCTAGTGGATTCTAAATTCTTAATTCCTGGTAGATTTCACAACCTCTTATCCCCAGTGGATAACTTTAACCTTTTCCCCTAGTGGAAGCTTCACATTTTCAATCCCTAGTTAATTAGATTACTCTCTTATATCTTTGACATAAGTAGAGTTGCATTGCACTAAGATCTTGATTCCTTCTACACCTTGGGTTTAGGAGTAGATAGTTTCTGTTAGTGCTTATGATCATTCGAATGTTGTTGATCATCTCGGTCAACACCAATACATCCGGTGTGCCGTGTCAGTCACACCACACCTATTGGGCGCCCTTTGTTGACCTCATTTTTGGAGTGAGCTCTCAACTTCTCCATCTTAGACATAGGACTCCTCTAGAAACTAAGAATTTCTTAGTCTTGAGATACTTCTAGTGATTAGGTGAACACACAACCTAACCCTAGAGACTTAGAAGGATTGATCATAGGATTAGGTAATGCATTAGGGATCTAAGGCAACCCCTTACCCTATAGCTCAAAGCTAACCTGTGTACACTTTTTCAAACCAATCCAAATTAAATCTCAAATCAATTCTAACTCAATTTATTTTCTCAAATCTCAAATCCATTCCAATTCAATTGATTTTCTCAAATCATGAATCAATTCCAAATCCAAAACCTTCCTAAGCCTTATAAATCACATCCATAAGCTTAGCCAACCCTTCAAATCAACCCAAAGCCAAGTAAGTTCTTTATAAATAACTTATTCCATCATTTGTATTCACAATTATAATTGAAATCGGCATCCAAGTGATTCAAATCAAATGAATATAAATCAAACCAAATCAAAACCCATTTTCAAAACTTTTTGACCTACCTTAGCCAAATTCAAATCAAATCACTCTAATTCATGATTCTCATGGATCATTTATATTCACAAATATAAATGAAATATAAATTCAAATGGCCAAAATCAAATCAATATAAATTCAAAACTCAAATCCAAACTAACTTATATCCTTTAAGCCAATTTCTTGATTTAGCCAAATCATTCTCAAATCAATCCAAACCCTTGATTTTCTCTTCAAACAATCACTCCTTCAATCAAAAATATAAACATAAACTAAATCACCAAAAAAAATCTAACCCAAGTCAAACCCATGTTCATCTTTTGACTTGAAATTGTCAAATGAACCAAAACCCATTTGACTCCAAATCACTTACAATTGGATTTATATTTCCATCATAAGTCCATATGTGAGTTCAACCAAACTTGAATCAAGCCTGATGTCAATTGACCCATTTAGGCTCACTTGACCCAAAGTGACCTAAAAGACCTTTTGAGCCAAATTCTAATCCAACCTAAATTAGATTGAACTAAGCTCATCCAAGCCTCACATGATCAACAATCATCCTAGATGATCAATCAGGTCAAACCAAGTCAAACTTAGCCTTTGATTAAGTCAACACTTAGCCCAAATTAAACCCAAGTTAGCCAAAATCCATCATATGCCAAATTGATTGAAACCATTGACCCAAAGTCATTCATAATCAATTATTGAATATGACCAAGCCATCAATTGAACCAAACCAAGCCTAACAGGCAACTTGACCTAAATTGACTCAAATTGACCTAAAAATCCAAAATGGGTCAAAATCTTGATCTAAGCCAAATTGATTACAACCAATGGATCAAATTCATTCTAAATTGATTGTTGAACTTGACCAAAGCTTCAATTGACCAATTAGACCCAACCAAGCCCAATTGACCATGAACCCAACTTGACCTAAAAGGTCAAATCAACTTGAAATCAAACCAAATCAAAATTGATTGAAACCAAAGCTTGCAATACATTTCAAATGATCAACCAAGCCTAAACCAACCCATGACCTAACCCAATTGGTCAAATGGGTCAAATTGGTCAACTTGACCCATTTGACCTAAATGAACCTAAATGAACCAAAACCAAATCTAAACCAAATTTAACCAAACCAATGATACCCATAAGCTCCAAATGATCATTTGAACTTGACCTAACCCATGGTTTGACTCAATTTGACCAATTGATCAACCAAATCCAATTTGATCCAACTTGACCTAAATGAGTAAAATTGAACCAATTCAAACCAAATGAACTCCAAATCACTTGAAATTGGGCCCAACCCATTCTTGAATCATTTTAAATCTACCCAAATCAAACTCATAGCCAAATGAGCACTTTGCCCTTAGGTCAAAGGGTATCCTATGACCAAATTTACTTGGAATTTGGCCATTTCTTTCTCAATGTCACTTGACATCATTCTATTGGTTCACATAGGAACCAAGGAAGGTGGTGAACATGACCCAATGAGCTTGGGTCGGCCGTGACCCAAGGCAAAGCCAAACCGACCTCCCTAATCACATTTGAACACTTGGATCACACTCACACTCACACATGGGCATCCACTCTCCTCACTCCACTACCCAAATGACCCATGTGGGATGTTTTGCAGCTCAAACACCAATCCAAGCCCATTGACAAAATGGCAAAAGCCTCTCACCACCGATCCAAGGAGGGGGAGATATACCCCCTCTTATTCTCACTCAAACCACAAACAATCATTTCCTAGCTAGAGGTTGAATCAAGCCTCCCAAGCTTTTTTCAAGCATTCAAGCTCCCCATTTTCCATTTTCTTTTACAAGATGAAATGGGGAGATCAATCAAATCCAACTTATTCACCCTCAACAAAATCAAATTAACCTTGCACACACCATCCTTGGACCAAGGCGAGCTCAATCAATCATTTCCCAAGTCTCCACCAGAAGCACCACTTCAATCAAGTTGATCACCATTGAAGGGAGCTTGGTCAAGAGCAAACCACTTCAAGTTAAGACTGGATTCCTTCAACAGGGCTTCGTCTCTACTAGATGAAGCTACCTCCTCCATTGGAAGTGTCGATGATAGCCTCCAGCTAGGTAATTGCTTGAATCTGTAGCTATAGGAAATTTCAAATGGTCCTTTTCAAAGGAAATTATCACCCCATGCAATCTTGATTGTTGGATGTGCCTCCCCCTTCTTCCAAAGATGTGGGATCATTTTGATCCCTATCCGAGCTTGGGTGAGCTCAAATTGAACGAGGAAGACGAATGGTGTTCTATCACTCGAGAGGATCATCATCCATCCGCATGATTGGAACGATGATGGTTCGATTAAAAGATCCTCTCATTCTTTCCTAATGGATTGATCTCGGTCGATCTTGATCTGATGTGAGAGAAAGCGCATCATCACCACCGACTTACCGATGGATGTGATAACTTAAATATCGTCATGCCACGTGAAAGCGCATCATTATCGTGGCCAATGGGATTAGGGTTTAATTAGCTTAATTAATAATTTTAATGTTGAAACTTCCAAAATTTTAGAAAAATCCAAAAAATATAAATTTTAAAAGATAATTCAGGAGAATAATATAAAATTAAAATCAATTAATTTTGAATTATTTTCACTCAATTTGGGTTTTATTGAAATGTAATTAGCTAATTACTCTAATTACTTCAACAATTAATTCCAAACTTCTTGAGGTTGATTAGTGGGATGACCTCTCCCCATGATTTTCTTGGAATTTATTATGATTAATTAGGGGAATTGCTTATTTCATTCTTAATCACTTTAATTAATTAAATGATTAATTAACATGTTAAATAGTGATAAATTCATTAATTAAACTTGCTAATCATGAAACAATGGGACATGGAATGAGATTAGATCTTTTCTCTTTTCCCTAAGTTTATTTCATTTGGATAAACACTTAATCAATTTATAATTAATTAATGGCTTAATCAGCTCATTAAATAATATTAATCAAATTCAAAACTAAATCATTCCAAAACTTAATCATTTCAATTCTTGGGTAGATTCTTAGGTGTTCAATAACCTAAGAGAATTCCAAAAGAAATTATAATCAAACTATATGTGTAGGATGGTTATGAAAGTACTTAATTAAACCCTTTAGCTTAATTAATCAATAATTGTGAGCCAATTGCATTAGACCCCTTCATTTCTTTGGTGCATTGTTGATTTAATTCTCATATGGTTGCATATCATATGTTGGCTCATAATTACTTGGTTAATTATGTTAAAGTGGTATAGGTAAGGGTAATAATGATTTAATTCATACCTTAACCTAAAAAACATAAAATCAACCTAATTGTTCTAAATTAAACCAAACCAATTCACACATGGGAGGAATGGTTAGACTACAAACCTTTTCATATTTCCTAAGTCAAATCAAATTCAAGATAAAATCTTTAAAGAATTTTGATTCATTTTAAATGATCTTATTTTATATGATTGTCCTTAGTTAATTAGGGTGAATAAAGTTATGTACTTACATCCTTTATTTCTTTCCAATCATGCTAAATATTATTTGCCATATGAAATCATGCATTCATTTCTTTAAAATTAATTAAATAAAATGTTTCCTTTTATGTCAAATTGCATGTTAAAAATTAAGAATATGAGTGCTATATTATCACTATTAAAACTAAAAAATATTTTCAAAACTTATAAATCAAAGATTATGCATGAAGTGATGCTAGTTATAAATATTTATAGGCTTTCATGTGATTATAGCATAAGATGTGTATTATGAAGTTTTTTTGCTTCTCTTAATATGGATTTACATAGGATTTGCAAGTGTATAGTCATTTGAAAAGAATACAACACTTGTTTAAATCTATTCCTATGCATTTCTGTTATGACTTAAGAAGGATCCTCATTTATACACATGTAAATTATACAACCAAATCAAACATAATCTTTGCATGATTCTTATCCATTTGTTCTTTTGTACATTTACATGTATTTAAGAAAAGTGGTATATTAGTCCGACATCCCGATGAGGTTTTAAGTAGCCTAAGTAGGTCTTGTACCTTACGTGTAGAAAATAATGGCACCATACTCACTTATAACTTTATATACATGGATGTGCATTTAGTTAATGGATGAAAATCCTCTTTTCTACATAATAAAGACATGCATCAATGCAATTAACAATGGAATATCCAAATTTTAAAATCACATCTCTTTGCATTCATCATCAATGTGCTAAGATTTGCATTGCATGTATAGGTATGCTTAGGATTATTCATATGCATGGTATACATGGTGGAAGAAATAAGGGTGTGTGTTATGTGATAGTAATCCACCCTAACTAATCCTAAGATGCCTTTCTTAAATAGACTATTTAGAATCTAAACTTAGGTTAATTAAAATACTTATTAAATCACTCACTAAAGGAAATTCATTAACCAATCTACCTTAGAAATGTTTTAAGGTAGGGATGAAAGAGTGCACTCTTCTCTTTCTCCTCTTTATAACATTTAGTCACTAAGGGTAGGTTCATTCAAACCAAATTAAATTACCAACTAAAATTAACAAGTCAACTAAATCACTTGAAATGAAACCACCATCTAAATTAAATCTTTCACACTTAGAAAATTTCAACCTTAAAGCCTAGCTAAGACATGCCACACAAGCCTTAAATGACACACATTAGGCTAAGTCACCATTTCTAGCTCTTTAGGCATGGTATGATTTGATGATTTTTGTTTTGTGATAATATTTTTTAGACTGATGTTAGGTGTATGTGCATAGTCTAGATGATGATATTATCCTAATCATGTTTCTAAGGGGTTGTGCTTAAGTTGTAATAAAAAATATAAATATTTTGTGTAGTTGCTTATACCCCTAAGCATAATCCAAATTAGGACAGTGGACTTGGTTACCCATGTGTGCTAAGTTATTCATATAACCGCTTTTTATGTGGTATGTTTAGCTAACCTTTATTTTATAGGTTTAGTTAGATTTACCTTTTCCATTTTGATGTAAATTTTGCAATTAAGATTTGAAATGAATGTTATGGGGATTAGATGAACATTGGTTATAAGACTAAGTCTTATGTACCATGTGAAGCCTTGAGCAACTACATCCCAAGTCAAAAGGAAGAAAGAAAGAAGAAATCAAAAAAAAATGAAAAAAATGAAGAAATGAAGAATGAAGACTCCCATAACATGAATTCATTTTAATTATAATTATTCATTTATAATCTGAGTTCTATAAGGGTAGAGCTTAGCTACCCACATTTTTTTCGAGTTGTACCGCGGTACCCAACCACACCAGCCTCTTATTCTTTTGTGATAATTTTATAAATTGATTGATGTTATGTTTATGATTGTCCAATTAAGATGGCATGATTTCTCCTAGTTTCCTAATTGTTTAATGGTTGTTGAATGGCTTGGATGCGATTAGGCTCTAAGGAAGAAATAAATTTTCTATCCAATTAATAATCAACTCAAAATTAAATTAAACAACTAATAAATCTCTAATAGACATAAATCAAGATAATAAAAGATTTAGCAACCCCTTAGCTGGATGTTGTATATCCACATCATGCATAAATCATATCGTCTCACTCTTGCTAATGGAGGGCTTCCACCTTTGTTAGAGAAAATGGCTTGACCTTTGAGAGCCATGGTGGAAACACACCTCTTCTTCTCGATTTTGGCCCATAACCAATTTCTTCTCATGCATTAGGCATATGAAATCCCATAGCCTATGTCAAATAAAATGTCCAAAATTAAAATAAAACTTAAAAATTTGCATTAGATTTAAGTCATTATTCATGCCCTTCATGATCTAGTCTCTTAGGGAGTGTGTTTAAGGACTTAGTTTTCTTTCTAAATAAATAACAACCTAGCCATCTTCAAAGCATAAGACTTGCCTACATGTATTTAAAATCAGGAGGAGTTAGTTACCACCAGCATTGTAAGTCCAACAATGTGGTTTACTCTCTTGTGGATAAATATATACCCATTTTTTCATCTTAGATTTAGGTGGCCCTCCAAAGCTCCCTAGATTTAGGATCTGAGGTCATTTTCCTTAGGCTACAAGCATAAATCCTCTCTAGGCATTTCTATAATCTTGTGTAAAATTGTAAGCCCTAGATTTCTAATAAAAATTCAACTCAAACATATAATTCTTCAATTTCAAAATATAAAACATAAGATAGTTTAGATTAGTTTTATCTTCTTTGGTTTTGATAATAACTCTCTTTGATCAATCCACTTGATTTTTTTAAAAAAATAACTAATTGATTGATAGTCCTATCTTTGAAATCTTTTGGAGACAACGCATCTTTACCATAATGAGAGTATTCTTGAAATCTTATTCCTTAGGATGTAATTAACTATGGGCTTGCCCATAGAACTTAACCCGACTTAAAATAAACCCTACTTTACTTTTTCATGTAAAGTTGGGGAAAGATCTCGGGTACATTCGAAGACCCATCATGCCTTAGGAGTCCTCATTTAGGTGATTAGGTCAATTATAGAATAATGACTTCTATGTCTCGAGATAGTACATTATTCCTTAATGTCGTACTCGATCACCCCAATGAGTACATTTGTGGATCTGCATGGTGTGCCCTCACATAAACACACCTAATAACAGTCCACAATCAACACAAAAATAAACACCACACCTATCACCAGCAATTATTAATGTTTAAGAAGTTGCATAATAGAAAGAGAAAGCTATACAAGTAGCTCAAATCAGTAAAAGCATGGAGAAAGGTTATGTAAATAATCTTTGCCTTGTCTTTTACTACACTTCTCATATGATATATATTGGTTGCACTCATGACAGATTTGCCTATAGCATAAGTGTTGATTGCTGCCTCTTTGATTTCTTTTTGGTTCCATGGGAAAGTGGTTTGATTCCATGTGGAAGGTGATAGTTTGATGCCCATTTCTCTATTATTGTAGAGTATTCTATAAATAAAAATTTTATAAAAAAAATAATACTATAGAGCACTTGTAATAAATAAGAAGGCTCTAGACTATGGATATTTAGAATGAGTTATTATATATAGTACAATGTTCTAGGATATATAATAAACAGGATGACTCTATAGTGTACTTTTATGAAAAGAATAATAATATTATTGAAGTCTCTAAATTTGATTTTTCATGTATATAAATAGATAAAATCATTGTGTTGTATGTCGATCTAAGAACTACTTAGCAAATGCTAGTAATAAAATTCATTATTCTTTTTCTCATATTCTTCCTTCTAAAATCCTTTGTCCTTCGCTCACCCAATAATTCTTCTTCTATAAAAAATTTTCAACATTTGAGATATCTTGAGAGCTTCATTTTAACATTATTTGGGCTTTGTAGAAATCATTTATCCTATTCGTAATGACCAACTTCAACCACTCTTTCCTCCAGATTCCAATATCCAATAGAGAAAATTATAATTTTTGGTCTATCAAAATGAGGACCTATTTCACTCTCAAAATTTATGGAAGATTGTTGAAGAGGGATTCAATATACTAGAAGATACGTCAACTTCTTTTGGTAAATCAAAAGAAAGTACTTGATGAAAATCAATAAAATGACTCTCAAATATTATGTGCATTATAGCAAGTAATGGCATATGACATCATTCTATGAATCAAAGGTGCAACAATATCTAAATAAGCATGGGAGACATTGCGAGGAATTCCAAGAAACTAAAAAGGTACGTGCTATCAAGTTACAAAATATTAAATGAAATTTTGAGAATATTAAAATGGAGAATAATGAGACAATAAAAAATTATGATTCTAAAATCAAAGAAATAATTAACCAAATGAGAGCCTATGGAGTAACAATTTCTAACAAGGAGATGTTAAAAAGTTATTAATTTTTTGTACAGAAAAATATGAGACAATAATTTAAACTATTGAAAACTCAAAGAATCTAGAAATTTTTTTGCCAATAAAACTAATGGGTTCTCTTGATTGCAACACATAAAAAAAGATTGAATAGGTGATGAAAGCCTTATAGAAAATGCATGTCAATCTAAAATAAATTTGCAGTCTTATAATTCAAAAGAAGGTGGGAGAAATTCAAAAGAAAATTTTAAAAGTAAAAATAATCAAAGAAAGTGACAAGTGTCTTTCATGCAGCATTTGCAAAAGAAGAAGTCACTTAGAGAAAGATTGTTGATTTAAAGAAAAATCACAATGCCAAAATTATATGAAATTTGGGTATACAAAAAATGTTTGTCGCTTTAAGGAAAATGTTCAAGTTAATTTCTTAGAAAAGAAAGAAGATGATAAAAATATCTTTTATGCTTGCCAAGTTGTATTAGAAGAAAAAAAGGTTTAGTATATAGATAATGGTTATAGTAACTACATGACAAAAAAGATGAAGTATTTTTTTGTATTAAAAAATTAATGAAAAAAGTCAAATTAAGAAATTTTGATTTCATGGAGGCAACAAGCAAAGGAACTATTGCCATTAATACATAAAATGGGAAGAGATGCATCTTATGACAAGTAAAATAAATTCCTTGAAATTATAAAGATCAAGATGAAGGAGAACAATTGATTTCTTATTTAATGGATATACACAAAACAATGTGATGATGTAGGATGAGTCATAGGTAAATAAAAGGCTTAATTTTCATGGGTTGAAGTTCTCCACCAAAAAATTATGATGAGATATCTTCCAATAGTTAGGGAGTTTGATACTACCTTCAAAAGATACTTGCTCAGTAAACAACATTGAGAGCCCTTTCCATCATGCAAAGCATAAAGATTTAAGGAGCTACTAAAGCTAAGTTATATAGACATTTATAGATCAATGCATACTCCATCACTTGAACAAAATAAGAACTTCATCTTTTTCATCGATGACTACACAAAAATGATTTGTGTCTACTTCATGCTTAAAAACCTACAAGTATTTAAGCTTTCAACAAATTCAAGACTTGTGTCAAAAAGCAAAGCAATTACTGCATGAAGAAATAAAGAAGTGATATATGCAAAGAATACAACTCCAACGAGTTCAAAAAGTACTATAAAGAAGATGGCATCGGTGACAACTCACAATTGGATATGCACTGAAGGAAATGGAGTTTTGGGAGAAAGAACAAAACTGTGATGGAAACCACAAAAGCCATGTTGATGGATAAAGAACTTTAAAACCTTCAATAGAAGCTATAAATAGCTACCTACTAAATAGATGTTTAACCAAAACAGTGAAAGATAAGACACTAGTTGAAGTTTACAGTGGAAGAAAGTCAACCACAAAACATCTTAGAATTTTTCGGTTATATTTGTTATATCCACATGCCGTAAAAAATATGTGAGCTAAATAAAACAGTAGAAAAAAATTTTCTTAAGCCTGAGTATTAAATCTAAAGGTTGTCAAGTTTATAACTTGAAAAAAGCTCATCATAAATCAAGATGTAGAATTTGATGAAGGTGCTACATATAGCTAAAAGAAGTGAAAGTTGAAAGAAGAACTAACATGCTACCATTATCACACCAATAGAATGAAGAGAATAATAATCAACTAGATCCAACTTAAGTACCTTGACAAGAGCTAGTTTAGCTTTAGACTCATCTCCATAATCATCACCTAGAAGAACAAAATTTCTAGTAGAGATTTATAAACATTGTAGCCTAACAATCATGGGACCATAAAGGTTTAAAGAAGTCTCCAAAATAAATAATGTAGAGAAAATTTATGGAAGAAGAGATAAAGATGATTGAGAACAACAAAGCATAGGAGCTAGTGGACTCTCCACTTGAAAAATATGTAATCAGAGTTAAGTGGGTCAACAAGACTAAGCTTAACTAAGATGGATCAATAAAAAAACACGAAACAAGGCTAGTTGTTAAAAGATAGTCACAATAATTGGGAGTCAACTATAATAAAATATTTGTTTCAGTTGCTTGACTTGATACATAAGAGTAATAAAAGCACTTTTATAGCAAAACAAGTAGAAGATTTATCAACTAGATGTGAAGTCAGCATTATGGATGCTTACTTAGAAAAATAGATCTATGTGAAATAACCCCCAAGGTTTGTTGTAAAAAGACAATAAGGGAACATTCTCAAGCTAAAGAAGGTTTTGGACCAGTTAAAGCAAGCTTAAAGAGCCACCAGGTACAGTCAAATTAACAACTACTTCATAAAATAAAGCTTCAGGACAAACAAAAGTAAGCAAACAATATACATTAAAACTCAAGGTATAAGCAATATTCTCATTGTCTCACTATATATAGATGATTTTATCTATATATGAAATAATGAGAATTTATAAAAGACATAATGAACACATGCATTTGAGATAATCTATTTAGGTAAGATGCACTACATTCTAAAGATAAAATTAATTCAATAAAAGATTGGGTCTTCATCTCTAAAAGAAGTATATATAAAAGCCATTTAAAGAAATTTAAGATAAGTGATTATAAGATGGTAACTACATCACTATACAATAAGATACTTATGGAGGTAGATAGAACACCAAAAGTTGATAATACAATCTATCAAAGTTTCATTGGAAGTTTACTTTATCTAAAACTATAAAACCAATTTTGATATATGCAACAAATCTACTCTCAAGATTCATGCAAAGTCCAAGCCATGTCTACCAAGGTGCAGCTAAGAGAGTCTTCAAATATGTACAAGGAACAAAGAACTATGGCAAATGATACGAGTCCACATCTAATTGAAGACTACTTGAATATATTGACAATAATTGGGTAAGATCATTAGATGACACGAAAAGAACCTCAAAATTTGCTTTCACATTAGTGCAAATATTTTCTTAAGTATCAAAGATGCAAGCAAATCACAAAAATCATTAGTTGAAGTAGATTATATTGCAATAGTCATAACTAAAAAATAAGGTATATGGATAAAATGCAGGGCGAGCCATAAGAAAGAGCTATGAAAGTCTACTATAGCAGCAAATCAACTATAGCAATGGCAAAAAACTTAGTGTTTCATAGTAGAACCAAACACATTAGTACTGTGTATCATTTCATCAGAGAAGTTAGAGCAACTAAGAGATTAAACTCAAGCATTATAATACTGAAGAATAATTAGCAGATATATTCGCAAAGGCACTTCCAAGAGAAAAGTTTAAGCTGCTATGCGAGTGATTGGAGTTATCAAAATTCGCGTCAAAGAAAAGTGATAGTTTGATACTCTTTTTATTTTATTCTAGAGTATTCTACTAATAAAATTTTTGAAAAAATGAAGAATACTCTAGAACACTTACAATTAATAAGAAGCTCTAGATTACAATTATTTAGAATAAATTACTATTATATAGTACAAGGTTCTAGGATATGTAATAAATAGAAATATTCTAAAGTATATTTCTATAAAAAGAATTACAATATTATAGAAGTCTCTAGATTTAATTTTCAAGCTTATAGATAGATAAGTTAATTATAAGACAAGCTGAAAACTACTCAACAAACACTAAAATTCTTCAGCCTCTTTCTCCTCCTATTCTTTGTCCATAGTTCACTCAAAAATGTTTCTTCTCTTAAGAATTTCCAACAGAAGGACAACTAGGAAACACTTAATGCTAAGAGAGAGATAATTAATATAAGGCATGCATGAACCTTTGTTGTGCTTACTGATTTAGATAGCATTAGAATTTTAGGGAACTTATTAGAAAATCTTATAAGATCGCTACTTAAGAATGTTGAATTTGCATTCAGAGATGAAGATGTTGTGAGGCTTGGTATCAAGGGAATAAGGAAGAAGATGGAATGTTTATGAAAAACATTGATGATTTGCAGCTTATAGGTGTAGTAGGTGATTTGTAAGGAATTATCAAACCGGCAAAATGATGTAGAGGAAGTAGAGTGCTTCCTAATTATTTACATCGATATCAAATTCCTACTTTCAAATATTTATTTCAATCAATTCATGTAAAAAGGGTTTGAGGAATAATTTATTTTTATACCATACCGTACCTATCAGAAGAAACCTATGTTAATATATAATTTCCTTATATGCAAATCTTTCGTTTAAGTATATATACAACCAAAAATTCTAGTAGAAATTTATTTGAATAAAAAGACCTCCATCATTTAATGTGATGTTATTTTTTCTCTTTAATATATATTTATAAGTTTTTGAGTACAAAATAACTATATTTCTCCAAGAAAAGTTTTAAAGCATTTCTCTTAACATGCATGATAAAATATCTTTGGTTTTTGATGAAATACCTTATAAATTTATTTACTTCAAATCCAATAGAAAAAAGTCTTGTATACTTAATTTACACTCAACGAAATAATTCTAAAATAATTTTTATACTATGCAACAACAATAATAACAAGCCTTTATCTACTATATGGGGTTAGCTACATTAATCTTTCTTCTCCATTATATCCTATTAAGTGTCAAATTTTAATTTAATTTTATTAAACTAAGGTCAATTTTATACATAATATCCAAGTCTTTTTAGGTCTACCTCTACCTTTCTTAATATATGGAAAATCTAATACATTTACTCTCCTAACTAGGTCATCAAACGATCGACACTTTATGCAACCAAACCATCTAAAATGACTCTCTCTAATCCCTACTACTAGAGCTACTCCAACCTTTTCATGCATATATTCATTTTATGTTTTGTCTCTAAGAGTAAAGCAACTCATTTACTTGAGCATCATCATCTCTGCAACACTTTAACTTAATTTTATGATTCTCTTTTACTAGCTAACATTCTATGACATAAATCATTACAGGTCTTATTAGCATCTAATAAATTTTTTCGAAAGAATAATGTAGTAAGAGAGCGAAAAACACCTTTAATAAGGGTTAACTAGCCACCAAAGAATAATAGCTTAAATTCTCAAGAAGAAATTTTATTTTTTATTGATTGAATTAGATCATCGAACAATTAAAATCTTTGTTGTCTTTGTAGAGAGGAACACCTATGCATTTAAGAGGGAGAACTTGGTATTTAAAACCATGAAAATTCTTCAATTGATTCAATCTATTATAATAGAGAGGTGATAGAAAAATGAAAGAATTTTTTTCTTTACTAATAATTAAACCACTAATTGATTAAACATATTAGAAAAAGTTTTAGTTTTTTTAATAGCATGGGTAGCCCAATTCATGAAGGTTATGAAGTCATTTGCAAAGTTAAGATGAAAAACTAAGAGGCCACCTAGTGTCTAGTATGCCATATAAGGATAGGGCATGAACATTTTATTAAGCCCCTAAGAAATATTTTTTATGGCTATGATAACAAGAGAAAGAGATAATGGATCGCTTTAGCCCATGAGAGGTTTTTAAATAACTAGTTGTTTTGCCATTAATAATGAAGAGAAAATTATGCAATTCAATATAGTTCTTTATAATGACAATAAAATTAATCAAAAACAAAACAAATTTAATTTTTTATAAAGAAAGCTTCAATCAAGACAATCACAAGCTTAAGAAATGTTGAGTTTCAGTACAAAATTAGAACCTCTAAACTTCACATTAATATTGTGAATTATTTTTTGAGCAAGTAATATGTTGTCACAGATAGTTTTGTCCTTAACAAAATTAGTTAGATTTGGATAAATAATTTTAGGGAGTAACATAGCAAAAAAAAATAGCAAAGATTTTAGACGTAAGTTAATTAAAATATATACAAGGACTTATAGGTCTAAAGCTCAACTAGGTACAAAGGGTTTGATCAGTTTTATGAATTAAAATAATTAAATTACTAGTAAAAAGTTGAGAAAAGGAAACCCTAAATAAAATTTTTAAAATTGGATCTAACATCAATTTTCAAAAATGACTAATATTTTTGAAAGAATTAGTAAAACCATCAAGATCAGTAATGACAATAGTACATCTCCTCCAAAGATGGTGGGAACAAAGTGCAACATTACCCTACATAGTTATAAGCTTAGGTATAATCTCAAGATAAAGAAGAGGTTTAGGAAAAAAGTTTTAATCCAAAAGAGATGAAAAGTGGTCCAGATCAAATGAAATAATAACATGATCTTCTTTACAACAATCCCCATTATCAAGTTAAATTTTATTGATAGAATTTAAATATCTTATTTTATTAACCAAAACATGAAAATACCTCATTATGATCACCTTTTGCAATAAATGTGCAGGTCATATTTTTATATCCAATAGATTTCCTCCATATCATGCAATTTATAAAATTTACTTTTAGTCTTAAATAGAAAATTCATAGCACATACTCCCTAAAATCATTTTCAAGTTCACAAATTCAAGTCTCTATTTTAAGAATATTAGAGAATATATTTTAAAAATGATTTTATCCACCAATTAAGAATTTGCTTTAATTTACCTAAGTCTTTTTATACATATAACATCATTATTAGGCATAACAGGAGCAATCTAGTTATCCTAAGTAGCATAGCAAGATCCCATATTTTTTAAATTATTTGACTTTTATGCACAACCCTAAACAATACTTGGTTTATAAACAATTATTTTTAAAAGGAATTAGATATAATGTATATTCATAATCTAGGCAATCCATTTGTTGGATTTTCATTCAATTTTATTTTCCCATATTATTTATTATTATTAGATTTCTTTGCCATGCACATGAAGCCATAGCCCCATGATAAGAATTTTGTGCTCTCATGATAGTGTCCTGCATTTCATCGCACTCTCTAAAAACTTATTTGAAAAAAAATGATATTAATGTATAGTTTTCTTATTTATCATATCTCTCATACGTATTTATAGTACTAACACAATCTATCAAATTTTCATTCTGAAAAACAAAACTCTCAAACATTTGATATTAGGTTATATTTACTCTTTAGTATTTGTTTATAGGTATTCCTATAAATATATTTTAAAAAAAAAACCTCCAACATATCTCTAGCAACAATGTTTCTTGTAGGAAATATGTTTTAATGCATTTCTTATAACATGTATGATAAAATAACTTTGATTTTTGTCTAAATATCTTATACATACTCTAGTGCTTTGTAAATGTGACATTGTCGATCAAGGTAGCTATTAATTCTTGAGAAAAAGTTTTCCGGTTTTAGGATAAGTATTATATTTAAATATAAAAATCTTAAAAGTCAATATGTGGATAAAAATTTGTACTCAGGGTATGTAACAATAACCTTGATATTTTATACTGCTTGTTAATTATTCAAACTAAATAGTGTTTATATATAAGAGAACATCTCCATTGTGCCTAAACAATTCGAAAATGAATAATAATTTGCAAAACTTACATCAACACACCTTAAATTTCAAGCGATTTAAACCAAATTATCAGAAGATAAAAAATGAATCATCATATGACATAAATAAAAAATTTAATAAAATATGATTAATTTGATTTAGATTTATTAGTTCCATCAAAAAAATAAAACAAATTAATTGGTTTATTGAAATATAAAAGTTATAATCAAGTTGAGCACAAATTGAATCAAACCAAAATGGCTTTTTTTTAATTTATTATTTTAATTTGGTAAGATTTTTCTGTGTATATACTTTGGAAATATAAGTATCTTTCCTATTTATGAATTTAGAATTGAATCATATTATCAACTTCAGATAAGAGTCAATATATAATTTCCTTAAATCTATTAAAAGTTTGTAACATTTATAAAAAAGCTACTTCAATTACATACATTTATTTTTTGAGTCACTAAAATAGCTTATATATATATGTATGTATAAGTTAGCCAACCAAAGATAAAGGAGAAGTAAAGACCTAGTTCAAGTGAGGTTTATTAAGGATGAAAATAATAAACAACTTTTCTTAGAAAAGGATATTGAAAATAGTTGGATGAGATATTTTTGATAAACTTTTGAATGAAGGATCTAAAAGTACGATTGATTTTAGCAGCATTAATACCATAAACAAAATTAGAGAATTTTCTTTTTATCGTCGTCTTTGTAAATATGAAGTTAGAGAGAGTTTAAAGAAAATGAAATGTGAAAAAGTAGTAGGACCTGATGATATTCCAATTGAAGTGTAGAAATATTTAGGAGATCAAGGAATTTATTGGCTTACAAATCTTTTTAATGTTATTTTAAAGATGAAAAAGATGTCAGATGAGTGGAGAAAGAGTTTGTTGGTTCCTATATTTAAGAATAAAGGTGATGCACAAGAGTGTGCAAATTATAGATGAATTAAGTTAATGTGTTATACAGTAGAACCTGTATAAATTGATACTCCCGGGATCAGGGGCATTGTATTAACTTAGGCAGTATATTAATAAAGAGAGTGTCATTTAATTAATTTATTTTTTATTGCCAGGGAAATGCAGATATTCTACAATTCCAGCCTGACGTTCACGGAGCTAAATAAAGGAAGATCAGTCATGCTCTCTTAGCCATACACAAGGAGGGAAGCTTTTAGAGAATTATAGAAAGATGGGGAAAAACCTTGAGGACTCCAGAAGGTTCCACCATATTCCAGAAGGTGCTATAGGAGGAAGGCTTCAAGAGAACTCTAGGATAGTGTGGAATACTCTAGAACCCTTGCTTATGGCAGGAGTGGTGTGGAATGATCTAGAATCATGTATATATTATTGTATTCTAGAGCATTCTTTTCTAGATTGTTCCTAGGGATAGGGGGAGGACTATAAATAGGGGACCTCTCCCCTCATTTAGAACCAAGCAAGGAAGCAAGCAATAACTAAGCGAAGGGATCCAAGGTTCCCAAGCAATCTTGTATTGTAAAGCTCTCTTGCATAGTGAAGTACTTTCTTACTTCCAACCTCTCTTGTCTAAAAGAGTTTTGAGTATTCTAGTCCAGTGTTGTGAGGGTTAGGCTAACTTATCATTAAGGAAGGAGTGCTAAGGCCGCACGGGAGACTAGGGAAAAAGTTTCTCTGTGACACGATGCTGAAATCTCGTAACAACATTCTTCAACCCAACCTTTTGCCCATCTGAGCACACCACAAACCAAACAATTCACCCTGATTCAAACACTCACCACCACAATGGTTGTTGCTTTGGACCACCGTGTTGAGAGACAATCTAGAACTGCTTCCGCCATTGTCGAATTCGCACAATAGATGCAGACGTTGCTCCAATCGTCGAGGATGCACTCGTTGATCCTGACGTCATCAGGGATATGGAGGCACGGGTTCATGAGCTTCGCTACTGGAACCCAATGGACATCCGCAACCTCATTGACTATCCAGCGAAGTTGGAGATGGCCTACATTCCAACTGAGGCTGAGATCGTCCAGGACCTCTCCGAGAATTTGGTGCCAAAAGATGAAACAGAAGTTGACGATCGGAACCTCTGATTGTGAAGGCTTCCAGGCTTTGTAAAGGTGTCTGGAACAGCTCGATGCGAAGATGTCATTGACAAGGAGAGAGACTTACACATCCAAGATCAAGGACAAGATCGATGATCGAACCGCAAGCTTGCGAAGCTAATTTTCCAGTATTTCTCGAAAGTTTAAATAGGCTAGATGTCAAATTTTGTAACAAATATGTAGATGTTTTTAGTAGTTATCAATATAAAAATTTTCGGGACTGGCGGCAGAGTATTAATTATTGACTTTGGGAGGTTTATTAATAAATGTATGAGGCCCAAGCTGGGACTTGGCCATTAGTATTAACTATTAGAGGTTATTGACTTAGGCAGTATCAACTTAGACAGGTTCTACTATACATTAAAATTATGGGAGAGAGTAATTGAGCATAGATTACGATGTGATACAAAAGTTTCTCACAACTGCTTTCATGCCGTAGATCTACATGGATGCTATACATTTGTTAAGAGTTTTGATGGAGAAGTATAGAGAAAGTTAGTAGGATCTACATATGATATTTATTGATTTAGAGAAAGCTTATGATAAAGTTTCAAGAGATGTTCTTGAGAATTCTAGAACAGAAAGGAGTTAATATTGGTTATATTCAAGTCATTAAGGATATGCATACTAGATTTGTTACTTGTGTACAAACATAAGGAGGATTGATAAAATATTTTCCTATTTCAGTTGGATTACATCAAGGATCAGCTTTAAGCCCTTATCTTTTTTGCTTTAGTTATGGATGTTCTTACTATTTACAGGAAGATGTACCTTGGTGTATGCTTTTTTTATGACATTCTTCTTGTTGATAAGACTAGAGAGGGGGTCCAAGAGATACTTGAATTAGGGAGGTCAACATTAGAGTCCAAATGTTTTCGTTTGAGTAGATCTAAAATTGAATATATGAAGTGTAATTTTAGTTGTAGAAGTTCTAGTGGTAGTGTTGTGATATTCGGTGAACAAGTCATTAATAAGAGTGAGCGCTTCAGATATTTAGGGTCTATTGTTCAAAATGATGGTGAAAAAAAGATGGAGACGTTATTAGTAGAATTCAAGTTGGATGGTTCAAGTGGAGGAATGCATCTGGCTTATTGTGTGATAGAAAAGTTCCACTTAAACTTAAGGGAAAATTTTATAAGATTGTGGTAAGACCTTAAATGACTTATGGTACAGAATGTTGGCCAATAATAGAGAAGCATAAGACTAAGTTAAGTGTTATAGAGATGAGGATGCTCAGATGGATGTGTGCCTTTACTCTTAGAGATAAAATGTAATATAAGTATCATCGGGAAAAAGTTGGAGTAGCTCTAGTGGCAGATAAGATTAGAGAGAATCGCCTTAGATAATTTGGCCACATAAAGCGTTAGTCGTCTGATGACTCGGTTAGGTGAGTAGATGCATTAGATTTGTCTTATGTTAAGAAAGGTAGAGGTAGACCTAAAAAGACTTCGTTAAGATGTATAAAAAATGACCTTAGTATACTTGAATTAAATAAGAATTTGACACATAATAGGACATAATGGAGACGAAGGATTCATGTAGCCAACTCCACTTAGTGGGATAAAGTTTTATTGTTGTTATTGTTGTTGTTGAAATAGCTTATATATAGACCTACTGGCCCTTTCCAATCTTACGCATATAGGGTAGTTTAATTTTAGATGTAGATTCATAATAATCTAAGAGTCAAATCTGTGTAAGAAAAAAAAAGTGAGATTCAAATCTATGTATTTATGTATACATATATATTATTCACAAGTACACAAGTACATATACTCCAACACTTTCATTCATCATTGCCACCTTCTTCCCGAATGCGATGACATCAACAATAAAATATTATCATGACAAATTGGGTAGATGCTATATGAGTTGAGCCACAAGTCAATACAAGTGGCGTGAAACAAGTGCCTCTCATTCATTGAAAGTTGAGATACAAATCATGTTCTTGTGATCACCTTCATTCATTGAGAAAATGTTCATATATTTCAATTTCATTGAAGTAATCCATGATAATAGTTTTGATGATGAAGAGTATAACACAATAAATATGTGGCCATATATATATATATATATATATATATATATATATATATATATTCAATAATTTTTCATTCCAGCTTGGACCTGTACTGATGATTAAAAAAAATTATTAGAGTTATAAGATAAAAAAGATAAATATATGCCTCTCCTACATATAAATTTCAACCTGAGCGAGAATGCTAAATAAAACAAGAGTCTTACCAACTGATCGGTGCCGAAGGAAATGTTCCAATTGAGAAATTTGTTGGGGGTTTTGGTAAATAATTGCTATAGTACGATTGATAATGCATGTAATTTGTAAAATTAGTTCATAGAAGCAAAATAGAAGCAATAACTATTCTAGGACATAAAATTAGATGGAATAACATAAAGGGTTAATTTTAAATTAAGTATAGCTTAAAATGTAATTAATAAATTAAGTAAGATTAAAAAAATTAATATTGATATAATCGCCCATTAATCCGGCGGCTAAGTATCCACATTGGATTCGATGTTGCGGAGCACTTGCCCCGTATTTGGGATGCGAGCTAGTCAACCTTTTAACGGGCGACTAGCCTGCAGAATATTTTTTTTAACTGATTGTTAAGAAGTTTAAGGGGGATCTACATATGATATTTGCTGATTTAGAGAAAGCATGTGATAAAGTTCCAAGAGATGTATTTTGGAGAGTTGTAGAAAAGAGATGAGTTAATATTGGGCATATTCAAGTCATTAAGGATATGTAAACTATAGCTATTACTTGTGTCCAAACACATGGAGGATTGATAAAATATTTTCCTATTTCAGTTGGATTACATCAAGGATTGGTTTTTAGCTTTTATCTTTTTTGCTTTATGTTATGGATTTTCTTATTATGTATGCAATACATTTGTTAAGAGGTTTGATGGAATAGTATAGAGGAAGTAAGGAGGATCTACATATGATATTTGTTGATTTAGAGAATGCATGTGATAAAGTTCCAAGAGAAGTATTTTGGAGAGTTGTAGAAAAGAGAGGAGTTAATATTGGGCATATTCAAGTCATTAAGGGTATGTATACTAGAGCTGTTACTTGTGTCCAAACACATGGAGCATATTCAAGTCATTAAGGATATGAATACTAGCCTTTATCTTCTTGCTACTTGTTGATTTAGATAAAGCCTACAATAAAGTTCCAAGATATGTAAGAAAACAATATAGAAAAATGAAACACCTACTATAGTATAATACAAAAAAATATAAGTGACAAATAACAAATAAATGAATACATGCAATACATACACATAGGTCACACTATCCTAAATAGCTAATGCCTTCGTCGTCTGCATGGAATCACACCACTCCTAAGTGTACACTAATCAGGTGCACGTGGTGGATGAACACCCAGCTGATGGTGGCCCTCCAATGTAGGTTCTTCAATTGTCTATGTAGGATAGTCCTATGATGGGATAAAAGGTGGTTGTGACTCAAAACTAGTCTAATACATATAAGGACCTGGATCGACATATGTAGATGGTCTGACATCCCAGTCATGCTTTGAGACACCCTCTACAGGTTCCGTTCCATATCGTGTGTCACTGATTTATACCCGCAGCCTCAAGTCCTTGCAAAGCATCTCATATCTATCTACAGCTCCCTATAACTCATGCTCAAATGTACGAGCGAAGTATGGCTGAATGATGTCCTGAGTAAGCAATATGTGCTCTAACTATATGAAAAATAACATTTGAAATTAGCCTCAACTATGTAAGCAACATATTGAATTTAGTAGAATACTTATGTAAATATTCACATATATGTGCTCCATAGGTGCTCTAGGATTATAAATAGTGGGAGGATCTGTCGGGGCCTTTAATAAGTAGAGTGAAGCCCAAGATCTGAACCAGGACATGTATTGATTTATAGTCATCGCCTATCTCCTCTTCGCCCAAGCCCAACTATAGTCCCTCCCTCTCCCATGCAATAATGTGCACTGATGATAATTAGCCCGCTTACCTCTGCTTTACCACTCATCCACCCCTTTTGAAGGTAGGGTCTACAGGTGCCACATCAACCCTGAGTATAAGTCCAAACTATCTAAGCACTCGATCAGGTACTAATTAATGAGTGGAGATCGTGTTAACCAAATATCAAAGCCTGTTAAGCATATACGTGATAGGCGCTGCGTGATCTGCTCAGTGTAGGGATCCCAAATCATCTATGCCTATTACAAAGTATATTAAAATAAACATAGACATTATGAAAACAAAACTCAATAACTACTCTAAAATTCATACATGTGTATGTAGCAGACCATCCAATTCATTCATATATACTGCCACATTTATCATCGCCGGCACATATATCGCTGCTCCACCCGCTGTAACACATTAAGAACAAACATATAAGCATAAAATTGAAAAAGCATGAATTAATTTATACCTCATGCTAATGCTGAGCCCATCCAGATCTCTCGGATACGGCACATGTCATGAAGGTGCTCCCAAGATCATATCTGCAGAAAGTGTAAGCAGTCAGCCATATTGACCGTGGTGGGCCTAGTAAACTCATATAGCTCCTTGTACAAGTGCGCCAGAACTGCTCTCCCAATGGATAGTGTACTAAATGTATCTACGTCCTCAAGTAGTGGCAGATACTATAGATGGACCTCAGATCCTAAAGTGTATGGTAGTAGGAAGCTCCTAATAAGAAATAAAATATAAGCATAAACGTGTCTGCTGAACTCCTCGAGGCCCAGATGGATATATGAATCACTATTGAAAGACCATCTGAGCCACCTCAGAGGCATGCAAGTCTGTGCTTATGCTTGATCCATCCAGAATATCGACGTGATGTGTGGGTTGGTCGGATCATGATACACCACATCTGGTAGGGGATGTCGACCCAATAGCTCAACGCAATAATCTGGCCAGCTCTGCCACTTCTTCCCCTCACCAACCACAATTGGACTAGTAATAGGTAGCCCATCAACATATATGCCCAGTATCATCGCCATAACTTGTAAGGTCACTATCATCTCACCAACGGTTTGGTGGAAAGTATTGGTCTGTGTAGACCATCTCTCAACTAGAGCAATAAGTAGATGATAATCCAAGCGAATGTAATGTAGCTTGCTAGCACAGTCAAGACCTAGTGCACGTAGAGCAGCAGTGAACTTACGATAAGTGATGGGCCACTCCTTCAACATAAGCAAGTGGGAAGCTACCTCTAGAATAGTGCTCTTCATTTAAGCAATACCATGCATAAATAATAACCATATGATAAGCTGAGGCATTAGTAATCTGAAGTTAAATTTTAAATTTTACTTATAATATTAGGGTGGGTGGCTCTATGTCGACCATGCAGGGAGGCTATGCTAGGGTGGACCTCTGAAGGAGGCTGCTCTGATTGCGTGGTGTCCTCCCTAGTATGGTCCTTACGCCTTCATCTAACTGTAGAGAGGTGCTCCTCGGTCATCGTACCTATTAAAGAAACACATGTTATAATCAGTGTTATGAAATTATTAAACTGGAAAGGAAAATTGGAATAAAGTAAATAAAGATAGAGTACTACAACTTTTAAAGGGAGCAAAGTACATTGAACCTTGTAACATAGCGACTACAACATACCTTCTACTATCGACATTGTATGGGCATGATGACCTATAGTGACCAGCTATCTTGAATAGACTACAAGATCTGCTACTACTAGCTTTATTTTCATCCATTATATTTCTAAAGCTATTGGTGCGTGGTCTTCCTGTCTTACTGCAAAAATTAGGTGGAAATAACTCGATAATACCTTCTTTAGTATTATAAGCTGGCCAATCAGAATGAACAAGCAATGTACGAAACTAGCTATGTGTGTAAGCTTATACAAATGTAGAGTGTAATATTGTGAAACATACATCAGGTGATTTAATCTTCTAAATCCCAATACGGCAATAGCATGTGGGCATGATAAATGATATATAATTGTCTTATTACAACTGCACATACACTGACCATTATCTATTAAATTAACTCTAAATGATCGGCATGACCTATCAAACACCTGCATCTCCTTAGGGTTGATGTTTACTGGTTCTGGGAATTTTCTAGCTTCCCTTTTAGAATGTTGTAGCATGGCAGACACCCATTGTGTGAATATAGATAAGTTAGCTTCCTATTGTTGAGTTTTAATGGAAAATCTTTTCATAAAAAGTGTAACTAAGTTATAATAAATAGTAGTGATCAGTGCCTGGATTGGCAAACCACATGCATATTTAAGAATGTCATTGAAGCATTTAGATGTGTTTATTATCATAGTTCCATAATGTGTTCCACCATCATGCACCAATGACCACTTAATTGGGTCTCTCTCCACAAGCCATTTATGTGTCTCTTCCTTTCCATTTTTTATGTCTGTCATATAACAATTAAACTCATGCATATCATCGTGTTTCCACCATATACATTTTCCGCATAGAAACTCCACATCACCAACTCCCAATCTATGTATGACTTTTTTGACATTCTCACACAGATGTCACAAGAATGCCTGTGAGTGGCAAAGAAAAATTTTCTCTACACCCATGCAATAAGCCAACATGTTTATCTAATATTTTACATAGATCGCGTCTAGCTGACACCATGGGTAACATCTCAAGTTAACACATTAAAAACCACAACCATGATTCATTTGACTTAGATTCAACCACATCAAAGGCAAGAGAAAACAAACCATTATTTTCATCTATTCCAACAGTAGTCAGTAATGTACCATAATATTTGCCCAATAAAAATGTATCATCCAAGCTGAGGACAATATGACAACTACCCCAGCCCAAAATAGAATGACTAAAAACTCAAAAAATCTCTAAAATCACTATATATTACTAGACTGTATTCTGTAGACTGTATCTGGTAGGGTGGAACAAACTGCTTCCATAAAGATGATGAGAGTCTTATAAGACTCTTCCCAACTATCAAAAATTACATTTATTATTTTACGCCAAGCATCCTAGGCTTTCATGTAAGATACCTTCACATTAAATTTTGATTTCATTCTATCTATAATCTCTCTAGGTTTTAGATCAATTTGATGCCTCATGTGTATAATGAAATAAGCAATAAATTTAGAGCCACTGTTTATCACTGTATTGATACACTTGTGGTAATCTCCAACTCTAAAGATTCTCCAGGCTCCCCCTAGACACTTGTTGCGGCTACAATGTAGATGCCAATTACATACTCTATTAGGACTATCGTGATGTACACATATCACAGTATAGTTCTTCTAGTTGGAGGTGACTATTTAAAATTGAACATTGTTAATTATACACCAACCAATAACAGTAAACTAAAGGCTCTTTTTACTTGTAAAATACATTCGTTTGACAAGATCACCTGGGATTTTAACATCATATGATAGGACATTATTCTCAAATGGACCATCAAAAGAAATATCATTATATCATTCTCTCATGGTTTAACACATTTGGACATACTCATTATTAGAAAGCATTACACATTCACTCTCAATATTCCAGAATGAATGATTCTTTAACAGATCTTGACTGGCTACATTATCAACCATAGCTTCTAACCTAGGTGAACAATTATCATCACTAATATCCTGCTCTGAGTCACTACTTGAGCCACTGCTCATAATCTCATACACATCATCACCTACAATACTATGAGGTGCATATGGTTCCTCTGATTGATAAATAATATCACCGCTGGATCTGTAATTCCATGACACATGTCACTATTGAAAATTAACTACAAAAGTATGATAAGATAAACAAGGTATTACCTGGGAATCAATTCCTCAAAACTGCTCTGTGTCATCAAAGGAGCAAGTGTGATGAAATCTTATGTATGGGTCAATGGTATATATGCTGACCTCAAAACTAGATCAACTGATGTGGATACAACATTAGCATCTTTGACTTCCACATACAACACAAATGTCCGATGAGTAGCTTCGTCCAATATAACGTCACAAACTTCACGTAAATAATATAATGCTATGTATTGTGTGACACTCTAAATCAATGTGCAGAGATCTCATAATTCTTTATTTCAAATCCAATAAGGTGTTGTGCCGTAGATCCTTAATTGGATAATTTTGACCACCCATATAACTTGGAATGAACTGATCGTCGACAGTTAGTCACCTCCGTAGAATAAGATCAATGAAACCAACTCTCTACTCATTCTTGACAAGATGAGTTGAGGCAAACTAAATATCTAAAATATAACTAATCATATTAGGATTACTTAAATTTGGAAATAGCTTGCATAAATAATTTTAAATGTAGTACAGACTACAAAAGGCAAATGATATTTAACTCAATCGACATTTTATATGAACAAATTATCTAATGTGGCTCAAACATTTTCACGAATATATTCATTTTGCATTTTATCTATAAGACTTAAGCCACTCATCCACCTAAGCATCCTCATCTCCATCTAACTGCAATAGGCCAAGTGCTACTCCAATGGAATTTTTTTGAACATAATAAGCCAAATGCATTCTTTCAATTCAACCATCCAACTTGAATCCTATTAATAGCATCCCAAACTATTTCACTATCATTTTGAACAATAGACACAACATATCTTAAAGGTTCACACTTTTAATGGCGATCACCCAAAATTACAACTCCACAACTACAAGTAAAACCTTAAACCATATTATTCTAACAATACATACAACCTAATCAATTACACATAAAAATTATATTTATCATGTGTTTATAAAGATCGGGTCAATGTGCTATGAACCACATAAATAGCTACGAAACTTTTCTAAAAGCGAAAGCGTCAGGAAGCCAATGTTTGGGCTTGTCTGGGACGAGCAAGGCGCTGGAAGTGGGGATGCAACACTGGCCATGGAAAAATGGGTCGGACGTGTGTGTGGTGGCTGTCGGCCGAGAGACACGCTACCAATGCAGCTGTCCGCCAATGGGTGGAGGTCAGAGCTCCCAATGCAGCAGTCGGAGCATCGTCGACGATTGTCAGAAGGTGGGGACACCGGTTGTCGGAGAGATGGGGTTGTAGGAGAAAAAAGGGTTATGTGAAATATTATAATTGGTAGAAAGAAATATTTCACATGACCACATGCCCATTAATAATAACCAAAAATTAACAATTCTTGATATAGGAAGAAACCAAATTGGTAAATTTCCTAGAGAAACCAAAATTTTTAAGAATGACAAAAAAAAATCACAATAACACAGGAAGAGCTCACTATATGTACTTAATCACTTTGCTATAGAGGAATGTGAAAAGATGGTAGTTGGAGATTCATAGGATCAAGTTCACTACCATCCAACAATATTATATTGCTTGACAAATCCATCATGCCTAATCCAAGATTTCTAAACATCCAATGGTATCACCTCCTTCATCAACTTCTCTCTTTCTTCATCCACTCACACATCCACTCACAGACTCTACTACTATTTGGTCATTGGCCTCAAATTTATTGTCATTATACTCACATCACCAAAACTATTATCATTGATTGTTGTGCTTGGTTTTGGCATCAATTTCACTATCATCAAAAAAAAAACAGATATGATTCCATCATCCAAGTATCTCAAAAGAAAAAAAAAGGTGAGGGAAATGAAGGTGAAGCAAAACCAGAATGCATGATTTGTCTCTTGACATTCAATGAAGGGGAGGATGTTAAACGGTTGCCACCGTGTGGACACATATTTCATGCCACTTGTACTGACATGTGGTTAAACTCATATAGAAATTGCCCAACTTGCCACAGTAATATTTTACCATTGATGTCGTCGCATTCTCGAAAAGATGGTGGCAACAATGAATGAAAGTGTTGAAGTATATATACTTTTGAGTACTTGTGAATAATATATATATATATATATATATATATATATATATATATATATATATATATATATATATATATATATATATATATATATATATATATATATATACATATACATACATAAATATAGAGGTTTTACTCTCTCTTTTTTTACACAAATTTGACTATTAGATTATTATGAATCATTTTTATCAAAAATTATACTACACTATATCTATATGATGGAGAGGGCCAATAAGTCTATATATAATCTATTTCAGTGACTCAAGAAATATATGTATATGTTGACCTTCGCATATGCTACACAAGCCGAATCGAGCTTATAAACTAAATTCGATAGACTTTGAATGTTTTAGAGCACAAATCAGAGCTGAGATGTGCCAAACATCGCCAAAATCAGTCCAAATGACCTCCAATCAATGAACGGACTTTGCCATCGCATTCAGAACAACGAAATTGATTAGAATATAAATATTGCATAATCTGACGATCAATCGATTAAGAGATTGAGCTGTTAATGTGCTAACGAGCATACCAAAGTTAGGAAGCTGCGAATATGTCCGAACGACCCTCGTTCATAAAATGGATTATGTCGTTAGCTTTGAAATGTCAAAAAATATCAAATGAGACTATCCACGGTCAATTCGGATGAGTCTGTGCAAATGTCGAATGATCGAAAGTGACATCACACAAATCGAGGCTGAATACACTGGACGTCACCAAAATTAGTTGAAATGACCTCCGATCGATGAACGGACTTTGTCATGCCATCAGCTGATCGTAATAAAAAATATTGCATAACGATGATCAACCATCGATCTAGTTGTAAGCGCGCATACACGTATATCAAGGTCAAGAGGCTATAACTTAAACCAAATGACCTCTGTTCATAAAATTGATTGTGTGACTAGTTTCAAAACATCAAAATCTATCATGTAAGACTATTCATACTCAATTTGTACAAGTCCACATGAAAATCGAGTGGTCAAAAATTATAATGCGCATTTTGAGCTGAAATTAACTCAATTTGACGCCGACTTGAACCAAACTGCCTCCGATTATGAAATGGACTACACCATTGCGTTTGGAACATCGGAATAAACTTGATTCAACAGATATATCAACCCTATATTGAGGTCGGCATAAAGTTCATATTAAAGTCGATTATGCAATAAAAAATATTATTTAAAAGCCCTAACTTACCTAACCTAAATCCTCCAAACCTGACGGCTCTTCTTTACATTGCATCGTTTCGTTTCCTTCTTCATGTATCGGTTAACTGTTTCATAAAGTTCTCTTCGATCTTCAACAAGCTCTTCCTTCACGCTGACAATGCTTATTCATGTATTAACTGCTTCCTCCTCTTTTCTTCCTTCAAACCGAAGATATTCTCCACTTATTCCCTAAAATCATAGTTAACTTCTCCCATCTAATTCTTTTCCTCTCCTTTCCTTCTCCGATTCTCTGTTCAAACGATGTTCCTTCTTTCTTCCTCTTTTCTTTCTTTATTCTTTTCTTTAATTTCTTTTTTCTTATCACCACTATCTGAATCCCTGTTTACTTTCTCTCTCCAATTAGGTGCTCTCTTTTCTCCTCGATCTCCTCATCAAACCATAGTTAAGATCCTTCCTCTTTTTCTCCAAATGTAAGTTTCTCCTTCCTTCTTCCCTTTCATTCTTTTCATCTTCACTTCTATTTTCCCTAAAACTAAAATCACTTTTCTTTTTTCCCTTTTCTATTTTCCTCCCTCCTAAACTGTAATTTTCATTTTTCCCAAAACTAATCCCTTTTTTCTCCCCACTAAACTCCTCCCAATAGGGCATCTCCCTCCGTCTCCTTTCGACATTTCTTTTCAGAGAGGAACACCACATTAGATGGGTTCTTCTCTAGTTTTTGGCATCTCCTCTCCTCCCCGATCACAAGTGTAAAAATGAGTCTGAACATGTGTGATAAATATGTGAATGTATATGTTGTTTATGTTGCTTTTCTGCAATTTATTTGGCATGATATTTGGGCATGCACATCAGCTCACGACATTTTAATCAGTAAGCCAACATCTGTTAGATACTCCACCCCAAAAATGTCAAATTTCATCAAATCTTTTAACTTAGAAAAAAATAAGAGAACAAAAAGAACTAACTTAAGAGCGCTAAACCTAAAGCTAAATTCAATTTAAAAGAATCAAACAAGAAAAAGAGGGAGGGAAAAGAACATTAATGAAGACTTACATAATATTTTGTATCATCAAATGAAGTGGAAGTGGCCTAAAAGAATCTAAGTAAATCTCATGATAAATCTCGCATTTCATACAAAAAAGAGACTTGTGAAATCCTATTGAATTTTTTTGAGATCAATTACTAAAGAAGCAAATGCAAATAATAATTTATTGTTTCAAATTACAATATATATCTAGAATGTCTAATATCGTCGAATCCGAAACACATACATACAAGCGGATAGAAGATATTATGCTTCAAGTGAGTATTCGAGGCAGATATTTTTGCAAGTACAATGTCTCAAAATCTATGGAAATATTTACATGAATTGAATCCCTATATATATTTTGAAATAACTATTTGGTCATTTGGCCTCAAATTTATTGTCCTTATACTCTTCATCACCAAAACTATTATCGTTGATTGTTGTGCTTGGTTTTGGCATCAAATTCACTATCATCAAAACTAAAATTGAAATACAACATATGATTCTATCATCTAAGTATCTCAATAAAAGAAAAAGGTGTTGAGGGAAATGAAGGTGAAGCAAAACCAGAATGTGTGGTTTGTCTCTTGACATTCAATGAAGGGGAGGATGCGGTTGCCACTTGTACATATGTGGATTAAACTAGAAATTGCCCAACTTGCCACAATATTTACCATTGTGATGTGATTGGCAACGGAATGAAAGTGTATATATATACTTAAAAATTGTAAATAATATATATATATATATATATATATATATATATATATATATATATATATATATATATATATATATATATATATATATATATATATATATATATATATATATATATATATATATATATATACATAAATACACAGGTTTAACTCTTTTTTTTAACACAAATCTGACTATTAGATTATTATGAATCATCTTTATCTAAAATTAAACTACGTTATATCTATATGATTGATTCAATAGGTCTATATATAAGCTATTTCAGTGACTCAAGAAATGTATGTATGTAATTGAAGCAGCTTTTTTATAAATGTGACAAATGTTCAATCAATTTGAAGAAATTATATATGGTTTAATCATTGGAAGGGAGCGATTACAATAACAATTAATTACAACAGATATTTTATTTTTGAATGAAAATAAACATTCATTGCTCTTTGATCTTTCACATATTATCTTTGGCTTCGGTGTTTTAAAGTTTTATGCATAGTTGATAATATCATTCAATTCTAATTTCATAACTAGGAAAAATAGATATATTTTCAATCAAGCTAAATTCGACCATATATAATAGCTGCGTCTAAAATTATGGGAGAAGAGAAAAATCAAAGTATAAAAATAGAAAAATCTTACCAAATTAAAAAATTAAATCTGAAAAGCCAATTTGATTTGATTCAAGTTGTGCTCCACTTGAATATAATTTAAATATTTCAATAAAACAATTAATTTGATTTAATGTTTTGATTCATTATTTTATTTTATTTTATTTTCTTCTGATAATATGATTTAAATCTCTTCAAATTTAAGGTACGTTGGCACCAACAATGTATGTTTTGCTAATTATTATTCAGCACACGGAAGTGTTAAGATACAATGGAGATGTTTTCTTTAATATAAGCACTGTTTAGTTTGAACTAAAGCAGTATAAAATATCAAGCTTATTGAATAAACCATGAGTGCGAATTTTAATCTACATATTGATTTTTTATTTAAATATAAAACACATTTCTAAAGAAATTGGGAAAACATTCATCACCTGCTTAACCTTCTCCCCTTCATTGAATGCCGATAACAAATCACGCACTCTGATTCGGCTTCACCTTCATGGTTTCCCTCAACCCTTTGTTCTTTCATGGAATACTTGAATGGATGGAATCAAAAGCAGTATTAATTTCTCTTGTTTTTAACTGTAAACAATATTGCGGATTAAAATTCTTTTCTGCCTTTTTCTTTCACTCCAGACTTTACTTTTCAGGCTAACAGGTTAAAAATCACAAAAATCCTGTAAGAAAAACCCTCCCAAAATTCTTGCTTTCAGCCAATTAATTCACAAATTCTGCGCATATCATACTTTCATGCATAGGAATGACTTCAGAAGTAGACATTGTACTAGCTTAGCATTCAAAGGGACATACTGTAAATCTTCTCTCTCTCTCTCTCTCTCTCTCTCTCTCTCTCTCTCTCTATATATATATATATATACACACAATTTCTCAAAGGAATAATAAGTCATTCTCTTTATATTAAATTGCATTTAACCGGCTAGATCCAGTACTACATGGACTACCTGCACATTCATTGTCTACAAACGATCCAAACTAAAGTTCCCTGAAATCAATTAAACATTTTGGTCATAGTTCCTAAAAGGAATGCAGAAGTCAGCTTTTAAAAGTTATATTATTTCTAAACTTTTTGTGAGCCATAGAACTCAAGTCTTTCATGCTTGGCTAGTTTTCTTCTTGTTGCGTACTAGAAAATTAGTTGTGATAGAGTTAAAGTTTACGCCTAAATTATAAAATCTAGACACACTGCGATATTTAAAGAGTAAAAAAGAAAACTCCGAAATTTTACGTGGAAAAACCTTGAAAAGAAAAAGAAAAAATCAAAGAAAAAAAATCTTCCACTATATATCTGCTTTCAGAGTACAATTTTTCCAGATACGAATATAGAGAAGGGAACAACAACCATGTAGAACAATGCCTGAATACAATGATGGTATGATGTGACATAATCGAGATTAGGTCATCATGTAGAAGACAGATTGACAGATCACGGATCGGCTGGCCGATGGTTAACATCAGTGGTGGCACGATTGCTTGGAGGATCTTCAAGCTTTAAAGCTCTCTCATCTCTCTTGCGGTCCCCATATGAGGAATGAGGCGCTATTTATAGATGGAGAGTGACGCTCTGATATGCAAAATCCGAACCACTCTACTTCATCAAACGGCTCAAATTGATTCCTTTGATCATTTGATGTATTTTAGGTATTTGAATGCTCAAATGAAGTCGGAATTGTGAGATCTTGGGCTTATATATCCGACCGAGATGTCGCTCGATTTGACTAAAGCACTCACGTTGAGCTATTTAGGATTTAATGATATCCCAAAGTTTCCAATGCACATTTTAAGTGCTTGATCACTCGGCCAACTTCGATTAGTTTACTTTAAACACCAAGATTCGGTTTCACCAGGAATTTTAGAATTAAAGATCATATCACTTCGAAAGCTTATGATTGAATAATGTCCAACAAAAATAAAAAATCTAAAAAAGAAGGAAAAATATACCTCATTGCCTACAAAAACAAAGTAAAACTAACAGATGGGGGCCATTGGGAGATGTGGCACCTAAGGTTTGAGGGAGGAGATGAAGAAAATCAAAGAATTTGTAGGATTATATGAGCTAAATATTAGTGCTCGTCAATAGAAATGAAGGAGAGGTAGCACTAAAGAGAAGATTCAACACCAAGGGTTTATGGGATGAGTAGAAAATCAAAGAATGTATTATAATGTACGGGCTATATAAAAAAACAAAAAAACAAGAAAAATACTTTTTACTGACGGAAGAGATCTAGCGGTGTAGTTGTCGTTCGTTAATATGACGAAGCAAAAGTTAGAGTTTCAAGAAAGGGGGAGATTGATTTGTTTGTAATAATAAGTTAATTATTGCAATGCTTTTAACCGCTACTAATACCAACGGTTATAATCACTGCCATAAATATAGGCAACAGTTTTAAAACCTCTGCTAGAATACAGGGCGGAGCGAAAATTTTTTATTATATTAGCAATATTTTTAAAATAGTAAATTTTAATATTATCTTTAATATTTTAATTCAAGATTGAGACTTACATAAGCAATTTTTTTTTTTTTATATAACTAAAAAAAAATGTGATTATAAAAACTTACAAATTTATTATATTAGCTGAAATTTCGCCCTCCAAACTTTTAAATATTGAAGTTGTTGTATAATATCAACACAATTAAATTTGTTATTATTTAATAAAAAAATTCTTTATAAGATTATGCAATTGATTTTTTATAACTATTAAATACAAATTATGATAATAAATCTAATTAAATAAAAAATTATATAATCAATTAAACTTATAAACAATTTTAATTTAATTAACTTAAATTTTTTTATTAATATTAATTAATAATTACTATAATGTAACATTTGTCTGATTGGCTTAAAAAAAAGGTTTGGTATTAGACAATGGGAGCTTATTTCGATGTCCAAATGCTAGCCCATTCCTACTCAAAATCAAAAGAGAAATCATAAAGTTAATCTCACATTTCCTCCAAATCATCTAAGACGCTCGCTTTATATAAATCATGTAAAACAAGTCTGTGTAATGAGATTCTACTAAATCAAAGTTTCAAAAATAGAGGACTAGAGGAGAAATAGACTTAGACTTTGTAACATTTGAGGTGTTTGCATAAATGATTTAACTCAAGTGGCATTTAAGAATTCAATAAATCTCGCTTAATAAATATTATGAAAGTTAAATCTAGAAAATAATTTGGTATGATGACTCAAAATATCACTAGTCAAAAGCACAAATCTTGATGTCGAAAAGCGAGCATTTTGAGTCAAAACCGATCGGTAGATCAAGACTGAAATATCATCGGAATCTTTGGGACATCAATTAAATTCAAACAGCCTCAAATATGGAGTGTTTATAGTCAAATCGAAGGGCCTTTACGAACCGGATCTAACGAGCCTCAAGATCTCAATTCACTTCATTTGGGCATCCAAATGCTCAAAATACATCAAATGATCAAGGAATCATCCCGAGCCTGACATGAGGGAGTGCACTTTACACATGAATTTAAAAATGCCTCTCCTCCCATCTATAAATAGACCTTCATTCCTCACAAAAAAAGCCAAGTGAAGGAAGAAGAAGAGAGATTGAAACAAGTGAAGAAGAGGAGAGAAGGAAGAAGCTTTAAGAGTCCGAAAGGGAAGAAGCTAAGAGTCCAACAAGGAAGAAGAGGAAGAGTCTGAGCAGGAAGAAGAAGAGTCCCGAAAGCAAGAAGAAGGAAGAGTCCCAGCAAGGAAGAAAAGGAAGAATCCAAACAAGGAAGAAGAGGAAAAGCAAGCAAGAGGAAGAAGAAGCTCGCTTCAAGATCCTCCAAAGAAGGTCACACCGCCGACTGGCCATCAACCACCATCATCACACTGTACCCTATTCCTACCCGAAGTTACCCCCACAATTGTACATATTTTTTCCTCCTCATATGCAATTCTAAATCAAGGAAGACTCACTCAAAACAGATACATATGGAAGCTTTTTCTACTTTTCCCCTTGAGGTTTTAGTAAAAATTTGAGTGTCTCTTGTTCGTTTAATTACAAATTAATCGAAAACAAACTTTCACTCTACAATTTTCTAAATATTTGGTATGATGATAGTTAAATTAAGTGCTACTATTTGGTTAATTATATCAAGATTTGAGTTATATATTTTATTTAAAATTTAAATAAGGAATATTTAGAGGTTATTTTTATTATATTTTTATCACAAAATAAAACTAAAAAACATTAATTAAATAATTAAGTCAATTAGATGTAAGCTAAGTAATTAAGAATATAATAATAATGTTAATGAAAGTATTAATTGAAATTATAAATATTCAAATGATAGTTATAAAAGCACAACGAAAATAAATAAATAAATGATAATGATTAATGTATCATTCTTAAATATTATTTAAATAATCAATAAAATATATAATTTATCTATGTTGAGACTATAATCGAGGATATTTAATAAGTAAATTAAATAATAATTTATATTTAGTTTATTTATATAAAATAATAATCATATTTAAATTAATTATAATATATTTATCATAGTATGATATATCAATTAATTAGAAATCTATTAATCAATTATAAAGTAATAAGCCTATATTAATTACATCTAAGTCTATTAAATTATAATTAATCTAAGATGATATATTAATTAATTATTATCTAAATAATGTAACATTAATTAAAATTAAATCAAAATAAAAACTCATTTAAGAGAAGGAATTGATAGCATTTCAGCATTCAAAATTCTCATCTTAGTACTCTTTCGCGGCTGCGTGAAAAAGAGATGGTAGACATCTCAAAGGTCATCCATGTATTCCTTATTTCTTTCCCACCCTCCTTTGTGTTCGTCTGCTTGTCTAAATCCGATAAATCCAGCTGCCAACAAGATTTAGTAAATTCAGATTTAACTTGGGAAAGCGGTTTTAACTGGATTACAAACTCAACGAATTAAACTTGTCCAAAAATACCCTTTGGCTGGATTTAAGTTAAATCCAGCTTAAATCCTCCATAATCCTACAAACTCCTCCTCTCCGTCAACTCAATGGGGGCACGTGCCCCAATGCCCCCACATTATATTCATCCATATATATATATATATATATATATATATATATATATATATATATATATATATTTCTATATATACAAATGAGAGATATGATAAATAAAGAAGAAGCTATATATTAACTTCATTTAATTTTTTCCTATTAAGTATTATAGTTAAAAATAGTTAATAGCATAAATATAATATGCTAAGAATAGTAAAGAGCATTATGGAGATATTGATAACTTGATAAGAATAGATGAAGAATTATGTAGGCATTATTGGCTAGCATTCCTTTACATATATAACTGCATCTCCCAACATATCACCCATGTCCGTCTCTCCAACCCTTCACGTCCCCCTGCTCGCCGCCCTCAATTCCACCGGCGTATGCAGACTCATCACTGTGCCCAACTCCCTCCTCACCTTCGCCTCATCCCCCTCCTCCGCCTCTTCATGGGCCTCTCGCATCATCCTCCCCTTCACTCCTCCATCTCCGCCATCGCGGTCGGCGACGACTTCTCTGCTTCCATTCCACCTCCGTCCTCCTCCCAGCCCTTCGATTGCTATCTTCCGCCCTCTCCGATCTCCAATCCCATGTCCCAATCTCCACTCCCCTACCTTTTCTCCGTCATCCTCAACCCATTCCCCCCTTCCCAAGCCTTCTTCAACCAAACCCTAACACCTAATTTCATTCTCCCTCTACTCACCTTCCTCTCCTCTACGAACTCCCCTTTAATGCTCAACGTCTACCCTTACTATTCTTTCATGCGCTCCCGCGGTGTCATCCCTCTTGACTCGGCCCTCTTCAAACCGCTCCCGCCTTCCAAAGAAGAAATCTACCCCCAATACCGGATTATTTTTAAAATAGGCTTAGTCCTAATTATAATTAACAATTTAAGCATCAAAAATTTTTTTTTAGCAAAATAGGTGTAGTCGTCCGTCATCCGTTTGATGACGTTGATCTAATCGTTGGTGTAGTCGTCCGTTTACGAACTGTTTTTTTTTTTGAGAGAAACCACGGGAGAGAGAGAGTTGTTTTATTTTTATTAATTTTTTTAATTAATATAATTATTTAAAATATTTAAAATATATAATTTAAAATTATTTTTTCTAAAATATTTAATAACTAAATAATTATATATTTACATATTAATTTTTTATTTATATATATATAATTAAATATATAATTTAAAAATATATTTTTATATATATAAATTTATAAATTTATTTAATATTTTTTATTAATTAATATAATTATTTAAAATATATAATTTTTATTAATTTTTGTTAATATATAATATAAAAATATTTAAAATATATTAATAAATAATTGGTAATAAATAAATAAAGAAAGGAATAAATTATATAAATATTTTATAAATTATATAAATATATATATATATATATATATATATATATAAAATTTATTTAGTTATTTATCTATTTAAATTATATAAATATTTTTAAGTTATATAAATAATTTAAAATAATTTTTTATAGAATATTTTAAATTATATATATATATATATATATATATACATATATTATTAATATATTACATATTATATATACATATATATATTTATTTATATAAGTCCATTAATAATAATAACAAAAAATATAAAAATATAAAAATATTTAAAATATATAAATAAATAATTTTTAATAAAAACAAAAGAAAGGAATAAATTATATAAATATTTTTATAAATTATATAAATATATATATATATATATATATATATATATATATATATATATAATATATATTATTATATATAATATATATATACATATATATTATATATAAAGTCATAATAATAATAATAATAATAACAAAAAAAATATTAAGAATATAAAAATATAAAAAAAAAAAAAAATAAATATTTTTAAAAATAAATAAAGAAATGAATAAATATAATATATATATATATAATTAAATATTTTATAAATATATAAATAACTAAATATTTATATAATTTAAAATTATTTATTTAACTAATTATCTATTTTAAATAAATAAATATTTTTAAATAAATAAATAAATAAATAACTAATTATATATATAACTAATTATTTATTTATATATTTTAAATATTTTTAAATTATTTATATAACTCAAAAATATTTATATAATTTAAATATATAAATAACTAAATAAATTTATAAATAAATAAATAAATATATATATATATATATATATATATATATATATATATATATATATATATATATATATATATATATATATATAATTACTTTATTTATATAATTTATAAAATATTTACATAATTTATTCATTTCTTTATTTATTTATTAAAAATTATTTATTTATATATTTTTAATATTTTTAAATTATTTATATAACTTTAAAATATTTATATAATTTAAATAGATAAATAACTAAATAAATTTATAAATAAATAAATATATATATATATAATTACTTTATTTATATAATTTATAAAATATTTATATAATTTATTCCTTTCTTTATTATTTATTAGAAATTATTTATTTATATATTTTAAATATTTTATATTATATATTAACAAAAAATTAATAAAAAATTATATATTTTAAATAATTATATTAATAAATAAAAAATATTAAATAAATTTATAAATTTATATATATAAATTAAAATATTTTTAAATTATATATTTAATTATATATATATATATATATAAATAAATAATTAATAACTAAATATATAAATATTTAGTTATTAAATATTTTATAAAAAATAATTTTAAATTATATATTTTAAATATTTTAAATAATTGTATTAATTAAAAAAATAATAAAAATAAAACCTCCCTCTCTCTCTCTCTCTCTCTCTCCCTGTGGTTTCTCTCTCTCCCAGTGCCCAAAAAAAAAACTGGAATTTCACCGGAAGGCGTCAACGTGGACACACGTCGGCACCAATCGTCCGTCAAACTGACGACTAGACTTATTTTTGTTACAAAAAATTTTTCATACCAAAGAAGAAATCGACCCCAACACCCTCCTCCACTACACCAACCTCTTCGACTCCGTGCTCGACGCCACTCGCTTTGCCCCTCGTAGCCTCAGCTTCTCCCATATTCCTATTGTTGTGATTGAAACCGGCCGACCCTCCGCCGGCGACCCAAAATCGAGCCCTATGCGACCAAAGAGAATGCTTGCACCTACAACTCCAATTTGATCAAGCATGTGGTAGTCGACCGAACGGGAACTTCTCTGGTGCCAGAACAGACGGCATCTATCTACATCTACAAGCTGTTCAATAAGGACCAGCGGCTAGGTCCAGAGTCAGAGAAACAGTGGGTATGGCAATGGAATGCCTATGTATCACCTTAATGTGGTTTGGAGTGGGGGGTTTTTGTCTAATGATTCTACGAACAGGACATTCTGTCGGGCCGCGGAGGGGGCAGATTTGAAGGCATTGCAAGCGACTTTGGGGCCGGGGAGGGCAAATCGCTCGGAGATACAACATGCTTCTATTGCTTTTGACAGTTATTATCAGAAGGAAGGGAAGATTAAGAGCTCTTGTTACTTCTAGGGGCTGCTATGGTGACAACGACGGATCCAGGTGAGCTGCTCTGAGCTATCGTTCTTGGCACTTGTGAATTCCTTTTCATGTTATTTATCACTTGGAAAACTGCAATTTTTATGGTTAGTCTTGAATTATGTTTATTTGTACTGTCGTTAACATTTTCTTTAGTGTTTGTCTTATCCTCTTTTTTGGAGTTGTTCTCATGAGCCCTCATTTGCAATTTATTATCAATGATGATTGAGATGCTAAATTTATTTTTTAAAGATATTTTGAACAACTATTATCGCTTAATCATAGATTTAATATTTTTTTCTTGACTTTTTTGTACTAATTTTATCTACTCATCTGATGAGTATATTTTTCATCCTTTATACATGTCCAAACCAGCTATTTGATGTATAACCATTAAATTTTAAAGACTTTTTGATGTTGCAGATGATAAATTTGGTTAAATTCTATTAAAATTTTGACAAATATTTTTATGATTTAGAATTTAAATGAAGGAGATAAAGAGGCTGGTGAGTAATAGTGCAAATTTTTTAAAACTGAACTTCTCTCAAAATTTACTAGATCTTAGATTTCACCTTAAATTTGGAGAAAATGGAAATTTAAGAATGTAGTTTGATTTATGTGGCCTACAAATTTATTTGGTAAACTTTATGGTAAATCCTGACTAAATATTGTAACAAACAACCTCTCAACTTAGATATCAACAATTTTTTAATCATCCAACCCTTGGAATTTTAAAACTTCACAACTAAAAATTTTGTATTTCCATAAAAATGATGCCAATTTTAAATCATGTGATTTCTTATGTTTTGATATGACACTGAAAATTCCACTAGTCGAAACGCGAATCTTGATGATGAAAGTAATCTGATTCTGAGTCAAGATTAACCCAGATCAAGCGTTTATTGAAAACTTTATGATCACGTCCTAAATATGGAGTATTTATAGTCAAATCGAGCGTATTGACGAGCTGGATCTAACAAGTCCAAGATCTCCTAATTCTGACTTCATTTGAGCATTCAAATACTTAAAATACATCAGATGATCAAGGAAATCATTTTGAGCCGTCCGATGGAGTGTTTTGAGATTTTGACTATAATGACCAAAATGCCTTCTCAGAATCCTATAAATAGGACCTCATTCTTGTCATGAAGTGGGGAAAAGCTAGAGACGAACTTGGGAGAAAGCTGGGAGAGAACTAGAAATTTGAAGTTCATCATCACCACCGTTGCCGCCGATCGCCGCCTATTATCATCGCCGACTGCCACCAACAACCATTACAGTCCAACTACCGCCGTATAACTGTTGTAACCTGATTATTAAATTCTCATTATCAGGATTTCTTACATACAATCTTGTAATCCCGTTATCGAAAAGATTTAAATTTTGTACTTCAAAGTTGATATATAGTGAAGCATCTTTACTGGGGTAGGCCCTGTGATTTTTTACCCTCTTCCTGAGGTTTTTTCATGTAAAAATTCTGGAGTTTCTTATTCTCTTTTCAACTATCTGTGTGCGTGTTGGATTTCCATACAAAGCTAAGACGTGAAGTTTTATTCTACCGCTACAAGTTTTCTAACACACAACAGTTTAGCGTCGTCTGTGGGAAACATTCCTTTTACATCTTCACGATGGTTGACAATTTGATTTTATGCTCAAAATAACACCACCTATATGGTGAAGAAAATCTTATTCTCGAGGAACACATAAGAAGAATGAAGATTCATCAAACTTCGATTCTTCAGCTTTTGTTGGAGATTGATGGGCAACTCTTAATCTCAAAAGATCATCCAAATCAATGTTCTTGATATCTAATTGATTATCAGTTCGAGAAGCAAGTCAATGATGTGGAGTAATTTCAACAAAAAGAATATAGAGAGATAGCTTTATAAATTATGATTCCCCAATCATACTCATGGAAAATAAGTCAAAGGTCAAGGAGCAACTTTGGCTACGGCCTCAAACAGATGTTTTGATTTAACCTCTTCCACACAGGTTAACATCATCGAGTAATACTCTGACAAATAATCTCAGAAGAATCAAAATATTTAATCTCTTCCACACAGGTTAATGTCATACTTTGACAAAGCAACCTCAAATAAGAGTTAAAATTATTGATTTCTTCCACACAGGTTAAATGTCAAGGAGTAACACTCTGATAAACAATCTCGGATGGGTCAAAAAATTCTCAACGGATTCGATTCAATCTCTTCCATACAAGTTAATGTCATCAAGTAGTACTTTGACAAACAACATCGGATGGGTCAAAAATCCTTGGCGGATTCGATTCAACCTCTTCCATACAAGTTAACGCCATCAAGTAACACTTTGACAAACAATCTCTGATGGGTAAAAAATCCTTAAGGGATTTGATTCAACCTCTTCCATACAGGTTACTGTCATCAAGTGATACTTTGATAAACAACCTCGGATGGGTCAAAAATGCTTGACGGATTCAATTTGATCTCTTCCATACAGATTAACGTCATCAAGTAATACTTTGACAAACAACCTCGAATAGGTCAAAACTCTTTGGCGGATTCAATTCGACCTATTCCATACATGTTAACGCCTTCAAGTGACTTTGACAACAACCCTGATGGGTTAAAAATTCTCAACGGATTGATTCAACCTCTTCCATACAAAGTTAACGTCATCAAGTAACATTTTGACAAACAACCTCGGATGGGTCAAAAATTCTTGACGGATTCGATTCGACCTCTTCCATACAGGTTAATATCATCAAGTAATACTTTAACAAACAACCTCGGATGGGTCAAAAATCATTAGCGGATTCGATTCGACATATTCCATATAGGATAACGTCATAAAGTAACACTTTGACAAACAACCTCGGATGGATCAAAAATTCTTTGCGGATTCGATTCAATATCTTCCATACAAGTTAATGTCATCAAGTAAAACTCTGACAAACAACTTCGGATGAATCAAAAATCCTCAGCGGATTCGATTCAACCTCTTCCATACAGGTTACTGTCATCAAGTAATACTTTGACAAATAACATCGGATGGGTCAAAAATCCTCAGCATATTCAATTCAACATCTTCCATACAGGTTAATGTCATCAAGTAATACTTTGGCAAACAACCTTGGATGGGTCAAAAAATCCCCTGATTCGACTGACTTATTCCATACGCATTCAAGTAACACTTTGACAAACAACCTCGATGGGTCATCAGATGATGGATTTTACCTCCCTACTTTATGTGGCCAATCAATGGATACTCTTGAACAACCAATATCGTATGAGTCAATCAAATTGGGTTGCTCTATACAATATAATAATTATGTTGAACTTACTATTGTTTAAAATAATTCATCTAATTAATCCATTTAGCATTTAGAAACCTATAAATTTTAGTTAGCGTGTTAGGTCATTGAAAAAGTACATATAGTAACTTCTACCTCAATAGTTCTTCAACTTCTATGCAAAGAACTACTATGTACCTACTAGCCTCTACTAGCATATACTCATAAACCTCATCATTGATGACATGCACCATAGTAAAATCAATATTATTTCAAAAACGCCACACTAGATTGATTTGCTCAGCGGTTTCGTATGTATAAACACTAACTGCTAATGTGTGTGTCTATATATATATATCGACTTAATTAGGAGCATTTACAATTATAAGGCCTAAAAAGAATAAGTGATAATTTCTCAACTCTTCTTCTCTTTTAACTACATATCAATCTTGTTCATTTGTATGATGCAACTCTTCTTAGAACACTTATAAATAATATATAAAGAGATAATATACTTATTTGAAATTTAATGATAACATAATATCAAATTTTATAGAATTGATATATTCTCCATATATATTTCATTATTATTCAATCATCAATTGGATTCTTAATTATAATTCAATGATCGGAAGTGAAAAAAAGTTTAAATTTAGCATTTTGAATATTGCAATAAGGTCTTTGAGAACTTATTGTCCATTTTTAAACCCATTTAGATAATAAGCACTTTAGTCATTTAACGTCAATAGATCAATTATTTATATATGAGCAAAAATAAACATTTGCAACCCTTTAATTCAAAAACATTTGAAAGATTATTTGGTTTTAAAAATTAATTTGGTGGATACAAAATATTAAATATATTAAATTGTTAAATGTTATAAATGAAAACAAATTAAATGTTATTCATTTAAATATATTATATATTGTTGAGCGCATTTAATGTTTTCTAAAGAAATATAAAATATGACTTTATATCTCAAAAATGTGGACTAAGTGTATTTTGCTACATTAAGAAGTTTCCAATTCTTCGAATTCCTCATAAGCTAAGGTCATATATTTTTTAGTTTTAGACTTTTTCACTACACCAAATAAATACTTGATTTATAAACAATTATTTTTAAAAAGAATAAGTAATTGTTTATATTACATTTTAAAATAACTATTTCTCATTATATAATTTACCCACACATAAAAAGAATGCTTCCCAATGATGTCTTCCAACTACGCTTATACCTTATTATCAAACTCTCTAAAAGTCTCATTCCTATTAATGGCATATTATTTAATGTAATAATTTATATTTATACTATAATAAATTTATTATAAAATATTATATATATATATATTGGGAAACCCCATATAGGGGGGAATTTTATTGCTACCAAAAGAAATGTTACATGGTCCTTAAAGGAGATAAACTCCAAATCTAATGCTCATAGAGCTACAATAAACCTATAGAGTAAATCTCCAATCTAAATACATATGAGATTAAAAGTAAAAGAAAAGAGAATCATCCATAATAAGGAGGACCCAGTCTAAACCATGAAGAGGGAGCACGACCCAGTTGAACCTAGAAGAGAGCAAAAGATGGCCCCAGCCAGCAGCGGATGAGACGAGATATATCAAACAGCCTTGAGAAATTAGTGACCCGAAAGCAAGTAAAAGAAGACCATCTGAAAAGAAAAAGGGGTGAAAGTTAATCATACAAGTTGATTTGAGCAGCTAGGCGTGTCAAATGAGAATAAAAGGGATAGAGTAGCTCAAGCTCACCGATCCATAAGGGGCGATGCAAATATGAGCATCCAAATTGAGAAGGGTTACAAATAAAAGCTACTACCACCAAAATGAAAGGGATCATCCCCGCCATCATAGCCAACAAACCGGAGCACCAGATGATGAAATTCTGAAGAACCGTCAACGCCGACAAATAGTATGAATTCCATGAAGGGAAAATAAGCCTCAACCGTAATCAATTATTCTCAGACAAACTATGAATCCGAAATTGCAGCCCATGAACGAAGGAAATGACTCGTAGAAACAAACATAAACCCAAATGATAAGGGAAGAACGCCACTAGGCAAAACATAACAAAAAAAGATAAAACAAGGTCCCGAGCGCCAGCACAGAGACATATGTGGCAGAGAAAGAGAAAGAGACATAAAACATGAACCATTTCAGACAAACTAGACAAACTCCCCTCGCACAGAATATATCCAAGCCCGTGAAACAAGAACCACAAGCAAAATAGGGGAAGAGTTACTCACCGATGAGCCATATTTTCCAACCGTGAGATGAGAAAACAAAGAAGACCAACACAAGAATGAGATCGATATCGCAACCCAGAGCCTTTCAAATGAAAAAGGCAAAGAAGGCCTTTCAAATGAAAAAGGCGAAGGCCAATAAAACAAATAGTAGATTAAACACCATTGAAAACATTGACTAATTTGAATATTAAACCAATTGTAGAGAAAATAAAGTTCCCATTAGAGATAGGGGGGAGCAGACTCCAGCAGATCAACAAAAGCAAGTAACACAGGGTGCTTCATCATTCTGACCAAATACGAAGACAAGATGCAATGCCTTACAAATGATATTAAGATCTAATATAAGGAAAACCTGTCTTGTCCAGGTTAACCAATCCTTGTAAGTGTTTAGGAAGAGAATGTTTATCAAAATTAATGGGCCCATTCAATCTAGTTAGCAAGGTAATCAAAGACAAGCATTTCCTTCCCTCCATATATGAGTGATTTTGTAACTAAATTGGTTGAGAAAAGTTTTAGTTCGCTGAGTAAATAATATAATTTCCATTTTTTTTGGACAGAGATCGATTAGTAGTAAGGCATCCACTTCAAGCCGGATATTAAGCCAACCTTTTCGTAAGGAAATGCAAGAGCATTATAAAGCGTGTAAGTTCAAAAGGCGGAAGTTAGTAATAAGAGGATTAGCAAAGGCCAAGAGGACATCACCATTGAAATTTCTAAAGATGCCACCACATCCAGAAGCATTAGGAGATACAGACTCCATCGGTGTTAATTTTGATGACATTATCATGTGGTTTGGCCCAATAAAGTATTTTGGCTTGATTAGAAGTGTCTTTATCAGCAATTATAAACCCAATTTTGAGGCTACAAATTTACACCCTTTAAAATGTTTATATTTAATAAGGTTGGCTTTAAATAAATCACATTTTGAATTTAGTTTTAGCAATTATCTTGAAATGATTCATAGTGATATCGTTATATAGCATCATTTCTAGCCATCCAAATAAACTAAATAATAATTATAGCGATTTTAATATGACCTTTGATATTGTTTTCAAAATATATCTCGAGGATAAATAGTAAGCGAGCCGTTGAATTTGTCAATGGAGAATAGATTATCGTACCAAAGCCAAAGTTTAGCAATCGCTCCATTCACAAATTGGTGATTAACATTTTCAATATGGGAGCAACAATGACATTTTGACGGAAGGTGAAAACCTTTACCCACATCAAGAGTCAATAGGGACAAAGTTTTTTAAGATACAAGTAAGAATAGAGTATGAGGTGGGGATATTGTTATGCCAAAGTCTAGCATACACTTTGGAATAATCACGTGTTTCTTTGATCTTAAGCCAAACATTTTAAAACGAATTCTCCATTGTGAGAGAGTTTAAAGAGAATCGATCTTTTTTATTGGGTGTAATGTGTATATTATTAAGTTTGTCTAAAAGGAAAAGGGATATACTCGATGAGCTTGGAAAAGTTCCATCTATTATTATTCCAGAAAGATTTGACTTTGATAGTATCAATAGAACATGAGGAAATTAATTCATCAAGGAATTATTTCCAAGCCAGTTATCTTGCCAGAAGAAAGAGTTGCCAGAGTTAATGCCCCAAAAAATTAATGATTCCGCCTTCCATTTGATATTACAAAGTCTTTTCCAAATGGGAGAAGCGTTAGTTTGTAAGAGCAATTCAAGGGGTGCTTTGATAGGTATTTGTTTGTCATGAAGTTAGCCCAAAGGCTATTGTTGCTTCTAAAATTCCACCAAAGTTTATATGAGAATGCGGTGATGGTGTTATTTACAACCAAGACCACCTTCCTCAAAGATCTGCAGATTTTTGCCAAGAGGACCAGTGTATTTTGAGGAAGAGGTATTAGAACCCCAAAAAAAATTTGTTAATTAGCCTCTCAATTCTATTAATGCAAAAGTTGGTTGCGATAGTTTGAATAAGATAAAGAGGCATCGAGTTAAGGGTACTCTTAATCGTTAACCTCCCTCCAAAGGATAGAAAATGGTATTCCCAAGAGGAGATACGGTTAGATATTTTGTGGATTAATTCGTCAAAAAGATAAGATCTTTTATGACCTTTGAAAAGAGGGGTACCGAGATAATTGATCGGAAGTTGTTGTTGATGAAAGTTAGTGATCCTTGTTATATGATTAATCCTATTATTGGTGATTTTATTAGCGGTTATGAAACAACATTTATTTTTGTTAAGGAGGAGACCACTTTCTTTGCCAAATTTGTTAAAGAATTTCATAATGGTTTTTATGTGAGATATAGAAGCATTGTAGAAAATGATAAAATCAAAGCAAAGATGAGTAATAAATCCACCTTGAGTTTTGTAAATCATACTCTTATTATAGAATAGATGGTTCGCTCTGGATAAGTAATCGGCGACTATAATAAAAGCAAGGGAGATAATGGATCTCCTTGGCGTAAGCCATGTTTAGAAGTGAAGAAACCCGATTCTCCATTAATGATAATAGAACCAAACATTAGTGACACAATTTTAATGATATGAATAAATTCTTTTGAAAATCGAAAAGTTGAAGTATAGAAAAAGAAAATCCCAAGAGAGTTTGTCAAAGGCTTTAGTAATGTCGGTTTGAAGGCAATGTTACCTCTAGTAGGAACGTCAATATCATGAATCATTTCTTGAGCTAAAAGAATATTATCTATAGTTCTCCCTTTAATGAAACCAGTTTGATTACGGGAAATAATATTCGCAAAGGGTTGATTGGTTGGTGATTTTGGCAATTAGTTTGTTAAAGAAGGTGCAAAGACTAATCGTCTAAAGTCATTCCAAGTTTGGGTGATTATTTTAGGGATAAGAACTATGGATGTACTAGAGAAGGATCTAGGAAGGGGTTGCCATTGAAAAGTCTATAATTCAATCGAGACTTAATAATGGACCAACACCGTTGAAAGAATATATAGTTGTGTATCCATCCGGAATAATCAATTCATGCTTTGAAGAATAGTACTAATTTTTTAGATTCTGGACTAATAAGAGATGTTTTGGTCAGAAGTAATCATGGAGGGAATCAGATGAGGATTTGAAATAGTTTCCGTGGTAATGTTGTTGTTTAACAAATTTTGAAAATGTTGGATAACCGAATCTTTAATATCATTTTTATCCGATATCCAATTATCATTACTATTTTTAATTTTATTAATAGAGTTTAGAACTTTTCTTTTGTTGAAAAGAGCGTGGAAATATTTTGTGTTTTACGTAAATCGAATATGTTACTAGCGACTTTTTTGCCGCCAATAAGTTTCCTCCATGTTTTGATATTTAATCAAATTGTCTCTAGCTTCGATGAGCTCATCATTTTATTAGGTCTAGCGGCTTCTTCAAGAGAGCAAGATCTTCCATTGTTTTAAGATTTGCAAAAGGTTTTAAAATGGTGTTTATTCCACGTCGAGTTTGTTTTAGTCTTTTAAGTTTAAGCCAAAATGGATCATGCCTTTAATGGAGTTATCGATGAATTGGGGCCGTCCAATTAACAAACATGAGACATAAAGTCATTATGTTGCAACCACATATTTTGGAACCGAAGGGGACAGATGCGGGTAATGTAGCAGGGGAAATTTTCACAGAATCGAGGGAGGCGTGATGTGGTTCTACTTAAGTGTTCTCTCGAGGTATTAGGCCATTGATCAATCCAAAGGGGTTAAAGAATTACGATCGAGGCGTTGCCAAAGTCTAGAGTTGTTCCACGATAGTTGGAACACGAAAACCCTATATCGGGTAAGATTACGTCAAGAATCATGTTAGCGTCTTCCATAGAATTAGGATTAGGGGAGGACCCTCCCCTTCTTTCAGAAGTATAGAGGATGGTGTTAAAATCTCCGCAAACCAACCAGGGTTGAGTGACAGAGGAAGCAAAAGATCTTAAATTATTCCATAGGATGTTCCTATATTACGATGCATAAATAAAAGAGCTCACCACGGTGAAATCACCCACAGAAATATGGACATTAATCAATTGTTGCTGGTTGTCAAGGATATTGATGTTGATTGAGTTATTCCAAAACAACCAAATTTTGTTGTTAATGTTGTAAAAAAAATTAGGAAAACCTAGTGTTCTAGCGGTAGATGCAATCTTAGAAGAGTGGATAAGTGGTTCGGTGATAGTAAGGAGAGATATGTTATGAGTGCGACAAAGGCTTCTAACTCGGTTGCGAACTAGAGTAGTCCCAATACCACGAATATTCCAAATGATAAAATTAATCATAATGAAAAGATTGGAAAAAATTGATTGGGTGAAAATGAGGAAAAAGGAAATTATTGATGTAGAGTTGATGAAGATCTTGTGATTCTGGCCGCATTTTTAGCGCTGTTTTTGATTTTGAGTGTTTTCTTTTTCTTTAGAACAGTTTGAAAGTGTCTATCTGTCCAAGGTGTCTCCATCCAAAAAGAATAGTTAGTGTGATCCAAAGTTTCATTATTAAGCAAAGGAATCATGATGGTAATTTCCCTTCTTCCATATCGAGATCGGTTAATTATGTTATCATGTTGGTCATTCAAAGTTGTTAGGGGAGGGAGGATTGCTTCATCTTCTTTTCTAGATTAATGGTGATTTGTATATTTTGTTGTTGATCCAAAATATGATTTTCAGTCGAGGTGATGTTCCCAAGCCTAAGTTTAATTTCTTTGTTTTGGATCATTAGTTGTATGAGCATGCATGTTACCATTGGAAATAGTAATAGGCAAATTTTCTAAGTTTCCATAACCAACTATGTCATCAGTGTCATTATTCAACACCTGATTAGTTTCCTTTTGCAAATCAGAGGGTAAAGGTAAAGGCGGGTTTTGTGAAGGAGGATTAGTTTGGTTTGCTTTTGGCACATAGGCCATTTTAGTGGGTTGCTCCTTAGTAACCGAAGTAGTAGTGATAGGAAGTTTATTTTTTTTGAGATGTGGATGTAGAATAAAACAATCTATGTTCATACCCATGGATTTTGCAGTGTGTACGAAGAGGAAAGTTTTCAAATTCTATCTTTTGATTATAACCCATTTTTTTGATCCAATCTAGACTTCTTTTGGATATTTTTTAGTTATATCAATTTCAACAAGTATCCGTATCAGGTCGGGATCTCACCACCGTAGCTTGATCAATTTGAAGAGGCCGTCCAAAGATAGCCCCCACAGCAAACAATACCTGGTGTGTAACAAAATGTATATGCATGTTGGGCAAAGCAAGCCAAATAGGAACAATTGGAGATTCTTCTTTAATATCAAAACTAGGTGTCCACTTAAGAAGTTAGCATTTGGCAATTAAAACAAAATAAATAATCCAAGTCATTAGATAATTGAATTAGCCGTAAATTTAAGCACTTAAAGCAAATATTTTCTAAATTGAAATTTAAGGGTGAATTTACCCATCAAAGAGAATTCAAATAGCAAGAATTTCCACATCAATCCAACACACACATACCATGGTAATAGTAGTTTAACCGCAGTAAAAGCAATTTACCGAGAGAGCATCCTTGAAAGATTTAAAGTTCGCAGTAAGGATAAAGGATCGAGTGTCAGGATGGTTTATATCCGTAGTAAGGAAAAACCATTTCATCATCAAAAGAGGCGATTTACATTCAGAGCTAATGAGATCAATACCAAAACACGGATTAAAGCAAAAAAATGAGTTTGATCACGGCGAAGCAAAAACGAGGCCAGAACGCAGCTAGGTTTTCCTTGGCGACCACTATTTTTTTTATATATATATATATATATATATATATATATATATATATATATATATATATATATATATATATATATATATATATATATATATATATATATATATATATATATATATATATATATATAGATATATATATATATATATATATATATATATATATATATATATATATATATATTATATCTTCTTTATTTTTCATCTCTCATGTGTATATATAAAACTAAAAATCTATCAAAATTTTATTCAAAAAAAAAACCTCCACCATTTGATATGAAGTTAATTATTCTCTTAAGTATATATTTATAGGCCATCCATTAAAATGCCAAAAGGTTTCTCGTAGCAAATATTTTTTTAATGCAATTTTATAGGGCTTATTTTATTACATTAGCTTTGTTTACTTCCATAGATAAAGGTTAATATAGAGAATAATATTTGACAATCCAACATTTTTAAAAGGCTAGAAAAGTTCAAAATCCTGCAATTCAAAGAACAGTGATTTGAATATGTGATAATAATTGTAGAAGGGACCTCGAGCCCTCACTTGTCTGTGGTTTGTATGTTTAATTTCATGAAATAGCATGTAACTTGCCCCAATTATGACTAACACGATAAAGAAAATTAAAACTCAACTATTAATGATTTCAATTGAAGATTTGTGAATATCAAAAGCTCTAATCATGTAAGAAGTAAGATTCTAAATAATAAATTTAAGCAATTGAAATCTCCCAACAATAGAAAAAGATTTGAGTTTCCAACCAACAAGAATAATTAAAATCTTACATAACAAAATTTGTAAATCTATACGAGGTAACTTCTTTGCAGAAATAGCCAAGCAAAAATAAGTAATTTATTATATATTTAAGAGGAACATTCAAGTAAGAGCTTAGAGTGTCTTCATTGGAGATTTTAGATGAGAAATACATGGTGCTTTTAGTGAATTTGAGCTTAGAAGTTGCCAATTTAAAGTCCTCATATAAGAAAAATTAAATGTTAGAAAAAGAAATCTTGACTCCAAGTTTAATAACCGAAAGTTGACAAAATATCTGGGCGATCTCATGCGACTAGGCTTCTCTTTGAGCTTCACATGGCCTTCCCTTCCTTCCTCCTCCCTAAAATCCAACTAATTTCTCTCTGCTCTCTCATCATCTCCCACTCGACCTGGCTCTTGGTCAGACCCCTTTTCCTTTTACTTTTCTTTCAATGGGTACTCTTAATCACTCCTTCCCGTCACTTTCTTCCTTATCTCCGTCAATTTCGGTTGCGGGCTCATCCAAGGAGGGATCCCGTGGACATTGTAATTGGAAAGAGTTGTTGCTCGCTCAAAATGAAAAAAATAGGGATTTCCCGCTATCCTTCATTCCACCTGTTACCTCTGAAGTATCTTTTTCTGAGGAAGATCTGTTGGAAGGTCAGCAGGAGTGGAATTTGTCTCTAGTTGGTCACGCCATCGATAAACAACCGTTTTATGGATCTCTGTTGGCTGCGGTCAAAAAGAAATGGCGGTTTAAGGGGAATCTTGAGCTGTTATCTCTTGAAGGGGATTTCTTTTTATTTAAGTTTTATTGAAGATTACAACGTGTGGAATGGCGGGCCTTGTTTTCTAAGCGGCAGCCATTTATCTTCCAGTGGAGTTGGGATTTCCGTCAAGGATCCGTGGCCGAGATCCCATTGTGGATCAAGTTACCTAACTTTCCCTTATCTTTGTTGGAATGAAAATGGGTCTCGAAAATTGGAAGTGTGATTGGCATTCCTCTGTTGACAACCTAACGGCTTCCAAAGCAAGGATCACCTTCGCTCGTCTCTGTGTGCAGATTAATACTTCCTCTGTTCTTCCCGACTTGATTCCTATCAACTTGAATGGAAAGAAGTTTAGCCAACCAATTGTTTACGATTGGAAGCCGTCGGCTTGTTCTAAATGTAACACGTTTACACATAGCGATACTTCTTGTCACCGGAATCAAGTTTTACCTCAACAACCGATTGCGAAGCGTATCCCGAACAGGGGAAGGAGCCGTAGCCGTCAACCAGCCAATGTGTTTCCTCTAGTAAACAATTTCTCTGCCTTATCAGAGGAAGGCGAGATAATGGAAGATGAAACTCCTCTTAGTGTAGCAGAGGAGGTTGCAGTGATCTCAAAAACTGTTCTTTCCGATGACCTTAATCAACCTCCCACTCTTTCTCACTCACTGCACACGAGGCGAGATCATCCACCCCAGAAACATATTTAGGAAGCCACTCTGGTGATCCTCTAAAGCAAGGTGTTATTGCCGATCTTCCTCCTCTTCTCCCAAGCGGTATGATCAATTGACAGGTATAGATAAAGGAAAGAATCCTATATCGACTTCAAAGTCACAACTGGAGGAGACATCATGGTAAGCTCAATGCATCTCCAATCGAAGGTAAAAAAAGGGTAAAAAACCTCTTCCTTTCCTTCTCAATGAATTTTCCTAAATTGTATTTGGAATGTTAGAGGCCTTGCTCAAGTGTAAACAGATTGCTTGAGACTTATCAAAGAATTTAGATTGGATCTTTTTTGCTTTCTGGAAACTAAGATCAACTCTAAATCCTATCGTGACCCTTTTCTTTTACGAAAGTTTTTGATGTTTCCCTCTGAATCGTGTTGTTCCAATTTTGAGATTGCGGTTGGTGGCCGAATCTGGATTAAATGGTGTTCTGAGCGTATTGATTTCAAACCGTTGGCTGTTTCTAATCAATTTATTCACGGCTCCGTTTCTCCTAATGGAAACCCCCCTTTTTTCTTACCTGTATCTACACTGAGAATGATGCTCAATCTCGTAACCATCTCTGGAGTTCCCTTAGGGAGATTGCTGTTGGAATTACGGAACCTTGGTTGTTGATGGGTGATTTCAATTGCGGTCTTTCCCATAAGGATAAGATGGGTGGTAACCCTGTCTCTTACCAATACTCTTTCTTTCTCTTCTGTGTACAAGGCGTGAACTTCTCGAGCTCCCTAGTACAGGATTACTTTATACATGGTCCAATCAACAAACCAATAATCCCATATTCTGTAAACTTGATAGGGTCTTTTGCAATGCTGCTTGGTTGGATAAATTTCCCTCCTCGTTTTATAAAGTTCCTCCTCCTCTCTCGTCGGATCATTCTCCTCTCATCATCTTCATGAACCATACTACTGTTGGTAAATCGGTTTATGTTCAGGAATTATTGGACCCTTTCACCCGATTTCTTGGGGGTTATAAATGCTGCTTGGAAGACCTTTGTGGTTGGTGATCCAATCTTTGTTCTTGCAAACAAATTATACAAGGTTAAAAGTGCACTTAAAGAAGCCATGAGAGATTCATCACCTTTGCAACTCCAAATTGATAAGGCAAAATGGAATCAAAAAGAAATTCTTGAAAAATTGGAAAGGAATCCAACTGATGAATTCCTTCTAGCTGAAGCTAAGGTTATTAAAGAATCTTACATTAGTCTACTTCATATGGAGGATGCATGGGTTAAGCAACGTGCTAAGGCTCATTGGCTTACTTCCTCTGATGATGATCTTAAGTTTCTATACTTTTCAATCAAGAAAGGAGAAGCTCTAATGTGATTAGAGCTCATCTTGACAAGGGTGTCTTATATGATCAGGATTCCATAGCTGAGGAGTTTTGCAGGTACTATTCAGCTCTCTTTAACTGTAACTCCTCTGACTCTTTCATACTGCAGGATATCCCGATTGGGAATTCACTCTCTGCCGATTCTATCATGGGTTTGGAGGCTGATATTAGTGATCAAGAAATTAAAGATGCCTTATATAGTATAAGTGAGAATAAAGCTCCAGGTTCAGATGGTTTTACTTCCAAATTTTTCTCTGCCTCTTGGGAAGTTCTTTGGAAAGCTTTTTTAAATGCAGCTGCCACTTTTCAAAACCCAAAAGCTCGCAAGTTGAAAAATTCTTTGATAACTTTGATTCCTAAAGTTAAACATTCCAACTCAATTTCTGACTATAGACCAATATCTCTTTGCAACACTTTTTACAAAGTTATTGCCAAAGTTCTTGCTTCTAGGATGAAGAAAGTCCTTCCTCTTTTAATTAATCCAGCCCAATCTGCATTTGTTAAAGGAAGGGACATTTCAGATAACATCACTATGGCTAATGAAATTTGTAATGAGTTGTTTCATAACAAATCACAAAGGGTTTTTCTTGCAAAACTTGATCTCAGGAAGGCATTTGATTCTATTAACCGGGAGGCTCTCCTACATAGACTTAAATCTATTGGGTTTCCTAGTAGATTTATTAATTGGGTGAAAGCATGTATCACTGACATTCCTTTCTCAGTTACTATAAATGGGGAAATCAAAGGTTACTTTTCTTCAAAATTTGGACTTAGACAAGGATGTCCCTTATCCCCATTCTTGTTCACCAATTGACACTTTTCTGTTTAATTGATAGAGGTTAATTTATTTAGATATAGACCTCTTATTCTTTGGAACTTGTAAAATTTCTCATTTGCTTTTTTTGATGATCTCTTAGTGGCTGGCGATGACATTGTGGGCTCTCAAATTTTGTCTTGAGGAATTAAAAAATATACAGACTTGTTGTTAATCTTGATAAATCCATTTGTTTCTCTAGGGAGGTGGAAAATCTTTGTAGTATCCTTAATATTACTCAAAGTGTTTTTCCTATCAAATATTTGGGCCTTCCCTTAACTTTGGGATCTCCTAAACTCATGAACTACTCAAGTTTATTTGACAAATTGCAAAGATGGCTTGCTGGTTGGAAATGTAAATTTTTGTCTCTTGGAGGAAGGTTGCAATTACTTCGATCATCAGTTAACAACTTCATATCTTATTGGTTTAGATCTATGATCATTCCCAAAGGTGTTTTAAAGCAAATTTACTCTTTCACTTCAAGATTCTTCTATCATAATGGGGTTTCAAACAAACTTACTATATCATGGGACAAAACCTCTCTAAGGAGAAAGGTGGAATAGGCATTCTCTCGGCTTTCTCTCTTAATTCATTATGTAAAATTAAAACTATGTGGAAGACTTTAAAGCAGGAATCACTCTTTGCGAACTGGTGTAATCAGAAATATGGTTCTATTTGGAATCCCCCTATTCACAAAGTCTCCCCTATGTGGAAGGAAATGAAATTGTATGCAAATCGCTATTGTGATAAATTAAATTATCACATAGGGAACGGTCAAACATTTTCTTTGCTCTTTGATCCTTGGTGTGAGAATAAATCTATGGTTAATGCATGGGATTCTAATGACCATCACTTACAGCATAATTATAAAGATGCAAAGCTTTGTACTTTTATTTCAGATGGCCATTGGAGAATTCCATCCTTTTTTGCTGTTGAATATCCACTGTTATATGCTACTATTGCTTCTCTTCCTATTGCGGGTGGTGAAGACTGGATTGCTTGGGGTTTAAAGCGTAATCCCACTAATCGGGATTTTAAACAGGCTCTCTTTGAGAACTTACCTTCTGTTAATTGGTTTAAAAATATCTGGTTTTCAGGTTGTGCTGTTAATTATGCTATCTATTGTTGGATGGCTTATCTAGGGGGGTTAAAAACATCTGATTTGCTTGTTAAAAGAGGGCTCGGTATCCAAACTATATGCAGGTTTTGTTTTACTGATTTTGAAACACATTCACATCTCTTCTTTGAATGTCCATTTTCGATGCATCTGATAAGAAGTATTCTTCCCAATGGCAATTTCTTTTTAATGCAATCTACTCTGCAACAAGTTTTGAATAGTCTGGAACCTAATGTGCATAAAATCAGCAAAAGGATACACTTTCTTTCCACTGCTGTTTTAGTCTACTGTATTTGGAGAGAAAGAAACAAAACACTTATTACTCATACTGTTTCTCCCCTCACTGTCTTACTCGATCAAATTAAAGATAGAATTGCTTTTAAAATAGCAAGATGGAAGGTTAATGAGTCCTGGCCTGCCAGTGTTATGCAAATTATCTTAAGTTGGAGGAATAGGATTTCCTAATTCTGCTATGCCATTTCTGCCTATTACTCATTTCTGCTTTACTATGCTGCTTGTTGGACTGATAAATGCCGTCTTTGGGATCTCTGAACATGGTCGCCGGTATCGAGAAATCTGGACGATGATGACACTTATGTTTACCCATGGGTATTCAAATATTGGCACAGCCTTGATGATAACCTTGGCTGGAGTTATGCTTCACCAACCGGAGGGCTGTGATCGGTGCCGCTGTTCAGCCGTGTATGCTTCGAGTTGGATCTTTCCTGGTTTTTATCAAAGTCTGAGTCCAGAATTTATGATTTATAATTAATGCAACATATTATGGATGGGAGTTTGTGTGTGCAGTTTTTGTTGTTTTACAGGGAGGGATTCTCTCGTTCCTTCTGGTGATAGCATGCTTCTAATACGGTTGGGTTATCTTGGAATGCGGGTGGAATTGGTATTATAGTGGATTGGATTTATACTATGGCTTGTTATTGTTGTTTGGAGGAGTGTGGTTTTGGAAGGAAGATATTCTGCTTTTGACAAAGAAAGACTCCGTTTTAATCTGGAAAACGGTTTTGGAATGGACTATGATGAGATTCATGTCGCTCTTTATACTTGAGCACACCTTCGTGAGGGATCAGATTCGAACCGATTTTCTGTGGGGTTCCTACCCTTTATACTCGCTTTTTTGATCGTGATCCCTTGGATGGCGTGAAGGAGTCAACCGAAGGTCTTTGTCCTATGAAAGCGATCTTTAACTCGAGTCCATTGTTTTGTTTTCTCGCTACATAGTTAAGTCCAGCTTTTGTAGTTTGGTTCATTTTAGTGTAGGTTGTCTTAAGGCTGTAGTCTGCTTTTATTTTCTAAATGTCTTGACCCGGTTCTTCTCCTGTACTTGATACTTTACATTTTGGAATACATTGGGCATAGCCCTCAAATCCTTCCAAAAAAAAAAAATTAAATGTTTTCAATTCACAGTTACTTCCACGAAATCTATATGTGTGATTTAATGAATTTGCATTCATGACCTGCATTTTTTATTATATATTTATAAGTAGCTTAATAAATAAATATATTGCGTACATTAATGGGCTTCCTTTCTCTTTCAAACCTACTAATATTTCTTCTTATGCATGTAAGAGGAAATCAAAAGTTACGAATTTGTTACCATACATATTATTATTTGTTACCATATATATTATTATGCTCCGAAATTTTATCAACAGTAGCATATATATTACAATGTGTGTAAGGTTTTTTTTTTTTTAATTACTAAACTTACATAGTAATGCATGCTAAGATCAAATCATTGAATACTTACAAAATTGAAATATAAATGCTGAGTTTTAGCATTCTTTTATATATGTGTGTGTAAATTATGTAATCAAAAATATTTTTTTAAAATGTAATATAAACAATTACTTATTATTTTTAAAAATAATTGTTTGTAAATCAAGTATTTATTTGGTGTAGTGAAAAAGTCTAGAACTAAAAAATATATGACCTTAGTTTAGGAGGAATTCAAAGAATTGGAAACTTGTTGATGTAGCAAAATACACTTAGTCCACATTTTTGAGATATAAAGACATATTTTATATTTCTTTAGAAAATATTAAATGCACTCAACAACATGTAATATAATTAAATGAATAATATTTAATTTATTTTCATTTATAACATTAAACAATTTAATCTATTTAATATTTTGTATCCACCAAATTATTTTTAAAACTAAATAATCTTTCAAATGTTGTCGAATTAAAGGGCCGCAAATGTTTATTTTTGCTCATATATAAATAATCGATCTATTGGTGTTAAATGACTAAATTGCTTATTATCTAAATTATAACGGGTTAAAAAAATGAACAACAAGTTCTCAAAGATCTTATTGTAGTATTTAGACAAGCTAAATTTTAACTTTTTTTCAATTCTGATCATTGAGTTATAATTAAGAATCCAATTGATAATTGAATAATAATGAAATATATATGGAGTATATATATCAATTTTATAAAATTTGATATTATTTTATCATTAAAATTGAAATAAGTATATTATCTCTTTATATATTATTTATAAGTGTTCTTAGAAGAGTTACAACACACAAATGAACAAGATTGATATGTAATTATAAGAGAAGAAGAGCTGAGAAATTATAGCTTATTCTTTTTAGGCCTTATAATTGCAAATGCTCTTAATTAAGTCATCGACATATATATATATATATATATATATATATATATATATATATATAGACACACACATTAGCACTTCGTGGTTATACATACGAAACCGTTGAGAATCCTTCATACAACACACGTCTTCTCATCAATTTCAAACGCCAAAAAATCTATTAAATGACTATTTCAGACTTAATTCGAGCAGAAATATCGAGCGTGTTACGACACACATTTTAAAGTTCAAATCACGATTTGACGCCGACTAATTTAATGCCTCCGACGAAAACGCCATCAGATCCGAACATAACCTTGAATATATATATATACCCTATACCCTATACGCTTAGAAAACTAATTTAAAATGTCTATTTATTCTTAATTACCCAAATCAGCCCTAATTTCTCCAATTGACAGCCGACTAAATGCACAACCCGAGCCGGATCGAGCCCTCAACCGCAAGCTCATTCGATTCCTAGGAATCATTCCCTCTCCATTCGAACTTGCTCAACTAATCCCTCCTCTCGTTCAAAACCCCACTTTTTCTATCAGCTCCAACTCCTTCAACCGCAAGGAATGGCAAATTCCTTCCTTCTTCATTTTCTTTTCCTCAAACATTATTCTTCTCTCCAACCGAACTCCCACAGCAAGCCAGGATGGAACAATCGGCTTCTCCTTTCGACCATGCCAACCGAGCAGCCAGAGAGGCTGCTCCCTCCTTCTTTTCTCTCGTTCGCTCTTCCTCCGTTCACCTCCATTCAAACCTTCACACGCATGGACTACGGATGTCACGGCCGGAGCAACGGACGTCATTGACAGGATTGAGCGCCGCTCGATCTCTTCTCTTTCCTCCCGTTTGCACCAGACTCTTCGGCAGCATTTAATTCTGCCGAGTTGTTCAACAGATGCTCGGGTTGGCTCTCCGCAAGCCCTCTTTTTCATTTCTTTTCCCTCAAACTGCGCTGGAGGGTCTCCTGCTCGGCTTCTTCCTTTAAGCGTATTGGTTTTGGGGATAAATCGATAGGGTGAAAAAATGGTACTAGTTTGTTTTAATTACAGTCGATTCGAGTTCAAAATTATTTCGTTCAAACCTTCGCTGCAATTGCTGGTTTGAAGAACATGAGCAATACTTTAGGTGTGGTTCATCAAAGTCTATGTAGATCATCTGTATTGGAAAATCAGAGCAACACTCATCCATGGATTTTCTCAAGTCTGTCATGCAGAATGTCTTCTTACTCAAAAAATGATCAAGCATACTTACATAACCGGAGACTGATACTTTCTACCAGATTTCTTGACAATAGTCTGAGTGATTGGAAAACAAGATTCCAACAGGAAATGTATAGGGCTACTTATATGGTTCCCTATTCTGTACTGGCCACTGATTCTTCTCCACAGCTTCTAGACAAGTTCAAATTGGATGAAAATTCTGAGCTACAGTTTGCTTTGTCTCCCCCCTACCTCGGACTCCCTTTTCCAAATTGATTTCCAAATTACCAATGGCAGTGAATCCCTAGTTCTTCATTGGGGTGCAGTTCGTAATAGGAATAAGGATTGGGGTCTTCCTTCACATCATCCATATGGAACAAAAGTTTATAAAAATAAAGCTTTAAGAACTCCCTTTGTAAAATCTGGTTCCAGTTCTTTAGTTAAAATAGAGATTGATGACCCCGAAGTACATGCTATTGAGTTTGTTATACTTGATGAGGCACAGAATAAATGGTTCAAAAATAATGGTCAGAACTTCCAGGTTCAGTTATCTGGAAGCATCCGTCAAAGTCCAGGTCCCTCAATAGCAGAGAATATAAATGTTACATTTCCAGAAGACCTTTTGGAAATTCAAGCATATCTTAGATGGGAGAGAAAGGACAGACAAACATACACACCAGAGCAAAAAAAGATTTCAAGACCTCGCTAATGCCCAATAGGGTGTAGTGGTATGAAGACGGCTATGGTTTCACAAGACACCACTCGCTACGCTCAATATGGCGTATCGAGCAAGCCAAAATTTGTTAGATGTTGCTCCTGTATGCCGAAATGTCGTCGAAATTTTATCAGACTTTGTTTTATCCTAATCCCTATGTTTGGACACCAATGTAGGTTTCAAGATCCCGCTAATGCCCAATTAGGCGTAGTAGGTATGGAGATTCAGGGTGCGAAGACACCACTGCTACGCTTCATTTGCATCGAGAAAGCAAAACAATAGTTATGAGACACCTAATGAACGTGAAATTTCTTTAAATTTTCAGGACTTAAACAAATTTAAATGAAAATGTTTAAATCATCATGACTTACATAAACAAGCTTGAATTAAAACTCAAAGGGAAATTGAAGTATAAATGATAATGAATATTAAATCTTACCTAAAATGCAATTGAATTTGCAAAGTCTCTATGAGAAAGTCAAAGAAAATAAAAACAATGAATTTAAAAGATAGGAATTCATTCTATTTATAGGCAGGAATGAACTTTTATGTGGACTTCACCATATCTCATGATAATTTTCATCAAATAATTGGTGAATTATGAAATCAAAGGGCCCATTAATGATATGTTATGAAGGCGATAAAACTCGTTAAAGGGGCCATGAATGTGGGAGGTTGCGAATAAGCTTCCTATGTATGTCATAACATAACTAACTCCAATTCAAGCACTTGAAGTTTTGGCAAAAATACCTAATTAAAACAAACATTCGCTTGAGAGAATTCTATGGAGTTGAATGTTGGATTGAAAAGAGAAGGTACCAATATTCATAGTATGGGTTGATCTATTCACAAACTTAAAATATCTAAGGACGTTTCATAAGAATGCATAAATCCATTATATGATAAGGTATGAAAATAAATAGCCTTATTAATCAACGAGTTATGAAAACAATAAACAAGCTAAATGAAGAACTTTTAAAAAGAGTAAGAATCAACATGAATGTCACACTCCATTGATTCGTTGAAGTATTTTTGAGGAGTTTAATTTTCATGCAAAATTACAAATCAAATTGTCATTTGAATCTATAGCTTCAAGATACATGTAAATACTTGAGTAAAATGAACTCTTTATATTTCAAGAAATTTTATATAATATTCAAGTATTTCAATTTACGCAAGCTTGCAAATATAATAGCATGATATTTTCAATAGCTCAACTTAAATGTTGAAAGATAAGTATAAATATCTTAATGAGTGTGAATCTATCACACATCTCTTGAAGCCAGCTTATGTCATATTCAAGCGGTTTGAAACTTATGCAAGCTTTTAAATGAATGAACAGTTCTAGTATACATATCCTTAATGACTTGAATATGCCCGATATTAACTCCTCTATTTTCTACAACTCTCCAAAATACTTCTCTTGGAACTTTATCACATGTTTTCTCTAAATCAACAAATCATATGTAGATCCTCCTTACTTCCTCTATATTATTCCATCAAACCTCTTTACAAATGTATTACATACATAGTAAGAAAATCCATAACATAAAGCAAAAAAAATAAAGGCTTAAAACCAATCCTTGATGTAATCCAACTAAAATAGGAAAATATTTTGTCAATCCTCCATGTGTTTGGACACAAGTAATAGCTCTAGTATACATATCCTTAATGACTTGAATATGGCCAATATTAACTCCTCTCTTTTCTACAACTCTTCAAAAATACTTCTCTTGGAACTTTATTACATGCTTTCTCTAAATCAGCAAATATCATATGTAGATCCCCCTTAGTTACTCTATACTTCTCCCTAAACCTCTTAACAATTAGCTAAAAAAAAAAATTCTGCAGGCTAGTCGCCCGTTAAACGGTCGACTAACTCCTGGCCCAAAATACGGGGCAAGTGCATAAGATTTGAAAGGGCCAATAGGTCCATATATAAGCTATTTCAGTGACTCAAAAATATATGTATGTAATTGAAGTAGCTTTTTTATAAATGTGACAAACGTTTAATAAATTTGAGGAAATTATATATTGATTCTTATCTAAAGTTGATAATATGATTCAATTCTAAATTCATAAATAGGAAAGCCAATTCATAGACACATAAAAACCTTCCCAAATTAAAATAATAAATCCGAAAAGCCAATTCAGTTTGATTCAATTTGTGCTCAACTTGATTATGACTTTTATATTTCAATAAACCAATTAATTTGTTTTAATTTTTTTATGGAACTAAAAAATCTAAATCAAATTAATCATATTTTATTAAATTTTTTATTTATGTTATATGATGATTCATTTTTTATCTTCTGATAGTTTGATTTAAATGTCTTGAAATTTAAGGTGCGTTGATATAAATTTTGTAAATTATTATTCAGCTACTCGGAATTGTTTAGGCACAATGGAGATGCTCTCTTATATATAAACACTGTTTAGTTTGAATAATTAATGAGCAGTATAAAATATCAAGCTTATTGTTACATACTGTGAGTGCGAATTTTTATCTACATATTTACTTTTAAAATTTTTATATTTAAATATAATACTTATTCCTAAAGAAACTGGGAAAACTTTCATCTCAAGAATTAATTTTTAACTCTTTCTTATAAAATCCTCAGAACTCGACTATGTCACATTTACAAAGCACTAGAGTATGTTTAAGGTATTTAGTCAAAAATTGAAGTTATTTTAAAAAACATGTTTGCTACGAGAAACATTGTTGCTAGAGATATGTTGGAGGTTTTTAGAAAAAAAATATATTTATAGGAATACCTATAAACATATACTAAAGAGAAAATATAACCTAATATCAAATGTTTGAGGGTTTGTTTTTTAGAATGAAAATTTGATAGATTGTTAGTACTATAAATACATAATGAGAGATATTATAAATAAGAAAACTATACATTAATATCATTTATTTATTTTTCAAATAAGTCTTTAGAGAGTGAGATGAAATGCAGGGCACTATCATGAGAGCATGAAATTCTTATCATGAGGCTATGGCTTCATGTCCGTAGCGAAGAAATCTAATAATAACAAATAATATGGGAAAATAAAAATGAATGAAAATCCAACAAATGGAATGCCTAGATTATGAATATACATTATCACTTATTTATTTTAAAAATAATTGTTTATAAACCAAGTATTATTTAAGGTTATGCAAAAAAGTCAAATATTTTTAAAAAATATGGGTTCTTGCTATGCTACTCAGGATAACTAGAATGCTCCTGTTATGCCTAATAATGATGTTGTATGTATAAAAAGACTTAGATAAATTAAAGCAAAATCTTAATTGGTGGATAAAATTATTTTAAAAATATATTCTCTAATATTCTTAAAACTGAGACTAGAGTTTGTAAACTTGAAATGATTTTAGGGAGTCTATGCTACGAATTTGTTATCTAAGATTGAAAGTACATTTTCTAAATTGCATGATATAGAGGAAATCTATTGGATATAAAAAAATGACTTGCACATTTATTGCGAAAGGTGATCATAATATGAGGTATTTTCATGTTTTGGTTAATAAAAGAAGATCTTTAAATTCTATCAATAAAATTTGCTTGATAATGGGGATTATTGTAAAGAAGATGATGTTATAATTTCTTCTGATCTGGACCACTTTTCATCTCTTTTGGATAAAAACTTTTGTCCTAAATGTCTTCTTCATCTTGAGATTATACCTAAACTTTTGGATAATGTTGCACTTTGTGCCCACCATCTTTGGAGGAGATGTACTATTGTCACTACTGATCTTGATGGTTTACTAATTCTTTCAAAAATATTAGACATTTTTGAAAATTGATGTTAGATCCAGTTTTAATATAAACTACCGATCGTTTGATGACCTAGTTAGGAGAGAAGATGTATTAGATTTTCCATATATTAAGAAAGGTAGAGGTAGATCTAAAAAGACTTGATTATTATGTATAAAATTGACCTTAGTTTAATAGAATTAAATAAAAATTTGACACTTAATAGGATATAATGGAGAAGAAGGATTAATGTAGCTGACCCCATATAGTAGGATAAAGGCTTATTGTTGTTATTGTTATTGTTGTATAGTATAAAAATTATTTTAGAATTATTTCGTTGAGTGTAAATTAAGTATACAAGATTTTTATCTATTGGATTTGAAGTAAAATAAATTTATAAGGTATTTCATCAAAAACCGAAGATATTTATCATGCATGTTAGGAGAAATGCTTTAAAAACTAATTTCTTGGAGAAATATAGTTGTTTTTGCACTCAAAAACTTATAAATATATATTAAAAAGAAAAAATAACATCACATTAAATGATGGAGGTCTTTTTATTCGAATAAATTTCTACTAGAATTTTTGGTGGTATATATACATAAACAAAAGATTTGCATATAAGGAAATTATATATTAACATAGGTTTCTTCTGATAGGTACGGTATAGTATAAAAAAAATTATTCCTCAAACTTTTTACATGAATAGATTGAAATAAATATTTGAAAGTAGGAATTGCTGATATCATATGTAAATAATTAGGAACCACTCTGCTTTCTTAGTATCATTTTGTCGGTCTGATAATTCCTTACAAATCACCTGCCACACCTATAAACCTGCTACACCAAATCATCAATGCTTTTCATAAAAATTCTAGCTTCTTCCTTATCCCCTCGATACCAAGCCTCACAACATCTTCATCTCCGAATGCAAATTCAACATTCTTAAGTAGCGATCTTATAAGATTTTCCCATTAGTTCCCTAAAATTCTAATGCTATCTAAATCAATAAGCACAACAAAGGTCCATGCATGGATTATATTAATTATCTCTCTCTTAGCATTAAGTTTTCTTGGTTGTCCTTCTGTTGGAAATTCTTGAGAGAAAAAGGATTGTTGAGTGAACTATGGACAAAATAGAAGGAGAAAGAGGATGAAGAATTTTAGTGTTTGTTGAGTAGTTTTCAGCTTGTCTAATAATTAACTTATCTATTTATAAGCATGAAAATTAAATCTAGAGACTTCTACAAAACTGCAATTCATTTTATAAAAATATACTTTAGAATCTTTCTATTTATTACATATCCTAGAACCTTGTACTATATAATAGTAATTTATTCTGAATAATCATAATCTAGAGCTTCTTATTAATTGTAAGTGTTCTAGAGTATTTTTCTTTTATTCAAAAATTTTATTAGCAGAATAATCTAGAAAAAAAAAAGAGTATCAAACTATCACTCTTCTTTGATGCGAATTTTGATAACTCCAATCATATCGCATAGCAGCTCAAACTTTTTCTTGGAAGTGCCTTTGAGAATATGTCTGCTAATTATTCTTCAAAATTATAATGCTTGAGTTTAATCTCTTAGTTGCTCTAACTTCTCTGATGAAATGATCAATACTAATATATTCAATTTTACTATGAAACACTAAGTTTTTTGCCATTGCTATAGCTGATTTGCTGCTATAGTAGACTTTCATAGCTCTTTCTTATGGCTCGCCACATTTTATCCATATACCTTATTTTTTAGTTATGACTACTGGAATATATTCTACTTCAACTAATGATTGTGCGACTATTGCTTGCGTCTTTGATACCTAAGAAAATATTTTGAAGCCTAATGTGAAAGCAAATTTTGAGGTTCTTTTCATGTCATCTAATGATCTTACCCAATTCTCAATATATTCAAGTAGTTTTCAATTAGATGTGGACTCATATCATTTGCCATAGTTCTTTATTCCTTGTACATATTTGAAGACTCTCTTAGCTGCACCATGGTAGACATGGCTTGGACTTTGCATGAATCTTGAGAGTAGATTTGTTGCATAAATGATATTTGGTCTTATAGTTTTTAGATAAAGTAAACATCCAATGAAACTTCGATAGATTGTATTATCAACTTTTGGTGTGTTATCTACCTCCATAAGTATCTTATTGTATAGTGGTGTAGTTACCATCTTATAATCACTTATCATAAATTTCTTTAAAAGGCTTTATATATACTTCTTTTAAGAAATGAAGACCCTATCTTTTACTGACTTAATTCTATCTTGAGAAAGTAGTGCATCCGACCTAAATTGATTATCTCAAATGCATGTCTTCATTATGTCTTTTATAAAGTCTCATTATTTCATATATAGATAAAATCATCTATAAATAGTGAGACAATGAGAATATTGCTTATACCTTGAGTTTTAATGTATATTGTTTGCTTACTTTTGTTTGTCCTGAAGCTTTATTTTATGAAGTAGTTGTTAATTCCTAAAAGTTATTTGTTTGGTTGTGTTACTCCCAAAAGTTAATTATCCTAATTTAATTGATTTTGTTAAGGATAGAACTATCTGTGACAACATATTACTTTCTCAAGAATTAATTCATAATATTTATGTGAAGTTTAGAGGTTCTAATTTAGTACTGAAACTCAACATTTCTTATGCTTGTGATTGCTGTGATTGAAGCTTTCTTTATAAACTATTAAATTTGTGAATAATCTTCTGCCATATATATATATATATATATATATATATATATATATATATATATATTTAATAATGACTATTCACTTGTTTAAACTATTTTCAAGTAATGATACATCATTCTCAAGTGGAACTATTTTATTCTTTTAAAAAAATAAAAAATCACTGAGACCTAAACAATGAAGCAGGAAATTGCATTATAAAGGTTATAATTATTTTGGTTGAAGAAGCCCATTCATTTGGCACAAATATGAAACACGCAAGATTGATTTTTAAAATAATTTTAATATTATAAAGTGAAAATTTTCTTGTATCGTTCATGCTAAATTATAGGCTATACATACATATTTAGATGAAAAATAGTAAAATAATTATAATAAAAACTAAGTAAATTATATACATAGTTTGAAGTGTGTAAATGCTATAATAAATGGCAAGAATTGATATTTAAAGGATGAAATAAATAGAAATAAAAAACAAAATAATGGTGTGGGTATTGGGTATTCAATATAATGACATGTTTACATTTGAGAAGAAATAATGTAGTGGGTATTGGGTATTCAATAGAATGATATGTTTTTGTTTGGGAAGATATAATGTAGAGGATATTGGGTATTATATTTTATTATTACATTATTATTGGGTCTTATGTTTCCTCTATGTTATAAATAAGTCACTTTAGAGTGAAAACTAAATATGTAGAGACAAACGAGACTTTGTTTCAATCCCAATTCTCCCTCACTTGAAAAATTGTGATGAAGAAGACATTTTTTTGGGTCTGTGTTGAGGCTAACATTAAAATCACCAAAAGAAATACATGGTGGCATCGTTCAACAGCACCACCGAATAGAAATTAAAATGAAAGCAGTAGAGCCCACCAACGAAGAAAGTTGCTGTTTTGGAGAAGGGGGAAAACTTGGGTTTTTATAATTTGGAGGGCATGGAAATCTTAAACAACATGGTTTTACTTGAAATCGACTTTAGATTATTGATACAAATCCACTATTACTATAACAAAAATAGCAGCCATATATGGCTTTTGTTGATTTAATCTTTGGGCCTTCTAAAGAATATAATCGGCATAATATATTCTTTAGAAGGCAGACAAATCAACAAAAGCCATATAATATAGTTATAATAGTTTTTATCAATCTAAAGTCGATTTCAATAAAACCATGTTGTTCCATGCCTCCAAATTATAAAACCCAAGGCCCCCCTTCCAAACAGCTCTTCTTCTATTCTATTCGTGGTGAACGATGCCACCATGTGCTGTGATTTTAATGTTAGCCTCAACACAGACCCAAAATTCTTATTTTCAAGTGAATTGGGATTGAAACAAAGTCTCGTTTGTCTCTACATTTTCACTCTAAAGTGACTTATTATAACATGAAAAAATAATAATGATAATAAAATATAATACCCAATATCCTCATATATCTTCCCAAACATAAACATCATTCTGAATACCAATACCACTTCTTATTTCTTCCAAAATGAACATGATATTATTGAATGTATACCCACCATTATTTTGTTTTTTATCTATTTATTTCATCCTTTAAATATCAATTCTTGCCATTTATTATAGCATTTCACACTTCAAACTATGTATATATCTTAGTTTTTATTATATTATTCTATTTTCATCTAAATATGTATGTATAGCCTAATTTAGCATGAATGATACAAGAAAATTTTCACTTTAAAATATTAAAATTATTTTAAAAATCAATCTTGTGAATTTGCAGCTAAATGAACTTTAACCAAATAATTATAACCTTTATCATGCAATTTCTGCTTCATTGTTTATCTCGATGATTTTTTATTTTTTAAATAATAAAATAGTTCCGGTTGAAATGATGTATCAGTACTTGAAAATAGTTTAAACAAGTGAATAGTCATTATTGAAAAAAAAATATATATATGGCAGAAGATTATTCACAAATTTAATAGTTTATAAAGAAAGCTTCAATCAAAGCAATCACAATCTTAAGAAATGTTGAGTTTCAGTACTAAATTAGAACCTCTAAACTTCACATAAATATTATGAATTAATTCTTGAGCAAGTAATATGTTGTCACAGATAGTTCTATCCTTAACAAAATCAATTAAATTAGGATAAATAACTTTTGGGAGTAACACAGCCAAACAAATAACTTAGGAACAACTACTTCATAAAAATAATGACAAGGACACAAAAGTAAGCAAACAATATACATTAAAACTCATGTATATCTCATTGTCTCACTATTTTATGATTTTATCTTATATGAAATAATGAGAATTTATAAAAGACATAATGAAGACATGCATTTGAGATAATCAATTTAAGTCGGATGCACTACTCAAGATAGGAAGTCGTAAAAGATAGGGTCTTCATCTCTAAAAAAGTATATATAAAAGCCTTTTAAAGAAATTTATGATAAGTGATTATAAGATTACCATTATACAATAGATACTTATGGACAATACAATCTATCAGTTTCATTGATGTTTACTTTATCTAAAACTATAAGACCAAATATCATTTATGCAACAAATCTACTCTCAAGATTCATGCAAAGTCCAAGCCATGTCTACAACCATAAGAAGAGAATCTTCAATATGTACAAGGAATAAAGAACTTTATAAAATATTATCAAAATGGTGAATATTGATAGTACAAGAACTCAAAATTTATCTTTCACATTAGGCTTCAAAATATGAGGCGAAAGCAATAAATCATTGAAGTAGAATATATTGCAGTAGTCATAACTAAAAAAATATGAATGGCGAAGTCTACTAAAATGATGCAATGGCAAAAACAGTGTTGTACATTTCATGTATCATTTCATCAAGTTAGAGCAACTTTAAACTCAAGCATTATAATATTGAAGAATAATTACAGGCACTTCCAAGAGAAAAGTTTGAGCTACTATGATTGAGTTATCAAAATCATCAAAGAAAGTGATAGTTTGATACTCTTTTTTTTATTATTATTCTAGATTATTCGCTAATAATGAATAAAAATACTCTAGAACACAATTAATAAGATGCTCTAGATTACGTTATTTAGAATAAATTACTATTATATAGTACAAGGTTCTAGGATAATAAATAGAAAGATTCTAAAGTATACTTTTATAAAATGATTGCATTAAGTTTCTTCATGATAATAGGTTAATTATTCAAGCTGAAAACTACTCAACAAAATCCTCTTTCTTTCTCCTATATTTTTCCATAGTTCACTCAACAATCTTTTTTCTCTCAAGAATTTCCAACAGAAACAACCAACACTTAATGATGAAATGATTAATATAATGCATGCATGGACCTTTTGTTGATAGCACATTAGTACAGGAAATGGGAAAATCTTATAAGATAGCTATTTAAGAATGTTGAATTTGCGATGAAGAGATGGAGGGTATCGAGGGATGAAGAAGCTAGAATTATGAAAAGCATTGATGATTTGGTGTAGAATTGTGGGTTGTGAGGTGATGATGGGCGTTACTAAAATTTTCTCTTTTCATGTAAAAGTTTTGAGGAATAATTTCTTCTTATACTTTATGCAGCCTATATATGTTAATATATATGCATCTTTTGTTTATGTATATATACCACCAAAAAGTAGAAATTTATTGAATAAAAAGAACTCCATCATTTAATGTGATGTTATTTTTTCTTTTTAATATATATTTATAAGTTTTTGAGTACAAAAACAATTATATTTCTCCAAGAAATTAGTTTTTAAAGCATTTCTCCTAACATGCATGATAAATATCTTCGGTTTTTGATGAAATACCTTATAAATTTATTTTACTTCAAATCCAATAGATAAAATCTTGTATACTTAATTTAATATCTAAAATAATTTATACTATACAACAATAACAATAACAACAATATCTTACTATGTATGGTGTCCATTAATCCTTCTTCTCCATTATATCCTATTAAGTGTCAAATTTTTATTTAATTCTATTAAACTAAGGTCAATTTTATACATAATAATCAAGTCATTTTAGGTCTACCTCTACCTTTCTTAATATATGGCAAATCTAGTACATCTACTCTCCTAATTAGGTCATCAAACGATCGACAGTTTATACAACCAAACCATCTAAAATGACTCTTTCTTAATATCATGCAATTTAGAAAATTTACTTTCAGTCTTAGATAACAAATTCATAGCACAGACTCCCTAAAATCATTTTCAAGTTTACAAACTCTAGTCTCAGTTTTAAGAATATTAGAGAATATATTTTTAAAATGATTTTATCCACCAATTAAGAATTTGCTTTAATTTACCTAAGTATTTTTATACATACAACATCATTATTAGGCATAACAGGAGCAATCTAGTTATCGTGAGTAGCATAGCAAGAACCCATGTTTTTTAAATTATTTGACTTTTTTGCACAACCCTAAATAATACTTGGTTTATAATATTTTTAGAAGGAATAAGTCATAATATATATTCATAATCTAGGCATTCCATTTGTTGGATTTTCATTCAATTTTATTTTTCCCATATTGTTTATTATTATTAGATTTCTTTGCCACGCACATGAAGCCATAGCCCCATGATAAGAATTTCATGCTCTCATGATAGTGGCCTGCATTTCATCGCACTCTCTAAAGACTTATTTGAAAAAAAAATGATATTAATGTATAGTTTTCTTATTTATCTTATCTCTCATATGTATTTATAGTACTAACAATCTATCAAATTTTCATTCTAAAAAACAAAACCGTCAAACATTTGATATTATGTTATATTTTCTCTTTAGTATATGTTTATAGGTAATCCTATAAATGTTTTTTTTTAAAAAAAAAACTTTCAACATATCTCTAGCAACAATCTCGTAGAAAACATGTTTTAATGCATTTCTTATATAATGCATGATAAAATAACTTCAATTTTTGTCTAAATACCTTATACATACTCTAGTGCTTTGTAAATGTGACATAGTCGATCAAGGTAGTGAAGCTAGTTCTAAGGATTTTATGAGGAGAGTTAAAAATTAATTCTTGAGATGAAAGTTTTCCCAGTTTCTTTAGGAATAAGTATTATATTTAAATGTAAAAAGTTTAAAAGTCAATATGTAGATAAAAATTTGCACTCGGGGTATGTAACAATAAGCTTGATATTTTATACTGCTCATTAATTATTCAAACTAAATAATGTTTATTTATAAGAGAACATCTCCATTGTGCCTAAACAATTCCGAGCAGCTGAATAATAATTTGCAAAACTTACATCAACGCATCATAAATTTCAAGAGATTTAAATCAAATTATCATAAGATAAAAAATGAATCATCGTATGACATAAATAAAAAATTTAATAAAATATGATTAATTTGATTTAGATTTTTTAGTTCCATCAAAAAATTAAAACAAATTAATTGGTTTATTGAAATATAAAAGTCATAATCAAGTTGAGCACAAATTGAATCAAACCAAATCTTTTAATTTATTAATTTTTAATTTTTGTGTCTATATAAATATAAGTATCTTTCCTATGAATTTAGAATTGAATCATATTATCAACGTCAGATAAGAGTCAATATATAGTTTCCTCAAACCTATTAAACGTTTGTCACATTTATAAAAAAGCCTCTTCAATTACATACATATATTTTTTGAGTCACTGAAATACCTTATAGATATGTATGTATAAGTTAGCCAACCAAAGAGATAGGCGAAGTAAAGACCTAGTTCAAGTGAGGTGTATTAAGGATGAAAATGATAAAATATTTTTCTTAGAAAAGTATATTGAGAATAGGTGGATGAGATATTTTGATAAACTTTTCAATGAAGTATCTGAAAGTACGATTGATTTTACCAATGTTAATACCCTAAACAAAATTAGAGAATTTGATTTTTATCATCGTATTAGTAAATCTAAAGTTAGAGAAGATTTAAAGAAAATGAAATGCGGAAAAACAGTAGGACCTGGTTATATTCCAATTGAAGTATGGAAATGTTTAGGAGATCAAGGAATTTCTTAGCTTAAAAATCTTTTTAATATTATTTTAAAGATTAAAAGATGCTAGATAAGTGGAGAAAGGGTTTGTTGGTTCCTATATTTAAAAATAAAGGTGATGCACAAGAGTGTGCAAATTATAGAGGAATGAAGTTAATATGTCATACATTAAAATTATGGGAGAGAGTAATTGAGCATAGGTTACGATGTGGTACAAAAGTTTCTCACAATCTGTTTGGTTTCATGCTAGGTAGATCTACTATGGATGCTATACATATGTTAAGAGTTTTGATGGAGAAGTATAGAGAAAGTAAGGAGGGTCTACATATGATATTTATTAATTTAGAGAAAGCTTATGATAAAGTTTCAAACGATATTCTTTGGAGAGTTCTAGAACAGAAAGGAGTTAATATTGGTTATATTCAATTCATTAAAGATATGCATACTAGAGTACACTTGTGTCCAAACACATGGAGGATTGACAAAATATTTTCCTATTTCAGTTGGATTACAGCAAGGATCAGCTTTAAGCCCTTATCTTTTTTTGCTTTAGTAATGGATGTTCTTACTAGGCATTTACTGGAAGATGTACCTTAGTCTATGCTTTTTACTGATGACATTCTTCTTGTTGATAAGACTAGAGACGGAGTCAAAGAGAAACTTGAATTATGGAGGTCAACATTAGAGTTTAAAGGTTTTAAGTAGATATAAAACTAATATATGGAGTGTAATTTTAGTTGTAGAAGTTCTAGTAGTAGTGTTGTGACATTGTTAGATTGTTCAAAATGATGGTAAAATAACAGATAGATGTGCTGGATGGTTGTAGAATGCATAGAAGTGTGATAAAAGTAGTAAACTTAAGTGGAAAATTAGATGTGACACAATAAAGACAATGTGAGATAAGACTAGCAAGCTCTATGAGGATGCTCCGTGGATGAGTGGCTTTACTCTTAGAGATAAAATGCAAAATGAGTATGTTGGAAAAGTTGGATAGTCCTGGAAGATAAGATTAGAGAGAGTCACCTTTGTATGTAAAGTGAAAAGACCCCACGTAGAACTTGTTATGTAAAAAAAATGACTAGAAGAATATTTGAGAAATACACAATAAAAGAATGAGACAATAATAACTTAGGGATAAAGAGCTTGCTATTATGTTTGAAATAGCTATATAGAGACCTATTGGCCCTTTCCAATCTTATGCATATAAATTTTGGATGTAGATTCATAAGAATTCAAGAGTCAAATTTTGTAAGAAAAAAGAGAGATTCAAATCTATGTATTAGAGAGTCACCTGGGTACATAAAGTGCCACCAGTGCCTGCTGAGAAGGTGATAGAGGTAGACCAAAAAGACTTGGTTAAGATGTATAAAAATGACCTTAGTATACTTGAATTAAAATGAGAATGGACACATATGACATAAATTTAATAAAAAATTACATGGGATAAACAAGTATTGTTGTTTATTGTTGTTTAAAATAGTTTATATATAGATCTATTGGCCCTTTCCAATCTTATGCATATAGGGTAGTTTAATTATAGATGCATTCATAAGAATCTAAGAGTCAAATTGTAAGAAAAAAAGAGAGATTCAAATCTATTTATGTATACATATATATTATTCAAGTACTCACAAATACATATACTCTAATGCCACCTTCTTCCCCAGAATGTGACGACATCAACAATAAAATATTATCACTAAAAATTCAAGGCATGCCATGATTGAGCCACAAGTCACAAGTGGCATGAAATAGGTGCCCACAAGTGGCAATTGTTTAACACCCTCCTTCATTGAAAGTTGATACAAATCATTCTTGTTATGTTTCACCTTCATTTCTCTCAACACCTTCTTTCTTGAGATACTTGAATGATGGAAACATGTTGCAAATTTCAATTACATTGATAGAGAAATTGATGCCAAAATAGTGCAACATATATGTAATAGTTTTGATGATGATATATATATATATATATATATAATATATATATATATATATATATATATATATATATATATATATATATATATATATATCCTGATGATGATTTAAAAAATTTTATTAGAGTTATAAGATAAAAAAGATAAATATATGTCTCTCCTACATATCATTTATTAGAGTTATAAGATATATATAAAGTGACAAATTCTTTCCAATGTCTCTCCTACATATAAATTTCAACCTGAGCGGGAATGCTAAATAAAACAAGAGTCATACCAACTGGTCGAAGGAAATGTTCCAGTTGAGAAATTTGTTGGGGGTTTTGTTAAATAACTGCAACAACATGATTGATAATGCAGCTTTTCATTTGTAATTTGTAAAATCAGTGCATATAGGCAAAATAGAAGTAATAGCTATTCTAGGACATAAAATTAGATGCAATAACATAAAGGGTTAATTTTTAAATTAAGTATAGCTTAAAATATAATTAATAAATTAAGTAAGATTAAAAAAAATTGTAATAACAGTCTGCTAATCGGGCTTTTAATTAGGTATCTATGTCAGATCCGACTTGGCAGAGCACTTGCCCCATATCTAGAACGGAGCTACTAACCTTTAACAGTGACTAGACTATAGAATTTTTTTTTAGCTGATTGTTAAGAGGTTTAGGAGAAGTATAGAGTAACTAAGGGGATCTACAATATTTTGATTTAGAGAAAGCATGTGATAAAGTTCCAAGAGAAGTATTTTGGAGAGGAATAGAGAGGAGTAATATTGGGCATTTCAAGATATGTATACTAGAGCTACTTGTGTCCAAACACATGGAAGATTGATAAAATATTTTCCTATTTCAATTGGATTACATCAAGGATTGGTTTTAAGCTTTTATCTTTTTTGTTTTATGTTATGGATTTTCTTACTATGTATGCAATACATTTGTTAAGAGGTTTGATGGAATAGTATAGAGGAAGTAAGGAGGATACAATATTTGTTGATTTCAAGAAAGCATGTGATAAAGTTTTAAGAGAAGTATTTTGGAGAGTTGTAGAAAAGAGAGGAGTTAATATTGGGCATATTCAAGTCATTAAGGATATGTATACTAGAGTACTTGTGTCCAAACACATGGAGCATATTAAAGTCATTATGATATGTATACTATCCTTTATCGCTTTGCTACTTATTGATTTAGATAAAGCCTACAATAAAGTTCCAAGATATGTAAGATAACAATACAGAAAAATGAAACATCTACTATAGTACAATGCAAAAAAATAAAATATAAGTGACAGATAATAAATAAATGAATACATGTACTATAGACACATAGGCCACACTATAGATAATTCTCCGCCTATTGGAATTTAATTACTCTCAAGTGATATACTAATTGGTGCACGTGGTGGATGAACAAATGCAGGCCCTCCAATATAGTTCTTCGATGTCTATGGATAGTCCTTTGATGGGATAAAAGGCGGCTATGACTCAAAACTAGGCTAATATGTAGAAGGACCTGAATCAACATATGTAGATGGTGTGATGCCCTAGTCATGCTATGAGACACCCTCTACAAGATCCATTTTATAATATGTCAGCGATATACTCCTCCTCAAGTCCTAAAAAGCATCTCTCTCTATCAATCCCATAGCTCCTATAACTCATGCTCATCCTGACACCAAAGTATGGTCGATATTTCTTGAGTAGCCAAGATGTCCTCAATTACATGAAAAATAACCTTGAAATTAGCCTCAACTATATAAGAAACATATTGAATTTAGCGTAATACTTATGTAAATACACATATATGTGCTCCATAGGTGCTCAGATAATAAGTAATGGGAGGATCTATCGGCCTGTGTAGGAGAGTGAAGCCCAAGATCTGAAGATCTAGACATGTATTAATTGATAGCCACTAGTTTGTCCTCGCTTCATCCAAGTCGTCAACTATATAGTCCCTCTCGCCTCTCCCAAAATGTAATGTGATGATTAACTCGCTTACATCCTTTTGTCAACCTTTTGAAGGTAGGTCTACGTGTACCACATTAACCCTAAGTATATGTCCAAACTATCTGACCACTGATCAGTAGTGCCACTCTATCCTCTTCTGATGAGTGGAGATCGCTAACCAAATATCGATCTGTTGAGCATATACCTAATAGGCCCGATTAGCTCCTCAAATCATCTGTTACAAAGTATATTAAAATAAGCATACTCATTATGAAAACAAAACTCAATAACTACTTTGAAAGTCATACCTGTGTGTGTAGAAGACCATCCAACTCATTCCTATATACTTCCACATTCGCCATTGGCATATGGCACACATATCGCTCATTCCATCTATTCGCACAATACATTCAAAAATAAATATATAAGCATAAATTTGAAATAAAGGTGAATTAATTTATACCTCAAGCCAATGTCGAGTCTGCATCTCTCTTGATACTACATGCAGTAGTCTCCCCTACATGAAGGTGCTCCCAATACCATATCAAGAAAGATGTAAGCCTATGGGCCTGTGGGCCTGGGACTCATATAGCTCCTTATACAAGTGCTGTAATTGTTCAATGGATATTGTAGCCTGTATCTAGGTTCTCAAGTAGTGGTAGATACTATAGGACCTGGATCCCTAAAGTGCGTAGTAGGATGCTCCCAATAAGAAATAAAATATAAAATATAGGTCAAGAACTCTTTGATGCCTAGATGGACATTTGCTCCCTATAGAAAGACCATCTAGCCACCTAGGCATGCAAGTTCACGCCATGCCTAATCCATCCGAATAAATGTTGATGTGATGTGTGGGTCAATACATGATACACCACATCTGCATGGAATGCCCAACCCAATAATTAAATCAAGGTCTGCCACTTCTTCCCCTCACCAATCACAATTGAGCTAATAATAGGCTGCCCATCAACACATAAGCCTAGTATCATCACCACATCTTGTAGGGTCACTATCATCTCACCAATGGCGAGGTGGAAGGTATTGATCTCAGGAGATCATCTCAACCAGAGTAACAAGTAGATGATAATCTAAGCTTTAATGTAACGTAGTTGGCTACAAGTCAAGACCTAGTGCAGAAAGATGAACCTACCAGACAAGTGATGTGTCACTCCTTCAAAGATAAGAAAGTGAGAAGTGGCCTCTAGAATAGTGATCTTCATTTAAGAAATATCACACATAAATAATAATCATATGATAAGTCGAGACATTAGTATGAAGTTAAATTTTACATACAATATCGGTATGCCTCGTACGTTTCATGCGGTTATGGTGAACCTCTCAAATGTATTGTGTGGTGTCCTCCTTAGAATGGCCCTACTTAAGTTCAACCAGGAGGGTGCCTCGATCATCATTGTTGAAAGAGAAACATGTTATAATTAAGTGTTAAGCAATTATTAATCAAAAGGAAAATTGGAATAAAGTAAACAGAGCTAGTACTAAATTACAACTTTAAAAGGAGCAAAGTACATAGAACCTTGTAACATAACAACAACAACATACCTTCTTCTATTGACATTATATGGGCACTCACTCTTGACCATATCCTCAAGATAGATTACAAGATCTGCTACTACTAGCTCTATTCTCATCCATTGTATTTCTAAACCTACTGGTGCATGGTCTTCCTGACCTTCTACGAAAAGTAGGTGAAAATAACTCGATAATACCTTCTTCAGCACTGTAAGCTGGACAATCAGAACTAACAAGCAATATATGGAACTTAGCTGCGTATGTAAACTTATACAAATGCAGAGTGTAATATCGTGGAAACATACATGATAATTTAATCTTCCAAACACATAATACAATGATAGCATGCATGACAAATGATATATAACCTGCCTTATTACAATCGCATATACACAATTCATTATGTAATAAATTAACTCTAAATGATCGCATGACCTATCAAACACCGCATCTCCCTGTGGGTTGATGTTAACTAGTTTTGGGAATTGTCTAGCTTCCCTCTGAAAAGATGGCAAACACCCATTGTGTAAATATAGATAAGTTAGCTTCCTGTTGTTGAGTTGCAATGACATATCTTTTCATAAAAAAGTATAACTAAGTTATAATATATTGTAATGATCGCTGAATTAGCAAACCACATGCACATTTAAGAATACCATTCCTGGATATGCGCTTGTTGTCATAGTTCCATAACACATTCTACCATCATGCACCAATGACCACTTAATCTCTCCACAAGCCATTTATGTGCCTCTTCCTTTACATTTTTTTATGTCCGTCATATAACGACGCAAAGATATCATCAATACATATACATTTTCCGCATAGAAACTCCACATCACTAACTCCCAATCTATGTATGACTTTTTTGAAATTTTCATACAGATGTCGCAAGCAATGCCTGTGAGTGGCCAAAGAATAAATTTCTCTACACCCATGCAACAAGCCAGAATATTTATTTCATATTATACATAGATCGTGTCTAGCTGACACCACAAGTAACATCTCATGTAGACATATTAAAAACCACAATGAGGATTTATTTGACTCAGATTCAACCACATCAAAGGCAAGAGAAAATAAACTATTATTTCCATCTATTCTAGCAGGAGTTTTTAATGTACCAAAGTACTTTCCCAACAAAAATGTACCATCCAACTGGACACAATGACAACTACCCCAAACCAAAATACAACCAAAAGCCCAAAAAATCTCTAGAATCTAATCACGTGTTATTAGATCATAATTTGGTGCTATAGAGTGGAAAAACTACTTCCATAAAGACGTTGAGAGTCTTATATGACTCTTCTCAACTACCAAAAATTACCTTTATTGCCTTACGCCAAGCATCCCAGGCTTTCATGTAAAATACTTTCACATTAAATTTTGATTTCATTTTACTTATAATCTCTCAGTTTCGTGATCAATTTGATGCCCTGATTATATATAATAAAATAAGCACAAATTTAGAATCGCCACCGCTTATCACTATATACACTATGGTAATCTCCAACTCTGGAGATTCTCTAGACTCCCCCCAGACGCTTGTTGCGGCTAAAATGCAAGCGCCAATTACATATTATATTAGGGCTATCGTGATGTACACATATCATAGTATAGTTCTTCTAGTTGGAGGTGACAATTTGAAATTGAACATTGTTAACTATACACCAAGCGAGAATAGCAAACTAAAGGCTCCTTTTACTTGTAAAACATATTCCTTCAACAAGATCACCGTGATTTCAACATCGATAGGAAGACATTTTGTCTCGATGGACCATCAAGGAAATATAATTATCTCATCATTCTCATGGTTTTATTCACACAAATATACTCATTATTAAAAAATATTATGCACTCACTCGATTCCGTAATGAATGATTCTTTTAGATCCTAATCGCTACATTATCAACTAGCTTCTAAACCTAGTGAACAAATTATCACCGATATCGCTCGAGTCACTACGCGAGCCAACGCTCATAGCCTCATACACATCATCACCGTAGCACTATGAGACACATATGGTTCTCCCTCGATTGATAAATAATATCATCGATGGATGCACCCATTCCATGACATACGCATCACCTCACACATCACTATTGAAAATTAACTACAAAAGTAGGGTAAGATAATAAGGTATTACCTGGGAATAAATTTCACAAAACTGCTCTGTGTCATCAAAAGAGTAGGTGTGATGAAATCCTATGTATGGGTCAATGGTATATCTACTGATCTCAACACTGGATCAGCTGATGTGGATGCAACATTAGCATTTTTGACTTCCACATACAACACCAATGTCTGACGAGAAGCTTTGTCCAATATAACGTCACAAACTTCATCATCAGAAATAATAAACGCTATAGACTAATTGTGTGACACTCTGAATCAATGTGCAGAGATCTCATAATTCTTTGTTTCAAACCAATAAGGTGTTGTTCAGAACCTTAATTGGATGATTTCACCACCACATAACTTGAAATGAACCCATTGTTTGCCTCTCAGAGAATAAGGTCAATGAAACTAACCATCTACCATTGACAAGATGAGTTGAGGAAACTAGATATGTAAAAATCATAAGATTACTCAAATTTGGTAATACCTTGCACAAATAAATTTAAATGTAGGATGAAGGCAAGGCAAAATGATATTTATCTCGACATTTTATGCCAACAAATCATGTAAGGTGACTCAAAAATTTTCACCTAATATATTCATTTTGCATTTTATCTTAAGACTTAAGCCACTCATCCACCTAAGCATCCTCATCTCCATCCAACCGAAGAAGTTAGCTACCAATGGAATTTTTTTTGAATAATAATAGCCAAATGAATTCCTTCACTTCAACCATCCAACTTGAATCCTACCAATAGTATCCCAAATTATTTCACAATCATTTTGGAACAATGTAATCTAAAGGTATCTATACTTTTAATGATGTGATCACCCAAAATTACAACTCCACAACTACAAAAAAACTTAAAACCATATTATTCTAACAATACATACAACCTAATCAATAACACATTGTTGACCTCCACATATGTGTCATAAGTCGAAGTCAAGCTCAAAAGTTTAATTAATGACTTTAGGTGATAGTCACAAATGGACACAAAATGCATACATCATCACAAATGGTCAAAACAACCTCCGATCAACACGGACTTTAAGGCTTAGAATGCCAAAATTGATCGGAATATAAATATTGCACAACTTGATGATCAATCGATCAAGTGATGGAATCGTCAACACGATTGCATGCATATCAAGGTCAGGAGGCGCTGACGCAAACCAAATAATCTCGGTTCATAAAATTGATTGTGTCATTAGTTTTTAAATGTTGAAATCTATCGAATTAGACTATTCACACTCAATTGGATAAATCTGCATGAATGTCGAGCGATCGAAAGCGGTGATGCGTATTTTGAGCTAAAATGGACTCAATTTAATGCCGACTTGAACCAAACGGAAACAACGCATCATTGCATGAATATCGTAACTATCTATATATATATATATATATATACATATATATATATATATATATATATATATATATATATATATATATATATATATATATATATATATATATATATATATATATATATATATATATATATATATATATATATATATATTGATTATCTAATCACGCATAAAATTTAATTTAAAATTATTAATTAATCAATTTAACTCTAAATTATCCTAGGTTTTCCTCAAATAACTACCTGACATGTTCACTCTCTGCACGACGTTCCCGCCTTTCAACGATGAGTCACGCTGAGACACCTCCTCCTTCCCTTGTCAGCTCAATGTAAGCCTCCCTCCATCATAATGATAACATTCGCTGCGCACTGTTTCTCTCTCCATTTTCTCCTTCATCCCAACCAGGAGATTTCTTTCCCCTCATCCAAAGTCCAAAGTTCTCTTCCTCTTCCAAATTGAAAAGAGTAAACTCTCCTTATTTTCTTTTTTTCCAATCCAAAATCACTTTCCTTTTCCTTCCCTCCAAAATCAAAATCATTTTCCTCATTTATAATTTGATTTCTCCTCCTTACCTTGCCTTCAATCCAAAATTCCCTTGTTTTTCTCTCATTTTCACCAAAACCGAAAATCAACTTTCATAAACCCTCATTTTCCAAATCCAAAATTTCTCCCTTTTTTCCTAATCCGAATTTCACCGCAATTCACTTCACCAAAATTGGAGAAGAACACCATCATGTAATGGGTTCTTCTCCCAATTCCCGGTGTCGTACTCCTTGCGTTACCTTTCCAATTTTCACTTCGCCGCAACCGGAGAAGCAACACCATCATGAGGTGGGTTCTTCTTTTGGTTTTCCATGTCGCCCTCCTTGCATCACCTTTCCAATTTTGCTTTGCCGAAATTAGAGAAGCTACACCATCATGAGGAGGGTTCTTCTTTCAATTTTTGATGTCGCCCTCCTTGCATCACCTTTCCAATTTTTGCTTCACCGAAATTGAAGAACCAACACCGTCATGAGGTGAGTTCTTCTTTCAGTTTCTGACGTCGTAGTCCTTGCATTATCTTTCCAATTTTTGCTTTGCCGCAACCGAAGAAGCAACACCGTCATGAGTCGGGTTCTTCTTTCTATTTTCGGCGTCGCCCTCCTTGCATCACCTTTCCAATTTTGCTTCACCAAAATCGGAGAAGCAACACCATTATGAGGCAGATTCTTCTTTCAGTTTCTGACGTCGCACTCCTTGCATTACTTTTCCAATTTTTGCTTCATCGCAACCGGAGAAGTAACACCGTCATGAGGTGTATTTTTCTTTCGATTTTCGGCATCGCCTCCTATTTTCGTCCCCTTTCTAACCGTTCTCTTCGCCGTAACTGGAGAGGAACACCGTCATGATGCGGGTTCTTCTCTTAGTTTTTGGCATGCCTAACCCCATTCCCTTGCCTACTATTGCAATGCGCAGGAAAATGAGTCAGAACATGTGAGATGTGTGAATATATATACATGCTTATGTTTCTTTTGCAGATTTGGAGGCCTCGCCGTGCTCATGAGGGCGTGATGAGATAAAAAATTGGCTGCGGTGTCACAAGACACCACTCTTACGCTCATGTAGGGCTTAACATCCGTTAGATGTTGCTCCCTGATCTAAATGTTGCCAAAATTTTGTCTAATTTCTAGGGCAAGCGGCATGACGACGCCCATGTAGGCCACCGCGACCACGGGTGGGTGCGGATGATGGTCAGAGCCGGCAATACGGCGCCGCTGGTCGTGGAAACGAGCCGGTCGCATCGCTGGCACGCGGGTCGGCGACCGGTGGACGCTGGCCTATCTGAGTCTGGGTCGGTCGATCATGCTGAGCGCATGATGGCGGCATGAAGGGAGCGGCTGGCCACCAGAGGAGAGGATAGCACGGCTCGGCGCTGAGCGGATATGGTCAGAAAGGGGATGGACAACAGGTGTCGGCACCCACCATCGCGCAGGTGAGTGTGTCTGCTCATACACGCGGGTGCAAACGTCTGTTTTTGCCCGATTTGGCCCGTTTTGGCCCGTTTTGAGCGATTTTGAGCAGTTTTGGGCAATTTTCTTTAATTTTTTACCTTTTTGCCCCTATAGGGGTTTATAAAAACCCCCTATGGGCCAAGGTAGAAGACACACTCCTCATATGCTCAAGTGTTCCTCTTATTCTTGAGAGATGGTCGTTCGGAGGCGATCAAGGCCCATAGTTCATATGGTGAGGCTCTGGTTTTCCCTTGAAAGAGGCGTCAACTGCCCTTGTCGGACCAACCGGGTTCGGAGGCGATCAAGGCCTATAGTTCATATGGCGAGGCCGATTTTCCTCAAAATAGGCGTCAACAGCCCTTGTCAGACCGACCGGGTTCAGAGGCGATCAAGGCTCGTAGTTCATATGACGAGGCTCCGGTTTTCCCTCGAAAGAGGGGTCAACTGCCCTTGTCAGACCGACCGAGTTTGGAGGCGATTAAGGCCCGTAGTTCATACGGTGAGGCTCTGGTTTTCCCTCGAAAGAGGCGTCAACTGCCTTTGTCGGACCGACTGGGTTTGGAGGTGATTAAGGCCCGTAGTTCATACGGAGAGGCTCCGATTTTCCCTCGAGAGAGGCATCAACTGCCCTTATCAGATCGACCGGGTTTGGAGGTGATGATCGGCAATGATAACCGGAGACGGGTTGACATGGCGATGGTGGCCGACGGTGAGGTCGGCGGGATGACGACGATGATGGTGACGAATGCCTGCCGATGGTGGTGATGCGGGTCGGCGTGACGAACGGTGATAGAGTTTGATGATGATGAGGATTTTTGACCTATCTGAGGTTGTTTGTCAGAGTGTGACTGGCGACGCTAACCGTATGGAAGAGGTTGAATTGAATCCGCTGAGGATTTTTGACCTATCCGAGGTTGTTTGTCAAAGTGTGACTCGATGATGTTAACCTATATGGATGAGGTTGAATTGAATCCGGTGAGGATTTTTGGCCTATTCAAGGTTGTTTGTCTGAGTGTGACTCGATGAAGTTAACCTGTATGGAAGAGGTCGCGGGATGTCCACCAAGGACCTTTTAACCTATCCTAGGTATCAACTAAAGTGTTACTTGACTTCTTACTTGTATGGAAGAGGTCCGATCAAGTCCCCTTGGGATTGATCATACCCCAATTGAGAGACAACGTGAGTTGTATATTTCTCAAGTGGGAGGATTAAATGAAGAAGAAACAAGCTTGTAAGAAAAAGTCATAAACTCATTACTTTGATAATGTCGATGATACAATATTATCATAAGATAACTTAATAAAAGGGAAGAGATATATTTTTAGAGAGAGTTAACAAAAGACAAGAGGTGGAGATGAAAAGATAAATGGGGTAAATTAAAGGCTATAATATTTATGCACCAAGGATTACATATAACACTTTTTAGAGACCCTCCATGTTCCAAGTTTTAGGGAATATTTTTTCCTCTGGATCTTTGGTCATAGCTTGACGGTTGGTCATCTGATAATGAAGTGGGGAGCAAGTCTTTTACAAGCAAAACCCTATGAGGTACTTCTTTGTCCTGAAGATTAAAATTCTTGATGTTAAAGGTCACCAAAGGGCATGGTTGAGCTTGTTTGAGGTAACATGATGTGCTATTTATTGATTTCCATAGACCACCCCAACCCCAACGGGGGTTGAAAATTTCATCTTAAGATGAGATATTGAAGTGACGACACTGAAAATTGATTGGAGGGGCCTTCCGAAGATAGCATTATATGTTGAATCTGACTTTACTACCATGAATTGGATTGAATGAGTCACTTATCGAGGGAACTCTCCGAGGACAACAGGAAGGGCGATTGTCCCATCTACTTGCACAGGGCGATTATCAAACCCATATAATGGTCCTGCAGCGTGTTGGAGCTTTTCCTTGACCAGGCCCATGCTAAAAAAGGTGGAGTAAAATAAAATATCAATGGAACTCCCATTATCAATCAAAATTCTCTTAACAACATAACAGGGGTCACCAATCCCCGCACAGATGACAAGAGGATCTTGATGCGAAACTTGGAATCCTTCCAAGTCTAAGTCATTAAAAGTGATGGGATGATTAATACAAGATTTTTTTAACTCTCTTGAAAGGTGGCAATGAAGACTTGATTAGATAGTAGTGGCCCACTTGCAATCGTTTCAATTTCTCCAACTATTTGGTGACTATTGTTTCGCGTGATGATTGTCCTTGCCCCGCTTGGAGCTATGTTTGCTTGAGTTGATTGATTTTGCATAAATTGACGTAGATATCCCTGTTGAATGAGCCTCTTAATCTCTTCTTTAAGTTTTTACACGCTTCTGTAGTATGTCCATGACTTCGATGGAAGTGATAATATTGCTCCTGATTTCTCGAATTTGGTTTCAGTGGATGTGGCCACTTGATGGTCTCTTCATCTCGAATGGCCAACAAGACGTTAACACGAGATGTGTTCAGTGGCATGTATTCCAGTCGTGGTTCGCGTCGTTGATGTGGGGTTATGGAGGGAGATCATGGCTGCCTTATTGCTTCATCTGATGGGATTGTTGATCTGTGTTTCCTAGAACACTCTTACATTTTTCTATGGATTGTTCAAATTATTTTCGATGGAATTAATAACCTCATCAGCAGAAATTTACGCTTCCACATGATGAACCAAGTCAGCATATGAGCTGATCGTATCTCGCATTAGTAACAGTAGAAAGGCCCAAGACGGGGCCCTCCAAAAAAAACTCCTCTTAGTAATTCAGGGTCTACCCCAGGTATTTAGCGAGCTTCTGAGGAGAATCTCTGGAAGTATTCTTTAAGTGATTCACCCTCATTTTGACGAATGCCGAGAGATGGGAGGAATCTTTAATGATCCTCCTTTGCAATGAACGTTTCTACAAAAAAATCTTGGCGAGTTCGTCAAAGGTATGGATGGATTCTGGGAGGGAGTAGAACCAAGAGCTTACCCTTGAGGGTAACGGAAAGACCTGACAAGGGAGTGTGTTAGGAGCTCGTTGGATATGCATGATGGTTCTGTAATGGTCGATATGTTCATATGGGTCAGTTTCCCCATCGTAAGAATCAATGCTCAGAAGCTTGAAACCTATGGGAATAGGATGTTGAAGAATAGCTTCAGCTAAAGGTGAGGACTCCTCATAGCTGCGGTGAGGGGGAGGATGATTTTTATCTTTAAGGTGAAATTCATCTTGCATTAAGTGTTGTAATTCTACACGTATAACATGACGAGTGAAGTCAACAGGACGAGAACGTGCCAAGATACCTACAATAATTGGTGGATTAGCGGTCGGTTGAGCTGCACATGATGGATGAGTAGAACTAGCAGTGTCAAGGAGATCGACATCACGGTCTGGAAGCGGAGGAACTTCATTGTCAAGGAGATTAGCATTTTGACCTCCCGTGGCTAACAATCAATATTGGGGGAGATGTGTTTGCCGTGGTAGTGGCGGTCGTGTTCCTCGTAAAAGTCGAATCATCTCATTTTGAGACTCATCCATTCGACGCATACGATCTTCTAAAGAGATTCTTGTTGCACCTTCACCGACAGGGTCATGCCTATCAGGAGGAAGTGAGGCAGAAGCTTGGCATCCTTGGTTTAAGGATTGGTTTCGAGAGTGACGGGAGTTAGAGCGGAGGCTCCATTACAGTATTGCCTATTGGCCGCTACGGGTGTTCACAAAATTGTGATTGAAGGGTTTTGTTCCACGATGGCCAAATGCATTTTAGAAAATCCCATAGAGTGAAAGTTTATGCCTTAGCCTTGTTGTGAAATCCAAGACACAATAGTGTATTTAAAGAGTGAACAAGAAAACCATAGAAATTTTTTATGTTGAAAACCTCGTGAATAGGGTAAAACCGGGGCCTAGCCCAAGAAAATAATCCACTATGTATTTGTTTTGGAGTACGTAATTTTCGATACACAGTGATTGTATATGAGAAGGGCTCACAATGAATTCTAATCGACAACAACAACCATATAGACGCTCGTGTTGTAACAAGATAGCAGCGATGATGGTGAACAACGGGATCGGCCGACCGATGATGAAGGTGCCGTGATGGTGACGATGGAGATTGACGACGCGAGATTAGTGGTATCCGACGGTTGTTGACAACCAACGGGGTGGTCGGCGACCGTCGAGTGGTGGCACGAATATGCTAGGAGGATTTTCAAGCTTTAGAGCTCTCTCCTCTCTCTTGCTTGGGCTCCCCCTCATGTGAAGAATGAGGGGCTATTTATAGATTAGAGTGGTCCATCGGACGGCTCATGATGATTCCCTTGATCATATGATGTATTTTGTGTATTTGAATGCCAAACGAAGTCAGAATTATGAGATCTTGGGCTTGTTAGATCCGGCTCGTCGAGACGCTCGATTTGACTATAAACACTCCATGATTAAGAGCTATTTAGGGATTTAATTGATATCCCAAAGTTTCCAATGATATTGTAAGTGCTTGATCTCAACCAGTTTCAACTTAGGATCATCTTGCTTTTGACATCAAGATTCGTACTTCAACTAGTAGAATTTTCAGAGTCATATCAACTATACCTTTCTTTCTGTTAAATAAAATCGTAGAAACACTTTCACATTGATTATGCAATTTTAAAATGTATTAATATTAGAAAATTGTCCATTCAAGAAGACTATAAGATTATTAGCAGAGATGAGATGAGAAATTTATAAAGAATAATTAGATTTAAAGTGAATTGATGAAAATTAGTACATAAGTTGGAAAGGCTTTTAAAAATAATCCATAGGATAAATAGAAAAAGGAGAAAAATAGAACAACTATTTCATCCACTCACACATCCACTCACAGACTCTACTACTATTCTCCTCAAATTTATTGTCATATACTCTTCATCACCAAAACTATTATCGCTGATTGTTGCTACGCCAATTTCATCACAAAAATGAAATTGAAATATAGCATATGATTCCATGTATCACAATAAAGAAATGTGTGAGGGAAATGAAGGTGAAGCAACCATTTGTCTCTTGATATTCAATGAAGGGGAGGATGTTAAATGGTTGAAGGACATCTATTTCATGCCACATGCATTGACATGTGATTAAACTCACATAGAAATTTCCCAACTTGCCACAGTAATATTTTACCATTGATGTCGTCTCATTCTGGGAAAGATGGTGGCAATGATGAATGAAAGTGTTGGAGTATATATACTTATGAGTACTGGTTATATATATATATATATATATATATATATATATATATATATATATATATATATATATATATATATATATATATATATATATATATATATATATATATATATATATATATATATATATATATATATATATATATATATATATATACAGATTGACTCTTTTTTTTTTTACACAAATTTGACTATTAGATTATTATGAATCATCTTTATCTAAAATTAAACTAGTCTATATCTATATGATTGGAGAGGGCCAATAGGTCTATATATAAGCTATTTCAGTGACTCAAGAAATATATGTGACAAACTTTCAATCAATTTGAAGAAATTATATATGGTTTAATCATTGGAAGGGAACGATTACAATAACAATTAATTACAATAGATTTTTTATTTTTGAGTGAAAATAAACATTCATTGCTCTTTGATCTTTCACATATTACCTTTGGCTTCGGTGTTTTAAAGTTATATGCATAGTTGATAATATGATTCAATTCTAAATTCATAACTAGGAAAAATACATATATTTTCAATCAAGCTAGATTCGACCATATATATAATAGCTGCGTCTAAAATTATGGGAGAAGAGAAAATCACAGTATAAAAATAGAAAAATCTTACCAAATTAAAAAATAAATCCGAAAAGCCAATTTGATTTGATTCAAGTTGTGCTCCACTTGATTATAATTTATATATTTCAATAAAACAATTAATTTGATTTAATGTTTTGATTCATTATTTTATTTTATTTTATTTTCTTCGATAATATGATTTAAATCTCTTCAAATTTAAGGTACGTTGACATCTACAATGTAAGTTCTGCTAATTATTATTCTGCAGGATGTAAGTGTTAAGATACAATGGAGATGTTCTCTTTTAATATAAGTACTGTTTAGTTTGAACTAATTAACAAGCAGTATAAAATATCAAGCTTATTGTATAAATCATGAGTCCGAATTTTTATCTACATATTGATTTTTTTTAATTTTTTATTTAAATATAAAACATATTCCTGAAGAAATTGGGATAACTTTCCCTCAACCCTTTGTTCTTTCATGGAATACTTGAATGATGGAATTAAATGCAGTATTAATTTCTCTTGTTTTTAACTATAAACAATATTGCGGATTAAATTTCTTTTCTGCCTTATTCTTTCACTCCAGACTTTACTTTTCAAGCTAAAAGGTTAAAAATCACAATAATCCCGTAAGAAAGACCCTCCCAAAATTTTTGCTTTCAGACAATAAATTATGCATAAAATTCTGCACATATCATACTTTCATGCATCATGCAGAGGGAAATACTGTTAAATCTTCTCTCTCTCTCTCTCTCTATATATATGTATATATATATATATACAATTTCTCGAAGGAATAATAAGTCATTCTCTTTATATTAAAAGTTATATTATTTCTAACATTTTTGTGAGCCATAGAACTCAAGTCTTTCATGCTTCGCTAGTTTTCTTCTAAAGCTTATGATTGAATAATGTCCAACACTTGCATCTCTTTCGTAATTTACCTTCTACCTTCACAAACAAGAGTTTACTCGGGGAATCTTGTTTATAGTTTAAGTCTAAAACAAATGGACTATTCTTAATTTGTCTATTAAATTCACAATTCAGGCAATCCAACAATAAATGCTAAGCAAACATAATACAACGATCAAATATCTGCAATAGACAATTTATTATTAAGAAAAAACAATCACTTTCAGATTGTATCATTGGCTTAGGTGTTCTAGAGTTATATGCATAGTTAGCGTTTATTTTTAGATCAGCCTTTTTTTTTGCTTTCTTTTTCTTTTATGATGACCTGCAAGCTATTATGAAGTTCAAGATAGATCAACTAATCAAATTTTGCTGAGGATGATTTAGAGCATGATTCTGTTGTCGAAATTGTAGCCTTATTTGATGATTTAGAGCATCGTTCTTGGCACTTGTGAATTCCTTTTCATGTTATTTATCACTTGGAAAACTGCAATTTTTATGGTTAGTCTTGAATTATGTTTATTTGTACTGTCGTTAACATTTTCTTTAGTGTTTGTCTTATCCTCTTTTTTGGGAGTTGTTCTCATGAGCCCTCATTTTCAATTTATTATCAATGAGTGATGATTGAGATGCTAAATATATATTTTTAAGATATTTTGAACAACTATCATCGCTTAATCATAGATTTAATATTTTTTCTGACTTTTGTACTACTTTTATCTACTCATCTGATGAGTACATTTTTCATCCTTCTTTATACATATCCAACCCAGCTATTTGATGATTAAATTTTAAAGACTTTTGATGTTGCGGATGTTAAATTTGGTTAAATTCTATTAAAATTTTGACAAATATTTTTATGATTTAGAATTTAAATGAAGGAGACAAAGAGGCTGGTGAGTAATAGTGCAAATTTTAAAACTGAACTTCTCTCAAAATTTACTAGATCTTAGATTTCACCTTAAATTTGGAGAAAATGGAGATTTAAGAATGTAGTTTGATTTATGTGGCCTACAAATTTATTTGGTAAACATTAGGTTAAATCCTGACTAAATATTGTAACAAACAACCTCTCAACTTAGATATAAACAATTTTTAATCATCCAACCCTTGGAATTTTAAAACTTCACAACTAGAAATTTTGTATTGCCATAAAAATGATGCCAATTTTAAACCATGTGATTTCTTATGTTTTGATATGACATTGAAAATTTCACTAGTTGAAGCACGAATCTTGATGACGAAAGCACTGATCGAGTCAAGACTAACCTGAGATCAAAGTTTTTTTTGAAAACTTTTGCATATCCTCCTCCTAAATATAAAGTATTTATAGTCAAATCGAGCGTATTGACGAGCCGGATCCAACAAGTTCAAGATCTTTTAATCCTGACTTTATTTGAGCATTCAAATACTTAAAATACATCAGATGATCAAGGAAATCATTTTGAGCCGTCCGATAGAGTGTTTTGAGATTTTAACTAATGACCAAAATGCCTCTCGAATCCTATAAATAGGACTCCATTCTTGTCATGAAGGGGAGCAAAAGGAACTTGGGAGAAAGATGGGAGAGATCTAGAAGTTTGAAGTTCGTCATCACCACTGCCCGATCGCCACCTATTATCATCGCCGACTACCACCAACAACCATTACAGTCCAACTACCGCCGTATAACTGTTGTAACCTGATTATGAAATTCTCATTATCAGAATTTCTCACATACAATCTTGTAATCTGTTATCGGAAAGATTCAAATTTTGTACTCCAAAGTTGATATATAGTGAAGCATCTTTCTGGGGTAGGCCGTGGTTTTTACCCTCTTCCTGAGGATTTTCATGTAAAATTTTTGAGTTTCTTATTCTCTTTTCAACTATCTGTGTGCGTGTTGGATTTCCATAGCTAAGAAGCGTGAAGTTTTATTCTACCGCTACAAGTTTTCTAGACATAAAGCTTGACGTCATAGGAAACATTCCTTTACATCTTCAGATGGTTGATAATTTGATTTTATGTAATAGCACAACCTATATGGTGAAGAAAATCTTATTCTTGAGGAACACATAAGAAGAATGAAGATTCATCAAACTTGATCCTTCGCCTTTGTTGAGATTGAGGGGCAACTTAATCTCTAAAGATCATCCAAATCAATATTCTGGATATCTAATTGATTATCAGTTTGAGAAGCAAGTCAATGATGTGGAGCAATTTCTACAAAAAGAAAATAGAGAGATAGCTTAATAAATTATGATTCTCTAATCATACTCATCGAAAATAAGGCAAAGGTCAAGGAGCAACTTTGGCTACAGCCTCAAATAGATGTTTTGATTTAACCTCTTGCACAAAGGTTAACATCATCGAGTAATACTCGACAATAATCTAAGAATCAAAATGTTTAATCTCTTCCACAGTTAACATCATCCTTTGACAAAACAACCTCGAATAAGAGTTAAAATTATTGATTTCTTCCACACGTTAAATGTCCAGTAACACTCGACAAACAACCTCGGATGGGTCAAAAATCCTCAGCAGATTCGATTCAATCTCTTCCATACAGGTTAATGTCATCAAGTAATACTTTGACAAATAACCTCGGATGGGTCAAAAATCCTTGGATTCTGACCTCTTCCATGGTTAACTCCATCAAGTAACACTTTGACAAACCACCTCGGATGGGTAAAAAATTCTCAGGGGATTCGATTCAATCTCTTCCATAGTTTAGATCAAGTACTTTGACAAACAACCTCGGATGGGTCAAAAATTTTTGAAGGATTCAATTCGACCTCTTCCATACAGATTAACGTCATCAAGTAATATTTTGACAAATAATCTCAAATGGGTCAAAACTCTTTGGAGGATTCAATTAGACTTCTTCCATACAGGTTAACATCTTCATGAGACACTTTGACAAACAACCGGATGGGTTAAAATTCTCAACGGATTTGATTCAACCTCTTCCATACAGGTTAACATCATCAAGTAACATTTTGACAAACAACCGATGGGTCAAAATTCTTTGATTCGATTCGACCTCTTCCATACAAGTTAATGTCATCAAGTAATACTTTGACAAACAACCCGGATGGGTAAAAAATCCTTAGTGGATTGACCACATATTCCATACATAACGCCATTAAGTAACACTTTGACAAATAACCTGATAGATCAAAATTCTTGGCGGATTGATTCAACCTCTTCCAAGTTAATCAAGTGAAACTTTGACAAACAACTCGATGGGTCAAAATCCTCAACGATTGATTCAACCTCTATACTGTTCATCGAGTAACACTTTGACAAATAACGGATTAAAAAATTCAGATTCAATTCAACCTCTTCTATACATGTTAATGTCATCAATAACACTTTGACAAACAACCTCGGATGGGTCAAAAATTCTCAGCAGATTCGATTCGACCTCTTCCATACAGGTTAATGTTATCAAGTAACACTTTGACAAACAACCTCGGATGGGTCACTGCATGATGGATTTTACCTCCCTACTTTATGTGTGGCCAATCAATACGATACTCTTGAACAACCAATATCATATGAGTCAATTGACATTGGGTTGACCTATACAATATAAGAATTATGTTGAACTTAGTGTGACTATTGTTTAAAATAATGCATCTAATTAATCTATTTAGCATTTAGAAACCTATAAATTTTAGTTAGTGGTGTTAGGTCAAAAAAAGTACCTATAGTAACTTCTACCTCAACAGTTCTTCAACTTCTATGCAAACAACTACTATGTACCTACTAGCCTCTACTAGCATATACTCATAAACCTCATCATTGATGACATGCACCATAATAAAATCAATATTATTTCAAAAATGACACACTAGATTGATTTGCTCAGCGGTTTTGTATGTGTAACTACTAACTGCTAATGTGTGTGTGTGTGTGTGTGTGTGTGTGTGTATATATATATATATATATATATATATATATATATATATATATATATATATATATATATATATATATATATATATCGACTTAATTAGGAGCATTTGCAATTATAAGGCCAAAAAAAGAATAGCGATAATTTCTCAACTCTTCTTCTCTTTAATTACATATCAATCTTGTTCATTTGTATGATGTAACTCTTCTAAGAACACTTATAAATAATATATAAAGAGATAATATACTTATTTGAAATTTAATGATAACATAATATCAAATTTTATAGAATTGATATATACTCCATATATATTTCATTATTATTCAATCATCAATTGGATTCTTAATTATAACTCAATGATCGGAAGTGAAAAAAAAGTTAAAATTTTGCATGTTTGAATATTACAATAAGATCTTTTAGAACTTGTTGTCCATTTTTAAACCCATTTAGATAATAAGCAACTTAGTCATTTAACACCAATAGATAGATTATATATATATGAGCAAAAATAAACATTTGCAACCATTTAATTCGAAAACATTTGAAAGATTATTTGGTTTTAAAAATTAATTTGGTGGATACTAAATATTAAATAGATTAAATTGTTAAATGTTATAATGAAAACAAATTAAATGTTATTCATTTAAATATATTACATATTGTTGAGCACATTTAATGTTTTCTAAAGAAATATAAAATATGACTTTATATCTCAAAAATGTGGACTAAGTGTTCCAATTCTTGAATTCCTCATAAACTAAGGTCATATATTTTTAGTTTTAGACTTTTCACTACACCAAATAAATACTTGGTTTATAAACAATTACTTTTAGAAAGAATAAGTAATTGTCTATAGGCAAAATTTTAAATTAGCTTAATATTAATCATAATTAGCAATTTAGGCACAAAAAATTTTTAGCATAATAGGCATCAATCGTTAACGAATTAAACGACGCCAATGTAGGTTAGTCCAATGACGACGACTTAACAAATATTACAAAATTGAGGGCGATCACGATGCCCTTTCTACCTCAAACTGTTTCTTTTGTTTACGGATTTCCACCGTCACGGCCAAGATAAAGTCAAGGGTGAGTCAACCCAGCCGAATGAGCCACCCGGAGATGCTTATTTCTTGTCGTTTGATTAAGGTAATTTTTTCTAAATGCTTAATTTGTGATAGATCTCGTTATATATTATTTTGTGTTGTATGATTTGCTTATTTTCTATGTTGTTAGCTAGATTTGTATTTTTTTTTTGTAAGTTGCATGAGTAAGTTGTTTTTGAAAAATGGATATCATCAAATTTGTATGCTTAATTTCTAAAATTGATTTGAAAAATGGATATCATAAGATAAAGATTAAACTAATTAATGGAACATATCATTCAAAACTCCCAATGATCTTTATGATTGGTTAGTCATGTCGTTTGGGCTTTCCACATCCTTAGAATATTAATGAGACTAATAAATACTATTTTGAAATCTTTTATTGGTTAAATTCTTGTAGTCTATTTTGATGATAATCATATCTATAGCTTAGAAGAGAAGTCCTATCTGCATCATTTAAAAATGATCTTAGAGAGTCAAGGTTAGTAAAATTACATGCAAACCATAAAAATAATTTTTCTATTTTGGGATGTCATTTTCTTAAGATTCATTATATCTGATGAATTAAAGGCACTCATCAAAACTTAAATCTTTTTTGAGTGTTCAACTCTAAAGTCTTTTACAAATGTTAAAAGTTTCCATGGATTAGTAACTTTATAGGAGGTTTATCTAAACTTTAGTGCTATTGTATCTTCTATCATAGACATTTTAAAGAAAAATAAATTTATGTGGACCATAGAATCCAAAAAAAGCCATGTAATGAATTAAAACTCCTATGACTACACTATCTTAAGACTTTCTAACTTTAAAAAGCCTTTGAAGGACTTACAATGAATCGTATTAGAATAGTGGAATACTAAGTCAAGTAAATCATCTCATTTTCAATGCAAATTTACATGATGCTAATAAAAATATTCAAAGTCATAAGCATTAGAGTTATTATCTATTATATAAAGAGTTTATCTCAACACTAATCATCACGCTTTAAAGTTTATTAACTCTAAAGATAATAAATCATAGACACACTAAGTGGGTTGAATATCTTGATATAAAGTGCACTATTTAGATTATGAAAACTACATGGTTACAGGGTTGAGGTTGTTGCTAATGATACAATATCATTCATCTTTATGAAAGCTAAGATTATAATCTACTCTCCTTCATCCTTTATGCGATAAATATCTCCAACAAATGCACAATTGAATTATATCTTGAAATATTTTCTAGTGGGAGAGGAAGGATTCTTAGAGTTGTTGATAGTTGAATATGAGTTTAAATTGATAGTTCTTTATTATAACAACCTAATGTTAGTGATGATTTCTTACCTACATTAGTGAAAAAATTGACCAATTCGGATCAAAGGATTAACTTGATGGGGTTACAAAAGAATCATGAGGTCATTTACATGCAAAGTCAAATCTTATAGGTCATTTCCTATTGGTGCTAGATTTATCTACTCAAATTAAACGAAAAGTGTGTGAATCATACTCAACAGCCTTCTATTAGTAATTTATGTTGAAGTTGAAGAATTATATTGCTAGGAAAGAGATAAATGATCGAGAAGTATCGAGAGCTCCAATCATCAATATATCACATTTGATTTCCAACAAACCGCAAGAAGCTGCATTCATTAACAATTTAAATGTAGTGGGACAAGTTTTTTTTTAGCTACAAGGTGATGTTGGTGGTGGGTATGAAATTATGCCTTATGCAACAAGTACCGATGATGATGAGGGGGATGATAGTGATGTAGAGGAGCCTTTTTTAAGGGGCAAAAATCCATCTAACAGAGTCATAGATCTTATTAGAGACTACTCAGTTAGAACAAGCCAAACAGAGGAGCATTTACTGTCTAACAATGAGTACATGCGTTATGCTCAAACAGCTAGAGAATGGGATGAAGAGCTAACATTTGATGGGCCTTTAGATGAGTCAACTTTTGAACTTGAAAGTTGCATTCCATGAACCTAGAAGGTATGTGCTTGGGATAAGAAGCAATTTGTTTGTCGTTGGTCTATCATCAACAATGTCGAACGTGATCTACACCAAACAAAGCGTTCAGACAGCACTCAATATGCTAAACAAGCTACTCTATGCGTGGCTTACATGTAAGTTCAAGTAAGAGATTGGGAGGTGCATGGAGAATTGAGATAAATAACCATGAGTATTCAGTCATGACACATGTTATACTTATCTATTATTCAACCTACAATTGTGTCAACGGATTTAAAGCTGAGAGATTATAGGTTGAGTCCAAATTTAACATACGAGTGTCCTACATGAAAGCCTGGGATGCACGTCGTAAGGCACTAAAGGTTACTTTGGTGGGAGGAATCTCGCTAGAGAGAGATTCATGTCTATATGCTTAGTAATGCCGGATCTACATACGAGTCATACCTGATTTTAACGATTATTCGTCTTCGAGGCTTCAATTTACGGTTGTATTCACCCGCTTTATGTCTGGATGGGACTTTCCTCCTAGGTAAGTACAGGAGGACTCTACTCAGTGCAGTTGGAATTGATGCTAACAATGATTTATTTCCACAGGCCTTCGCAGTAGTAGAAACAGAAAGTATTGAGTCATGGTGTTGGTTTCTACAGACACTCCAAGACTTAATTCCATTTATCTGTACTAGAGGTGATTTGTGCATCATTTCTGACAAGCATGCGGGGTTGGTACGGGGCTGTAGGGAAATATTACCGTGGGCTGCACATCGCTTTTGCCTGAGACATTTGAGGGAGAACTTCAAAAAAATAGTTAGACAACTAGGAGTCGGAGACGTTGAGTTCATATGCCAGAAAATATATGTTGCAGGTAATACTGATGATATCCACATTTTAAAAGATATGACCGAGACAACATCAAATAGAGGCCTTATGATTGGCTCGTATCAAGGGATGTACATCGGGTCTCTTACCCATGATGATGGGTACGGTATGGTACTATGACCATAAATGCAGTTGAATGCTTCGACTGTGTACTTAAAAGGGCACTTGGCTTGCCAATTCAGGTACTGGTCTGTGCAATATATTATAACATAGTCGCTACGTTCATGAAACGCCTAGAATCAACAACATCAGCAGTGAACCAGCATGACTCCATGTTCTCTCCCTGGGCTAAGGTAACTTTGCAGGGTAATGAACAGGAGGCAAGGAGATTTCCTGAGCCAATATGAATTAACAGTGATGAGTACCAAGTTTTCGATGCCAGTAGCAGAACATATAAGGTAGAGCTGTATGAAAACTATATTTGTAGATGTACATGCAGACGACCACAAGATTATCACATGCCATGTCCTCACATAATTTCTGTGTTAGGACAGTGACATATAAGCCATGTTCAGTACATATCGGCCTACTACACTCTGGACTATTACAGTAAAACCTATCAGGGAGCCTTTCATGTCATCCCTGATCGTGATAAGTGGCCAGAACATATAACTGCTGGGAACCTCCCAGAGTATAACCCACCAAATATCAAGAGGAAGTCAGGTCGACCATGTTCTAATAGATTCAAAAATACTATGGATGAAAGTACTACAAGAAGTAGCAGGATTTGTAGTATATGTAAAAAGATTGGTCATAATAGAACAACGTGCATGCAAGGTCGGCATAGTGTGAGCTTTTAGTGGTTTGTATTATAAATTGTCTATTTGGCCATTGTGTTGGGATTACAAGGGTAGGGCTTCATCTATACAACAATGTAACCACTGAGAAATGAGTGCTCTAATCACACTCTCCTTGTTTGTTTGGCTTCATCTATACAACATAAGTCAGTAAGGTAAAATTAACATGCTGCCTAAAGACAAATCCAAAGCAAGGAAAAACCATCCAGAAGGTAAAACTACCAGCAAATAATAGAATCCTGAAGGTCAAACTACCAGCAAATAATAGCAAGGAAAAACCATGCAGAAGGTAAAATTAACAGAAATATGACTAGCCTATGGAAATATTATTTATTTATGCATGAAGTTAATAGATTATATTTGATGATTGCATCATGCATTTGATTTTATCTTTCTTCTTTGCCAATTATGTGATCATTGTATATTGAACCTTAAAAAGCATATTGACATAACAAGCATACAAAGGGCTGTTTTTGAAGCAGTTACCTTGTTGTCTAAGTAGCACTCTATGGCCAATTTAGTTTCATTCACTTGCATTGTATTTTTGAAATAGAAACTGCCCTTTCACATTTTTGAAATAGAAGCATGGAATCCTGGTCCTCAATCTTGGTTTGTTTTTGCTTGTGTTTAGGATATAAAAGTAAAACTGCTGCATCAAGACTTACTTGCAAATTTTATCAACATGAAAGTCGTAGATAATTTCTTTTGATTCTGGAGATACAAATTTTGCATAATTCCCCACCGTTGACTCGACTCAAATTACGGTCTGCCAGATTAGTATAAGCAGTTTTTATGACATGCGCAAAATCTGCTGCTTCAGGCCACATTCACAGATTATGGTCAACATGAAAGTCAGATAATTTGTTGTGATTCCAGAGATATGAACTGCACAATTCGCCACCATTTGACTCGGTATGCAATTACGGTCGCTACGACAGCAAGCGCAGTTTTGCTCACATGTGCAAAAATCTGCTGCCACATTCACAGATTGTGGTCAACATGAAAGTCGGAGATAATTTCGTTGTGATTTCAGTGATATGAATTTCTCTACACCCGCTTGACTCGGTATGCAAATTACGGTCGCGCGTACTTTCAAATAGAAGCTTTTATGCACAAAATCTGCTGTGCTTCGGGTCACATTCACAGATTGTGGTCAACATGAAAGTCATAGATATATTTGTTGTAATTCCAGCGTTATAAATTTCGCACAATTCCTCCCCCGTTTGACTCCGCATGCAAAATTACGGTCGCGCGTATTTCAGACGCTAGCTTTTGCACATGCGCAAAATTTGCTGCTCTTCGGGCCACATTCACAGATTGTGGTCAACATGAAAGTCGGAGATAATTTCATTGTGATTCCAGCGATACAAATTTCGCACAATTCCTCCACCGTTTAACTCCGGTGCATAAATTACGGTCGCTGATTTTTGATGCGCAGTTTTGCTTACGCGCAAAATCTGCGCGGCCACATTTACAGATTGTGGTCAATATGAAAGTCGATAATTTTGTTGTGATTCCAGCAATACAATTTCGCATAATTCGCCACCGTTTGACTGCACGCATAAATTACGAGATCGCTGCGTACTCAAGACAGCATAGTAGTTTCTAACTCACTGTACATTCACATTTTTAACTTGCTGATTAGGTGAAGATGATAGCAGGTTTGCTAGTACTGTAATGATATAAATGCTTCTTGGATGCTAGTGACATAGATTTTCTCTTATTTATTTTTTGCAATGCACATTCTTACTTTTATTTCCATTTTGAATATTAGAAAATTTTAGATGAAGCAAGCCATATTTCTTATTCTGATCTATGAATAATTTTAACATTTTTGGTAGTGGTAAAAATTCCATTTTGCAATCCTTTTTTTATTGTCATGTTGATTTTGTGGGAGTTACTTGTTTAGGGAATGAAAAGACCAATCCACTGTCGTGTTTTCTTGGACCCTACCTTTATTTTGTTTCAACAAAAATTTAGACCTTCAAAGCTCATATACCATCATTAATTATGTCATGGAGAATAGGTCAACATTGTCGTCTATGTCGTGCAGAATAGGTTATTCAGCAAGAGTTTTAACTTTTATCTTTCCCCTTGACAGCAAGTATTGTCCTTTGTGTCGGTCATCACTGTTTCTGAATTTCTTATTTTGATTTCTTAATTATCGTCAGCTATTTATTTATTTGTTCACCTTCTTTTTTGTTTTTTACTAGAATGCTTTTGAAGCTTTTTTTTTTTAATTTCTGATAATAATTTTATGTTTTCTTAATTAACATGTTGAATTCAATTGATTTGCCTTTATTATAGGATGTGCCAAGAAGGTGCTGCCGCAGAAGGTGAAGACATGCGAGAGGAGACTAGTGGACTATCTCCGCAGAAGTTCACCCTAGTATAGCGCACGTGGTCGGTACAGAGCAACACATCCTGACTTGGTAAGATTTTTTAAGTCAAGTTGTGTGTAGGGATTATTCTTATATTTTTGTTTATTGAACTGTAATTTCATACTGTGTAGGTTTCTGTTCTGGATATGTCATCTCATACTTATGTTCAAAGAGTGGTCGGAAGCCCCTAGATTGATGAACACTTTACGAAAGCGATTGGATTGTGTGTCTTAGATGCAATACATGCGATATCATCACCTTTTCACAAAGATTCGGGAACGCGTTGGTTTGCGCAGACAAACTCATTCCATTTGCCCATTGGCGATGATCCACATCGGGATGTTGCTATGATCCCGGGTGTTGATAGATGGCCCCGCCTATTATTTAATGTTGTTGGTGGGGGCGGTGGACATCTTGGCCATTGCGTGATGAGTTGATAGAGCACATCCAGCCGCACACTACCATGATCCGCCTCATATCACATCGAGTTCGAATGGGGAAAGCGCACGACGCACTGTTGCCCTGGTGGTCACGGGATGTATGCAGATTCTTACTTAGATCTACCAGAGTTTCAGTTTACCATGCATGTCAGAGCTTACATACTTTTTGCTATTGGCTATTTCCTTATACACATCTTCGAGATTCACCCGCAGATTCCGCCTCTACCGGAGGATCTTGACACATTGGGAGTTCTCATTAGAGCAATTACTTGCTCATTTGTGGAGATCCATGAGGCAATGAAGTCGCGACAATATGGTGGTTGCTTACGCTACTACGGTGTATGGGTGTGGGAGCATGTTCATGTCGGCAGACCAACGTTACATATTTCATACCCGAGACATAGATGGGCTGAGTGTGGGTTGTCGCTGGAATGAAGGGTTTGTCCGAGAGGTGACACCAGCACATATCAGAGCATACAGATATGAGCTATATGACCTACTACAGAGTCAGATATATTTTTTTGTAAGTGTATTTTTTGGGCCCATTGTTGTATGTAGATAGCATAACTAATAATCATTTCAAACAACACAGGTAATATGGAAGCCATACAGAGTTCAGATCCGTGTACGTGTCGCAGAGATATGCTTACATGGGGATGACATATGGCTGGCTAGAGTACCCTTGATTAGTTGGAAATGAGTTGAGTGGCACCTGCCCGATCATGTGCTCAGGTAGTTCGGCCTTCCACCTACTGACTGAGGTTGCACCGGTAGATTCTTCTTTCATGCGAGTGGATGGTCGAGGGAAAGTCGACGTGGATTGGGTCGACCACCGCATATATATTGCACGGGGAGAGTAGACGGATTTAGTTGTGTGGTAGACTCTTCCCAGGGGGGGTGCCATTAATCGATACATGAGATGGTATCGATCTTGGGTTTCACTATATGTCAAAACACCTACACACTTATTATTACCCCGAAGCTCACGGAGATCGACTCATGATAAGCCAGTATTTCTTAACTGTAATAATAAATTTTTTTACTAATTCCATCATAATTCGAGTTCTATCAACGCAGCATGAGCACATATTGAATACCGAGGACATATTCCGATGTTATTTTGGGAGGGAGGAGGACACAGAGTTTCAGCAATCAATCAACGAGTATGAGGGGTTGTTCAGGGACTTGCAGTACATGTATAGCCGATGCGACGGATACACTAGCATTCCGTGTACTTCATCGCCATGCGGATGATGGCGATGGATATTAGTCCATCATCTCCACCGTGGTCGGACCATCTATACATTCACAACCACTACGATTCGCAGTGAGCTATGTGATCATAGATGCACCATTGGCAGCAACCGGTTCCTCCTACATATGGGTCTCCCTCATTCCATATGACACTCCCGTATGGACTGTATCATGGTTTCTTGCTTCACATAGTTCGGCCGATGTACCTAGTGGTTACAACAACCATCCGAGCAAATTGAACAGGAGAACCAACAGCTGGAGCATCATCTACGAGACCGGCCCTGACGACCACCTACCCATTACACACCCAATAGTGATGCGATACCGCATCGCAGGCATCGTCGGAGATAGTCATCTATATTATTATCGAATTTTGATCTTGATGAGTTTTACTGTCATCGAATTTTTTTTGAGATGATTGTGATATAGGAGTTGATTGCAGCCACACTGAGAAGAAAGTGGTGGTGCAGAAGTAGCTTGTAATACACTTTTTTCAGATTAGAAATACTCTAACACAAGATGTCTGTAAGACATGCGATCATTAAGGTTTCATTGCAACTTGTTATTGGGACTTGTACATGGTATTTAAGGTTTTGAGTGGCTGTCTTTATAAGAAATTGGGAGGAAAATCAACTAATCTCAAATTTCACCTCATTATGAGTAGCACACCTTGTGGCCTCTAATTATGTGGTCATGTAGTTGTTTACATATATTTCAATTAGATTAAAAGCATGGGCTTGTTGTGCCACACAAATTTCATTAATTTGTATGTTGTTTATCTTAAAATGTTCCTCATGACAAAAGGAGTTGAACAATGTAAAAATCTGATGCTCTGAACTTTCAGCTCCGCGATGCAGTTTTCGCACGCATTTGTAAAATATGCTGTGGATCGGGCCGCAATCGTAAATTTTTACCAACATGAAACTTGTTGAGAATTTTGTTATAATTCCAACGATACAAATTTTGCTCAATTCTGGCACCGCATGACTCCGGTACGTGCAAAATACGATTGTTGCTCCAAACTTTCAGCCCGTGCGCGAGCATTTGTAAAATTTTCTGCTCATTGAGCCGCAATCATAAATTTCAACAAACATAAAAAATTGTAGAGAATTTTGTTCTGATTCCAACGATACAAATTTTGCTCAATTCCAAACGTATGACCGATACATGCAAAATCGATTCGCTCCAAACTTTCAGCTCTGCGCAGTTTCCGCATTTGCAAAATCTGTATCGGGTCTCAATCGTAAATTTTTAACATGAAACTTGTAGAAAATTTTGTTATTATTCCAACGATACAAATTTTGCTCCATTCGATAATATGACTGACTCGAAAATAAGAATTGCTCCACATTTTTTTAATAAAATAAATTACGGCCGTCTGCACGACGTGCACGCATGTCGGCCATCATCCAACGGATGACGCATGGATGCTAGTCGTCCATTATGGATGATTGGTTGTAATTTATTTTTTTATTTTTTAAAATGTGGAGCTTCTCATATATATATATATATATATATATATATATATATATATATATATATTCTTTATTTATGATCTCTCATGTGTATATATAAAACTAAAATCTATCAAAATTTTATTAAAAAAAAACCTCCACCATGTGATACGAAGTTATTTATTCTCTTTAGTATATATTTATTGGCCATCTATTAAAAAGCCTTATGTTAAGAAAGCTAGAGGTAGACCTAAAAAGACTTGGTTAAGATGTATAAAAAATGATCTTAGTATACTTGATTTAAATGAGAATTTGACACATAATAGTACACAATGGAGACAAGGATTCATTTAATTATGTAGTGGGATTAAGGCTTGTTGTTGTTGTTGTTATTGTTATTGTATTAAAAAGCCAAAAAGTTTCTCGTAGCAAATATTTTTTTAATGCAATTTTATAAAGCATATATTGTTATCATTAGCTTTGCTTACTGCCATAGATAAAGATTAATATAGAGAATAATATTTGACAATCCAACATTTTTAGAAGGCTAGAAAATTTCAGAATCCTGCAATTCAATGAATAGTGATTTGAATATGTGATAATAATTGTAAGGGACCTCGAGCCCTCCCTTGTCTGTGGTTTGTATGTTTAATTTCATGAAATAGCATGTAACTTGCCCAAAGTATGACTAACAAAATAAAGAAAATTAAAACAACAACAACAACAACAAGCCTTAATCCCACTAGGTGGGGTCGACTACATGAATCCTTCGTCTCCATTGTGTCCTATTATGTGTCAAATTCTCATTTAATTCAAGTATACTAAGATCATTTTTATACATCTTAACCAAGTCTTTTTAGGTCTACCTCTACCTTTCTTAACATAAGGTAAATCTAATACATCTATTCTCCTAATCGGTCATCATCTAGACGCTTTATGTGGCCAAACCATCTAAGCGACTCTCCCTAATCTTATCTACCACCGGAGCTACTCCAACTTTTTCCGAACATACTCATTTTTCATTTCTATCTCTAAGAGTAAAGCCACTCATCCACCGAGCATCCTCATCTCTGTAAAACTTAACTTCTTATGCTTCTCTTTTATTGGCCAACATTCTGCACCATAAGTCATTGCAGGTCTTACCACCATCTTATAAAATTTTCCTTTAAGTTTAAGTGGAACTTTTCTATAATAGGTCAGATGCATTCCTCCACTTCAACCATCCAACTTGAATTCTACTAATAACATCTTCATCTATTTCACCATCATTTTGAACAATAGAGCCTAAATATCAATTGCTCACTCTTATTAATGACTTGATCACCTAAAGTCACAACACTATCACTAAAACTTCTACAACTAAAATTACACTCCATATATTTAGATCTACTTAAACGAAAACCTTTAGACTCTAAAGTTGACCTCCATAATTCAAGTTTTGTTGGACTCCCTCTAGTCTTATCAACAAGAAGAATGTCATCAAGAAAAGCATACACCAAGGTACATCTTCTTGTAAATGCCTCGTAAGAACATCCATAACTAAAGTAAAAAGATAAGGGCTTAATGTTGATCCTTGATGTAATCCAACTGAAATAGAAAATATTTTGTCAATCCTCCTTATGTTTGGACACAAGTAACAACTCTAGTATACATATCCTTAATGACTTGAATATAACCAATATTAACTCCTTTCTATTCTAGAACTCTCCAAAGAACATCTCTTGAGACTTTATCATAAGCTTTCTCTCAAAATATCATATGTAGATCCTTCTTACTTTCTATGCTTCTCCATCAAACCTCTTAACAAATGTATAGCATCCATAGTAGATCTACGGCATGAAACCAAAGGACAGAGAAACTGTATCACATCGTAACCTATGCTCAATTTCTCCCATAATTTTAATGTATGGCACATTAACTTAATTCCTCTATAATTTGCACACTCTTGTGCATCACCTTTATTCTTAAATATAGGAACCAACAAACTCTTTCTCCACTCATCGGCATCTTTTAGTCTTTAAAATAACATTAAAAAGATTTGTAAGCCAAGAAATTCCTTGATCTCCTAAACATTTCCACATCTATTGGAATATTATCCTTCTTGCTTTTCCACATTTCATTTTCTTTAAAGCTTCACTAACTTGATTTACTAAAACGATGATAAAATGAAATTCTCTATTTATTTAGGTATTAAGCTAAAATCAATGTACTTTCGGATCCTTCATTGAAAAGTTTATCAAAATACCTCATCCACCTATTTTCAATATCTTTTCTAAAAAAAGCACTTTATTATTTTCATCCTTAATATCACTTGAACTATGTCTTTACTTCTCCTATCTCTTTGGTTGGCTAACTTATACATACATCTTTCACCTTCTTTGGTATCTAATCTATTATATAAATCACTAAAAGCTAAATTTTTGCATCATATATTGCTTTCTTAGAATCTCTACATAATTTTATATCTTTCCCAATTCTGAAGTTTTACATCTAAACCAAGTTTTATAAAATGCTTCTTATTTTTTATCTTTTCGCACACTCGACTCCACCAACTAACTATTCTTATTAAAAGAAGCTTTTCCTTTTGATTCTCCAAGCACATCTTTAGCAACTTAATTTCACTGATATTTTTTCCCACATAGTTAACTTCCTTATGAACCTCCCAAATTCTAATTTCTTGTAGTTTGCTCTTCAAAATATTTTTATTTGTGTTCTTTAAGTGTCCCCATCTAATCCTAGGACAATAATTTAATTTATTTTTTTCTCTTATAACCTTTCATCTTAAAATCTAAAACTAATAGTCGATGTTCTTAAAATTTCACTTGAATGACCTTCCAATCTTTACAATCTAAATGATCTATTTTTCTTATCGAAAAATAATCAATCTGTGTTTTACTAGATCCATTTTTATAAGTAATAATATGTTCATCTCTTTTTCTTAAATAAAGTATTAGCAACTACAAAATCATAAGCTAAGGCAAAATCTAATATAGTCCTACCTTCTTCATTAGTCCCAAATCCATAACCACCATGAATACTTTTAAAATCTTCTACCACTCTACCAACATGTCCATTTAAATCTCCCCAATATTTTTTCTTCAAGAGGTATATTTTGTATTAATCCTCTAATTCATTCCAAAAAATTTTCTTTTGAGCTTACCTCCAAACCTACTTGAGGAGCATAGACACTTATAACATTGATAATCTTAGTATCCATATAATCTTTAAAGCAAAATTCTATCTCCACATCTATTAATACTTATAACATTATCCTTCAAACTTTTATCTATAATCACACCTACACCATTTCTAGACTTTTACAATACCAAAGTTTAAAACCTAAATTATCAATCTCCTTATCACCAAACCCATTTAGTTTCTTGAACACATAAAATATTTATCTTTCTATGAACCATAATATCTATTAATTCCATTAATTTACCTGTAAGAGTACCTATATTCCAAGATCCTAACCTAATTCTAGTTTCATGGACTAACTTCTTTGCCCGCATCCGTCCATAATATGGGAACCCTTGCTTATTTAACACCGCACTTGGCCGAAGCAAGATTTGTTAATATCAAGAGCTCTAATCATGTAAGAAGTAAGATTATAAATAATAAATTTAAGCAATTGAAATCAACAAAGAAAAGATTTGAGTTCAACCATCAAGAATATTTAAAATCTTACGTAACAAAACTTGTAAATCTATTGAGGTAACTTAGCGAAATAGCCAAAAAAAAAAGAAATTTACTATATTTAAGAGGAACATTCAAGTAAGAGCTTAGAGTGTCTTCATTGGAGATTTTAGATGAGAAATAAATGGTGCTTTTAGTGAAATTGGTAAGTTGACAATTTAAAGTCCTCATATAAGAAAAAATAAATGTTTTCAATTCACTACTTCCAGAAATCTATACATTTGATTTAATGAATTTGCATTCATGACCCTCCATTTTTTATTATATATTTATAAGCGCTTAATAAATAAATATATTGCGTCATAATGGGCTTCCTTTCTCTTTCACACATACTAATATTTCTTCTTATGAATGTAAGATGAAATCAAAAGTTATGATTTGTTACCATATATATTATTATGTTGTAATCAAAAGAAATTGGGAGAAATATGCAAAAATTTTATCAACTGTAGCATATATATTACAATGTGTGTAAATTTTTTTTAATTACTAAACTTACATATTAATGCATGCTAAGATCAAATCATTGAATACTTTACAAAATTGAAATATAAATCGAGTTTTATCATGAATTTAATATTTGTGTGAAAATTTGAAAATGGTATGAGTTTTATAAATAGTTAAATTCTAGTTATTTTAATATAGATAGATAGAAATGATAATTAAAATTTTATGATCTTGAAATCATTCTCAAAATTCCACCTCTACAATTATTTAAATTGAAGAGAGTATGATTTGAAGGATGTCGTGTAATTCGTAAGGATGAAATAGTAGATAAGACATTACCCAATGATTTCATCCTCATTTGGTGAGGACTTTAGATCTGGTTCCAGGTTTCCTATAGGCTCTAGCCCCTATAGTTAATTACCCCTCTCAGTGAGTGAGATAAATTTTTTGATTAATGCTAGTCGTTAGATCGCTAAATAAAGCGTATATAGAAAGATATGGAGTTTCAATTTAGGTTATGAAATTCATCATTTCCTTAAACTGGAAGGTTGGGGAATGATGATGTGCCCATCTAGATCCCATGATCGCCATCCTGGGCTCCGGGTCCCTAGTCACTTAGTTAGAGGAGGTACGACCCAATAGAAGGATCCTCATTAGCAACACATGAGTGTCCTCCAAGAAATCCTTATTGACATGGGATGGTGTTCAAAGGAGATAATCTTAAGTCTACCTTAGATGAGTTTGTTTGCTATCAAGTATACCCTATGATTCACAACTCAAAGGATGAGCCATTGGGGAGCATACGCTACGACAGATCGTAATATAATAGAGCGAGCCAAACCACTCGATCGAGGACTCGTAACTACTTCATCTGTGGAGCTCGGCCAAACCACACAAGAGGACAAATGCCAATGTCTACCGGCATGAGATTGATTGAGAGAACATAGCATAACACTTGATTTGACATTGGCTCCTTTGTGAGCTAGAGTTTTCTTAATTTGTTAACCTGTGCGGAAGTTGGATAGATTAAGTTTTGATTTAAGATTTTAGTGATAACATTTCATTTAAGCAATTTAGATTGTTATTAATTTGATTTGAAAAATTGATTAATTTGAATATGTTTAAGAGCTTTAGATCAACTCTTAGCTAATAGAGGATTAGATGTAACCGATAGAATCAATTTTTTAGATATTTCACTGATTTAAAACTCTTATTATAGGTTTTAGGTTTTGTTAACCCGGATCGTCAAGACTAAACCGGAAGCAACCCGCCAACATCCTCGACATTTGAATTTGATTCAACATAGTGTTGCCCATGCAAGTGTATTTAAGACTTTATGTAGTGTTTATTTAATTATGAGATTGATTTAGATATTCATTTAATTAACTTATTAGCCTTTTTAACATTAAAATTTGCACTTGAAATCTCTATGTTCGAGCACATGCAGATGTTTATAATTTTAGATAATTTCACTTAATTAGTGGTTTTGTTGATTTTAAAATTTATAATTAGAATGAAATCTCTCAATTTTTGATTAAAGGAAGCCCTATGATTTTTGTAGAATTGAATTTAATATCATCTTCTCGCTGCACAAAGAGTTGCATCCGGTGAAAGACATTTTGATTTATATTGTAGTTTAAAACATTACTGACACTTTGTTTACTTGTTGAGTTTTTGTAATTCTCTCAACTTGATTATGTTCAATTTATATCACTTTTGATAAGTTATGTCGATTTTAGTGTTTATTGCTTTAACCCTACTCATGTTTATTAGCTAGCATTGTAATTATCTCCATATTCGTATAAGAGTTATTAAAAATAATTTGGATTCATCCTTAGATTTTAAGTTTATTGCAAGTTTGTTATGAGTTTAGCATTAGTATCCCCAAATTTCAATTAGCTTGTTTAATTTTGAGGAATTTATAAAAAAGAGAACTCACTCATTACTTCAATTTTAGCCATGAATCACTATTAGTTTGTGAGTTTAATATTAGCCTCCCCAAATTTTACTTGCATTTTAAATGAGTGTTCCATTGTTTCCAAAGTTTTCTTTAAAGGCTCCCCCCTATTTCTCTTTGATTTAATATTTAACTTCATATTTATCATATATTCTTTTGTTTGACTTAAGTTTAGGTAATTCTCATTTGAATTTTTTAAGTCTGAATTTTAGTCTAAATTTTGCCTTGTCATCCCATGTGGTGCATCGTGGGTTTTTCGGTATGCCCTCTTGAGTGAGTGTGTCTTGACACCACAACCGAGTTTTCATCTCATCGTGCCCTCTTGAGCATGACGAGGCCTTCATACCTGAAAGAAGATAAATGCAATATATATTCATTCCCCCACTTTTTTTCTAAGTCTAAAAATTAGATAAAATTTTGACAAAGATTTCGTAGGGGAGTGACATCTAACGTTGCTTACTCGATAAGCCCTCTTGAGCATAGTGAGCGGTGCCTTACGATACCACAGTTAGTTTTTTATCTCGTCGTGCCCTCTTGACCACAACGAGGCCTTCAAACTTGCAAAGAAATACAAGCATATATATATATCCACATTTACAGATCCCATATGTTCTGACTCATTTTTTCAGCACACTGCAATGCTCGGTTAGGGAACAATGTTGATATGCCAAAACCAAGAGAAGAACTCTCGATGGTGCTTATCCGATCGACAGGTGAATTTGATGTATAATGCGACGTAAATCAAAAGAAGAAATTGCCTCGACGATGTTCTTCCCGGTTCTGGCGAAAAATTGGAAGGATAAACGAGTAGTGCAATGTTATAAATCGAAGAAAAATTTGCCTATTGATGATGTTCTTCCCGATTTGCGGAAGAAAAATTATTAAAGGAAAGTGATAAACCAAAGAAGAACTTTAGGTTGAACTGACGGGTTGCGGGCTACGGGAAGGGGAGCGGATAGCGGAACGACGGCATGTGGGTTGGACAGCGAGTTTGCAGATTAGCTTGCATGGGTTGGAGGGATTGCGGGAAGGAAGTCTTAGTGGTGGGTTTACCAGTATTAACCATGGGTGAGGAACTGGAACGATCAGGGAGGCTGGTTTGTAGCCGGGAAGAATGAGATGTGGGTGTGGCGATCACGGAGTGGGATGGGTGGGTCGCAGTGTTGCCAGGTGCTGTGATGGAACGAGCTGACAACAGCCATGCTTCTTCTGGAACCGCAGATAGTGGAGTGGTGCAATGGTGAGCGCGGATGGACCGTGGGTTTCTGAATCTGCCTGGAGGCACCTGCGGATACGGTCGACAGATCTGCTTTGGCAAGCAGAGATTCACGAGCAGTGACGGAATGAGTGGGATTGGTCAAGAAAGCCTACAGGCGAGGCGGCAGGGCTTTATGGGATCTGGATCAGCAAAGTGGAGCGGGCAGCAAAATGAAATGGCATGTCTGGACGGGAGCTTGAACCACAAAGGAGATTGAAAGAATTGAAGGAATGGAGGAGAGAGAGCGGTGGTTTTGTCTTTTGAACCATAAATCGAAAATAGAACTTGACTGGGGAGGGTAATTTAGGGATTTTAAATAAATTTTAAATTGATTAAATAGTTTTAATGTTGATTTTAAATAATATATATATATATATATATATATATATATATATATATATATATATATATATATATATATATATATATATATATATATATATATATATATATATATATATATTAATGTAAGGTAATTCTATGTTCTCAACGTATATGAGTCCATTTCAATAAGGCCATTTGGTTCAAGTCGACGTCAAATTGAGTCCATTTCAGCTCAAAATGCGCGTCGCTACTTTCAACCGCTCTATTTTCGCACATACTCATCCGAATTGAGTGCAAAGAGTCTTACTTGATAGATTTAAATATTTCAAAGCTAATGGCTTGATCAATTTTGTGAACGGGTCATTTGACTTGCACGCTTTGACTTTAGTACGAGAAACATGTTGAACTTGGTCAATTGATCATTAAGTTATGTAGTATTTATATCCTGACCAATTTAAATATTTTGAAGGCTACGACAAAGTCCATTTGTCGATCGGAGGTCATTTCGACCATTTTCTGAGACGTCCATTGCATTTCAGCCTCGATTTGTGTGTTGCATAATTATTCTACCGCAGACTCATCAATTAAGCGAATAGTCTTATTTATAGTTTTCAATGTTTTGAAGTTAACTACGCAATCAATTTGATTAACAAAGATCATTTGGTCATCGTCTCAGCTTCCCGGCTTTGATATGCACGTTAACACATTGATAGATGGACTGCTTGATCGGTTGATCATTAGATTTGACAGTATTTAGATTTTGACCATTTTCAACATTTTGAACATGATGATGAAGTCTGTTCATCGATCAGAGGTCGTTTCGACCATTTTTGACGCCCAGGCATTTGAGCCTCGATTTGCGCCGCCACTTGATCATTTGACATTTACACAGACTCGTCCGATTGGAATGTGGATAGTCTCATTTGATTATTTTTGATGTTTCAAAGCTAACGATGTGATTAGTTTCATGAACGGAGGTCATTTGGTCATCATCATAGATTCTCGACTTCGATATGTGTGTCGACACATTGATAGCTCGAGCGTTTAATCGATTGCTCGTTAGATTTTGCAATATTTATATTTTGATCAATTTCGATGTTCTGAAAATAACGGCAAAGCTCGTTCATCGATCGGAGGTCATTTTGACCATTTTCGGTGATGTGTAGTACATTTTGAGCCCCAATTTATGCACTATCACCTCCGAAGTCCGTCGAATTTAGCTTGTGGGCTTGTCTTGATTTATGACACATATGAGGAGGTCAACAAATGCCCCCCAACAAATGTGATTCATGCATGGAACGAGTCACGTTTGTTGAAAACTGGTTGACCTTTTGGGCTGGCCATAGAACTTGGATCATTTCAGCTTCGCTTGCAATAGCTTACGGAGCTTTGATAGGATTTGTCATTAGTATGTTGCCTTATTCAGGACATGCTAAATGAAGGGCTTGACCAATTTGTCAGAATCGACTTGTTGGATTGATAAGAGTTCTTACATCATCTATTATCTATTTTAATGGCTTTGCTTAAGATCTCTTTCTTTTTTTTCCTTGTAGTTTTGAGCCTCCTCCGACCTTAGTTTCATGTTTGGTTGGGTTTGATGGAGGAATTGTTTAACTTGTTTTGATGAAGGATTCCGCTAGGGAATCAATTTATCCGTGCTTGATTGAATTTGAAATTCCTTCCGTCCTAGCTTTAAGCTTGACAGACTTGATGAATGATTGACCTGATTTGTCAATATTGACTTGTCAGGAAGTGTATGTATGTCATGAATCTTGTGCTTGCTGCCTTGACGGACTCACTAAAGGGTACATAGATGACCCCTTCCAACTTATATGGGTCAATGTTGAGTTATTAGTCTAGAATGTGTGCTTTAACAGACTAAATAATCACAAAATTCCTTTAGTTCAACCATCGGCTTTGTTTGAACTATGGAATTGCTTCCTCAGTCTTATGATTTCTGCTTTGACAGACTTGATGAGGAGACTGGCTTTGATCTGTGCTTTGAGCTTGATCATATCATTTTAGAATAGATTGAGATATCACCGTGCGAGCAATATAAAGATCGACTTGAGACAACTCTGAATTGAGAGTTCCCTTAGATTATCTTGACCTATCGATCAAGTAGAAAGATCTCTTGGATCCTGATTGCTTATAATCACTAAACTGGATCTGGTTTGAGATTGAATAACTATTATCATTGAACTAACGAGCGAGGGCTCTTTCACTATGGAATATTCTTACGGCTTGTTGAATGAGGAGAGCGTCAGCAACTCGGCCATATTTGGGCTTATTGAGTTTGAACTTTAGAACTTACTCGAGTCTTCGACTTAAGATGTATTGGGTTGGTGATTTTATCATCGAAGGAACGGGGGGCTCTTTCACATGGCCTTTTCATGGCATGTTGAGTGAGGAGAGCGTGAACTCGCCATTTGGGCTTGTTGAGTCCGACCTTTAGAACCTCTGTAGACTGATGTAGAGGTTGATGTTTCTCCAACTTGATTGAAGCCCAAATTGGGAGTTCTTGACTTGATCTCCAAATTTGACAAATGGGAGATAAATTTCTTGACATTTAGTCTCTTTTCATGCATAGAAATATATTCTTTTATTCCTTGCAAGAACTTGCAACTTAATAGTAATAATTAAGGATCTATTCGTGATTTGCATACGTGTCGATGTCAACTGAATCAAAATATATTCGAGGATCTCATCATATGGATGTGTCAACTCAAATAAGTTTAACATAAACTAAAAAATGCCTATCTTACGAGAATTCTAAAGTACATTTTGGAGAATTTTCAAGATGAAAATACATAAATACATTAATATTTGAATTGATATGCTCTAAGAGAGTTTCGACATGTAACATTACTTTCGTCTATGTATATGAATATAAAATGCCCCCAATGTAAGAGGGGAATTTTCACTAAAAATATTTTTTCATCTGGAGTGAGTATATTTATTTAAGGATCTCGGCATGAAGCACGATGTCAACCTAAATAGATATACTAAAAAAATGTCCCATATCTTGCAGGGGGATTTCTATTATACCTCGAGAATGTGGTCGTGATGTATAGTACTTTTTCAAGTATCGACCATTAATTGGCAACATTGGTCTTTCACCCTTTAGGTCGATGAGTTGGTATGCCCCTCATTGATATACTTTCTCAATGATAAAAGGGCCTTCTTAATTAGGCTTAAATTTTTCACCAAATTTTTGATTAGAAATAATTGGTCTTCTCAGCACCAGAACCAATTATCCTTTTGGAATGTTCGAGGTCGCACCGTATGGTTAAAAGCCCTAGACATCTTTGCTTGATAGACTTCCAGATTTTGATGAGCTTGCAATCTAACTTCATCAAGCAGCGTTGAGTTCCTCCATTCTCAGACGAGCATTTTGATCTTCAGTTTGATTGTATTGGATGGCTACTCGGAGTGAAGGCAACTCAACTTTAAGCGAAAGAATAGATTCAGTTCCAAATACCAAAGAATAAGGAGTGGCTTTAGTCGGCATCTTGTAGGTAGTTCGATACACCCATAAAGCCTTTATTAGCTTGGTATGTCGTTCTCTTTTATTTTTAATAAGGATCTTCTTGAACATCTTAACTAATATCTTATTGAAAGTTTCTGTCAAACCATTTGCTCTTGGATTGTATATTGAAAACATCATCAATCAATTTTGTGTTAGTCGACGAATCTATAAATCTTTGTACTTTTCAAAGTTGTGCCATTATCAGAAATTATTCGGTGCGCCACTCCAAATCTATAGACCACATTATGCGTGAAGAAGTTGATCACTCGGTCAGCAGTAACTTCTTTAAATGGGGTAGCCTCAGCCCACTTAGAGAAATAGTCAGTCGCTACTAGGATGAAGTGGTGACCAGTTGACGATGATGGATCAATTGGTCCAATTACATATGTACCCTAACATTTGAATGACCAGGATGCTATTGTTGGGTGTAATGGATTTGGTGGTTGATGGATGAGATTCCCATGTACTTGACACTCGTGATATTTTAGCGTGATTAATATAGTCTCTCACCATAGATGACCAATAATAACCCATCTTCTTGATCTTTACTACTATCTTGGGACTTGACTGATGTGCACCATAAAATCGTTCATGAACTTCAACCATTACTTTGCTAGCTTCATCTACATCTAGGCATCATAGCCACACTATTATTGATAAAAGCACAGCGTAGCATTTTCTTTTTGATTTGAGCTATTAGTGATTTATTACTTAGTAATTTTCCTTCTTTAAAGTAGTCGATGAAGGGTTGCCTCCAATCATGCGACTCTTCTACCGTAAAGGCTTCACACTACTTTTCTAAAGCAATGTCACTCTTAGCTCTTCTTGGTACAATTTCTTGTTGATTTTGGGGAGTATGGGGATCAACCTGAGTTGCATCCTACTGTTTCGAATTTGATAACCACTCTACTTTCGAGGATTGATACTTTATTGGCTCTAGAACTCATCGAGTAAATATGTCGATCATGAGATAATCACCATTCATACTTGTCATTTCCTTAGCTAATTTTACTAAGCAGTCGGCTTTGCTATTCTCGGATCGAGAGACTCGAGTTAGTGTGATTTTTGTATCTGCTTTATTAGCTCGAGGACTCGCTTGTGATAGAAAGCTAATTCAAGCTTATTGATTCTATAGATGCCAAGTACTTGATTTATAATAAATTGAGAATCACAAAAAATATTCAAGTTTTGAATGCCTATGAAAATAACTTCTTCCAGACTTGCCATTAATGCTTCATATTCTATTTCATTATTAGTTCTTGGCTCGGTCAATCCATATGATTGTCTCATTATCCTCCTTCTGGTGTTATGAAGATGATGTCGATTCCTACTCTTGCCCTTGGGAAATTTAGAGGTTTGACTTGTTCGATCGATGAGGCTCCATCGAAGTACATTTTCTAAATTTGTGATTTTTCTCTTTCATGAATGAAGATAATTTGCTCATCAGGCAAATCATCATTAAGGGAAGAGTCCGTAGGGATGGGATGTACAGCTAGAAAATCTACTAAAATTTGTCTCTTCGCTGCTTTCTGTATAACATATGTGATGTCAAATTATAGAAGCAATACTGCCCATCTTTCCAAGCGACATGTCAATGCTGGTCTTGTCATCAAGTACTTCAGTGGATCAATCTTTGAGATAAGGGTAATCTTATGAGATAACATATAATGATGAAGCTTTTGGGCTGCAAAGATTAATGCTAAACAGTGCTTCTCTATCATAGAGTATCCCATTTCTGCTATAATTAGCTTTCAACTGATATAATAAAGAGCATTCTCTTTGCTATTTTCATTATGTTGTGCCAATAATCCTCTAAGAGATTGTTCTAATGCAGTTGTGCATTGAATGAGGGGCTTCCCAGGAGTTGGCACTGCAATGATTGGTGGATTTAACAAGTAACTTTTAATGCTATTGAAGGCTTCTTGGCACTCTTTATCCCACTTGAACGGAGCATCCTTCTTTATTAACCTAAATGTTGACAGATCCGATAGGTTTAATATAAATTGACGGATGAATGCAAGTCCTTGTAAAGAATGGAGATGACGAAACTCTTCGGAGGAGCATCTCCACGATTGCCTTGAATTTAGCAGATTAATTTCAATACCGCGGACGCAATGTAGCCCAAGAAATTTTGGGGATACCCAATGCACATTAGAGAGATTCATCTTGAGATCATATTTCCTGATTCTTTCCAGTACAATTCTCAAGTCTTCGAAGTGGTTTCCTAGATTCAAGCTTTTTACTACAAAATCATCGACATAATATTCCACCTTTTGATGAATCAACTCATCAAAAATATGCATCATGGCTCTTTGGTATGTAGCTCTATCATTTTTCAGCCTAAAAGACATGATCGTATAGCAATAGATGCAAATAGGTGTTCTGAATGATGTATATTTTTCATCCTCAGGTGCCATTTTGATTTGGTTGTATCCCGACGATCCGTCCATGAATGAGAACATGTCATAGTTGGAGGTGTTGTCCACTAGTAATTCTGATATTGGAAGTGGAAAGTCATCTTTTAGGCATGCCTACTTTAAGTCCCGAAAGTCAATGCAGAGATGGATTTGCCGTTCTTCTTCCTAATTGGGATAATGTTGGCTATCCAATCTACATACTTCTCCTCTCATATAAAGCCTACTTCAATTAGTTTTTTAGTTTTTTGCAATTACTTGTTCTTCAATATCTAATCTCATTCGCCTAGAGCTTGCTTAACGGACGTTGCATCTGGTTTAATAGTTAGTTTATGAACTGCTACATCATGGGATAAGCTTGGCATTTCAGAATATGTCCAGAAAAAGCAATCCCCGAATTTATAAAATAGCATTTTTACCACTTCAACTTTCTCATCAGGTAGAAGGGCACTGATAAAAGTTGGATGTGGATCATCCTCAGCTCATAAGTTGATTTTTTAAGTTCATCCATAGTAGCTATTTATCGCATCTTTGAGTTCTTCAAGGCTTGACATCTATTTCTTCATCATTTTAAGAAGAATTTCATGGGAATCATCTTCTTCATCATTAAGAGTTTCTATCTCAACTTCTATTATATTATAACAGTTCTATTTTGATGAGATTTGAGGATGAACCCAAGACCTTTGGTGATAAACTTATCACTTCTGATGCTTGAGGACTTCTTTGGCTCCACATCTTGTTAAAGATTTGAGTCTTATGTTTAGTAGTTCAATATGAATTCCAAGCTTATGCATCATTCTTCAATATTTGTGGATAATATATTGGTATTCTTGGCACTATCTCATCAATTTCATGTTGAGTGGCCGCTTAAAAATTGTAAGGTGAGACTCTTGATTTGTAAAATGAGTTCTGCTTCCGCCACTCACTCAATAGGCACATAGAATGTTACCAATTCCTCAATATTATGAATCTCCCGTGGAGTGATTTCTTTGAAGCACTATTGAAAGATGGGTATAATTTTGAGTGTGTCATCTGACTCTGCCAAGTGAGCTACCTCTTTTTAGTTCCTGAAGTGGATGCTACCGCTTCAAGATGCTCTACTATCTTAGGCTCTTTGAGGATGAAATATTTTGCATCTTCCTAGATCTTGCTTCATTGATGAGAATGGTTGTAGAACCAGAATTGAATTCTTCTCCATCTTTCAGATACTTCATACACTGATGCATAGTTGATGGGACCATGCCATACTCATGCAGCCACGACCAGCCCAAGAGAGCTCTAAATGATGTATCAGCATCGATTATATGAAACTTGGATTCCATATATAAATCTCTAAACTTGAGCGAAAGAATAAAAGAACACAAAGTTTCGCCTTTTCATTGAAACCATGAACCATCAACTTATCTCTCCAAGATGTTGATATCAAGTGATAATCCTCTTAGTACCTTTAGACTCATAAGATTGATAGAAGAACCTGGATCAATCAATATTTGATTGATCAAGATGTCATCACTCTCTACAGTAACATAAAGAGGACGATTGTGATTTGCTGTCCCCAACATAATATCATCCTCATAAAATGTGATTACTGGGAGATCTTGATCTTGCAATGCTTCAGTCATGCATTTCTTAGCAAAGTAAGCTTCATAACTCTTTGAATCTTTGAGAGTCTGTATTAACATTTCTCGGAGGTCTTTTGACATCAAGAGAGCCTCATACACACTCAGTTATGCTGGGATCTTTCTCAGATGTGATAGAATATTATAATCTATCTTTTTGCTTGATTTAGGCTTCACTAGGATTTTGGGAATGATATCCTCATGACTTCAATTTGTTTTCCTTTGTCTTTATTTGCATTTCCTTTCTTTGATGAAGGTGGTAAGATGTTATCACTTCTCAACTGAACTTGAATCACCTTATCTTGCTCAGATTCTTCTGAAGAGGTAGTTTCTTCAAGTTTCCTTCTTATTCTGGAAGATTGGCAAAAAGGGCAAGACTCATTTTTTAATGTCATACGTTTCATACATGATGATATCAATGAGTCTGACTCTTCTCCATCGGGAAAACATAGATCTTCATATAAGCTATTATTGTCTTGTTGAGTCATTAAATAAAATTTAGACATTAGCTCTTAAAGCTCTTCTTACTTTCCTGATAAGAGTTGTGATGGTCGAAGTCCGACTACCTTGTTATTTCGAGTATGATTGAAGAATATCGACATCACGCAGATGATTCATCATGTCTCTACTAGACAAGATTCACCATTATCTTCTTCATTTAATTCAGCAATGTGAAGTTTAGGCATGAAGTATGCAAGCCTAAATGGTCTTGTCACCGGTGGATACTCTTCTAAATTATTAATGATCTTTTGCATTGTAGTCCTCTTCTTGATCTTCATTTTCTTAGCCAGCTTCTTTGATTTATGTGGCCTGCATTTAATAGACTACTTCCCATACTGTGACAAAGTAGCCTTATCATAATGCTGCTGAGAAGCCCAAATACTAGGTTTATGCATCTCTCTTAAGTCCAATATAGGTTCAAGTGGTGATTTCCACTTAACAGTAAGGGACGTCTTTTAGCTTCAGATCTTCATGGTCTCTTTTGGACTATGATTTTCCATTCTTATTTGAACTGATTTCTCTTTCTATTTGTCTTTGGATGATATGGAAGAGGATGTAATCATTGTAGACTCTCTTTAGACTAGAACACTATCGGATAGTGTAAATTCACCTCACGATACTTCCTTTCTAGGTAATTTTGAAGACATAACAATCTTCGATAGGATGACCGATCATCTCATGATAGACGTAGTTTGGATTATTGATTTGATCGCTTCTTCGTGCCTTTTAATTTTGTAGCAGCTTTGACCGCCCAAAATAATTTAGTCACACTTCCTTCTAAAGAATATTCTTTATTCATCTTTTCTTTAAGAGATGGTCGCATTCGCTCATCATCTCTTGTTGCTTGTTTTGGATGCTCTCCACCACTTGGAAAAGTTCAAGATTTGTCATTGCCTCCTAACACCAATTTTGGCTGTGGATTATAATAAACAGGCTTCTTTCTCTTATCATCATTGTACATTGGCTTCTTTCCTTTATCCATATTGTATATCACTCTCTTTTTGCCATTTGAGCTATAGGAAGAGACATGAATTTCATTTCTTCTTGAGTCTGAAGGTTTGTTTCTCTTTGCTTTATCTACATAGACTTGACTTAGACGATTCCAAATTTAGCCACCCTATCGAGCAAGTCTCAAAAATATTGCAATCGATGCATAAAAATGGTGTCATTTTATCATCCATATTGTCCATTAGCAATTGGATCGCATGTTCTTCTTCTAATTGTTGCTCGCACTTCATACTTAGGTTACGCCAACGGCTTATGAATTTTGTCACTGACTCATCTTTCCTCTTTTTCAGCAAGGCAATATTAGCAATTGTGATTTTCTCGGTTGCAATAATGAACCTCTTCACAAATATAGTCTCTAATTCAACAAATTTTTTAACTAAATCATTCGATAATTTTGTGTACCATTCAAAAATGGTTGAGGTCAGACTACTGATGAATTGATAGAAAAGCAATGCATCGTTCCCTCCTATGTTCCACAAGTAGCCTTAAATTGGACTAGTTGTTGCTTTGGATTACCAAGCCCTGAAAGTATTAAATTTTAAGAGTAACCTTTCGGGTATGACACTTTGGTCATATTCATTGGGTATTACCTTTACTCACCGCTTTTCACTCTAAGGCTATGATCTTTATCTTTTCATTGATTATCATTTCTAGTTGAGCGCTATCGTTCCGTGAGCCAGATTTTGAATTATCTTGGAGAGGTAGTGGTTAACTTCGCCTCACTTCATGCATAGCATGTACCGTAGAGCTTGAGGTACCATAACAGGGTGGTATAGAAGTTTCATTATTAGCTATGATTAGCGATACAAAATAGGTGCTGCATTTGATATGATATTCTTCTGCAACATCTCCATCATGATGTTCATTTATACCATCATATCATTCATTTTAGTATCAAGCTGTGCAATCTCCTTGTCTTTGACCTCCATTTGACACTGCATTTCTCTTTGCTCTCTAGCTAGCGCCATGACGTCAATCAGTATAGGCTATTCCTCTTCTTTTATTTCTTGTTGTTGTTCTACTCCTTGCTCATTTTCAAGAGAAGAACTTGACTATCCTTCTCCTTGTGCATTTGTGAGACAACAGTTGTTGGGCTATAATGATCATGTGATTATAAAAGCATGTGTCGATCATTTCCTAGTTCAACCATATATAGCTTCAACACTCGATTCACGCTGTCGATGGTGCTAACGGGAGTTCATCTATATCTCGACCATATAGACAACTTTCACTTCCATAGTGTCCTCTTCATTATTTTCTTGCACATGAATTTTGATCGACGCTTTCTGGATCTGGTTCAATGTGCGAAACGAATACTTCTTCTATTAAAGGACCACAATCAACGTTAATCTTCTCTTGTAGGGTGAAACTGATCGGCGATGGGATCCCTTAGAGGATTCTCCAGGGTGTCGACTATCATATCTTTCATCTGATATCCCTTCTTTTGGGTATCCACTGATGTTGATTTTGAGGTGGATTGAGTATATGTATCAGATGTCACACCTCTTCCATTCTTCAAAGTTTCATTACGAGGCCTTGGCCTCCATATTTGCTTATCCTTTCTACCTTTCAGCGGGATTCTTGGACATGGCCCAAGTGTCACGCTCCGATGCTCACCATGCAAAGCGTATTGGGCTCGATGGCTAGTTACCAGAAGAGATGACAACTTTCTTGATGGAGCTTTAATATTTTTCATCACCACAGGCCTCTGAAATCTTCTTTTCATTAGGCCTCTATCATTGGCTACTTTGAGAACTTTATGTATCCTGGTAGACAATGTTTCGTGTCTTCCCGTGGTGGAGCTTGATGTGGTTGGTTCCAAAAGATCGCTTTATTTCGCCAAGAGAGCTATTCCTCTTACCCACTTTAGGTTGTCAAAATTATTGTGGGTAGGAATACTCACCAAGGCAGATATTTGTTCACTAAGTCATTCAAAGGGGATCTCCGAGCCCTCAACTCAAGATTTCTTCTTCTTCTTTGTCTTCGGTTAATTTGCTTGATGAGGAAGCTTCATGATCATGCTTTCGGTACAAAAGGTTCAATCGAGTAACCATCACAGGAATTAAAGACATAATTTGCTCACTGACGATTCTTTTCATCATGGGGGATTCAGATTGACCTAGCCTTTTGAAAACTGAAGTTTGCTGTCAGGAGAACTCCTTGAAAGTGGTTGGCTGTTGAACTGGTTGACGCTCATGGCTAGTAGGAGTTTCAATAACTTGAGGCCTTCCAGCATGGCCTCAGGAGAATGTATCATGAGTGAGTACTTCAGGAGTTGCAGCTACGATAGCAAAAATTCAAGCTACCAAATTGAATGGTAGCCCCGATATCTCCTGTGTTGATGACGGCATTGGCTAGGCAGATGTACACACCACAACCTAGCTGAACAATGAAATGAGTGCTTCGTAGATCCATTTTTGCAAAAGTGAAAGATGGATATTAGTAATTAGTAATTATTATTTCATCCCATACTTTCAAGATGCAGGTGCTACAGGCAAAATAATGGTGTAATAAAGATATACTCTACAGAATGATTCATTTTACATAGAGCCTCATACTGAATTTATTACACACTTAAATCATCATTTTTATTTTGATTTTTTTAAAAACTTTATTGCCACTATATCATATATATGATTTTCCAAAGATGAAAAGAGAATCTTGTCCCCAACAGAGTTGCCAGAAATCTGTGGGCTCCAAAAATATGCCACCAACCTCTCGATAATTATTTAAATTGAAGAGAGTATGATAAAGGATGCAATGTTTGAGAATAGTAGATAAGACACTACCCGAGATTTCATCCACATTTAGTGAGGACTTTAGATCTGGTTCTAGGTTTCCTATAGGAGCAAGCCCCTATAGTTAATTACCCCTCTCGAGTGAGAGAGAACTGATGCTTAATCATTAGATTGCTAAATGCATAGTGTATTGTAGCATCATATGGAGTTTCAGAATTTAGGTTTTGAAATTCATTATTTTAGCTTAAACCGATGGTTTGGGAATGATGATGCTCGATCTAGATCCCATGGTTCCCCATCCCTATGGTCCCTGGGCCTACTTAGTCGAGGAGGTTACCAACCGATGTATGATCCCATCAAGAACACATGGGTTATCCAAGAAATTCTGTAGACC